>JADLZN010005127.1:0-595754 GCA_018155175.1 Sinocyclocheilus anophthalmus
CCAAGATAGATCTTTTTGGCCTTAATTCTAAGTGGTATGTGTGGAGAAAACCTGGCACTGCTCATCACCTGTCCAATACCTGTTGTCCCAACAGTGAAGCATGGTGGTGGTTTCATCATGCTGTGGGGGTGTTTTTCAGGACGACTGGTTGCAATCGAGGGATATATGAATGCGGCCAAGTACAGGGATATTCTGGATGAAAACCTTCTCCAGAGTGCGCAGGACCTCAGACTGGGCCGAAGGTTTACCTTCCAACAAGAATGACCCTAAGCACACAGCTAAAATAACTAAGGAGTGGCTTCACAACAACTCTGTGATTGTTCTTGAATGGCCCAGCCAGAGCCTGACTTAACCATTGAGCCTCTCTGGAGAGACCTAAAAATGGCTGTCCACCAACGTTTATCCAACCTGACAGAACTGGAGAGGAGAATCTGCAAGGAGGAATGGCAGAGTTTCCCCAAATCCAGGTGTGAAAAACTTTGTTGCATCTTTCCCAAAAAGACTCGTGGCTGTATTAGATCAAAAGGGTGTTTCTACTAAATGCTGAGCAAAGGGTCTGAATACTTAGACCATGTGATATTTCAGTTTTTCTTTTTAATAAATCTGCAAAATGTCAACAATGCTGTGTTTTTTCTGTCAATATGGGGTGCTGTGTGTACTTAATGAGGAAAAAAAATTAACTTAAAAAATTTTAGCAAATGGCTGCAATATAAAAAAAAATGAGTGAAAAATTTAAGGGGGTCTGAAAACTTTCCATACCCACTGTATATACAAGTAACGCAGTTACGTAATCAGATTATGTTCCAATTAAGCTAGTAAGTACACAAGGAATCTCTTTGATTCCTTTTTCAATAATAACGCAAGTTACTTTTTTTTTTCAATTTATTGATTGACAGCTCTGGTGTCCCCATGTTGATGTTACTGTAGTTCTAAAATAAATTTGAATATGCATTAATTCATCTCACTCAGACACACAGATTCAGTATTCCTCAAAATGAATTAAAAATAATGCAACTCAGAATATGACACGAACCTGCGATTATTAAATGTTAAACAACACAAATATTGTGTTTTATGTATTTAATCCCATTCTATTAACCCATGTCTTTGCTTCTGACCTTCGATGAACCAGTTCAAGCGTACTAATAAGCACAAACTACTCTAGACAAACATTTGTGTCTTATTTTTATTGCTGAAGTGTGTTGAAATGTCTTCTACTGCATTCTACTGTACGGACGTAAATATACTTTCCCTTCAGCCTGAGGCTTATTCACTTCACTTTTGGTGTGAAAGGCTTTTATATTTGCCAAAAATAAAACTTTTTATTTTAAAAACAAACAAGCAAGCCCTGTCCCGATTTAAAAAGTAACACAAAAGTAACAACGCATTACTTTCCATAAAAGTAATTAAGTAACGTAATTATTTACTTTTTTAATGGAGTAATGCAATTTTGTAATGCATTACTTTTAAAGTAACTTTCCCAACATGTGTATATATATATAATATATATATCTATATCCTATATACTATATATATATGTTGTGTGTGCGGTGTTTGTGTGTGTGTATTTGTATGTAATATAAACAACTATAAACGTGCTTTATGTTGTAAATTGTATGATATATATATATCTATATATGATATATATATATATATATTATATATATAGATGTTTCGTTTTCTTCACCATACTTTGTATGTCTTTCTTGATTTTTAGGCTGAAATATAACCCGGACGTGTTCGTCCGTGTGACCGTTTTTGTAAAGTTTACCAAAATAGGGACGCTTAAAGTGGCAAAGCAGCCAGTCAATAGTACGCTAGATGTATTAATTGTCCTGTGTCTTTAAGCGCGGCGTGTATAGGGGCGTGTCTAATATAAAGAAGGGGCGGAGTTGAATGAATCATTGCACAGAGCGGTGAGTTTACTGCAGAGCTTGACACAGGAAGGATGCGGGCGGCTGTCTGTGTGTATTGTCACAACTGAGAGATACATGTGTTACCTATAAAGAAACAACAGAAAAGAGCACGGGGAAATATTTAGCTCAAACAAACAGAAAGGCTTTGTAATACACCCGGGGGATAAAACCACAAGCTGCACAGCGAATGGATGCACCATTGCAAACAGTAAGTTTGAAAGTTCACTTTAAAGAGAGTGAGCTATTTTACACAATTAAAACCTGCATGAATAGCGATTATTTCAGCCCTTTTGTGAACGTAAAATTGTCTAATACAAAGTCAAATCAAATTTAGCCATTATTTAGTAGGTGGCAGCCTACTGGGTTAGGTCAAAGTTTTTGTTTAGTTTGAGACAAACCACTCATTAGTTTGCTCTGTACTAACATGAGACCTCCATCAGTCTTCAAAGCCATGGTCGAATAAGGGAGGGTCACCAGTCTCTCCATGGAAAGCTGTTTATCATAAATGGTTCTCCTTACAATATAGAATTAAATAATGCAACTGTTAACCATTTGCATAAAAAGGTTTCATTTCCGTTGATAGAAGCGCATTCTGTGTGTTCATTGTTTATTTCTATGAAGCTCATCATCATCCTTTCTTTTCGTTTTTTTTGTATCCGTCATCCCTTTCCTATCAAAATGCTTGCTACGGATGTGAAAAACGCAGAATATCGAACCCGTTCCGAATTTTTTTATGACGAAAGTTTCGGAGGCAGTGTGTAAATGTGATTTTGATAACGTGAGGTCGTATTTATTTTTTTAACTTCTAATTTTTGGACAAGAGTTTCGGACCTCATTGTGCAAAAGGTATAGATTGAAATTTACAGAATGTTTTTTATAGCACAATGACCTCTTATATTATGTGACCCTGGACCCACATTTGCAAACCGGATCGAGGGGCACAAATCTAAATATTGAGAAAATTGCCTTTAAATTTGTTCAAATGATGTTCTTAGCAATGCATATTTCTAATCAAAAATTATGTTTTGATATATTTATGTTAGGAAATTTACTAAATATCTTCATGGGACATGATTTTTACTTAATATCCTAATGGTTTTTGGTATAAAAGAAAAATCGATAATTTTGACCCCTACAATGTTTTTTTGGCTATTGCTTAAAATATACCCCAGCGACTTAAGACTTTTTTTTTTGTGGTCCAGGGTCACATATTAAAAGATCATGGGAATTTTGATTTCTCACTTCATGACCCCTTTAATATTTTCAAAATGTTCTGTTTATTACAGGTTCAAATTAGATTTTGTTTTTACTGAATGAATGATACTTTGCAATGAGTATATAATAATATACTGAGTATATAACTCTTTTGTTGCACCCAGGGTGTGGGAGACGAGGTACTCCCATCTCCATGGCCGATACTCTGGCCTCGGGCCCCGACGTGGGTCCTGCCATTGGGCCCCAGCACTGCATCACAAAGGTAGAGCTCTCCGTCTGTGGCTCCAACCTGCTAGACCGCGACGTGGCATCCAAATCTGACCCCTTCTGTGTTCTTCTCCATGATGTGGATGGCAACTGGGTGGAGGTAAGAAGTGATAAAAAGTGTTCACTTTCCACCTTACCTCCACAGATTTATTGTGGATAACACAGGTTAACCTTTAATAAAATCTGCTGATAGTTAGAGATAGAAAGCAGACTGACATGTGAATATGAAAGAAAAGAAGATGGAATTGGGATTGTAACAAAACAGACATGTAGAGATATCTATGGGGACATGAGCACAAGTTGGAAGCATAGAAAGCTGAAATAGCCGGCATGTAGGAAGCAAAATCAGAGGAAGACAGGTTTTAATCTCTTCATATGCTGAATAAAAAAATTAACCGAGGATCAAAATAGGTTGCAGTACGAGCACACGTGTGTCTGTACAGTCTCTATGGGACTGTGCCCTCAGTGCTCCAGCCATCACAGACTAGTGCTGCTGGTCAGTAGGGCAAGCCAGCACATGAAATCACTCTTCCACAGCACACTGTATCCATGGAAACACCAAGGGACAAACAAAGGAATGTGTTTGTACTATAAAAATGCATGGTTAAATGCATTTTAGAACATGATGTGTTTAGGAAATAAGAACGCTAATAATAAATTAATAGATTTACATACAGATTTACAAAAATAATAAACAAAGATTCTGCCCAAGCTGTTATTAATGTTCTTATGATTGTTACACCAGTATGGTACTGATTGTGAGTAATGCAAAATAATCTAATTACTGTAATAATTAATAATGCATTAAATATGAATATTTTTGTATATAAAGATTTACTATTGTGCTGCCTTTAATTTGGGATACCTTGAAGTTATGCTTTTTTCATTTTTTGATTGCACTAATATTTTATTACTTTATTACAGTAATAAGAAAATTTTGAGTAATAGAAATAACAGATTACAAAATGACAAAAAAAAAAACTTTACAAATGATTACAGTCTTAATCAGGGTGGTGGCGTATTTAAATTTTGGCAGGAATGAAAATGAGGCTAGGAGGTATAAAAATATATTGCATTCAGTGGATTGTACTCAAGAACATACCGATTGTTGAGTGCCAAAAAAAAAAAAACTGTTTTAAAAGTTTGCAAAAATTATGTGGCGTTGGACCTTTATACAATGGATGCCGTGTTAAAGACTGCAAGTCTATCCCTGACAGCCTCGTTTTCATCCGCATTCAATTCAGTATGGTGTTTAACCAAAAGTCTAGAATTTTTATTTTGTGCCATAAAAATAATGCTACAATGCCAAAGAATCATGATTTTTCTTAAAAAAAATTATTTCAGATTTATTTACTCTTGATTTGATTTTACGGAGAGGTGTGACCTGAGAATATTGGTCAATTAATTTGTCAGCTTGATAAATTGGGGCTATCTTTTATCTTAACTTTTAGTATTTCACTTTTCACCTAATTTGCAAAAGTTATTTTTATACTTTATATTACACTACTGAAAGACATTTCATTACAGCTGGCTCGAACAGAGACTGCCGTGAACAATCTGAATCCAGTATTTGGTGTAAAATTCCAAGTGGATTATCACTTTGAGGAGGTCCAGAAGCTAAAGTTTGCCATGTTTGATGAGGACAAATGCAGCTCCCAGCTTTACGAACACGACTTTTTGGGTGAATTCACGTGCACACTGGGAGTGGTATGGTAACACTTTCATATTTTACCTACTTCCTGATCAGTTTGCTATATGCTGTTTCACACCACTGTAATGAGATAATCTTGAGTAATTAACATAAGCTTTTATGATCTTAGTTATGATAAATTAGCTCTCTGTATTGCCTCTTCTTGTGCGTTTATCAGGCCATCTGTTCTGTTTTAGATTGTGTCAAATAAGAAGCTACATCGACCACTGATTCTGGCTAATGGCAAGCCAGCAGGGAAGGGGGCCATCACAGTAAGACACCACATAATACACTATATTGCATATATGCATTGATGGAATTTGTACCAGAGCATCATAATATGCTCCGTTTGGTCTAGATAACAGCCCAGGAGTTATCAGACAACAGAATAATCACCCTAACCATGTGTGGGAGGAAGCTGGATAAAAAAGTCAGTTAAGAGGTTGTGAAAACCATTCAAGTGCTTTAAAAAAGCGCTCGGTGATAGAGGATGATGATGTTTTTGTTTGTGGCTGGTTTTCAGGACTTTTTCGGTAAATCAGATCCCTATTTAGAATTCCACAAACAAGGGGATGATGGGAAATGGATGATGGTTCACAGAACAGAGGTGAGATGCTAAATAGAAACT
This sequence comes from Sinocyclocheilus anophthalmus, assembly GCA_018155175.1. Taxonomy (NCBI): domain Eukaryota; kingdom Metazoa; phylum Chordata; class Actinopteri; order Cypriniformes; family Cyprinidae; genus Sinocyclocheilus; species Sinocyclocheilus anophthalmus. The sequence continues at coordinate 5,717 of JADLZN010005127.1, forward strand.
ATGTTGCTGATATTCTCATTTAAGTTCACTTTTGTTCCTACAGTTTTATCAGATGTTAAGCTTGTGTTTCAGACTGTATTCATCCATTTAATGAGGCCAGGAAGAGAATAATAGCCATTTGTGTGTTTGACTTCAGGTAATTAAGAACACTTTGGATCCTGTATGGAAACCTTTCACAGTGCCTCTAATCTCACTTTGTAATGGAGATGTGGACAGAAACATCAAGGTGTGCCTCTATATTTTGTGTCTTTATCTAGTCTATGTGTGTGGATATTACCAGTGTGTGAATATTTGTCTAGGTTATTTAATATAACATTTAATATATTAAAATGAAAATATTTTCATGAAATAAAGCTTAAAAAAAACGATTTTTAGCTTTAGAAATTAGATTATTTTAGGTGAAAAAAGCTATTTGTCTTTAGCAGAAAACATGCAATTTCAATACCATTCAAAATAAGATTTTTAATAAAGATAGGAATACTTTTATTGAACAAGAATACATCAAATTGATCATTTAAAGACATTTAAAATGCTACAAAAGATTTCTATTTCAAAAAATTATGTCTTTTGAATCGGCTATGCTGAAAAAATATCAGATAATGGTTTCTACAAATATTTAGCACACAACTGTTTTCCATTGATAATAATCAGAAATTGTTTACATAGTAGAGATTTTGGAAGAATGGTAGCATGCGATCCAAATGCATTACGTCCAATCAGGTTGCAGCTTCTAAAGGCCATTTGTTTTAAAATTCTGTCACTCTGATGCTCTTTTTCATACAACAAAAAAATCATGGTGATCACTTGCTGGTCAGTTGAAAATTTGCTTGGTTTGTAAAAAAAAACAAAACTATATATTTGGACCAGATTCAAACTCTTTCATGCTAAACAAAAACTATATAATTACTTTATCCCATCTTTCACCTATTCAAAGAACTACTAAGCAGTTTTGATTTTTCTTTTGCTCATATGTCATCTCATCCTGATGACCCAGAATTAATTCTGTCAAATTTGATCAGCATCCATTTCCTTTAACATGTTCATACATGTCAGTACTCGCAGTAAACGTGTGATGTCACAGGTGCTGTGCTACGATTACGACAATGACGGAGGCCATGACTTCATCGGCGAGTTTCAGACCACTGTTAACAAGATGAGTGAAGCACAGAACGGAGTGGAGGTGGGCTTGCCTTCAATGAACACTGTAGAGATTCATAATTTCCAGAATGTAGGAACTAAATGCGTGAAGTAAAGCTTGGCTCACACTAGGGCTGTGCAATATATTGAAATTATCGAAATACCGCAAATGTACATATTGCAATATGCATATCGCTACAGCTTGCAATATTTGGGGCCATGAATAAAAGACAAAGAGAAAATCACTCACTGCTCTTACCTAAATAACTTTTGTATCTTAAATAAGAATCAGTGCATATTGAATTCAAACAGTAAATACTAAGCAGTGTTTTATTTTTCCTTTTTATTATTCAGTTCCTAAACTCATGTTAAAATGATTACACTAATGTTAAAATGACATTTTTATGTAATACTCGGGTAAAACGCATACCGTTCACTTTCAGAAGTTGTTGTAGGGGTGCTTTCTTATTAGAATCAGAATCAGAATGAGCTTTATTCACCACTTAAGTGTGTGCAAACACAAGGAATTTGTTGTGGTTTTACAGGAACCCTTGGTACATACATACATACAAATAACCATATATATGACACAAGATTTATAGAAGTTCACAGAACTGACTCCGCAACAGCTGAGTAAAACTGTTTCATCTGAGCATGTGGCACTTTAAGCATTATCGTATCGCATATCGAATATCGCATTATTTAATGAGTTATCGCATATCGCATTTTTCTTTGCATAGCCCTAGCTCACACTAATGCCTGCCACTCTTGCGCCAGAATACTATGTGAGTACTAACTATGCCTCATTATCTGGCATAATGAAGCTGAGAATTAGTGAGTGAGAGAGGGAGAGACAGAGAGGAGAAAAGAGGTGGGAGGGAGAAACAGAGAGAGTAACTGGTTCTTCTGAGATGCAAATCCCTCTTATTTTACCCCTGCCTTGTTTACCAGAACAAGCATTGTGTGTCACCAGTCACACTTAGGAAGAGCATGTGTAAATGTTCTCCTGGAGAAAGAGTTAGTGTACTAATAAATGCCCTTTTGCTCCTTTCAGGTACTGACATTCTTTTGCACAGCCTTAGCTAGGAGATATGATGTATTTAGTGCCATGTTGTAAACGAATTGAGCTTATTATTGATTATAATAAATATATAATTAATTAAAGTGGACAATAACACAGTGCTCTCTGTTCACAGGTTGAGTTTGATTGCATTAATCCTAAAAAACAAAAGAAAAAGAGCTACAAAAACTCTGGGGTCATAATAATGAAGTCATGCAAGGTAAGGTAATAAAAAAGGGAATGAAAATGTTGACACGTTCGCTGTTCACAGGCAACAAAAAAAGCAGTATTAAATACATTCTGCTTGCACATTAAAGCACCTTCCATGTTCCAGCTTATAAAGGCCTTTAATTGTGGCTTCGCTGTAAGGACAGATTAGTTTAATAGTGCTAAATCCTCCATAAATAACATGTATTAATATCAGCACAAAACACCTGTCACTCTTGCACCGTCACCATTTAATCACCTCTATTGATGGATTCAGGCATTAAAACAGAACATGACTCAGTTATTCTCACTAAATCTCCATTTGAACTCACATTAACAGCTTTTTTACAACCTTTAGCTTAAGGGAATGTGAAAGGGTGGTTACGTGTTTTGTATATGTGAATATAAAACGTTTTGCTTTTGCCGTTCCTTTGTTAGATTACGAGAGACTACTCTTTCCTGGACTACATTCTGGGTGGCTGTCAGCTCATGTTTACTGTGAGTATGATAACGTCACCTCTGAAATTTAATGTCTGTTTTTTTTGTCAGTGATTTGAGGGGAGGGGGGTTCATGCATGCAAAATGCAAAAAATATCATTTGTATGCAGATGATTTTGAAAATATATTCTGTCTCTGAGAAGAATTTTAGCTGAAAACCACAATGGCAGAATGCAATCAAGAGGGTTGTAAAGTGTCAGATTTGAAGTGTCTGTTTGATGGTTTACATCGCTGAGCGCAAATGATGGTTAAAGTCAAATTTGTTGAATCCGATAATCTAAAAGCTTTCTTTCCGTACACTGTCCAGTTGAGCAGGATCTATATATGGTTCCTTTATGTGACTCAATTGCCTTCACCAGTGTGATTGGTAAGAAATGATACAGAAAGTGAGTGAAATTCACAGGTTGCTATAGTTACAGTGTGCTGCAGTGTAGAGGTCCATGTCTCTCATTTGAAACTAAAGACAGAGAGAGAGACACAGGGATGTAAAAAAGAGAGAGGGAGAGAAAGCAAGAGAAGCTGTGTGAGCCTCTGAACAAAGGAAAGTGATTTTGATATCTTGTTTGCATGAGGCCACCTTATGATGCATGTTTGTTTGTTACCCTGCAGATTATGATAAACTCTGATTAAATAATAATCTATACAGATTTCACCAGTGCAGTTTTTTCTGTATAGATTATTATTATATTTAAATATTTTCCTATCTGTTAAAGGATTAGGCTAGTTCATCCAAAAATAACTTTCTATTTACTCATTTTTTTGTTATAAACCTGTATGATTTTCTGTCTTCTGCAAAAACACACAACAGAAATTTTGAAGACTGTTGTCCATGCTCTTTTCCATTCAGTTGTATTAAACAGGGACTGGTAATTTTAAGCTTCAAAAAGGAAGCAAATGAATCATAAAAGTATCCTAGAAATGAACTTCTGAAGCCATATGAGTTTTGTTAGCTCACTCAGCCTTCCAGTGAGTTGTTAAAGAAGTAGTTCACCTCCGTTTTATTAAGGAATTTATCTAAGCGAACGATTGGTCATTTTCTCTCAACAAATACAATTTATATAATTTTTAACCACAATGCTTGTCTTGCACTGACTAGCTGGACCTCACGCATTATGTAATCTAGCTGGACCTCACGTAGTCAGAATATGACCCGTGTGTACAAGCGAAGGCAAAGAAGTCAAACTTCCTTTAACAAGCAAAGTAAAACCGATGTCGGACGATTTTGAAGTTGGAGGAGAAAATTTGTTTTTCACCCTACCCTACCTTTTTGAACCGAAATACAGAGACAAAGAGCTAACCATGTGTGACTTTTACAAAATGATTACGTAATGCGTGAAGACTTGCAGCGAATCGCAGAGCTAGTGCGACCATTTGTGGTTAAAAAGTATATAAATGTATATATTAAAAAAAAAAAAAGATTTCCAAAATTTTAGTCTTCAGCTGTGTTGTCTCCTTTTAAGCTGTACTTCTTAAAGAAACAGTACACCTAAAGTGAAAATTCTGCCATAATTTATGGTGCCATGGTGGAGGGGAAAGCCAAATATCTCCTTTTTTGTTCAATGGAAGAACAAAAGTTTAAAAAAGAGGGCAGCAAATGATGACAGAATTTTAATTTATAGCTGAACTCTCTCTTTACTATGGTGTGAAGGGCGTATTGTATATTCCATGACTCCATATTTATCTACTGCAAGACAGATACTCCCGCAAAGAAACAGTTGTAACAACCACACCAGAGAAAATAGAGTAGACATCACTTCAGTTTATACTCATGCGCTAAACTTCACAGCTCAGTCACCCGGAGGCCATGACAGGCAATGTGAGGACGACTACAATAAAGGGCACCCTCATTCTGTCACCTCCTATTCCCCTCGTCCTATCATTTCCACACTCTTCCCTTTCCATTCCCATCATTAATCTGTTTTCAGCCTCAGGGGAGTGATCGTCCAGTGTTTAGGTGTGCTCTAGCAAGTGTGAATGTTAGACACAGGGTCTCCCCTGCATTGGTAAACATGTTTTGTTGCAAGGATGTAGTCGGAGAACATGTTTCCTGGTTCATGACTGCCATAGGACAGAGCTATCAGATCTCAGCTTGAGCACATCTGACGGTACAACCTCCCTGGGTGTTAACAACATCGCCTTTAGCTATGAGCTTTGATGCCCCACTAACTGAGGGAAAAGCTTATGAAATACATCGTACTAACAGCTGCTTATATTTTTTTTATACACCAGTCCAATTGGCACGCATTAGAGTATTACATTGTGAATGTGTGTTTCTCCAGGTTGGCATCGATTTCACAGCGTCCAATGGCAGTCCCAGGGAGCCGTCGTCTCTGCATTATATCAACCCAATGGGCAGCAACGAATATCTGTCCGCCATCTGGGCTGTAGGCCAGATCATCCAAGACTATGACACGTATGTTACAGTGTTTTTAATAAAAACACAATTTAAAGGTCTGCATATGGCCACAAAAGCATTGTCTGATAAAATCACACTCCTTCTTGTTCACACTTCATGTCCACAGGGACAAAATGTTTCCTGCACTTGGATTTGGGGCTCAACTCCCACCCGACTGGAAGGTGAGAAAAAGCGTCCATAACTGTGTGTGCATTTGTGTCCACGTAAATTTATTTTTGTGTTTAATTTTGTGCATCTCATACTAGTTGTCCTTTGAAATAATCAAATGGAATTGAATGCAAAAGGCTGCTAAAGCTTTCGGAAGTGTGAAATGGAAACGAGAATTTGAAGTGCAAGACAGAGAAGAGGCAGATAAAGAAAATCAATAATACTCACATATCCCAATGATTATGCAACTGTCATCCCATCTGCGTTGCCATGGCACTGGAGTGAATACAAGGAAGTCTGAGGGGGGGATTTCACAAGGAAAGAACTGCACCCGCCTTTAGTGCTGTTTATTTCCATGCATTGTGTTTCTTTTAGCACTTATCTCTGCTGTTTGTTATTTATGCCCAGTTATAGTGTTCTTCTCTATCAATTGATGAATAATAACTGCTGCTATGATCAATAGAAATTGTACACAAACCTCTTAAACTATAACAGCGTAACATGAAAAATAGCACTTGTGCCAGAAAATGGCACTTGTGGAGTTTTGTGAATAAGGCATCTTTGTGCTGTTAGTAATTGCAGTGACTTATATATGAAATATACACTACAGTTCAATAGTATCTAGTCCAAAAGAAGTTAATACTTTAGCAAGGATGCATTAAACAGAGCAAACGTGACCGTAAAAACATGGTGGATTTCTTTTATAAATAAATGCTGTTCAGACTTTCTATAAATCAAAGAAATCTGGAAAAATGTATCACAGTTTCTACAAAAAATTAAGTAGCACAGCTGTTTTCAACATTAATAATAATAATAAACCAAGAGAGATAATATCCCCAACTTTTGACAGTAGGGGTGTAGGTACTGTATGTGTCATAAATATATTAAATGTCACAATCACCAGCTGGCCATCAAGGGCACTCCAGCTGTTGATTGTGACATTAAACATGTATTAGTCCTATTTTTTTATTATTATTATTTTTATTTTTATTATTGTAGTAGTCTTTTTTTTAGCTACTGACTTGTTATTGTTGTTTTTTTTCTCTCTTTGTATTCCAGGTATCCCATGAATTTGCAATCAACTTTAACCCCACCAACCCTTTTTGCTCAGGTGAGGCTCACAAACATTTTCCGTAGCATCCACAGATAAAGTTAAGTTAGTATCTATCATGGTGTTTTATGTACATGCAGGTGTGGAAGGGATCGTTCAAGCTTATTCCAACTGCCTGCCTCACATCCGCTTCTATGGACCAACTAACTTCTCCCCCATCATCAACCACGTGGCCCGCTTTGCTACCCAGGCCCTCCAACAGGACACTGCAGCAGTAAGTGTCAAAACATTCAAGAGGATCATGGGTTTTCTGTAGGAAAAGTAGGAAAGAAGTCTAGCTGGTTAATCTAGGAGCAATCTAATGCTTGGGATTGTAAGCCAAACCTGTTTCGGAAGTACATTTAGCTTGTACGATAAATGTACGACAGATTGTATGATAGCTTGTACACTGATAAATTGATGGATTTAGCAGATAACTCTCTGAAATGCTTGTCATCTGTTGGCCATGGCAGTCTCACATGTGAAGCTAAAGCACTTTGGAAACCTCTGTGAAGTTGGCACCCATTAAAAGAAATAATCACCAAAACTATGCCATTTTGGCATAACATGACTGGAACAAACATGTGCTACGTTTGTGCTGATATGTGCCGCAAAAACAAACGTTTGTGCTGGTTTGGTGTTTGAGATATTAAACATTATTTTTTTGACTGTGTGATGTCACTCTTCACCCCATGTTGCCCAAATCGCTCCAAATCAGCGCAGTTCATTTGTGCTTGATTTGTGCTGAAGGCACAAACTACTACTTGCTTTGAATTACGGCTATATAGAAATGATAATTTCATAAAATTGTTTTGTTGGTATACCTTGTCATAAATTATTGCGTTTAGGCTGATTCAGTGATATTTGTAACTTGAATAAACCAGTTAATTTAGTCCTATGTAGAATTTTTTGAATAACAAATGAGATTAGTTAAGCAACAAACAAGAACACGGACATGTGATAAGTTGCAATAGCCTGCAGAGAAATTTTCAAACATTGTTATACACACAAAGAAAGTTTTAGATTTGGTGCTTGATGAAATCTCTGGCAATAAAACTTAGAAAAACACACCAGCAGATTTGCAAACAATAGAAGACAGGAATTTGGATGAGCGGCTTGCGTGACATCACTTTTCCTCCAGATATTTGTAAAATCTTACGGAGGAGAAATAAATGGAATGTTCATTTTAACGGCGCAAAATGAGCACAAACAAACGAAACCGTTTTATGGCAATTTGGCAAGGAGAGCACCCTGAATTAGCATATATTTGTTATTTTTTTAGGGGGGATAAATACAGTGTTCAATATTCTAATGGCAAAAATCGAGCACAAATGAATTAGAACGATTTAGACTCACTGTAAAAAAAAAAACTTTTACAACTTAATGCTGCCTTGAAATTAAGCTTAGTCAACATTGAAAGATGACGTTGGTGAAACTCTAAGCGAAAGATAGCCTGGTGAAAACTTGGATATTTGAGTTGACTAAATTTAAAGTTTTAAGGCAGCACGAACAATAATAAAAAAAAAAACAATGGGGTGGAGAGTGAAGTTTTCGTTATATTTAAGAAGAGGTCATGGTTACACTGTTTATTTTAACGGCACAAACGAATGGCGCCGGTTTGGAGAGATTTGGACGGTATGGGGTGGAGATTGACATCACTGTTCGTAAAAAGTTTATTTTCGTTATATAAAAGAAGCGGTCATATTTGGGGTTTGTTTTAACGGCACAAACCAGCACAAATCGAGCACAAACGAACAGCACCAGTTTGGAGAGATTTGGACGGCATGGGGTGGAGAGTGACGTCACTGCCTCGAATTCTGTTTGTTATTTCTAAGAAGGGGAAATATATTTAATGTTCATTTCAACAGCACAAATCGAGCACAAACGAATGACACCGGTTTTATGCAATTTAGAGGAACTGGGGTGGAGAGTGACGTCACAGCTCCCGAAAACATTTAGGTTATATCTAAGGAAGGAAAATACATAGAGCGTTTGTTTTAACAGCACAAACCCAGCACAAACGAACTGCGCTGATTTGGAGCAATTTGGGCAACATGGGGTGGAGAGTGACATCACACGGTCAAAAAAATTATGTTTAATATCTCAAACACCAAACCAGCACAAACGTTCGGTTTTGTGGCACAAATCAGCACAAATGCATTTGGCATTGTTTTGGTGATTATTTCTTTTTATGGTGTGCCAACTTCACGGAGGTACTTTGGAAATCCCTCTGGATGAGAGCATCTGCTAAATGTTTTACATGCAAATGACTGTCTTATGCATTTTGCCTCCTGTCACTATTCAGCAGTTTAACAGTTAGTGGCCACTCATTAAATGGACAGAAAGGCTCGTCCTCAAGTTACAGACTGGTGTGTGTGTGTCTCAGCACAATACCAGATAGCAAGTCTCCATTTAAAAGCCTTATTAGTCTTATTACATCTCATTACTTTTGGCAACTTGGTCTGTAAGACTATGAGGAAAGACTGGAGTGGATCCACACCCACTTTACGCAAATCTCTCCACTGAGAGAGGAACAGTATTACTCTGTGTTCCCCCCCAGACGCTGAGTGGAAACTGTAAAAGCTCCTCGGTTTCCTAGATAGGTGCAACATTTGAGTGAAGCACATGCGGACAGACCGGGGCTCACTCTCTTCCGTGATAGCACGATGTGTCTGTGTTTCATCAGGCAGGGTGTTCCTGCAGCTTTCCACTTGTGAAGTTTAGCTCACTCTGTTAACTTCCTGTTCGCGTGTGCAAAATTTGCTTTAAAGAAATACTCAGCACTCTCAACTGTGGCTCTGTTAGTGCCTCTTGGCTTTAGCTGATTCTAAGCTGGCAATTTTGAATTAATTGCTAACCTAATCAACTGTAGACTGATTTATGACTTTGTAAAATGTTTTACATTCACATACTTTGAATTTTCTCTCACTTTATTTGTAGCACAGACACTTTCTATTACATTTAAACTGACTGTTGGCTTCACTGTATTCAAGGAGAAGTACATACAATAATAATAAAACTTCTGTCATCATCATTTACTCCCCCTCATGTCGTTCCAAAATAATGACTTTCTTTATTCTGTGGAGCACAAAAGGAGAAGTTAAGCTGAATGTACTAGATGTTTTTTGCATACAGTGAAATAAAGGGGGCGGTGAGTACCATAAAATATAAAAAATATATATATTTATTTTACCATAAAAAATCTACAGTATATAACTTATGTGCTGTAGTTTTTGATGCTATAGTAGCTTTGTGGAAGGAACACAAATTTAGAAACACAAACCCTCCATCTCAGCACTCAAATCTCCCAAGTTTTGTTTCTGATATGCCAAATTCAAGTCACATGGACTACGTTTATGGTATGTTTTATGTGCTTTCAGGAGTTTGACAGCCTCTGTTCATAAATGGATCCTGAGTGAACTGGAACTATTGGTTTCCAGTAGGAAGTTGGATCATGGTGTCATCTTTAGATGACACATTTTTCTGCATTTGCATAGATAGAGAGGTTGTGTATGCAGATGGAAGAGAAGTCAATGATCAGTCTGGCTGGTGTTGTGTGTGTAGGATGGGTGTGCCTGTGTGGTTGTTTGCTGTTGTAATAGACAACAGGACTGACCCTAGCTCAGCAGAGCTTAATTGGTCCATAAGCCACTCACAAAATGTGCCTCCGGTTGTTAGTTCAAAGTCTGCTGAGGGGCTTTGAACAGCACAGTCCGCACAATTTCTCCTGCTCTTATTATCAGCCCAGTGGAAAACAACCATTAAAATCCCTTTTCAATTATAGCTATTTATAGAAGTTGATTCAGCGAACAAATGTTCTCTCTTTTCCCCCAGTTGTTCTTGGGTTTTAATGACTAATGAGGCTGCACCCTCAGGTCTGCTCTGTGTACAGGCCAGCAGCAAGGCCAGCTTCAGAGGAGAAGGAGAACGGAGCGACAGTTTTTTTTGTGGTTGCGAGGGAACAAGGCTACATACAGTAGAATGCCAGTGCTGTCATCATACAGACGACTGGCAAGACCTGGTCTGATTAGAACATTTTTTACATTGAATTGAAATCTTTAAATAAGTTGAAATTAGATATTATATCAAATTAAAAGGGGACTTGCATGAAGCCTGTTAAGTACATGTCCAGGTCATATTGCAGCCCAAATAAATGATATAGTGCATAAAGAAAATTAAGCCTCTTTTTTATAAAGAGCATTTTTGCATTGTGATTAATGTATCATTATATAATAGTCTACAACAAATATGTATAATGTGCACCATGATATATACAGTAAACACTTAAGAATTTAAATAAAAAATAATATTAACATAATTAAATTATCTATAATTTGTCATTTGTATACTGTAATATCTGTGTGTGTATTAGATCGGCCAATTAAATTAATTATATAATAACTTAATTACTCTGTAATATTACTATTAAGTAATAACGATTTACATACTATAATAAAGAAATAATAAAACATTATCTTAAAAGAAAAAAAAAAAACTTTAACTGCGTATTAGCGTAAATTATAAAATACACATATTTTTAAAAAAAGTATAGTGTCTGAACACTTAGAATTTGAGGAATAATTGACTGTCTTAAAAAAATGCTTCATTGTCTTTCAGCAAATCAATTATTTTTCTCATTTAAGCTTGGGGCGAATTAAGACCTGGACATGTTTTTTGGAATCCATCCAAAATGTGTTTTGTAAAACATTACATTTGACTGAGCACCTTATTTGAGTCTGCTGCTTAAATGATTAAAATAACTGAAAATACAGCAATGAAAGGCAATGAATGCATCATTTACATAGCTCAATCTCTCCTGGTACGCATTAAAATGTCATGTCAATCAAAACTATAACCTGGATGAGCGCAAGCAGTTCCTCTGGTGCCGGATCATGAGCTGAACACAGTGCTGAACTCACACTTCATAACTAAACACACTAGGCCTGGAAGGAAATCTTAATAGTTAGTTATTATTTAACCTCCTTCAGGAGAGCCTATAGAGCGCTTTCTATCCCTAATTGCACCCTGTCACCTCTAAAAGATAAAAATGGGTAGTGAAGAGAGATAGAGAAGAATAGAGCCTTAATGCAGTAGGAGGAAGATGTGCTGCAGGCTCACAGCTTCTCTTAAAGCAGAAGGGTTTTTGTGAACTCCTCAAGTGTGCCATAATCATTATTTGTTTCCAGTACAACTAAATGGCCACGAGGTCACCGGGAATATTTTATATGTATTTATACAGACCATTTGAAGCTGAACAAGAAACTCCCAGAGAAAGGTTTTCAGATGAAGAAATGTGGTTTCATAAGAGCTGCATTATGGGTGTGTGAATTTAGTGCTAGAACACTTGATGAGGTAAACAATCAGTTTTATGTGTCTGTAAATATTCAGTTTAGCATCATATGCGCCTCAGCTCTGGATAATGAGCCGCTAATGAGCTTGTCTGTTAGCACTTCAAAAGCCCAGACTTCAGAGGGCACAGCAGGGAGAAAGAGGTCACTGTCATACACAGTCCACTGTAAGTGACCCTGGGCAGGTACCGCAAGAAACCCAGCAGCTAGCAGATACTAACAGCGTTTAAGCCTGTCCAAACAGTGTCTTTGTAAAGGTTAGGGAATCCAAACGAATTATGGTTGTTTTTCAACATGCTTCCTGTAGTATATTGCGGGTTTGGGTTTGTTATATGTTGGTTATTTGGATGGTAAGTGATAAGACAGCTTGTGTGACTTTGTTATGTTCTGAGTGTGTATATTTAGGAAGGTTACCACAGTGCCTACAGGAAGTGTTGCCCACAGTGACTCAGCAATACAGTATGGCGGTTAGGGCAGGGGGCACAGCCTCGTTCCTTGTTCCGTTAAGCATGCTGTGCTGTTCATTTGGTCATAATACACCTAAGGGAAGAGGGCACGGCCTTGTTTTGTGTCTATTTCTGTTCCAAATAAATGTCCACTGTTTATGTTGCCTTTTTGATAATAATTTTCAGTGATCTCTTGCATAATCCATTTTTTTGGCACTTTCAAGAAAAGATGAGTGGTTCTTGCCTGTGCAAAAATTGCCACTATGATGCTAATATGCTCTGGGTCATTGCTACATGGTTGCAAGGGGGCTCTGGGTGTTCAAAATAGTTTCTATGATATTCTGATCTCTAGATATGACTTGGGTCTCTCTTTATATACACTACTGTTCCAAAATTTGTTCAGAATTTGTTTTATAAATATTTTTATTTAATGAGGACACATACAATTTATCAAAAGCAATACTGAAGACATTTATAAAGTTACAAAAAAATCTTTTGAACTTTCTATTCAAAGAATCCTGAAAAATGTATCAGTTTCTACAAAAATATTAAGCAACACAAATGTTTTTTTTTTAAATTGATAATAAGAAGAAATGTTTGAGTACCAAATCAGCATATTAGAATAATATCTAAAGGATCATGGGACATTCAAGACTGTAGTAATGACTGCTGATAATTCAGCTTTGCCATTACAGGAATAAATGACATTTTAAAATATATTAAAATAGAAAATATAAGAGCATAAGAGACTTCTTTCAAAAACAATTAAAAAATCTTATCAACCCCAAACTTTTGAATGATTGTTAAAGTTTTTTGCCATTTATGTCCCCGGTTGACAAAATTGTACATCCAATTGTTAAAAAAAGTGATTGCTATGGTCTTCAGAGTTGCTAAGTAAAAAGTCAAAAGAGACCATCCTAATATTTTAATGCCTAGATTTGAATCAGGTCCCTCTTTTAATAAAAGTCTTAAAAAGTGCATAAGTGATCAAATATTTTTTGTAGCGCAGGCGAGGGAACACTTTAGAATGGTGTTTCATTATGCAACGCTGTCAGGAGGCACTTGACTCAAAGATTAGTTGTCCACGACTGTATACTGTGGTAAATACTTGATTTCTGTCTCATCTCACCAGAGTGGAAAAAATTAAGAACAGTTTCTTCTGCTGTTTGCCTATTTAGGTCACATCACCAGCTAAATTTAAGGCCAATTAGCTTTTGTACCAGCCTCTAAACCCCGCTGTTCTTATGTCTAATTTCTGCTGTGGCAGATCCTTTTTTCTTTCCGTGTGAGCAGTAGGGCTGGACTCCTGGAGGAAGTATTGAAGTATGGTGTCTATGAATTAGGGCTGGAGAGACAGGCAGCGCTCCATGCTAAGTGTTACTCTCAGACAGGAGTTGTCACGGAGAGAAGGAGGAAGGGAAAGTGACAGCGTAAATCCCTCCACACTCCCCGTCTGTCTGCCTGTTGTGTGTGGGGGGAGGGTGGTGTGGCTGCTTTAACAAGAAATTCAGCACATCACTGTGTCTTATTTTCCTTCACGCTGCCTTTGTATCTCAAGTAAACTGTCGGATTTGGAGCTAGATGAAATATCTGTCATTAGGAGCGCTTGCTAAATACTGTTGTTCATAATTGGGTTAGAGGTTTTTCAAAACGTCAAATTGTGGAGCTTGTGTTTTTCTAAGTGATTATATGTACAATTTTCACCAGGTGGACGATAAAAAGAGCAACATCCTAGCAACTAAACCAAATGCTTTAGTAACTGCATAGCAACACCCTAACAACCACCCAGAGTACCCTAACATTGTTGACCCCACATCTAAGGCCTAGAAAATCATAGAAATGGCTCTTCTGACTTGGGAAAGTAAACCCTAGCAACCACATAGACATGCCCTAGACACCACCCTCTAGGAACCTCCCAGAATACCTTAGCAACTCGCTGGCAACCAAATACTTCAGCAATGCCCCAGCAACCACCCAGAGCACGCTAGCATTGTAGACTCCATATCTAAGGCCTCTAACTTAAACCCAAGACACACTCTAGCAACTGCATAGCAATTCCCTAGCAACCACTCAGTATGCCTTAGAGACACCCTAGCAACTACCTCAATTGTAAAACAACACCCTAACAACTACCTAATAATCCTTAGCAATGCCCTAGCAACCACCCAGAGCACCCTAGCATTGCGTTGGTGCGTTTTACATGGGCAAACTCAATTTTCTCAGAAAATATAAAATTCTAATTGGATTTTTCTGAGCCTCTGCTTTGTTTTAACCCCAAAATTTAGCACCAAATTTAGTGTATTACAGTTTAGCACTGTAATAAAGCGATATAACCTTCCATAGACTCCTGTTATAGTTTCTCTTTCCTCTTCTGCAGCAATACTTCACGCTGCTGATAATTACTGACGGCGTGATCAGCGACATGGACGAGACACGTCACGCTATAGTTCAAGCCGCCAAGCTGCCCATGTCCATCATTATCATCGGGGTGGGCAACGCCGACTTCACCGCAATGGAGTTTCTGGACGGAGACAGCAGCGCGCTCAGATCCTACACGGGAGAGGAGGCGGTCCGAGACATCGTGCAGTTTGTCCCATTCAGGGACTTTCGCAATGTGAGTGTTTCTCATCCTGATTTCCTCTCTCGATTCTGCACTGCTTCAGTTATATAAGGGTGTTGTCATAGGGTACATGAAGCAATGCTTTTAAAATGGTAATTTCAGTGCCAGGTCAAAAAGTCTTTCCCGAGCAGCATTAAACTCTCAATATTATGCAGATGAATTGACCCAGAGGCTTTAGCTTACGCATATAATCAATATTTCTGTTGCCTCAGACCTCTGAATAGTTTCTTGTTGTTCTGAAGTGAATCCAATCCTGGATCACGCATGTAAACAGAATCTTCAGTAGGAGTGCGAGTGGGTGGTCTGTGGGCCACGTGATTTCCTCAACAGCAGGAGGGAACGGGCAGCACTCCCTCATTTGGGCTCCATTCAGAGGAAATTAAAAATTAATTTAGCTTAGAGAGAATATGGAAGGAAACGGTGCCAACTTTCACCGCCGCGCAAGCGAACGTGTCTGCCATTTCTTAGTTTTTATTACATGGAAGTGGATTTAACAATCTAACAAGTGGCCACTGCCAACGTGTGCATCCTCAATGATGTTGTTGCGTGTGTTTGTTGTTCTTGCAGGCTCCGAAGGAAACTTTAGCCAAATCCATATTGGCAGAGCTGCCGCAACAGGTCACGCAGTATTTCAAACAGAGGAACCTGTCGCCTAGCAACACAATGCCGGAATAAGCGCTGGAGGCCTGGAGTTCACACTGCATGTTGCCAAAACCTGCTAACTGTTTACAGACCCCCCTTGACCAATTCAATGAACATAGTGCATGTTTTTTCTGTACAGAAGTGTTTTTAGTAAAAAATGTTTTTATTTATTGGTTTATATATAGACAGCATATATGATGACTTACCGATCTAAATTCAACGGCCATTTGTGTGTCTGTCACAAAATATGTAACAGTATTTGGCTGAATGTAACTTTATACTACCATTTTCTGTGTTTTAAGAGAAGTGAAAGCTAAAGAGTACTTTATGTAGTGATTTGTATTTAGTGCTAATCGTATGGTGCCATGGTCAAGGTGGTGTTGTTGATTTTGTATAGTTTTATCCGTTGTTTATGTTCCACTCAGGTCAATAAATTTCATTTGAGAAAATCATGACTGGCACACGCAGCGCACGCCACACAAACAAACTGATTTGGGAACTGAGGCTCTAGATCTGATTAGCGCTTTACTTGTGAAAATTGCTGCAGGTTGGTAGTGAGTCACAAACAACACCTTCAAATAACAAGTGATCAAGCAACGCTGTGCTTTTAGAACACTTTGCATTGAGCAGTTTGCTACATTTGATTTTGATTTGAAGTCATAAGAAAAACTGAAGGGTAAAAAATCCAAAGACCATAGGAACTTTCTTAAAGTCTTATGTTTGCGATTACATGTATGTCATTTCAAAGATGACAGATGTTGCCTGGTCCCCACAAAGATCTAAATTATGGGTAAATCATGATACATTTACTTAAGAAGCTAAATGACAAGATATTATGTAATGTTTTATATATATATTTTTTGCAGTATTAAAGGGATGGTTCACCCCAAAAAATAAAAAAAGTAATTCTTGCTCATCAGGCAAGACATCTGAGCTTCTGAGTTTGGCATGTACATACATGTTTATAGTTGAATAAAAGCCTAAATTAAACCTTAAATCTTATAAAGTGACCGTGCCTCTTTAGAAAACATGGAATAAAACTGCTTGATATTTTCAATCTCTATAAACTGCTTGAAAATATTGGGTGGTTGGACTTTCAATGGACGTACAAAAAAAACTGAGAATTAAAAAAAATAATTTCATTATTGAGTCTTATGGCTTTAGAATGACATGAGAATGAATAAACAAAGAGATTTTTACACAATAGACAAACACTATTAATGCTGATTAACATAATTAAAAAAATGATTCATACATTAACAAATAAAACAATGCTAAATTTAAAAACGAATTATGACTGAAATACACAAGAGATGCCTTTGAGGGTCAAAATTAACCTTCAGCCTCAAAAAAAAAAAACAGCCTTTCAAGAGGGGAGTAATTCTCCACAATTAACTACAAAATTATTCAGGTCTGGCTCCATTCTCATATGGAAATTTTTCACAATCCATACATTTTTCCTCACTGAATATTCAGTTTCACTCAGAAACTCACATTACAGAACTAAAATGCGTTGTGAATGCAGTTTCATGTTAATAACCGATAAAAAGAAAGAAAAAGCACAAATTCATGAGGAACACCTTTATTTGCCATTCTGTCATCATGGTTATTTTCCAGCAAACGGTCACACATATGGACAGAGTTCATGAAAATTCCAGCATTCAGCAGCACTGCAGCATTTTGTCTTAACAAATAAACGTCAAACAAACAAAAACTCAATCAAGGCATTTAATCTTATTGAAACAAGCCCGTAATATCTGCTTTGTCCTGTGATGGTGTCTGAGATTTGGACTAAATGTTTCATGTCTTCTTGATCCACAGCTGTCAGTCAGTCAGTCAGTGTCCCCTTGGCCACTAGAGCTCTGCAGAAACCGCAAGGGTGGGTAGATGGGAAGGTGCGTCACCAGGTTAAGCTGCCAGGGGTTTAAACTGTATGGAACGCAATATGAGGAGGATGGGGGAAGTGTCATGTTTTGAGAGCACAAGACATCAACAACCACAATAGAAATTAACATTGCAGCCTTTAATAAACATCAAGCAAATAACCAAACAGACTTATCCAAAAGTGAAACACTTAAATAATGGATACCTAGAGCTAAATCGATTTAGACAATACACCGCTGAGAAGGCGAGGGGGCGGCACCCAAGCCTTGGGCAGCACAGGTGAGGGAGAGAGTGATAGTGAGTGAGTGTGATCTGTCAGTGTGTCTATCTGAAGAGCCTGTGGCGCTTTATGGGAGAGCCAATCTCGTCCACGCTACCTTCGCTGTCGCTGCTGGACTCGGAGTCGCTGCTGCCCGAGTAAGCGCCGAGCCCTGGCAGGATGCCCACGCACACAGCGGCGGAGGGCAGGTGGAGGACGCCCGTGCCGGGGGATTTGAGCTCCACCACCTCCTGATCTGAGAACACAAAACAATACATGCACATAGAGCGCACGCAGTCTCTGGTGCATTTCACATCTAACGCGGCAGGTTAATAAGGCAAGGCCAAGCAATTCTCCTGATTTCTAACCTATCTATTACACTACTTTTACATTTTCTCTGGTTAGGTATAGAAATATGCCAGGTTAAATGCAACAGAATTTTATTTGTCAGTTGTAAAAACCAGTGCACTTGTAATGAAAGTCTATAGGGAAACCATTGTACACTACTGTTCAAAAGTTTGGAGTCAGTAAGATATTTTAGCATTTATGAAAGCATTTCTTATGCTCATTAATGCCTGTATTATTTAATCAACATAACAGTAAACAATCACAATTAAAAATGTTTAAAGGGGTTCTATTATGCTCTTTTACAAAGTCTTGTTTTTGATTTGGGGGTGTACTAGAACATGCTCTCATACTAGGTTGTTCAAAAACACTTTATTTTTCACATATTTTACATTATTACAACACCTTTCTCCCCAGTCTGGCATGAACGGCTCGAATAGTTCCTGTATCAAATGAAGGCCCGCCTTCTGAAATACCAAATGTGCTGTGATTGGTTAGCTGGGCCAGTGTGTGCTGTGATTGGCAGCACTCGGCGCCTTGTCGGGAAATGTAATGCCCCTTACCACAGCCGCCTGCGAGCTTCAAGTGTACATATTGTGTCAAA
Organism: Sinocyclocheilus anophthalmus; assembly: GCA_018155175.1. Classification (NCBI taxonomy): domain Eukaryota; kingdom Metazoa; phylum Chordata; class Actinopteri; order Cypriniformes; family Cyprinidae; genus Sinocyclocheilus; species Sinocyclocheilus anophthalmus. The sequence continues at coordinate 24,420 of JADLZN010005127.1, forward strand.
TCCAAATCAATTTGACGTGTTTAAAACCTGGATGATTGGACCACTCTAATTTCTGTCACTGGGAAAGCTAGCGTGTCTCCGACATAGTGATAACACTCGTTGTCTTCTCTAGTGCAGCTCAACCAGGTCTTGTCGGTATTTGTGATATCACAAATCCTGGAAAATATGCATTGTAGTCCAAACGAGTCATTCGTTGTATGATTTCTGTTAAATAAAAGATCTCCTTTTGAATTGGACTTTGAGCTTTTTAACTTGCAGATATTTTTTACGCTCAAACGAAGCACATTACAGCTACCTAAGTGTGACAAAAGTGAAAAGCATACATAGACCCCTTACATGTAATTTATTCCTGTGATGGCAAATTACTCCAGTCCTCAGTGTCACATGATATGATCCTTCAGAAATCATTGGTACTCAAACATTTCTTATTATAAGAATATATTTTAAAAGCATTTGTGCTGCTAAATATTTTTGTATAAAATTATAATTTTTTTTAGGATTTGATTAAGTTTAAAAGAACAGCATTTATTTATCATTAATGTTGATTTCTTTAAAATAAAAAAAAAACTCAAAAGAATAAAGTAGAAATTTTTCATACAATTTAATGCATCCTCGCTGAATTAAAGTATTCATTTCTTAAAAATTACTGACCCCAAACTAGTGTAGTGTACATATAACATGGTGTTTATTTTTGACAGTCAAGTCATACATTTCTGCTATAAAAGACAGAATTGTGTCTTAACTTGTATTTAGTTATTAGACTCCTAAAACATTAAAAAGAAAATTGTTTCACAGTGGGATTTTTTATGAACACTTCCCTACCTTTTTTTAACAACTATAATCTGATACATTTTAAAAGCAATTAAAACAGTACGACACATAATTACATTTATAATAATGATCCGAAAATCACTTTACATAATTACATTACGTAAAGCCAGCATTATACTACATTGCTCACCTGTCTGACTGCCATTGCCGGCGACAGACTCCTCTGCTTTCTGCTTTTTACTCCCCTCTGAGGACTGAGACGAGCTGTATAAAGACAAAAATGAATCACAAATAATTATACATGAAGATTATTATTATGATTATATACACTGAACAAAATTATAAACGCAACACTTTTGTTTTTCATGAGCTGAACTCCAATTCTAAGATTTTTTCTATGTTAACACCAAAGGGCTATTCTCCTCAATTTTGTTCACAAATCTTCGAATCTGTGGTTTTGTAGCCACTTCTTCTCCTTTGCTGAGTCAAATATGCCACACCATCAGGTGTGGCATATCAAGATGCTGATTAGACAGCATGACTATTGCACAAGGCCACTCTAAAATGTGCAGTTTTACTATATTGGGGGGTCCGGGGGGATCCAAAAACCAGTCAGTATCTGATGTGACCACCATTTGCCTCACGCAGTGCAACACATCTCCTTCGCATAGAGTTGATTATGTTGTTGATTGTGGCCTGTGGAATGTAGGTCCACTCCTCTTCAATGGCTGTGCGAGTTGCTGGATATTGGCAGAACTGAACGAGATAATCGTATAAGTGTATACGCTGTCGTATACGCCGATCGAGAGCATCCCAAACATGCTCAATGGGTGACATGTCCGGGGAGTGTGCTGGCCATGCAAGAACTGGGATGTTTTCCGCTTCCAGGAATTGTGTATAGATCCTTGCAACATGGGGCCGTGCATAATCATGCTGCAACATGAGGTTATGGTCGTGGATGAATGGCACAACAAAGGGCCTCAGGATCTCGTCACGGTATCTCTGTTCATTCAAAATGCCATCAATAAAATACACCCGTGTTCGTTGTCCATAACATACACCTACCCATACCATAACCCCACCGCCACCAAGGGCCACTCGATCCACAACGTTGACAACAGCAAACCGCTCACCCACACAACGCCATACACGCTGTCTGCCATCTACCCTGTACAGTGAAAACTGGGATTCATCCATGAAGAGAACACTCTCCAAAGTGCAAGATGTCATCGAATGTGAGCATTTGCCCACTCGAGTCGTTTATGACGACGAACTGCAGTCAGGTCGACACCCCTATGTGGATGACGAGCATGCAGATGAGCTTCCCTGAGACTGTTTCTGACAGTTTGTGTAGAAATTCTTTGGTTATGTAAACCGATTGTTGCAGCAGCTGTCCGTGTGGCTGGTCTCAGAAGATCTTGGAGTTGAAGATGCTGGATGTGGAGGTTCTGGGCTGGTGTGGTTACACGTTGTCTGCGGTTGTGAGGCCGGTTGAATTGGCCAAATTCTCTGAAACGCCTTTGGAGACGGCTTTTGGTAGATAAATTAACATTTAATTCACGGGCAACAGCTCTAGTGGACATTCCTACAGTCAGCATGCCAATTGCACACTCCATCAAAACTTGCGACATCTGTGGCATTTTGCTGTGTGATAAAACTGCACATTTTAGATTGGCATTTTATTGTGGCCAGCCTAAGGCACAACTGTGCAATAATCATGCTGTCTAATCAGCATCTTGATATTCCACACCTGTGAGGTGGATGGATTAAGGAGAAGTGCTCACTAACACAGATGTAGACAGATTTGTGAACAATATTTGAGAGAAATAGGCCTTTTGTGTACATAGAAAAATCTTAGATCTTTGAGTTCAGCTCATGAGAAATGGGGGCAAAAACAAAAGTATTGCGTTTATAATTTTGTTCAGTATAAATACAGTGGTTATAGAAAAGAATTCAGACCCCCTTACATTTTCACTTTTTGTTATATTGCAGCCATTTGCTAAAAAATCATTTAAGTACATTTTTTTCCCTCATTAATGTACACCCAGCACCCCATATGGCATGGAAAAACCAGAATTGTTGACATTTTTGCAGATTTATTAAACAAGAAAAACTGAAATATCACATGTCCCTAAGTATTCAGACCCTTTTGCTCAGTATTTAGTAGAAGCACCAACTTTGATCTAATACAGCCATGAGTCTTTTTGGAAAGATGCAACAAGTTTTTCACACCTTGATTTGGGGATCCTCTACCATTCCTCCTTGCAAGATCCTCTCCGGTTCTGTCAGGTTGGATGTAAACGTTGGTGGACAGCCATTTTTAGGTCTCTCCAGAGATGCTCAATTGGTTTAAGTCAGGGCTCTGGCTGGGCCGTTCAAGAACAGTCACAGATTTGTTGTGAAGCCACTCCTTCGTTATTTGAGCTGTGTGCTTAGGGTCATTGTCTTGTTGGAAGGTAAACCTTCGGGCCAGTCTGAAGTCCTGAGCACTCTGGAGAAGATTTTCATCCAGGATATCCCTGTACTTGGCCGCATCTTTCCCTCGATTGCAACCAGTCAACCTGTCCCTGCAGCTGAAAAACACCCACACAGCATGATGCTGCCACCACCATGCTTCACTGTTGGACTGTATTGGACAGGTGATGAGCAGTGCCTGGTTAGAATTAAGGCCAAAAAGTTCTATCTTGTCTCATCAGACCAGAGAATCTTATTTTCTCACCATCTTGGAGTCCTTCAGGTGTTTTTTAGCAAACTCCATTTGGGCTTTCATGTGTCTTGCACTGAGAGAGGCTTCCGTCGGGCCACTCTGCCATAAAGCCCTGACTGGTTGAGGGCTGCAGTGATGGTTGACTTTCCACAACTTTCTCCCATCTCCCGACTGCATCTCTGAGCTCAGCCACAGTGATCTTTGGGTTCTTCTTTACCTCTCTCACCAATGCTCTTCTCCCCCTATAGCTCAGTTTGGCCGGACGGCCAGTTTTAGGAAGGGTTCTGGTCGTCCCAAACCTCTTCCATTTAAGGATTATGGAGGCCAAAGTGCTCTTAGGAACCTTAAGTGCAGAAGAAATGTTTTTGTAAACTTGGCCATATCTGTGCCTTGCCACAATTCTGTCTCTTAGCTCTTTAGGCAGTTCCTTTGACCTCATGATTCACATTTGCACAGACATGTACTGTGAGCTGTAAGGTCTTACATAGACAGGAGTGTGGCTTTCCTAATCAAGTCCTCAGTATAATCAAACAGCTGGATTCAAATGAAGGTGTAGAACCATCTCAAGGATATGGACAGCACCTGAGTTAAATATATTGAGTGTCACAGCAAAGGGTCTGAATACTTAGGACTATGTGATATTTCAGTTTTTATTTTTTTTAATAAATCTGCAAAAAAATGTCAACAAAATTCTGTGTTTTTCTGTCAATAGTGTGTTCTGTGTGTCCCTTAATGAGGAAACAAATTAACTTAAATGATTTTAGCAAATGCTGCAATATAACAAAGAGTGAAAAAAATAAGGGGGTCTGAATACTTTCCGTACACACTGTTGGTGTGTATATATATATATACTGTATATATACATATACATATATATACACACACACAAAGAAAAACAAGTAGATAGAATAGAAAAAATAGAAAGCTAGTGTTTTTTTTATAAAAAAAAGAAGATAAACAGATACAGTAGAATTAAAATAGAATAGAAAGTGCTAGAGTTAGAGGGTCAAATAAAGATGGAACAGATGTGTTTTTAGTCGTTTCTTGAAGATGGCTAAGTACTGCTTGGATTGAGTTGGGCAGGTCATTCCACCAGGAGGAAACAGTTAATGTAAAAAATAAATACAGTATACTCATTTAAATAAACACATTGTGGCAAGTTTGTCCTTTTTGCACCTGCGTCGTTTAACTGCCCCAGCCAGCAGGTGGGCCTGAGACAGGTAACTGGTCTTGTGCTCTGAGGGTTTGGGTCCTGCCTTTTTCTCTGTCTCCTTCTTCTGGTTCTCAGTGGTTGCCAGTTTCTGCAGAGCGCTGTGAGGTTAATCAGTTAAGGAGAAATCACTGACATACAATTAAACAGTGAGAAAACATCACAGCAACACATGACAACCGACTTTTTGCCACTGCTGTTGTGGTAAGCCACTTGACAAAGGCAGTTTTTACTTTTATACTGAATCTTTCTCTTAAACCTAAAATAACATATGGGAGGACATATTTGACCTCAACTTCAACAGAATGCAAACAGAACAAAACCCACAGACGGATGAGGAAGATCAGACAAAGCGGGCAATCGCTCCTAAAAGTCAAAGTCACCACAGAAATCAAACCTACTTCCTTTCACTTACAGATGGCCTAAAAAGGTGGCACACTTGCAGGTAAGACAATTTGGTGCCTCCACGAGAGGCAAATTCAATAGAATTAGGGCACATTACTCTATTATGCTGCAGATCATGGCTCTCGACAGTGCATTTAGAAGCAGTTATCAAACCCTGAGAAAGGTTTCAGTTGCCACGACAACACATCCTCCAACCTTCTATCTACAGTCATACCTGATTGGCAGAAGAGAAAGGCCACTGCTGATTATGTCAGCTGTTCCATGATGAAAAATCAATTTTATGATATGGATAAAAGCAGGGCGTTTGACTGATAGTTTAATGCAATAAAATCGTGCTCATGTGGCACAACCTGTTGACTTCATAGTTCATTTTATAAAATGTACACACAGATAGGTATATCCTTGTGGGGACTCAAAAGGTGTAATGGTTTCTATACTGTACAAACTGTATATATTTTTTTCATTCTGTGTGATTTATAAGCTTGTTTCCCCATGGGGAAACTATAAGGGTACTATACTTATATATAGTAAGGTTTTTACTATATATACACACACTATTTTAATATATATAATATATCTATACCCTATTTGTATGATATGTTATGATGAAGCACTAATATACGTACTACATAAGGAATATAGTATTCTAATATGGTTTAATTTTTTTTTATTTGCCTATAATAACAGTTTATCCGATACATGAGAAACACTATGACAGGTAATGGTGAATTTATTCCATATATATTTTTTACATTTTATATTATCATCTCACACTTGGATCGGCATTTTCTATAATGTCTAGATTCTAAATCAAAATACATATCTGATATGACTTAATATATAGGTTAATTGTTATCAAACAAACAATATAATTCATATTATCAAGGATTAAAGATTAAATGGAAAAAAAATAAAAATGATTGATGATATGCACTAAGCATGTAAACGACCATTGAACAAAAGAAGAAACAGCATGGCACGCTATTTCTTAGCGTTTGTTTGCGTAGTGATTCGTCGCTCTGTTGAGAATGTCTCGAGTCTTAACCAGAAACATACTCCGAGTTGAATGAACTTACTCCCGAATGCATTTTTGGAACCACATACCTCAAGTAAGCAAGGTTTGGGGTTAATCAACCGAAAGTTCAAGATTTAGCTGACGGTAAATTAACCGTGCTTTCTGGAATACACCCTAGATCTGTTTCCTACTTTGTGTGATTTGATCTGAACGAAAACAGCGTATCTTGGTGACGGCAGCTGACAGACGCGTACGCTGTTTACATCCAGCGGATACTCTCCAAAATGGCACTACAGGGTGACGTGGAGGAGACGAATTGTTGAATAAAGTCGTTATTTTTTTTCTTTTGCGCACAAAAAGTATTCTCGTAGCTTCGTAAAAATGAAGTTGAACCCCTGATGTCACATGGATTATTTTACAGATTTCCTTGCTGCGTTTCTGTACTTGGGAACATTTCAGTTGTATTGCTGTCTATGCAGGGTCAGACAGCTCTCAGATTCCATCAAAAAAAAAATCTTAATTTGTGTTCCGAAGATGAACGAAGGTCTTAAACGGTCTGAAACGACGAGGTGGAGTCATAACAGAATAGTAATTTTTGGGTGAACTAACCCTTTAAGTCCCCACAGGGATAGAAAAACAAGACCACACACACACAGCAATACTGATACAAAACATGATTCAATTCATCTATGGATTCATAAGATTGATTCAAACAATCTTTTAGAACTATTCATTCCAAGAACGAGCTCAAAAGAGTAGTTTGTTTCGGCAATCGTTTTATGTAGTGCTGTGTGATTGCGTGCACCCCGCGAGGACAACTCGTCAGAACGACGCGCCTTGCCATTATTTGGGGCTACATTGCATCAAATTGAATGCAAACTCACAATCACAACTCGGGTAAAGTATGTTTTCTTTGCGGGAAACAAGAATTGCTCTCCGTGGGAAACAAGAAACAACGGGCCTTTACACCACATTTCACTACTTTTTCAGCCTCTTGCGCATGAGCGCTGCGTATTTAAGATGCCTTAAGTTAACTCAACTCTCTGGTATTGTCCATTTGGGAGTCACAGTTATGTTGTTTGCAGTCAAAACTGATCAGAAGCCATAATCGCAAAATAATTTTATTTTTACATTACATTATTGTCATTTAGCAGACCCTTTTATCCAAAGCGACTTACAAATGAGGACAATAGAAGCAATCAAAATCAACAAAAGAGCAATGATATACAAGTGCTATAAGTCTCAGTTAGCTTAACGCAGTACACGTAGCAATGGTTTTTTAAATAATACGACATAAAATAAACAGATGATAAAATAAAGACAATAGAACAAGCTAGTGTTAGAGGTCCTTTTTTGCTTTTGTTAATTGTAGAAAAAATGAAAGGAAAACAGATAGAATACAAAAAGATTACAGAAGCTAGTGTTAGTTTAAAAAAAAAATTTTTTTTAAAGAAAACAAGCAGTAAATGAATAGGTGCAAGTCTAAAAGGGACAAGTGTTTTTTTTTTAAAGAATAGAATTAGAATAGAGAGTGCTAGAGTTAGAGGGTCAAATAAAGATGGAAGAGATGTTTTTTTTAGCCGATTCTTGAAGATGGCTAAGGATTCAGCTGCTCGGATTGAGTTGGGCAGTTCATTCCACCAGGAGGAAACATTTAATGTAAAAGTTCATTAAAGTGATTTTGTGCCTCTTTGGGATTGCACAATAAAGCGACGTTCACTTGCAAGCTTCTAGAGGGCACATAAGTGTGAAGTAATGAATTTAGGTAAAGGGTTGTGCAGAGCCAGTGGTGGTTTTGTAGTCAAACATCAATGCCTTGAATTTTATGCGAGCAGCTATTGGTAGCCAGTGCAAATTGATAAACATAGGTGTGACATGCATTCTTTCTGGCTCATTTAAAATGAATCTTGCTGCCGTGTTCTGGATTAATTGTAAAGGTTTGAAAGAACTGGCTGGAAGACCTGCCAAGAAAACATTGCAATAGACCAGCCTGGACAGAACAAGAGCTTGAACAAAGAGTTGTGAAGCATGTTCTGAAAGAAGGGTCTGATCTTCTTGTGTTTGAATAAAGCAAATCTGCAGCCCGGACAGTGTTAGCAATGTGATCTTGAGAAAGTAAGCTGATCATCAATCATAACTCCAAGGTTTCTGGCTGTTTTTGAAGGAGTTATGGTTGATGTTGAAATTGTGATGAAACGATGGGTTTGCTGGAACCACAAGCAGTTCTGTCATGGCAAGGTTGAGATGAAGGTGATGATCCTTCATCCAGCAAGAAATGTCTGATAGACAAGCTGAGATGCGAGCAGCTAACGTTGGATCATCAGGATGGAATGAGAGATAGAGTTGAGTCTCATCAGCATAGCAGTGATATGAAAAAAACATGTTTCTGAATGACAGAACCTAGTAATGCCATGTAGACAGAAAAGAAGTGGTCCAAGAACTGAGCCCTGAGGCACCCCAGTAGTTAGATGTTGCGACTTGTACACCTCACCTCTCCAAGATACTTTGAAGGACCTATCTGATAGATAAGACTCAAACCACTGGAGTGCGGTTCCTGAGATGCCCTTTGCCAATAGGGTTGATTGGAGGATCTGGTGGTTCACCGTATCAAAAACAGCGGACAGAATCATCAAGATAAGTATAGAAGATTTGGAAGGCGCTGTTGCCAGTTTTAGGGCTTCAATAACTGAGAGCAAGCCAGTCTCAGTTTAATGTCCACTTCTGAAACCAGACTGGCTGCTGTCAAGGAGGTTATTCTGTGTGAGAAAGGCAGAGACTTGGTTGAACACAGCTCGTTCAAGTGTTTTTGCAATGAAAGGAAGAAGGGAAACTGGTCTGTAGTTCTCTAAAAGAGATGGGTTAAGGGTGGGTTTCTTAAGTAGTGGGGTTATACGAGCCTGTCTAAATGCTGAGGGAAAAACACCAGTGTGAAAGGATATGTTAATGATGTGAGTGAGTGCAGGTACAACTACAGAGAAAATGGCTTGAGGAGATAGAATGGAATAGGATCAAGCGGGGAACCCCCCCCCCCCCAAGGGTAGTAGGATGATTAGAAAGGATGAGTTTGGAGACTTCTTCCTCAGAGAGTGAAGAGAAGGATGTGTGTATGTTTGCTGGTAAGATGTGCTTGACAGATTGTGGTGTGGAAAATTGTGCCCTGATGTTTTTAATTTTATTAATGAAAAATGTGTCAAAGTCGTCAGCTATTAGAGTTGATGAAGGAGGGGGAGGAGGAGGACAAAGAAGGTAGGAAAATGTTTTAAAGAGCATGCGATAGTTAGACGAATTGTTAATTTTGTTATGGTAGCATGTCCTTTTAGCAGTGGAGACATTAACAGAAAAGGAAGAGAGGACTGACTGATACACATTAAGGTCAGTAGAATTATTGGATTTGCGCCACACCCTTTCAGCAGCACTGAGATTAGAACGATGTTCGCGGAGAACATCAAACAGCCAAGGGGCAGAAGGGGTGGTACAGGCTGGTCTGGAAGACAAGGAGCAGACAGTGTCTAAACAAAACGTAAGAGTGGAGCAGAAAGTATCAGTAGCACGGTTAACATCAAAAGAACTAACATTTTAGGGGAAGTAAGCAAAGATTTTTGTGCGATGAATCTCCACTATTTCATTTCAATAATGTTTTTTTCTTTAATATTTTGCATTTTGAGTGTATTTCATTTTACTAATTAATATTCATATCTAAATTATGGGCTATATTCTGTATAAAATAAAATAAAAATGTTTTATATAATTTTTCAATTAACAGTATTTAAGTTAAAAATAGAGCAAAAGTATTTAAAATCCATTGAACTGAGGCAGATTTTTTCCACCTTGTGGGGAAAAAAATAAAGAAAATCATCTGTAATACCATGGTGTAGCCATTAGATGCAGTGTATAGCCATATCCGCTTGTTAAGTCTGACGTCACGTGTCACCGCTTCCGTGTCCAAACGCCCTATCAGATACCACGAGAAAACAACAAAAGGTGCTAATATACACTCACAGTGTGATATAATACTACCAAAAAAAATTATAATCCTAACCTTTAACTCCATACCGAAATCCCAGATAGCCAGACAATGAAAATATAAATAAATAAATAAATAATTTGTGTTTGGGACGCTGTGAGCATGAAGACTGTAGTGTAGACCGTAAGTTTGAAAACGTTTAGCTTAAATATTTAACATGAATAAACAGTGCTCCTAACCGGCTGCTGAGGTAGTATTCTCAAGTGAAGCAAATTGAGGCTTGGACCCGGAAACAGAGCTTCTTACGTCACCACTTAACAACCGAATAGCCTATATTCAGTGCTGTGTATTCCTTAGTTACTGAACAGTGTTTTCAGGCATAATTGCTTAAGTTTTGTCACCCCTTCATTGCTGTGCACTTTTTTCTGCATTGTGCAACTTATTTACGTGAAAGGTTTTGCTTGACAAGGTATCATTAGTGTGCAAAAATACCTAGCAACAAAACTGCTTTAAACTGTACGCATTCAGACTGACTGTTTTGTAAACCTCTAAGCCATTCGCCAAGCCTGCATGAATTTCTGTCGAAGCAGTGCTGTATCGTCAGTGCGTCGGGTTCCTCTAGGGGCTGTCTTGTTTGAGAACATGTACACTAACAAGGTACAAGAATTCTACTTTACTCTTCACCAGCCATCACTGCACTTGACAGCTGAAGCTTCCACCACCAGCTTAACGAAGGTGAAAGTGGAGACAGACACAGGCGGAAAGCAAAACTCCCTGTCAATTTTAAGAACCATGACAGCAATATTGTGTACGCTTTAAGGTGCAAAAGGATATCCTGTATGCTTTTATCTCCTGAGCTTCCTCGTCCCGTCTGTGTTTCTCTATTAGAGACTGCTTACGCGAGACCTCGTCAAGAAAGCTGGTCTCATCTTCATCCAGGCCTTTAACCATGTTCTCTGTGGAGGAACACAACAACAGAATTATAAAGACTCCATTAGTGGTTCAAGAACTGCTAACAGAACCAAGCATCATGAAAAAGATGCATGACCACCATGCTTGCAGATCAAGAGATGTGGCCCTTGGAATCAACGGAAATAGGAGCAGCAATGGTCGCTAGGGAGACTGAGAGTGGGTTTGTCACCAGGGATACGGAGACGAAGTCGAGATGCTAAGATCATACCAGTCTCCCATCAGCACCCGCAAGAACAGACCTGCTCTTGATCTCCACCACTCCCATCTGTTCACACTCACAGACACCCACCAACATGCTCAAACACACACCAGTGCGCATGCACACTCATGTTTTCGCACAAAAAGTGACAGATAAACCCCAAAATGAGGTCACACTTAGACGAGAGAGGCAAGCCCCCTGAGACCGTGCGATGTATGTCATCTGAAAGATGTTTTTGATAAAAATAAAGGGATGAATATGGGAGGAAAGCAACATGAGGGCTTACTGAATTTGAACTGCTCCTCATATTCTTCCTGTTTCTTGTCTTTCTGCTCTTGTAGCTTCTCGTACAGAGATCGGGAGTCGTACTTCTCCTCAGGGGCCTCTGTGGTGGAACGAGAATGAACAATCAAAACTTGGCAAATGCATCAGGGGAGAGCTAAGGTCTGCCATTAAGCCTGCTGTTAATTTGTCTGCTTGGTGCAGACAAAGTGAACGTCTCACCCTCTGGGTCATCTGGCTTGCGGACCTTCTCCCATTCCTCCTGCCTTTTTTTCCTTCTCTCATCTAATTCAGACTCTGACACAAACTTCCGGCTGAGGTCTACACCATCTGCCATGGCAGAACCTACACAACACATGCATATTTTATATGTTGTTATGTGGCAATCATCACATACAGTGGGTACGGAAAGTATTCAGACCCCCTTAAATTTTTCACTCCTTGTTATATTGCAGCCATTTGCTAAAATAATTTAAGTTAATTTTGTTTCCTCATTAATGTACAAACAGCACACCATATTGACAGAAAAACAAAGAATTTTTGACATTTTTGCAGATTTAATAAAAAAGAAAAACTAATATCACATGGTTCTAAGTATTCAGACCATTTGCTCAGTATTTAGTAGAAGTACCTTTTTGATCTAATACAGCCATGATTCTTTTTTGGGAAAGATGCAACAAGTTTTTCACACCTTGATTTGGGGATCCTCTGCCATTCCTCCTAGATCCTCTCCAGTTCTGTCAGGGTGGATGGTAAACGTTGGTGGACAGCCATTTTTAGTCTCTCCAGAGATGCTCAATTGGGTTTAAGAGAGGGCTCTGGCTGGGCCATTCAAGAACAGTCACAGAGTTGTTGTGAAGCCACTCCTTCGTTATTTTAGCTGTTTGCTTAGGGTCATTGTCTTGTTGGAAGGTAAAACCTTCGGCCCAGTCTGAGGTCCTAGCCTCTGGAGAAGTTTTTCGTCCAGGATATCCCTGTACTTGGCCGCATTCTTCTTTCCCTCAATTGCAACCAGTCGTCCTGTCCCTGCATCTGAAAAACACCCCCACAGCATGATGATGCCACCACCATGCTTCACTGTTGGACTGTATTGGACAGGTGATGAGCATGCCTGGTTTTCTCCACACATACCGCTTAGGATTAAGGCCAAAAAGTTCTATCTTAGTCTCATCAGACCAGATAATCTTATTTCACACCATCTTGGAGTCCTTCAGGTGTTTTTTTAGCAAACGCCATGCGGGCTTTCATGTGTATTGCACTGAGGAGAGGCTTCTGTCGGGCCACTCTGCCATAAAGCCCCGCCTGGTGGAGGGCTGCAGTGATGGTTGACTTTCTCCCATCTCCCGACTTCATCTCTGGAGCTCAGCCACAGTGATTTTTTTGGGTTCTTCTTTACCTCTCTCACTAAGGCTTTTCTCCCCCGATAGTTCAGTTTGGCCGGACGGCCAGCTTTAGGAAGGTTTCTGGTCGTCCCAAACGTCTTCCATTTAAGATTATGGAGGCCACTGTGCTCTTAGAAACCTTAAGTGCAGAGCAGAATTTTTTTTGTAACCTTGGCCAGGATCTTGCCTTGCCACAATTCTGTCTCTGAGCTCTTCAGGCAGTTCCTTGTTCCTTTGACCTCATGATTCTCATTGCTCTGACATGCACTGTGAGCTGTAAGGTCCTTATATAGACAGGTGTGTGGCTTTCCTAATCAATTCCAATCAGTATAATCAAACACAGCTGGACTCAAATGAAGGTGTAGAACCATCTCAAGGATGATCAGAAGAAATGGACAGCACCTGAGTTAAATATATGAGTGTCACAGCAAAGGGTCTGAATACTTAGGACATGTGATATTTCAGTTTTTCTTTTTAATAAATCTGCAAAATGTCAACAATTCTGTGTTTTTCTTTCAATATGGGGTGATGTGTGTACATTTATGAGGAAAAAAAAATTAACTTAAATTATTTTTAGCAAATGGCTGCAATATAATAAAGAGTGAAAAATTTAAGGGGGTCTGAATACTTTCTGTACCCACTGTATATACAAAAATATATTTAACCCATCAAAACTTACCTAAATGCTGTTGATATTTTTCAGGATAACCGTTAGGTAGATCATGAAGTCATCTGCAGTAGATTCTGTTCAGAGATAGAGAATAAAAATATGTGATAATTTAAAAAAAAAAATGTTTTACCCATCATTCAAGCAGAACTAATGAAGGTGGACTCATAAAACTTTTTAAGATCAATGCCTTTTCAAAGAGAAATACACATGCATCTAACTAGTCATTTTAAATGTGAAGCACAATATTATTTAAGCTCCAAGTCCAAGAGATATATAATGGATCCAGAAGATAATTTAATTTTTGTCTGAGCAATGTTGACAGATTTGGCAAGAAAAGGTAAAAACTGCCCCCTAGTGCTGGATTTAAACAGTGAACGCAATAGATCCCAGATACAGTCACTTATTTTCTTGCCTAATAGCTATTTAAACGGCAAACTTATTGAAACAAACAAATATTTGAAAAGTGTTTATCCAGTATAATGCATTTCCTCCATATAAATGGTGCTAGAAACACTCTGAGATGGCTAAATATATTAATAAAAGAAAAATCAATCTGGCTCAAACCATAGTTTATCAACACTTTCACTCAGTGTGGAATGTGAATGACAAAAAACATAAATCATGAAGTAGTATTGTGATAAACGTCAAAACAAGAACACATAATACGACACATATGATGTTATGTGCAATATGGTTGAGAAAGGTTAGAGACTCGGTACCGTTACTTTATTTTGAATGTATGCAAGAAACACTGCAATATTACTCTGCAATAGACAGCAACGCAGCTTCAGTGCCTGACATTGACCTGAAGTAGAGCGTGCGAGTCTTTGATCGCACTCATTGGATCAGAAAGCAGTGTTATTTATACGGCGACTGGTTTAAAACACATTATGTAACCTTAAAGTCGGGTTGTTTTACATGTCAGACAAAGAAATGCTCGAAGTGAAAAAAGAGACGAGGAATAAATAATTCTTTCAAGAAGGAAATGCACTCAGATATTTACCTAGTCCGGTTTTGTGTCCCTGTAAAAGGATCCCCTCAGCAACAAGCTGCTAAAGGCACGTAGTTCCTACGCACGAACTATTGGCTCGTGGGAAATGCCTACGGCTGCGTCCGAAAGCTCTAAAATGCTGCCTTCGGAGGACGCATTCCAAGGCAGGAAGGCATCAAAATCCGTGTATCATTCGATCATTCGTTTTTTGATTTTATATTGAAAGTAGAAAAATTAGAAAACGGCTCCTTTTTCGTTTTTTTTCCAAAAAACGAAAAACGAGAATTCAGCTTAAATTTTCGTTTTTCGTTCATGGGTGGAAAAATGAATAAACAGCTTGAATATTTGATTTCTACATGTGGGCGGGAATTAAACGCCCCTTTCTGCTGATTGGTCAGCCGAAGATCAAACCGTGCCGTCATCAGTTCTTCCACAGTATCACGCAGCAGAATAATAGTCCTCCGCTGCTGCAGTTGTATGGATTCTTAATGCTTTTATTGCAACTACATTTAATCTTTTTTTTTCATCAAACAAACAGGCTAATGAATAGCTCGACACAACTCGTACCGGGGCAGAGTCTAGACAGGGCTTTCTTCTGTGTAGATATAAATTTTATTCTTTGCATCAGCTGGGCATGGCAGGGTATGATATGACAGCTGTCATAGCCTACCCTGCTCACCCAGTAAGTCTGTTTGTTTAATTAAGAAATTAATTAATTCGTTTCAAAATAAATGTTTTAAACACTAAGACAAAAAGGAAGTAATAATTAATTGGCTTGGGTATATATAGGCCTGTGTTGCAAGAACTGTCATTTTGACTGACAATCGGAGAACAACAGATATTAAATATAGCCTATTGTTAGAGTTATATAATGTAGTCTTGTTTTATTAATTTATTATAGTTGATATCTCAAAAGGATATGCACTTATGCGCGGCGTGAGCATTGCAACGCAAGATTTTCATAAAATATTATAACTTGCCATTTCGTTTTTTTCTCACCAAACCCTCAGTATACAGTACCTTCAGAATGCTTGGAATATACGCCACGAGATGCATAGGATTATTTTACGACAGATATGCACCCGCTTAAAAAAAAAAAAAAAAAAAAAAAACTAAAGTCACCATTCTCTGCCATTAAATTGGCAAGCCCGATCAGGACATTGCGATGTTGTGAAATTGTGATGGGTTAAATAAACTCCATAAGCAGACAGACCCGACTACAGTCAAGCGCAGACCAGTATTGAAGTGCACAGGAAATAAGCAGCAGTCATATTTAAAGCAGTTTAAATTAATATTGAGTACTGATGTTCACTTGGATTTTTCCCCCATCGAGGGAACTTAATACTCTGTCATTAGACGAGCTATTTATTTAGTCTGTTTGATGAGAAAAATATGAAATTGATAAAATGGGTTATTAATCCGTACAACTGCAGCAGTGGAGGACTATTATTCTGCTGCGTGATACTGCGGAAGAACTGATGACTGCACGGTTTGATATTCGGCTGTCCAATCAGCAGAAAGGGGCGTTTAATCCCGCCCACGTGTAGAAATCTAATATTCAGGGTATCTTCCATCCAATCACTTTTTGTTTTAGATTGAAATCTGAAAAATGAAAACCGTGCACATATTTAGTTTTTCAGTTATTCAAACAAAACGAAAAATCAAGAATCTGGCTTAATTTTTCGTTTTTACATTCAGTGATAGAAAACGAATAAACAACTTGAATATTCGATCTCTACTTGTGGGTGGGAATGAAACACCCCTCTCCGCTGATTGGTCAAACAGGCATTGCAACATAATAATAGTCCTAAAAAAACCTTAATAATAGTGCTCCGCTTCTATTGATTCTTAACATGTTTATTTCTACTACATTTTATCTCTTCATCAAACAGCCAGATTAATGAATGGCTTGACACAAACCATACTGAAGCAGAGCCTTTTGGCCCTAGGCATGCCTGTTTTATTATAGTTATTCACCCATTAAAATATGTGTGGCAAAGCTGCACGATGCACTGCAGCGCGGGGATAATGTATTTTAGACAAGCGCAGACCACTATTAATTTGTGAACACAGGTAGTTTTAGACAATATACTGAGTTTATTTAATTAATATGGAGTACTGGCCAGCTAACTGATTGCATACACAATTGTTATTTTCTCTGCCAACTAAACCCAAGTCACAGAACCGTTGTGTACCTGACTGACTCGCAGTAGGCGCATAGAGTGGTGTATCATTCCTAAATGAATCAGTTTTTGAAAAACCCATTATTATAGACAACAATTCAATTACCAATTATTATAGACAGCCGCTTGATTTTATTCCTAAATGAATGAATTAAGCATTTTGAACCAATTGATTTAATAAAAGGATCCTTTATTAACACAAAGACTTACAGCCACCTAGTGGCGATATTACTATCATAATTCAAGTATTATTTAATTTTATTAATATTTCTATTAAAAATGTTGTATAAAACATTAATCTAATTTCATTATACATCTGTAAATGCACATACAGCCATCTTATCAACATTAAACTGTAAATACATTTAAAAGCATCTTCAGACCCAGGCTCTATATCATTGAATACTGATTTGGTATGGATACGTAATTTGGTAACAGCCTAGTGTCATATGACTTCTAATTTATTTAATGTAAGAACTTTACCATTACACATGACATGAAAGTGAAAAAGGTAAAAAAAATAAAATAAAATACAAAATAAAACAACTGCAAATCAGTTGCCCCTTTATGGTGCAAGTTAATTTCTGATACTGCTGACACTGGCTTATTGTTCGAAGTGTTATTTCAGGGTTTGGATATGTTCCTATAACTCAAACGAGTTCACCTTCAAATCATGATGTCAAATTCACATTTCACTAAAGTCAATCACTGAAACAAGCACTGTGAGGAACAAATAGTCCCATGCCAGTGGGATAATAACAGATGATTTCCTAAATTTGTATAAAGTGCTCTATGAATAAAACTCAGAATAGAAAAATAATAGATGTGCTGTGAAGGTAAATTACACAAACTCGTTTATTTTCATATCTGTAATATTATTTATGTTCCTCCTTTGTCTAAAATGCAGCGTATTGTCTAATACAGTTATGACTGTATGTTCTCATAAATTGATAGTGGTCAATACATTCTCCCCTTGCTGCAGTGCGTCGCGCAGCTTTTCCACACAGATTTTAATGGGTGGATAACAATAATAAAACAGGCATGCCTAGGGCCAAAATGCTCTGCTTCAGTATGGTTTGTGTCAAGCCATTCATTAATCTGGCTGTTTGATGAAGAGATAAAATGTAGTAGAAATAAACATGTTAAGAATCAATAGAAGCGGAGGACTATTATTAAGGTTTTTTTTAGGATTATTATTATGTTGTAATGTTTGGTTGACCAGTTAGCAGAGAGGGGCGTTTCATTCCCACCCGCATGTAGAGATCGAATATTCAAGTTGTTTATTTCGTTTTCTATCCCTGAATGTAAAAACGAAAAATTAAGCCGGATTCTTGATTTTTCGTTTTGTTTGAATAATTGAAAAACGAAATATGTGCCCGTTTTTCATTTTTCAGATTTCAATATTAAAACAAAAATTGATTGGACGGAAGATACCCTGATTATCAAGGCATGTCCGAATCCAAATTCTGCTTTACTTCCTGTCTCCGGAGGTACCTTCTTCTGATCGAATTTTGAAGGCAGCATAGATGTATTCCATGACGGTTGAGCTAAAAAATAAAGATGGCGTCTGAAAGTTGCGTTTGGTGGTTAGTTTGTGTGTAAATGTATATTTCTTAATAACTTTTTGCACTTTTGATGTTATTTCTAGAGAGAAATCAGTATTATAGTAATTAAATATTCGTTTAGTTATCACCAAAACTCGTTCTATTTTGTTGTAGATCATTAAACCGTTACGCTGCCTCAGAAGCCTGTCCGAAATCAGTTTCATGAGGTGCTTTCATGCAAAAACGCGGCCTGCAAAGTCATTGCCTCATACGGCAGCGAGGCAGCTAGTCAGCTGCCTAAGTTTTCGGATGCTGCCTAAGTTTTCGGATGCAGCCGTGGTTTTCATGGGAGTTATTTTTTAAATAATCGAATGCACATTTAAATTAGTTGTTAATTTTATGTAATTTCAATGTTCTGTCAGTCAATGATAGTCATTCAATCTTTAGTTATTTAGTCTTTCCAGTTAAGTAATATGGTAAAGAATAGCAAATGGATATGTGCTTGCATATTTTTGGTGTATTCGCTTGTATGAATAAGTTATTAGAGTTACAACATATCGGAAATGCCTTGATTTTTATAGCTAAAACAAAAGCGGGCTAGACACTTGGCACATGCACATATACACAAACAAAACGAAAGCAAAAACTGTATGACAAAGATACGTATTATACAAGGGATTTATTACTTTCAAATTTGCAATTTGTTTACACAATGCCCTCTCTTGAGGATAATTAGTTTGTTTTACTGGTTGCTGGGAGGGGGCCCAGCATCATGTGCAGGAGAGAAATATGCAACGACACACAACAAATCGTTCTTTTCGAATCATATCTTTTTTAAAGGGGTCATCGGATGCTCATTTTGCACAAGTTGATATGATTCTTTAGTGTCTTAATTAAAAGTCTATAACATACTTTGGTTAAAATTTCTCAATGTTAGTGTAAAAAACACCTTTTTAAACCTGTCAAAATCAGCTGTTTTTATCAAGCCATTATAGTCCATGTTGCTTTAAATGTTA
Source organism: Sinocyclocheilus anophthalmus (assembly GCA_018155175.1). Lineage (NCBI taxonomy): Eukaryota > Metazoa > Chordata > Actinopteri > Cypriniformes > Cyprinidae > Sinocyclocheilus > Sinocyclocheilus anophthalmus. Next base: position 43,731 of record JADLZN010005127.1, read on the forward strand.
ATGAGCTCTGCTGGCCCCGCCCCTCTCTTCCAAGCTGCTCTCAGAGAGACTGTTTACTTTAGCCGCATTCATCGTGAAACTTGCTAATTAGCGCATTATTAGGAAAGGTGATTTGCAAAGATTCATAAAAAAACCCTTATACGCACTTCTTCTGTAGATGAGGCTGGATCACGAATGATTCCAGCGAACATACATGCATTCTGCTAAACAAATGTTTCTACATTACGAATAAGTGTTCTGTTAACAGGTGTAACTGTGCCAAAGTAATGGTAGAAATGTTCTAAAATTAGGCTATACAAATCATGCCGTTAAGTAACGTCATGTATTCAGAAACAATGAACAAATGAAAGCAATGGTTACATGATGTGATCATGTTGATTACAATGCAAGGAGAATGTAACAGTTTTGTATGTTTATTCAGAGTCAGCTTCATCTGAAGTCCTCTCAAGGGTTGGCGTCATCTCTTCACAGGTGTTGGGTCATCTGAAGTCTTCGTAAGAGGCTGGATATAGTCAGCAGGAGCAATCTATAGATTACACCAACAAAATGTGATGCAATCATACTAGGGAACTGTCACTTTTTCACAAAGAGCAGGGAAAGACTTGCCAAAACCAGTGAAGAGACTCATTGGGAGGTTGATGTCTCTTTACAGGGAGTGAGTCTTCAGGTGGTTCTTGTTCTGAAAAATAGAGAAGGAGAAAAACAGAGGAGAAATGGTTAAGTGATGCTCCATCACATTGCAGTCCTGTGGCATCTGCTCCTTTAACACAGTACTTCTTTAGTAGCTAAGACGTGTAAGTATAAAATACAGTAATAATGTACAGGTTTACTGTAATTACTTCTATAATATAGTAGTGGTATATAATCCATTTTTGGACATTTAGCCTAGCATGATTCTGAAATGAAAACTGCTCACCTACATTAAACTTTTCATTCTCACTTTGGTCCATCTGCATCCTTTGCAATATATCTAAGTCTATTTAATAACTCCCCACCAGCAAAATCACTTTTAAATTATACAACGATGGATGAAACTGCATGAAGAGAATGAATAACATCCCGTAAATCTACTAATTAAGTGAGGAATAATCTAATAATAATCTGTTTTAATGCACAGGGTAATTTGATTAGCTGTGCTGATAATATACAATTTTGTTCTATAAATGTCTTACCTTTTAAAAGTTTGTCACAGGGGTCTCTTCTGCTGCATCTCTACGGCGCTGATAGTATGAGCACTAACTTCCGGGAACTATTGAGCGGCTCCACGATCAGCCATTGCTGTAAAAAACTGGTCCATTGGAGTGAACGGAGTTGTCGCAACTCTCTCTCTCTATGGCTCTGGGTTTAGGTCAGGGATATGTAAGGTCGGTCCTAGAGAGCCGCAGTCCTGCATAGTTCCGCTCCACCCTAATCAACACAGCCTGAACAGACTAATCCATGTCTTCATTATTTCTAAGGCATATGCATTGGATTTTTTTCAGGGTTGGAGCTGAACTCTGCAGGACTGTGGCTCTCTAGGACCGAACTTGCCTACCCCTGGTTTAGGTATATGTAAGGTGGGAGGAGTTAGATCTGGATCCAACCACGCCCCCTGGATCTTGTGTTCTGCAGTGAGGACCATCTCGATCTTTCGGGCATGACTGAGCGAGGCATCGAACAACGTCATTTAGTTAATTTAATAGCATAATTGATTATTAACATATCAACGTGGTATTAATGCGTAGCATTTTGTCAAAATATGAAAAAAAAAAAAACTTTTCAGTCAAAGGGATGCGATTGTTATAATTTTTTTTGTTTGTAAATAATATAATAGTTATATTATATTTAGTTCCTAAAATACTTTATTTTTATGAGCTGATGTTTACAACAAACTGAACATGGACGCAACAAATTCGTCTAGAGCAGACTTCATTATTAATTAAACAAAATGTGAAAACGTGAAAAATAGTAATATGTGCATACAGTGCCACGAGGTATGATACGGATTTCGGACCGCGTGATGACGCAATTACGTTCTGACGTAAAGGAACAGCTGAATCATTAGTTGAATCGGTTCTTTGAAACGAATTGTTCAAAAGAACCGTTTCGCGGAAATGAGTCGAACTTCCCATTACTAACACCACACAGAGCTTTCATTGATCTCCAGCTATCTCACACTGATTCCAGCCAGTCGTTATGGTTTCACTTCTCAGCCAACCGTTTACTTTCATAGTCAAACACCGGCTGGATCTGCTTGTGTGTGGATCGTTAAAATGTTGATTACTGAAGTGATTGTGTGTGAGAGTACGAATCATATCGCTGAGAAGTAAAGCACACACACACACACACTTCCCGTGTAGTCTTTGTGTTCGGCCTACGGATCAGTGCTGTTGCATTTACCGAAAATCCTCCGCTTTACCGGGTGAGTAAATACTTGTCTCTGGTAACGTTATATCCACAATATTTAATGATAAAAGACGTGTTAGTGTATGTGCCACGTTAAAGAGGTTTTAAACTGACGTTTTGTTCATCTGTTTGGAGGTGTGGCTAGTTATATGGTTGCTAATTTCTGATATTATAAAAGAGGCTGTGTTTCAAGACATAGTGAGCTACCTTTTAAGACAACATTACCGGAATTATATAAACATCAACAGTCTTTTGGGCATAGGTCCATTCCGCGTTTCAAATATCAACAATTTGTATAGGGAGACGTTAGACAAAATGACAGCCTGAGTCACTATCCACTTTCATTATATGAGCATTCTTAAATTGAAAGTACGCGGTGGCTGACGCTGTCTGTCTCCAACCATCTACCTAACATCTACTTTTTTGTTTAATTAAAAAAATTGTTTTAAAGTTTTAAATCTTAGTGACAAGACTTTTAATTTACAGATGAACTAGCCTTTTAAATGCTGCCTACGTAGGCAGCTAACTATGGTTTGAGACGCAACCATAGAGACTCAAGTTTATTGACGCTAATTTACTGAAATGACAGCGTGCTGTTTATAAGCTTTCAGTGGGTTCGTAAAGGTCAATGATTGTGTTAAACGTAAACTAGTCAGTGTTCATTCATGTGTGAGTGGGTTATTGTGTTTTAAATGGGGTTTTTGCAAAGTTGTTTGGTTTGCTAGCTGTTAGTTAGCCACTGCTAACACCGACAACTACTGTATCGCAGTATCCTATCGCAATGATATTTGTATAGTTTATGTACATTTAAATACGTACTGCCTGTTGTTTTTATATAGTTATTGTACGTCAATATTAACAATTTTTTTTATTTAGGTGAATATCACATTTTTTCAGGTTAGGTTTTAGAAAATTAACTGGTTTCCTGTAAACCACGGTTACTGTAGTTAAACCATGGAAACAACAAATTAACCATGGTTTGGCTACACTATCTATAGTTTAACCATGGTATTTGTAGTAAAATTGTGGTTATACAGATGGTAACCAATAAGCCAAAAAAAAAAAAACCTTGGTTAATGTTACTCCACTTTTACTACAAAAAACCTTGGTTAATTTTCTTAAGGCCGTGCTGTACTGACTACTTAGGAACTGTATGCCTTAAAGCAAAACACTGTTCAGGAGACAAGACCTGGATAGTATAGTAACATAAGAAATACGCCTTTAAATTAATAATATTAATTAATATCACTAATATATTACATATGTTGTTATTAGAGCATATAATTCGAGATCAGTGACTAATATCACTGCTTAAGTGTTTTACTTTAACAAGCTACATGCAAGAATTTATTAGTATAGCATTTTATTTACAATTTGCATGTTTGGATTGTCGTGTTTTCTGTCCACACTGAAAATACTTTAATGCGTAATGTTTTTTTAGGAGTGAAAACCTCCCAGGCTGTAGGATGCGTGTTGACTGCACCATCAGCTTTGCTCGTCTGTGTCTGGCTGCTGGTGGCCTGCAGTAGCGCAATGACCGACACGTCTACCCGACCCGTACCAAGACACCCTTTAAAGTCCTTCCAATGATATGATAGTAGCCACCTGGATTGCATTCTGTGCCAGCAGGAGCCTCGTGCGGGTTCTACGACTCACCGTAGAACAGCTGCAGTCAGTGCAGTTTTGGCCCAGCCTCTCGTCCGGCAGAGCCATGGGGAACAGCTGCGTGTGCAGAGAGGACAGTGACGTGGAGGAGGGATCAGCCCCTCGCAGGCAGCTCAGGCGAGTGGATAACTCTGTGTCTGATCCCCCAGAGGCCAGAGCCAGCCGGCCCAGGGACCCGGTTCGACCGCCCCGGCGAGGTCGAGGACCGCACGAGCCACGTCGGAAAAAACAAAACGTGGACTGTTTGGTACTGGACACGCTGGCTGTCATCAGGACTCTTGTTGACAAGTGAGTGAACATTTAATGAGGAGGATCTGCAGAGATTTGTGATTTGTGTAGGAATGAATCATGCACGTCATATCAATTTCAGTTCCCCGTTTACTCGTGCGTCAGCAATAACATCTCTCCATCTTTGGCTAAAAGCATTGGCTTGCTATTGAACATCCATTTGCATTGTGTTTTTTTTCCAGTATTGTTGTCTACCACAGTGATGACACACCGTCTGCAAGAGCTTTTACTTTTAAATTAAAGCAGCTTTAAATGTGCAGAGCTTATGGAGAAGCCTGGCAGAGCTCTCTAATGAGCATGCCATTATTTATTAATTCATTCGTTCGCACAGCACCACATTTAATCTTAATGTATTGCCCAAGACAGCAGCTTGAGATAACAGAGAGCTTCATGTTTCTTTTAACATCCAGTCACTCTTCCTCTTTGTCACATGTTCTTACACCTTCCCACACAGCCGGCCTACTGCTATCTAATGATGGATGTTCACTTTGGATGAAAAGTTGTTCTATGTGTACATCACATTTGGCGGCTCTGAACCGGATTTGCAAGGCCTGCAGTATTGCCTAGATCTTTTAATAGTTTATAGTCATCCCTGAAAAGAATCTTAGATTATGCAGCTTTACAGGAAAAGGAAATATTCTGTTCTTGTTTTGTTTCCAAAGAAAAATACCTAAAGGGCACAATGGGGAGTCTCAGCTTTTCTTTTCTTTTCTTTTCTTTTTCTTTTTTTCAGCTGGAATATATTTTTGTTGCTCAACCACATCCTTTGACAGCTGTTTTTTATTCAACAGAAATCCTGGTTTTGATGACACACACACACACACACACACACCTACAGCTTTGTCCTTGATTGTGTTAATGTGTTAGGGCAGTGATTCTCAACTAGAGGTTTGGGGCCCAAGGGGGAAACAGGATGACCTAAAGTGATTTGATCGTATTATAAAATAAATTCTAAAACCTCTGAAATCTGACCTCTTCCCCCCATAACTTGTTTTGTTAAAAGATTTAGTCTCAATTTATATTAGGTGGCCTTACCTACTGTGTACTTACATTTAAATTAATAATTTGATACAGTGTGCTTATTGTGTACACTAAGTACATAATTCTTACTTTTTAGGCCACCTAAAATAGTGGAACCAAAGATTTTATTGAAAGATTCAATCTCATTGTAGCACAAAGTGATTAATAGTGACTAATTTAATATCAACACCCAATTTCTGTTAATAAAGTTTGAAGGCAAGCAATATTGTCATAATTGCTATATTACTAGAGCAAATATTTTAGCCAGTATGGGGGGCCTTTGAGTCAAAAAGGTTGAGAACCTTGTATTAGGGGGGCCTCTTATGTACAGAACAGAAAATCAGTGTATTTCTAACTAGAACATATCCCTGTGTGACCATTACACAACAACCACAGAGCAGTCAGACACTCATGGCTGGGGGCATTAGACCTCTCTCACTCTCTCTCAGACACTCTCTTTCTCTTTTTCGACCACCCTCATAGCTATCTTTTCCTTGGCCCCGTCTGCTGTTTGAAAACATCACCCCTAGTACCCACCAACCACTGATTTATGACTGACAAATGAACCACACCGGCATCACACTGCAGATTAGAGGCAAATTTATTTTCCCCGCTTAAATGTCTCTGGTGGTGTTTTGATCGGGCCCAGCTCCCTCTAGGAGCACCTCAAGGGATTTTGCTATCGCTGCTTAGAATTACTGTTGCAGACCCAGCCTGCAAAATGGATGCATACACCCTAAAGCCAAAACAGCCCCAGCAGCAGTGGCGGCGGCAGTCTGCCCTCCAATAGCAATCCGTCATGTGTCACGCAATCACCCATTATACCATTAGGCTTTCATAACTGAAGTCTGTAGCAGCCAAGGACTAAATAAGATGCTTACACCCTGGGTATGAGGCACACAGGCAAACATTTTCTATTAGGTTGCTCTACTTTTTGCCATTAACTTTTGTATTTGGTCTTTTTGTGTTACAGTGACCAAGAGCCACCGTACTCCATGATCACACTTCATGAGATGGCAGAGACAGGTGAGTGAAAGACACTTAAAATGCTGCAGCATTTCCATAAGGGGTTCAAATCTGCTATTGCGCTATATACCAATATAAGAGAGTTCTAATTCTCTTGTCTTCCATGTGTTCCATTGTTCACATGTGGGTCGTGGGACTCACAAACATTCAAATGCTGGCATTCTGATTGGAAGGAGTAAAGTTTATACACATTCAGATGCATATGTGACCCTGGACCACAAAACCAGTCTTAAGTGTTAATTTTTCGAAATTGAGATTTATACATCATCTGAAAGCTGAATAAATAAGCTTTCCATTGATGTATGGTAAATATACCCGTGCGATTTATGACTGGTTTTGTGGTGCAGGGTCACACATATACTTACCCAGGTCACGTCTTTTATGGCTTATATGTGATTATTTGTATGGATAATGGGATTACCAAACCACAAAGGCTGTGTTTTGATTTAATAAATATATGCACTACGTGTTTCGGAGTGAAGTGCGCCGTTGTGTTCTTTAACATGCAAGCTACTGCTTGGTTTGCAGTAAATTCTGCACCACACAAACTCATCTATGCATCTGCGGGCTCACTCCATAACATTACATTTGAGAATGCAAATAGGGGGCAACCATCATTCCCAAACTTGTATGAGAACCAGCACTTATCTACGCTGTTGTACCAAAGAGAAGCTTAGTGGCTACTCCTTGCGGTGTTCTGCTAAAAAACACTTGATGTTTTTACCGTTTGGAAAATTAAGAACTTCGAGACAGCCACAAATATTAGTATTGTAAAGAATGCTAACTGTAAAATAAATGTATTAATGCTTCTTTTTCTTAAATACTAATTGTTATTTTACAGTGAAATATTACAACTAGTATATAATAGCTTAATTTTGTGTAGTATTTTGGATTTAATATGAAAATAATATTTTATTAATATAATAAACTAATTATTTTATAGTCATATTGAAATATAAGGTCAGCATTTTGGTGCAAAGTCGGCATCCGCTACAAACAAGAACAGCAAACCTGATTGTTAAAATATATATATATATATATATATAGTATATCTTTTTTTTTTTAAGTTTTTTTTTTTTTTAATGCATTTTAAATTGCAGTCACAATTTGTATCATAAAAATGGTAATTTAATTTTTTTTCTCAAATGGTGCAGCTGTACCACCTCCTGAGGGGATTGGATTGCTATTCATCTTATGCTTGGTCTTTTCATGATTGGGAGCTATCCAGTGTATGAAGTCTAAAAACCCCCTAAAATGCCTGCAGAGAATTATATGTTAGAATTCCCATTCATCTCAATGCTTGAAATCTCAGATGCTTGAAACTAACTGACTTGGATGTTGGCATTTTTGCATCGGATAAATGAGCCATATAGATTTGTTTTGAATGGATCACCTGAGTCGTAAATATGACCTAAATAATCTGGAACCACAGGAGAATGACAACACTGATGGCACGACGAGAATGTGTGCAGTCACAACAAGCTCTTCAGCTTTATTACTTTCTCCTTGCTCCAGGCGTGTACATGAGCTGTGACGTTAAATGGTGTCTACTTAATCTACTCAAATATAAAGCAGAGAACATTCATTGTTGAGATTTATTTAGTCAGAATGAGTAGCTACTTTTGAATGTCTGTCAGTGGAGAAACAATGTAGTTATTATCCAAAGTGAACAAGCCAAACCTTGACTCTCTAGTTCCAGGCTTGTTTTTTCCATCAGGGGAACAAGTGCAGCTTGTTGTGACCCCCTGGCTACTGATTAAGTTATTAGGATGTTAATCTAACAGTGGAAGCTGTGGAAGCTCTGTGGGTATTAGTGACGGCTGCTTTTGAAGTTTGGCTTGTGCCCTGTGCTGCCATTTTCATGCCGTCACTCCGTTCTGTGGCAGTGACTGAAGTGAGTGGGTTGTGGCTCAGCTGAAGCTTTAAAGTCCCTCAGAGCCTCAAGACTGCAGGAACAAACACTGTGTATGATAGTGTGTAAAAGCTACACTGCTTTTGCTAGTTTACAAGGGCAGTGCTCTGCTGTTTGTTTACATGCCCTTTTTGCGTACAAATTTACTTTATATCTTTTTAAATTACTCATGGATGTTACCTGCAGCGAATCCGATGTAATGTTGAGGTCTGTATATGGACCGGAGTCACCTAACTTTAATCAGGGGTCAAAATTTAGCAAGGTCATGTGCAGGTCGCCAGCCTGCCTCTCTTCTTGTGCCATTGCCAAAGCCTCTGTTACTGTTGATTTTATTTATACGTTCATCTGTTGCTCCGAGCTGAGCCTGCATGTTGTGGTTTGAGACTCTGTGGCGTCAGGTGGCTGCTAAGAGCTTCATGCAGGAGTAAACAGGTGGAAACTACTCTGGGCTTCAAAATTTAGATCAAAACCCCCTGAAGAGCATATGAGTTTAGTAAATCATGTTTGTGTCAATTTATGTGCATTTTTGAGTGTTTTCTGTCAAATAAATGTGTGATTTTTAGCAATTTAGTTTTCTAATTTGCTCATTGTTATCATCATATATAATATTTACTTTTTTATAGACCATCTGCTCTTGAGATGTTGGCATTAGCCATTGGAAGAACCCATATTGTTTAACCAGTACTTTTCAATGTTGTTTGAATGCGTTGTCATAATAATGGCTCTGTATTTCCTACTGTCCCGTAGACTGAACTTGTGTTTGTTCTTCCCCCATCTTCTTTTTCTCACACTGTAGATGATGGCTGGTTGGAAGTGGTGCAGTCTTTAATTAGGGTAATTCCTCTAGATGACCCACTAGGACCGGCCGTAATAACCCTCTTACTGGATGAATGCCCTTTGCCAACCAAAGTGAGTTCACGTACATTACCACACAACATTGACTACCAAATTATTTTTCCACCTCTGCTTTTGCTAATGGACAGTAATGCAGCTGTAATTTTGCTAGCACATTGAAAATGGGACCACAACATTTCCCCGGTATTTGAATTTATGCTGCTTTTGGGTGATATCCCTCTCTCTTTCTTTAATTGATTTCAGCAAACGTTTCATTTTTTTTGCACTAAAACAGTTATTTTTTTCATTTTACGTTGATAACAAGAAAAAAACGGTTTGTAATTTCTGTTTAAAGTTTATGATTGCAGACATCATCATGCTTTACTGAGCATTAAGATTCAAGATTAAGGTTTTATGATGTTATGCAACTGTTTTTGTACTGATGCAAGATTTATTGTTCATTTGTGCTGTCCTCTTTTGGTTTGGGTTCATCACATTCCAAATATAGAAAAATTATATGAAGTATGTTTGTTTTGTAAAGTATTTAATTCACTAAATCATCTACGAAGTAACTATATTGTGATATATATTGTTACCTTAAAATACACTAAAGCTTAAAGTTATTATGATTTTTTTATACTTAAATTATTTTATTCAGTAAGGATACAATAAATGACAGTAACAACCTTGTAACAAAAATATATATTAAGTATGAGTAAAAGTATATTATTGCTTCTGACTCTTTGTTGGCGTTTTGAGGAAGAAAGTGCAGCTAATACTAAGGTGAAAGAGCATTTGTTCTGTGTCTGTTAGTTTCCGGTTGAGTGCATTATTTTCTGACCCATTCAAAATTTCAGTCATTGATGAAGAGTTTGTATTGTCAGGATGCTCTGCAGAAGTTGTCAGACATGTTGAATCTGAGTGCTGCTGTGGCGCGTCAGGATGCCCTCATTCCAGCCAAACACCGCAACACCACAGCAGTTCTGGGCTGTCTGGCTGAGAAACTGGCTGGTAAGGGACATGCACACACACACGCAATGCTGCAAGGCTTACAGCATAATACAGCTTGCAGCATTATATTTTAGGATTTTTTCAAATCAATCTGAGATCTATTGCATCTTATTTTACATCATATTTGCACTAGCCTGTTCCTCCAAATCTAAAGAGCTGAGTATGCAGTCTGTGAAGGCCTGTCATGCCTGAGCATGCTGCAGGCTCCCTCAGAGGCCTGTGATTTGACAGCTCTGCTGAGGCTGCTGCACACAAACACACACACGCACATTGTCCAGTTTTCTCAGTTTGAAGATACGTGCTTCTGTTTTTAAGGTCAAAGACATTGCCCAAAGGAATAATTTGGTTAATACTGGAGTACTTCATCTTTTTACCCATCTGTCTACAGGTCCAGCGAGCATTGCGCTTCTCAGCCCTGGAACTCTGGAGTATTTACTTGAGAGTTTGGTAAGAATGTTGAGTGGTTTTATTAAACATACTGACTAACTGGGTAGTTCTTAAAGGGATCACATAATGGAAAACAGGATTTTTCTTCCTCTTTTGAAGTGATCGTTCAAATTGCTACATAGATATACTCTAACATTCATAATTCAAAGCTTCCTCCCCAGTATACTTAGAATCTTTATGGAAACTAAGCTAAGAGCAATTGCATTAAAGCTGGTATTATAGCCATTAAAGTGGTCTTGTTGCTCTTCTAGAGTTCTGAGGCCCATCCCACTGTTATGCTGTTTGCTCTCATCGCTTTAGAGAAGTTCTCTCAAACCAGTAAGTCTAACTGATTTCAGCTCAAAATGTTCAATCAGGAGCTTCTCAGAAAGGTACTTTAATGAGAGTCTGTCTTTATCTCAGGTGAGAACAAGTTAACAGTGTCGGAATCATGTATCAGTGACCGTCTGTCTGTTCTGGAGTGCTGGGCAGATCATCCAGACTACCTGAAGCGTCAAGTGGGCTTCTGTGCCCAGTGGAGTCTTGATAACCTCTGTGAGTATCTTTCACTGCATTGGTGCACATGTTATTAATGTTTAGCCCAACTGTTTGTATTTTGTGATGATTTTGTCAATTTAAGTCAAATATTAAGCTTGTACGTTGTGTCTCACTGATAATTTTATCTTTGGTCACCTTTTGGCCTGTAGTTATTAAAGAGGGGCGCAAGTTTACCTATGAGAAGGTCAACTTAAGCAACATCAACGCCATGCTGAACAGTAATGATGTCAGCGAATATCTCAAGATCTCTCCTACTGGACTGGAGGTGAGAGGCAAAGCATTATTGTAACTCTGGGTAAAATTCAGCAAAATGGATTTCGATAATGTAAGACGTGTTCAACAGAACTGAACTACACTCTGATTGGTAGATAGAAGACATTTATTTAAAGCTCTTTCAAAATGCGAATAAGGAAATAAATGAAAACCTGTGCGGAATGCTGTAGAGATATGAAAGATGACTGTTCCGATTCTGTGGAAATCTACAGTATTCTGTGTAGCCTACGAGGGAACTTTCTTTTTTTTCTGTTTTAAAATTTTTTTTTCTGGACTACTTCCCCCCCCCCCTTTTTAATGGTTAAATTAAATGTTATTAATCAAAAAGCATCTCTAATGAATTAAAATCATGAAATGTAAACAATTTAACATCAATTTATTAAAAGTTTAACAAAAATTACATGTTTAGGGCCCTATGAAATGTTTATTTTTTCCAACCTTATGTTTTATTGTTACAAATTCTGTGTTTTAACATGTCTAATTATTTGAAAGCATAAAAACAAGCATTATTCTTACAATAGCCTTATGATTTTTCCCTCAGAAATTCTGTGTTGTGTATTTTACATTTTTTAAGGCATAAAACAGTCACTTAATTTATCTTTGAATTAATGAAAATTAAAACAAATTAAATGTTTTTGGAAAATAAAGGAGATTTAATATTACAATTAAAACATTGAAGAAATATTTATGATTATTCCTTAAAAATAAGGTTTTAATAATTTTAGTAGTAGTAGTAGCCTGTTATGTACATTCTACTGAACCATAGTAATATATTTCTGCCGCAATGTCTTCAAGTTAAACCAAACTTTTATTTTGACGGGTTACCGTGAATACCTTCTGCACTCTATAAGCAAAACATATTTTCATACTTCTGTGAATGGTTCACATACAACTCATGAAGTTCTAAGCATGCCTTAACATTTTTACCTATTGTGGAAGAATAGCTGATTGTAACGATCACAAACAAACATATTGTGAGATTAATGTATCCCTCAATCTTACAAAGTGATGTCTAACGTGATCTGTCTTTTTCCTCATTAGGCACGGTGTGACGCATCATCATTTGAGAGCGTCCGCTGTACGTTCTGTGTGGATTCGGGGGTTTGGTACTATGAAGTCACGGTCATCACCTCTGGTGTCATGCAAATTGGCTGGGCAACCAAGGACAGCAAGTTTCTTAACCATGTGTGTTTCTGGTTATGTTTAGTTAATTATGCTTTCTTTTATTTTAGTTTTATGTTCTTATATTTACATGAAGTGTACAGTGTTTATATGAATCAACTTGAATTTTAGTAGTGAGAACATGTTTGTTTGTACAGGAGGGTTATGGGATTGGAGATGATGAGTACTCGTGTGCGTATGATGGCTGCAGGCAGCTGATCTGGTACAACGCTCGCAGTAAACCTCACTCCCATCCCTGCTGGAAAGAAGGTTTGTGCAGAGCATCCTGTTCAACACCCAAGTTCCTCAATGATTTGATGAGTTCCTATTTAGTGAATTTAATCATTTTAGGGAAAACTTTAGCAAAGTTTTCTAATAAGTGTTCACTGGGCTTTCTAGGTGATGCCATAGGCTTCCTGCTGGACCTCAGTAAGAAGCAGATGATTTTCTATCTAAACGGACACCAGCTGCCTCCTGAGAAGCAGGTGTTCTCTTCTGCCACGTAAGCAAAGATCATGTCCTACACCGTAAAGCAAATGCAAAAAAGTGTTCATGGAGCTTTTTGAAACTTGCTGTACCTTGTCTTAGGTCTGGCTTCTTCGCTGCAGCCAGTTTTATGTCCTACCAACAGTGTGAGTTCAACTTTGGAGCCAAGCCCTTCCGCCATCCCCCCTCCATCAAATTCAACACATTTAATGAGTTTGCCTCGCTTGCATCAGACGAGAAAATCATTCTGCCCAGGTTTGCACTGTTTATTAGGTTTCTGTACACAGGGCAAAGTATCAATGACTGTTATGTGGATGTGAGTAATGCATTAGTTATCCTAAAGTAAGTGACTCATACATTCATGCACATGAAATTGTTCTTTCTCTGTCTCTTATTTCAGACACAGGCGCCTGGCTTTGCTCAAGCAGGTTAGCATCAGAGATAACTGCTGCACCCTCTGTTGTGACCAGATGGCAGACACTGAACTGCGACCCTGTTTGCACAGGTACAAAGTTCAACATAGAGAGTCAGTGTTTACAACACTGGGTTTATAGGTAAAGGGATGTGATGGAGTCTCAAGAAAGCAGGATTGATGTGCTTGATTGAATTGGAGTACATAACAACAACTGTTGCTTTGAGAGTTAAGACATTTAAAACATATTTGACATTTTGAATACTATATTTAACCCTTATGTGTTTAGCAAAAATGTGCAAAGTAAGATAATAAAACATAAGAATTTAATTGCAGTGTGTTATAAATTAATCTAATAGTAACATGATATTTATTGTTATATTGCCTTTCACAGTGCCAATCATTGTTCATTAACTGTGACATAAGAAGCCTATAAAGTGCAACAGATGTGTTCCGGAAGTAAAAATCCTATTTTATTTTCTTTAGCGGAATTGATTTTGGTACTGTATAAATCTTTAACAAAGACTTTTTAAATCCCTGATGGAAAAATCTAAAAATAAAAGAAGTGCGTGAGCGTGCAAATGATCATAAGTGCTACCTGTGGCCTCCCTAATAATATGTCTCTCCCATGTGAGGCAGTTTTACCTCTTGTTTTGATTACTTACATCACTCTTTTTGCTTAACATTTTCATCTCTGCTCGTCGTCATAGTCTTCAGTGGGATTTGCATGGAGTGTGCCTTACAGCGGTAAACTCTGTCCCCTGTGATCCCAAGACATCCAACACGATCTACTCATGTCCCATTGTTCCGGACATCACCCCACCAGCCCTAGTATTGGACTCTGCCCCTTCAGCTCCATCCTGTCCATTCCTCCACTGTCTGAAGATCAACCTGACCATCAAATCATGATCTGTCGTCAGATTGGACGCGTTCGTGGACCTCTGACGGATGGAGTAACCCTCCTTACACCTGGAGGGAAGAAGAGAGAGAAAACTACACGATGCCCCCAAGGATGCCCCAATCCGACGGCTATTGAAGAAACCAGGAGTTTAACGGCTCTGGGAATTTTTATCTGTTATTTTCAGGACAATAAAATCTGAACAAATCTCTATACATACTGACTGTCTTTGAGTCTCTCCCCTCAACTCTGGTCGCTGTGTGTCTCTGTCAATTTGGGTTAAATTATATGTACTTCTCATCTGTTTTTAATTTTTTTATTCCAAGTTTAAAGTCTCAGCAGGATAACGCAGCAGTGTCTTAACCACTTTGTTTCCTCTAAATGTTCATGTCTGCCTCGAACCACCCAATTATCCGCTCCTCAGACTTGATTGTACTTGACTCTTTCTGGTTTGATTGCCCCCCATTCTAAATATGATTGCAACACGGCTTGATAATCAATGACACTGTGATTTTTTTGTTTTTTTTTTTTTTTAAACAGTATTTTGATTGATGTAGATGCAAAGTCCATTTAGAAATTAACAAAGCCAAATTATGTTAGGTAAAATGACCAAATTGAGTGAGAATTGATTCTATCAGAGTTAAAGGCGGTTTGGGGAAATGTCATGTTGTTGTCTCCACTGGGTTAAGTGCACATAGCAGTGTAATAAATGTCTGTTTTATGTGTTGCACAGGCTTTATCTTTAACATTATTTACTCCTTTCAGCTGTGATTTGCATGAATTCCAAAATCCAAATGCGCCCAAGAGCTAAATGGAAACTAGTGATATGTTGAGAGTTGTGTTTTTGACTGAACAATGCCTCATAGCCCCTAGCATGCTCACATAACAACTTGAGACTACAGTCTTCACATAATTTAACCTAATTACCTTATTTTTACAGTCTTGAGGTTATGACGACTTTTTTATACATCCTTGTGAGACTTTAAAGCCACAACTGTGAGATAAAGTTACAGAATATAAAACTACAGTTGTGTCATATAGATCTTGTAATTGAAGCTTAATATCACAATTGTGACTTTCTGGTTCACAAAAAGAATGAAGGTTATTGTAAACACTCAAAATAAGCTTTTCCCCCCCATTCTGAGGCAGATACGAATGGGTAACAGTAACAAAAACACAAGTCGCATAGTCATATATGTATGGGTGGGTAGAGAACATCATTGATGTCGTCGTTTGTCTTCCTGTCCGTTAGGTGGCTCCACACGCTTCCTCAAATAATACACACTTGTTCTTCGAAAGGAAGTCGGATCGAGTGTGTTGGAAGTCTTTTGCAGGAGTCCTTTAGCAGTAACTCGAATTAATCACTATTATCCATAATTTTTAAAATCTAAAAATAGTCTTAGTATGTACTGACCTAGTCAGAGATGAAATAACGTATCAGCAAATTCATCGATTTATCGCGATTCATAGAGCAGCAGGACTAAAACTGAATATCTACGCAGGTAAGATGGTCTTCGCATCAGATTTAGTGTTTTCATAACAATAATTTGACAAATGTCGCAAATATTAAACGCTGTTTTAACAATAGACCTTAGTTTAAAAAAAATAAATAATAATAGTTGAGTAACGTTACATGCAGGATTTTCTAGGCAACCAAAACTTAATTGCCTTGTGTCCTGCGATATTGTAATGTAAGATATTTTAAATAATGTTTGTTACGCCGTTCATTTAGAAAAAAATAAAATGTCGTCGTGGTCGAAGAAAGCTGGGGCCAGACGACCACCATCAAAACACAGTGGAGGAAGGTATGTGAGACATCTGTATAGTGGCTGCTGTGAGCTACTGCATAAATATGTTCAGAATTAATATGACCGATTTCAAGCTAGGCAACTCACTCGATTTAAACCCACAACCTACGTTTTATATTTCTGGTGTTATGTTGGTCATAATCATGTAATTTGCTCCATGCAGTGTCTCGAAACCTCCCAGACCATTTCGAAGAACACCATATCCAATGAGGGAGGACAGAAAAGATGATCATCCAGAATCTGACAGGCACGTTGCATATGACAGAAGAAAAAAATGATATTTTTGTAGTTGACCGTGCAGTACTACTGATCTTTTCCTGGCTTTAAGTCTTTATTTTTCTCATATCTGTTTCTCTCTTCTTCTTCTTTTAAAATCTAAACACCTTTTCCTACCAATCTTCCTTCAATTTTCAGCTTTGAGAGCTTAGAGGAAGGGATTGATTACTCTGGCACTGCAGACTATGAGCATTCACCACATCAGTCAACTGGTATGATTTTTCATGTAATAAACAACGTGGTTTCTCACTGCTGCTGTTGTGACCATTATGAAAACTTTTTCATGTAAATGTGTTTGTAACAGCTGTTTCACCTGAAGAATATGAGGCAACAGTTCAACGCAATGCCATATACGAGAGGTTCTTCCAGCAGCTGCATGGAGATGGTGCTAGACAGCCTGCAGACTGTGTCGTCTTGTCGGTGAACAACCAGAATGTGTGAGTATACTCTGCAGGTAGCAGTCAAATTCTGTCGCAGTAAATGTTTTTATTGTGTGAAACTTGCTTTCTGTTTTAAACTATTTTCCAGAGTTTGCACTTACTGAAAATATGGGACTTGTTTACCTACATTTTGTGCAATGCTGTTCGTTTTTTTTTTTTCTCTCTGTTGTGTGAATGTGCTTCGTTATTGTTAAATGTTAGGCTGATGGGATTCATCAGGGTTAAGATCTGGAATCCGTATGTATCTAGAATCATCCTTGATGGTTAACAAAAACAAAATTCTGGTGGATATTTTATTATTATAAATCATCCAAAAGCTTAAAATGTGCCTTCAAGTAAAAGAACAACAACAACAAACTTCCTGTATTCTAAATGTTCACTACTATTTAACAAAAGTCTGTGGAATGCTCTTATTCTTTACATTTCACGTCGTTTTTTTTTTTTTTACATTTTTTATAAATTATAATTTTACAATTAATTATAGTACTTATTTTTACACACTAATGCGAATCCAAAAACCTAAACCGATACAACATCAATCAGTAACTTTCAAATTATCTTTGAATGTAACATTTGGCTAACTCTAGATGTTGTCTCCAAAAGAAGTTTATAAAAAAATAGTGCAAATCTAGAAAAAAGTCAGATGTAATTTTGTGTAAATTATATTTATCCAACAAATCAACTGCAAATGTTTACGCCCATATGTTGCATTCAACATGGTGGTCTTTAGAGACCTGCCTCCAATGATCTAAAGTTTAATTTGAAACATTTTCATTTAACTTTTATAATCTAAGTTTTCTATTCCACATATCTAAAAAAGAGAGATAATAAAAAGACATGTAAAATGTTACTCTAAATGTTGAATACACATTTTCAAAATTAGTTCGGTCTCAAAGAGTAAAAGAGTGTTTTTTTTATTTATTTGAATTGGGTACATTTTCACTCTCCAACAAAAACGTTCACTGAAAGAATACATATGTCCAGAAATCATCATATTTAAAAAAACTGAAATCACTTTAATCACATTCCTTGTTTATTTAGCCAAATAGCTTCTTTAAGACGTGGTGATATTCAAAATGTCCAGTAATCTAAGCCATATTTCTAAACAAAACAAAATGAAACAAAAACACAATCTATGAAAACATGAAAAACACAAACAATGCTATTATCAAAAAGTGAATGCAACTTTGAAATTGAATGCTTCTAAACATCCTTGACTGGAAACACATACCTCTGTTTTTATTAATACACAATGAATATGACACAAACAAAACAGACAGTCCCATTTTTGCCATCCAATAATAGATCTTGGCTTAAATGTGTTTGATAGAAGTGTTTCACATTTTATTAAGATCCATTTTACAATGTTTTATTTTAGAAAGTTTTTGGTAAAACGTTATTATATATATATATTTTATAGTGTCTGTTCACTATTAAAATTGTGTAAAGTTATGCTATTAATATTAAACTGTAACTTTTTGCATCATGTTTAAGCTTAATATTTATCACTTTTTATAATGTGTGTCCCTTCAACCAAAGCCTTACCGACTGTTCTCGCACCACAAGCATTTATTTGGCTAAAACAAATGAAACAACTTAATTTTCAACTATTTTCTAATATGTAATACACTTTTAAAATGCTATTTATGTTGGTTTATTGATTTGTGTGGCACATTAAAACGTTAACCTCCACCCCTTACCTCCTTTACAATTGCTAATTGCTGCATATATTAACGGGGCCACACCCAAGACCCTCACCTCCTGCCCTGAAGCATGGTGCTCAATAACCATATCTCTGCTTCTTCTCTTTCGTTTCTTTTCAAAGGGTTACCCCCAAATCCAAATCGATAGGCCAGTGTTTGCAGGAACGTGGCCTCTCGGTGGAAATGCTTTACCTGCAGGTGGAATCAGGCCTGACGCGGGCCCTCCAAGATGTCCGCTCCGACGGTTCCCCCTTATGTATTCTCGTCGAGCAGACTAATGTAACACTCTCCTCGTGCACAGTAATCATATTTTCAGAGTCCCTCAAAAGTAAGTTCCGACTCCCACAATCGATCTCCCAATAAAACCAGTTTAAATTTACTTCAAACAACAGTAAAATAACCTTAAACAACCTTGACTTGGTGGTGGGCATTTTTTACACTCTTTGCCATATAATGAACAACAAAACAATAACCAGTATTCTGTGATTACACTAAAAGACATACATTTATGTATTCTGAAAATGCGCTTTCTAAACATTCAAAAACGTTCAGAACAGTCTAAAAAGAGAATTCATTTATTTATATTAACTGAAAAAAATATCAGTGTTATCTCAACGTAGGACTTTGCAAAGAGGCCGTTGCTAAATCTTGTGGCAGTAAAAAGCTACGCTGGACTAGACAAAAAACATACAAGCTTTGTTTGTGTAGAAACATACTTTGTCATGAAATGGTAATGAAAAGCTTTTTCTGGAATTTATTTACCAACATTTACAAAAAAAAGGAAAGAAAAAAATCTTTTTTTTATTCTTATTTTTTAGATGTGTAAGCACATCTCAGTTTCACAAGTTTCCCAAATCTCAAAATTGACATACCTCCAAATGAAACCGTATAATAGCTTGTAATTTTGCTACACATTTTTTTCCCCATAAAAATAAGTGAGTGGTCAGAATAAATTAGGTGTACTTTCTTTACAAAAAAATGACATTATTATAATAGATTTGAGTACAAATGTTTTACCAATCTACATATTTAAAAATGTTTGCACCGATACAGCCAAGCAAAAATCTATCAGTTGTAGTGCTTGACACAAAATCCAAAAGCAAAAACAAACAAACAAAAAACATCTAAAAGATGGTGGGTTTGACCCTCAGCATAACATTAAAATAGATGAAATGCCCTCAAACAACAGACATGCTTTCATTTACTTATTTTTTTAGTTTTTTAAAATCATTATTTTAATTAATGCCCACCATTTAATTAAAAAAAACATTGTTAATATTAAAATAGTTTAATATAACTACTCAAGCTTTTATTCCTATAAAACGTCACCTTGCTGGTAAGTTTGAATTTTTTTTAAAGCTGGAATACACTTTTTACACATTTTATAACACAAGGCATCAAATAATAGTTTCAGTTAACACAGAAAAACTGAACACACACTAAATGACTGAGTGTCACACACTACCAGACTTTCACGTCTAAAAAACAAACAAGCAAAACAAACTTAAGCAAGAAAGTAAGTCCTTTTTAAACATGATTAATTGAACTGTTACATTTTCTGAATGTAGTCATTTGCTATTACGCAATGTCATACATCAAAACTGAATTCATAAAAATACATACGAGTTATCTCATGCACAATGCCTTCCTCATATTAAAAACCTTTAAAAGCAATCTTATATTAACTTCTACTCTGCTAAATGTCCCTTCTCCCAACATTCAAGTGTGCTCATGAATGTGTCCTTTGAGTGCATACTGAATTTTAATGTGGTAATTGGGTTAAGCAGTGGTTGCCAGACTGCAGCGTGTTGCTGATGATGTAGAACTCTTGTGCGCACTGCTTAGACTGCAGCAGCTCACACTGAGCACCATATGCAAGCCCCTTCCCTCCTCTGGCTGACCCTTCCTCTGCCTCTTCACAGTTCATCGAAATATGCCCAAAGAACAGGCCTTGGAGTTTGTGTTGGTGGAGTTCAGGCGCTTGAGCGGTTCGCAGCGGGTGCTGGACCCCACGGAGGCTGCGGCACGGGCGGCTGAGCTGACGGAGGACTATCTGGTGCGCAGCAAGCTGGAGCGGCACACTGTTCCCTCTGCCACCCGCCACCTGCTCTTTCTCCTGGCCGAAGGTTTGCACCTGTACCCAGAGGAGCTCAACACACTGACAGAGTATCTTCAAAACCGCCAAGACCATCTGCAAGGTGAACATGCTTCTGTGTCCTGGCCTAGTTACATTCATATTGTGTTGTCTTTATAAGTGTGTCTTAATTCTCAGCATTATTATACATTTTAATATGTGATATAATTACATATGACCTCAATATGTGATAATTACTTATGACCTCAAGTTAGATGCATTTATGATTGATAAAATGCAATCAGTGCACATTGTACATTGATCGATTTATTTTGTTTATTTATTATCAAATCTGTTAATTATACATATTACATATTCAGTTATTTGAATATGTAAACACACACACATGTATATGTTCGATATTACAGTTATATACACTACCGTTCAAATGTTTGAGGTCTGTAAGATTTTTTTTTTTTAAAGAATTCTCTTCTGCTCACCAAGCCTGCATTTATTTGATCCAAAATACATTATACATTTTATATTTTAAAATGTAATTTAGTTGGCTTGAAAAAGCACACTTACTGATATTCTATTTAAGCTGCTTCTTCTTAGACTAAAATTACAACGCACGCCTTCTAGGCTTTTCAAGCTAGAACCACCAAACTCGGCCCAGCTCTTCAGACTGTTCTGATTGGGTGAAATCTTTTCAGATTGATAGGATTTTACAGTTTTCTTAAAAACATGAAGATTAAAAATCAAAACTCCAATAGACTTACATTGCACAGAATGTTCAAAGAGCAAGATATTCAAAAACTCCATGCTTCAACAAAATTTCAATCTAAACACACTGAAGCCCAATAGGCCAATCAAACTTCTCTTCTATGTACTATTTCTAACCAATTTAAACTAATTTAAGCTTCCACTCTATCTAATATTTCTAATCTATCTAGCTGGTTGGCTAGAAGTTTTTGGTTTTAAAGTGGTTTTGGCACCATTTTAGATGGTCAAGATGGGAGCCTTTAAAAGACCACCAAGTTTAAAACCGCTACTATCATCTTTAAACCAGCTAAGACTAGACAACTAGCCTAGGCTGGTTTTAAGTTGGTTTTTGACTGGTTCAGCTGTTTTTAGCTGGCCTTTTGCTAAATCAGCTGGTTTTAGCTGATTTTAACTGGTCTCTAGCTGTTTTTATTGAATCAGCTAGTTTTACCTTGTTTTTAGCTGAATTTTTTTCATTTACAATGTTAAATAACGTTAAAAACATACTAGCAGCATGCTAATCATGCTAGAAACATGCTAACAATGTTAGCAACATGCTAGTCATGCTAGAAACATGCTAATAACTAGCTAATCATGCTAGCAACATGATAATAATGCTAGAAACATGCTAATAACATGCTAATCATGCTAACAACATGATAGTAACATGCTAATCATGCTAGAAACATGCTAGTCAGGCTAGAAAAATGTAGAGATACATGAAAGCATGTTAGTAATTTGCTAATCATGCTAGAAACATGTTAATAACTTGCTAATCATGGTAGAAACATGTTAGTAACATGCTAATTGTGCTAACAACATGCTAATCATGCTAAAAATATGTTAGCAACATGTTAAAAGACATTCCAGAAAACAAAAAAGACACCCCACACCCGCCCTGAGCACCTCTCCACACAACCATTCACACCTCAAGCAACCCCCCCTCCACCACACCTGCAATTCAGATCAGTGAAGACGAGGTACGCCAGGTCTTCCGGAAGCAGAAAAGGAAAAAAAGCACCAGGCCCAGATTGTGTTACACCAGCCTGTCTGAATTCCTGTGCTGACCAGCTGGCCCCCATATTCACACAGATATTCAACAGATCACTGGAGCTGTGCGAAGTCCCCTTATGTTTCAAACGCTCCACCATCATCCCCGTCCCAAAGAAACCCAAAATTACTGGAATTAATGACTACAGACCTGTAGCTCTAACATCTGTGGTCATGAAGTCTTTTGAAAAACTGGTGCGGGCCCACCTGAAGGACATCACTGGACACATTGCTGGATCCTCTTCAGTTTGCCTACAAAACAAACAGGTCTGTGGACGATGCAGTAAACATGGGACTGCATTATGTTCTGCAACATCTAGACAGCCCAGGGACTTATGTGAGGATCCTGTTAATGGACTTTAGCTCCGCTTTCAACACCACCATCCCAACACTCCTCCAGACCAAACAAACCCAGCTCTCTGTCCCTAGCTCTATCCGTCAATGGATCACCAGCTTCCTGACAGACAGACAGCAGCTAGTGAGGCTGGGAAATACACATCCAGCACCCGTACGATCAGCACTGGTGCTCCCCAGGGTTGCGTCCTCTCCCCACTACTCTTCTCCCTCTACACAAATGACTGCACATCAAAAGACCCCTCTGTCAAGCTCCTGAAATATATGCAGATGACACTACAGTCATCAGTCTCATCAAGGACGGAGACGAGTCTGCTTACAGACAGGAGGGCGAGCAGCTGGCTGTCTGGTGCAGTCTCAACAATCTAGAGCTCAACACGCTCAAAACAGTGGAGATGACCGTGGACTTCAGGAGAAACCCCCCCTGCACTCCCCCCACTCACCATCAGGGACAGCACTGTGACTGCAGTGGAGTCATTTAGGTTCCTGGGCACCACAATCTCTCAGGACCTGAAAAGGGACACTCACATTGACTCCATTGTGAAAAAGGCCCAGCAGAGGTTGTACTTCCTTCGACAGCTGAGGAAGTTCAACCTGCCACAAGAGCTGCTGAAACAGTTCTACTCCGCCATCACTGAATCCACCCTCTGCACTTCAATAACTGTCTGGTACAGCTCAGCTACCAAATCTGACCTCAAAAGACTACAGAGGATAGTCCGGACAACTGAGCGAATCACTGGTACAACCCTCACTACTCTCCAAGAACTGTACTTATACAGAGCGAGCAAAAGGGCTGCCAAAATCACTCTGCACCCCTCACATCCAGCACACTCACTCTTTGAACTATTGCCATCTGGTCGACGCAACAGAGCTCTGAGCACCAGAACGACCAGACACAGGAACAGTTTCTTCCCTCAGGCCATCCATCTCATGAACACTTGACAATAACCGTGGAACACCACTATTTATTCACTCATACACTTATATATCTAACACTCATACTCAGCCTACACCTCAAATTTGGACATAATATACAGTACCTGTACAAAAAAAAAAAAAAAATTATATATATTTTTTAATTTGTATATTACTGCAAACCCAATGTCTATTATATGCGTTTTTATCCTTATTTACTTGTTCTATTTTTTATTTTTTTATTATCTGTTTTTTTTTTTGTTCTGTCACTGTCATTCTGTTACAATGTGGAGCTTCTGTCACGAAAACAAATTCCTAGTATGTGTAAACATACCTGGCAATAAAATAAAACTCATTCTGATTTGATTCTGATTCTGCTTCGTTAGTCATGCTAGCAACACCTAGCAACCACCCCAGGTACCCTAGTAATTTGCTTTATACCTATCCGTTTTTCTGATAGACTGTAATGCCTGGAAAACATTCAAGCTTTAATCTTTAAAACTATTTTAAATTTTAAACTACTTCAAACTGAAAACCTGCAGACTGCAAGCTTTTAAAACTTTTTAAAACTTTCTGGCTAGGCTTTTTCAAGCCAACTTAAAGTTTGTCTACAAACTTTCAATCTAGTTTGTCCATGATTTCAAAGCAAAATTTTTAGCATCATTACTCCAGTCACATGAGCCTTCAGAAATCATTCAAATCTTGCTGATTTGATGCCTCACAAAACCTTTATTACTATTATTATGTTGAAAACAGCGGAGTAAAAAAAAAATTTATATAATGACTCCAAGCCTTTGAATGGTATATAATGTAACTTACTTTGTATTTATATATAATAAGCATATAGAATTAAAATGTAAGTTATATTTTAAATTATACAGATTTTATAATATATTTCTAAACATTATAACATTATATTTTTACTATCACTCTGTTCCTTTCCTCTCCAGTAACTTCCGCAGAGGTGGGCAGTAATGTTGCTCCTGTAATAAACAGCCTGCCTCCAGGGTTAGGAAAACCCCCACCACTTCTGCCTGCTGGAGCTGGACCACCACCAAGAGAGCAGGCAAACCCACCCTCAGGGTCTGGAGATACACCCCCAGGCCATCACAGGGGGTTGCAAGGTTTTTTTGGGGGGCACAGGATAAAATACAAAAAATATATATACATATGTATAAACTTGGAGTATCAATTTTTTACTTTAAGAAAAAATTATTTAATAATTCATTTTTAACCTGTTTATGATGCTCATTAATAAATTTAAATGCAGTATTCCCTGTGTTTCCAGGCTCATATCCCAAGACGAAACCGCCTCCTTTGCTTTCAATGCAAAATCTAAAGCCACCTTCCCACAGATCAGCTGCCCCCCATAGTCTTTTACCCTCTCGGGCCTCTTCAGTCTCACACAGTTCTTCATTTAGTCCCCCATCTAGAGGGCCAGCAGCCCCTCATAGTCTTGACAAGCCACAACCTCTTCTAGGCCTAGCACCTACACATGGGCCATCCTCCACCCGTGCCCCTCTTCTTGACCATGCCCCTCTGCTTGAAACACCTCTTGGTTTCCCGTCGTCTAGAGGACTGTTGCAGCATCCGGGGTCTCATTCATCACGCGGGCCACCATTGATGTGTGGCCCACCGCCGCAGAATGGACCCCAGGGTCCTAGAGCACCACCACCTTCACTCAGGAGCCTTCATATGGGAGCCCCAACAGGTCAGCATCTTCTCATGAAGTTCTTGTTATGATGGCTATTTAGAGAACTATTGGTATGGAAGGATCTGTCACTAATTGATTTATTTATTTTTTTGGTTCTTGTTGAACCTTTTTTTTTTGTCCATGTTCAGGTCCTCGCCCACCACGACGCCTGCTCCCTTGATTCTCTCAGGACACCTGATTAAATCATAGGCCAGTATTGCCACGTGGGACAGTTGTTAACATTTTGGACTTAGGCAGTTTTATGGTTTATATTTTTTAGGAATTTGACTTCTGTGTTTTCTTTCAGGATCCTATGAGATGTTTAAAGATGTACTGGTATGGAAAAAAGCCTCAGTTGTGTTCTCTTTATTTCCACAGGTGTAAGCTAATTTTTAGAATAAATGTGAAAATTTTCAAGTGGCATAAATCTGTGAGAGATGTCTTTAAAAATCACTGTTCTCCGTACAACGATTGAATATATTCCAAATACAGTTTTTGGTGTGAGGCAATAATATGAGACTATTCTGAATTTTGGTAGATTGTTGAAGGTTCTTGATCTCCAGGAGCCAGAGATTTTTATTTTTTCTAATAATAATAATAAAAAAAAGATAAATAAAGTGCATAATGTTTTGAAATGCAGTTCACTTATTAAAAATTCTCTCTCTTTTTTAAAGTTTTTTTCCCCTTCAGGTTTTCTGTTTTTATTTTTAGAATTTTGGAATTTTTATTTTTTATTTTTAGATTATTCAATTTCTAAAGTGTGAATCCAGCCCCTAAAGTTGAAAACTGTTCTCCCTTCTACACTGAATGCATACCCTTAATAACGTTTCCAGATAGACACCACCCATCAATGTTTTTTTTTTTTTGACTGAACACAAAATTCTGTGTATAATTCCATGTTTCTGAATGCAAATTTGCTATAAATTCAAATTGGATTGTGCCATCTGACTAACATTTTCAGGTCATGTCACAAATTTTTGATTGGATTCAAGTCTTTATTCTTTGGAACGTTGTACCTGAACAAAGGGGTTGCTGTCTTTGGCTGGCTGATACTGGCACCCTTCGTGGATTTTGGCTCCATCTGTGTTGCCCTTGATGGCAACAAGTTTTTTGTTTCTCTTTGCCAGGAAAGAAACACCAGAGCAAGATGCTGCCACCACCATGCTTGACTATAGGGTTGAGGTTTCATAGATCATAAGATTGATTAGTACCAAACATAGATTTAATTTTAAAATGTAAAATTGTTTTTACAATTTACCAGTGAGCTTTTAACCACTGTGACTGGATCGATGAGTTAGTGAGCTGAACTCCAGAACCAGATCAGTAACATTCAGAAACAAATCATTCAGACCAGTTTTGTGAACGGGATCAATTGATTCATTGAAAAGATCTGACTCAAAATAATTAGTCATTCTAAAAACGGACATCACAATTTTTCTTATATGCACCCTATGGCTTCAGAAATCTTCAGAAAACATACAAAGTCATACAGACATTTATGATAAATTCATTTATTTATTTTTTAATTGCAGAGTTTGAATAGCTAAGATATTATGCAAAAATTAACCTTTTGTGTCCACTGAAGAAAGTGAGGGTGAGTATATAAGAAACAGGTATTAGGTGAATTATTCCTTTGATATTACAAACCAGACACAGAAACAGGTGTGTGACTTAAGTACAACATTAAAACAATCTGATTGTTCCTCAGTATTATAGTGAGGTTGAAAAATTCATCACAATGCTTATGAGTTCGTATGGGTGATTTAACTAAGGGGACATGTAACTAACTCTGCTTATATGAACTCCTTTTAACATTTGGTGGATGGAAACGAGAGACTCCTCTTGATCCCAACATCACAATCTACGAGACATAACATGAGAATGGAGTGATTTGGTTGGGAAACATAAGTAACTTTATAAATCTAAACGAGGCCAGAAATGTAGGTAAACTATGGAGGTCCATTTCTGCCACATAAGAAGGCAAAAAATTTTTTTTTTTGACACTTTACATGATGATTACGATTTTTCGTTTAAATTTATAATTATTTATGCCATTATTATTATTACCACAGAATTCAAATTTACCAAACCATGATTTTTTTCCCCCTTATGGAGCGGAAATCGGCTTGCTTAGTCAACATAAACAGACAGAGGAAAAATACGTTTTTATTTTTGTATAGAAATATTTCACGTCTTTTAGAAACCCTACAATGCTGAATTACGTCACCGTTGTAAAAGAAATTAGTCAAAGTCTGAGTCACCATTTACTTTATTGAATGAAAAATGAATTTTTGGCTAACTTTTCCTTGTGTGCTTTGCCTAAGAAAGCAAGAAATACCATTTAGAAACATGAGGGTGAGTATAATGACAGAATTTTCATTTCTAGATGAACTGTCATTTTACATAAGGGGAGGTCTTGATAATGTTACAAATAAATATAAATGTTTAACATTTTGTGTTTTTGCAATGTGTTTGACTGTTTAATCACCACAGAGGTAAAAATTAAACTATATAATCTACGAGACACGACGCTAATCTGAGTGTGAGCTCATTTTAACCGCTAGATAGCGCTGTAGACCTACGTTCAACATAGCAGTTCAACGTTTCACTTATGGTCCTTCTGCTTATCAAACCTCTAAACATCCATTGCTTTTCTATTACAGACATTTTCTTCTCAGATTAGATTTGGTTATATTTTATTTGAATATTTCATTTGAAAAGAGAAAACACTGAAATGCGGCATTTAATACGATTTAAATACAGAATGAACCCTACAAATTGTTTTCGTTCTCTGGAACACATTGCTAGCGTGAATGTATTTCCCCTCAATAACAGTAAATATAATTTTCTCACGCAAATTAACCATTGGGAGATAAATCGAAGGCTTGCAGAGTGTAGCTACTGTTCCTAGTGCAATTTCATAATAATAGGAATCTGTATTTGTGAAGTGTTAAGATTGCGCACATCCTCCAATTTGGGAGAGATAATATTGCTTTCAGACGACAAAATGTTTGTGTTTGAGGACAAATATAGATAAATGTAAATTACAAACCAAATATAGAAATAAGACTTGATCATTTAAAGGCATAAATCACGCTAGAACAGTAAATGCTGCTCAAGTGAAATAAAATAAAAATGAATGCCCTTGTTTTAAAAGGTATATTTTAATATCACAACGTTTTATTGTCACTTTTCAAAGCAACTTACAAAATACATGGACTGCATCTTGTCCTCAGTCTCCTTCAAATTGCTAAGATTTCACATAAATGTTTCTTTGGCCTTTGCGTGAGAACAAAACTAGTTGTGGATGAATCTGCACAGTCATGTGTGTATACAGTATACACTGCATGTATATCCTAATGGCAAACACTGTCAGCAAATGTATGTATGTCTTTAGTAGGGCATGTTTTACAGCTGTTTGTCTCTCCACTCTCTGATCACAGACACTCGACCGCAGCTGTGAAGTATCCATCACGTCTCAAAGTAATGGAGGCCCGGTTCTGCTTCATTTCACCAGCTGGGAGGTGTTGATTGGGCCTTTTTTGGGTAAGTGAGCAAAAAACGGCTCCACTAAAGCTGATAAATGCAACAGGAGACAGAAGGATTACCAGTCAAACGGAGTGAAACCAGCTTTCGCTGTTACGGAAGTAAAAAGCATGCCTCATTTGTGTCCCACGACATGTGATTCAGTTACCGTTACAATTCTGCAACCACACAGAATCACTTTTTTCCCCACAGAGACAAACACTTGCCATTCCAGCACAACTGGATATCAATCAAAATGTATCACTATGAATATTCTTGGCATTATTGTGTTAGAATTCACAGATACCCAGGTCGTCTCTAAACGCAATGTGCTTCTTTGTTAGGACAGCACCACACTGAGCTCCTGTATGCTGCTGTGAGTGAGATCTTCATTAGAAACCTTGAGCCCTTCACCAGGATCTGTGCCAGGTACTCGGTCTAACAGCCAAACATGTTGATAATTAAACCCCTGTAATCGAGAGGTGTTATCACAACAATTAACAGCAAAAATGTGAGGGTATGAGCGAGAGTCTTAGAACGTGTGGCTTTGTACGCAGTTCCTCCCTCTTTTTAATTTGATGGAAAGGTTTTACCTTCACTCTAATCCTTCGGCTATTTGTTTAAGTGCCGAATTATCTGTGCGTTTTTGTTTTGAGTGTACATTTTGCGCAGTATTCCTCTATCAAACCATCTTGGGAGGGATTTGATGAGGGGGAAAGCGTACGAAAACATAATTTCTCTTCCCGTCTTTTTTCCTGAAAGCACATTTGTCTCTCTCCTACATTCCCTAATTCTCCAGACGTGTTCCAACCGTTCTCTTTTTTCGCCTCTCCCTCCCCAAAGTTGGCTTTCTCTGCCCTCGTTCCTAGGCATCAGCTGAAGACCCAGCAAGGCCCCCATACACAATGAGCTTTAATTGGGTTAAGTTTGTCCGCCACAGATAACATTTCTCTTTCTGTGGAGAATAAAACAAATTGCTGGCACTAATGGCACTGTTTAATGTAGCTCTTTTTATTATGGATGGAGGAAATTAGGAGGAGACTCCCAACAGAGAGCTGATGTCGTGGGAGTGAGTGCATTGTTGCAGCTCATCAGAAAAGCGTTTTTGCTGGAGCGCCGGCCTCCTCGCCGCCGTTGCTCATCTCTCTCTCTCTCTCGCTAAGCCCTTTCATGTGCCCTTTTGAAAAGACGGCCATGTACCTAAGAATTGGAGCGTTAAAGCGTATAGCCTGTGCGATCTGACGTGATCGGGCCCCGCGTTTGCCACCATGTGTTCCGAACCTGTTCTCCGTCCGCTGTTTTTTATGCTTTAATGCCCTAAGTCCATAAAGCCGGTGTTTCTTTGTGTAAGTCTGGGGCAAGAGCCAGGGAAACGGGGGCTGGAGGGGGGCTTGTTATTGAGGTTTTGGCACAAGACACGGTAAGCCTAAAAGCCTGAAATTTGTTCTGCATTGCTTTCGTTTCTGAAGAGGGTCCCCCTTTTTCAAGTCAGACGTCTCACTGCAGCAAGCTAATGGGATGCGAGGACAGATGCACACCCTGGCATTTAACACGCCAACACCTGAGAGTGTTTGGAAGACAATCAGCAGTAAAAATGTAATGTTCAATCTGGATTTTTATGGTAGCTAATC
Source organism: Sinocyclocheilus anophthalmus (assembly GCA_018155175.1). Taxonomy (NCBI): domain Eukaryota; kingdom Metazoa; phylum Chordata; class Actinopteri; order Cypriniformes; family Cyprinidae; genus Sinocyclocheilus; species Sinocyclocheilus anophthalmus. Next base: position 74,317 of record JADLZN010005127.1, read on the forward strand.
AGGACTGATGAAGTAGAGGGTACATTAAAGTGCAGCCGAGCGGTCAGCCCCAATCTGCGCTCCTGCTCTCCACCTCTCAGTTGTGTGCCCATGTGCACTCGGCATCAGCACGGCTGTCTGCGTCTGGGGTCACTGTAACAAACAAAACGTCCTTATATGGACAATTAGACGGCATATTTTAGCAATCCTATATTTTGCTGATGTACACGTTGAGACAATTAAAAGTTTCTGGCAATGCTTTCCTGACATTTTTTGCTTTCATAATAGATTCTATCAGGTCAGGTCACCGCAGCTCGGTCCTGGAAGTAAAACCCGAATCGAAGGAAGCTAATAAAATGACTAATTTTTTTGGGCTCTGCTTCAGATTCATTAGCTACAAAAGCATTTGTATTTTAAACCTCCTTGTACGGATTGACAGAAGTGACACCGTGAAGCGTGCGCCTCTCCTGTACTTTGTTAACGAGACAAAAGAGTGTTGGCTTTGCAGTATTTAAATCAGTTATGTCTAATTATTTCATACAAAAATAGCCTATCTAGGGCAAAGCCAATGAGATGTAACATTGTCTGTGGAGGGGGGACCTGGAGGAGTTGGCGTGAGTTCAGCTGAACAGAACAGAACAGAGAGAATACGCTGTAGGCAACATAAATATAACATGAACTCTCCAGGCTTGTGACAGTACAATGGGGGAGTGTTTAAGGGTGCTTTCTGGGTCCACACTGTCCAATGGATGATAGTCGCATAAGAATAGCAGCATACCTAGGTACGGTGAGAGAGGAGACGGATGAGAGAAAGGACAAAACGCTGTTGAGCTATTGCTAAATTTTGAATAATCGTTGCATGAATAATGTAAGGGCATCAATCTACCACTGTCCCTGCTGCGTGAAGGAAAATACTAGCCAATACTGAGGCCATTTCAATTCAGTTAGCAGTGAAATTAAGTGTTACAAATGCCTCCGTCCTTATAATGTCCAATGAGAGATTTGCTTCCTCTTCTAAACATTCAAAATTTTTCAAATCGCATGCAGTCATCCAAGCTCAAAAAATTATTTGCCACTCATTAAAATCGTCCTAAAATAGCAAAGGCGTCTATTCCAAACAGGACCACCGCATTTGCAGTTCACACCTCTTTTTCTCCAGCGTCTTAATTAATTTCATCCTCATGTCTTGTAAGTCTTATTCTGAACTGTTCATTGTGGCACAAGAAAAATGCAAATCCGTAAAAAGATGACAGAGGGTGTAATCGCGTGCTATGTGATTTCACAATGCCACTCTTTCAAACCATTCATGTCTCGGCTGTCCTTGACCCTTAAGGAGCTTGTAATGTGAGCTATTTTCCTCCTTTGAATTTATCCGAGAAAAAGGGACCACTGCGGTGAGCTTTCGCCCCTTCGTGCCAACGGCCTCTCTCTCTGGGACACCAGAAGCCCATTTAAATGCAGTCTCCAGGCGTGCGCTCAGACGAGACAAGAGGGGCCCCGGTCCACCGCGGGGGGTCAATTTTAAAGGCCGCTCTGTGGCTCCGCGGGGTGCCTGGCTCAATCTGCAGGATATACCACTGACCGAGACAGGGTGCCCACCATGTTATCCATGACAACGGCTGAGCAGCTCCGGCGCGCCGCGTGTGATTTTGACCATTTCTTAGGTTGATTTTTGCACAAATTTGCACATTCTGCGACTGCGCCTCGGCAGTACATGCAGACGCCAGACAGACGCTGTGGGGACTAAAAATACTGTCGAAAAGGCCTAATCCTGCCAAAAAGAATGCAACAAGGATCCTAGAAAAAGGGGTTAAAAGTTAATTAAAACATATCCCATAATACCAATGAAAATAAAACAACACATCTGATAATATCAAACATTATTTGCATATGCAGATGTTTTTTCAAAAATAAAATGCTAAACACTTTTTATTTTAAACTCCCATTACAAATCTGATCTGTTTACTCACCCTGTTGTTGTTTTTGTAAAACTTTCTTTTTCTCAGTCACCATTCACTTTCATTGTATGGGGGGGGGGAAGAGATGCAACGAAAGTGAATGGTGACTGAGGCTGTCAGACCTTAACATACAGCCTGACATCTTTTGTGTTGAGCAGAAGGAAGAAAGAAAGTCAAACCGGTTTGGAACAACGTTAAATGATGACACTGTTTTTATTTTTGGCTGAGCTGAACTATCCCTTTAAATCGTCTTTCTTATTCGTTTAAACGCAGATAAACGTGTTGCAAAGGCGACGTAGAAATGATAAATGTTCAAAACAAACTCCCCAAATAGTCAAAATGTCATCGTATCCAATCGACAGTTAAACGCTGGAGTGAACCCGAGACGATGGCACAAGTACAAGGAGCGCAAAAAGCGAATCCAGTCCGTCTTTTTTCTTGCCCGCTGCAGAGTTTCCTCGAAGTTCCGTGTTTTGGCCCCGACCCGTGCTCCAAGTTAAGCTGTAGTTTCCATGGCTGACCATGGTTTGGTGCTGTTGGCTCTCTCTGTCTGCTCAACCCAGGCTGTGCGGAGCTCCCTGCGGGATCAGAGCGCTCCCCCGCCGGGACCCTACTCTCACATCCTCCTGCTGGGACACGGCTACATTTCCAGCCAAGCCTGGCTTTATTATGTGTGTCTGCGCTGCAGCCCCGCCAGCAGTCGGATCGGGAGGCGGAGGGAAGACCAGAGTCAGGACAAAGAAAAAGGGAGAGAGAGGCTAGCGACTAGAAATATTTACGGCTTTTAGGACGATAAACAAGAAGAAGAAGAAAAATCCCCTCAGGTAAAAATGCTGCGTAAAATGCCATTGAGAGTGGCACCTTCGGAAGAATAACAGCGAAGGAGGGCGGTTCGGCGGGATCACAACGAAAAGAGACAGTTGCGACAACTGCGAAAAGGAGGAAAAACATTGCGAATCAATTCCGAAACACCGTCGAAGTGGCTTTGGCACATTATCGGCAAGTATTGTCACCTCTCGCCACTGATCAGGTGTAATTTGGGCACGCTCCGCTTCTTCAAACTCTGAGCGCGCGTGCCCGCTCCGCCGTTACGGAGGAACAAAAGAGCGTTCGCTTCTCGAGCACGGGAAAAGCCGCAAGTTATTCGTTAAATCTACAGGTTGGAGAAGTTCAATCATTGGAATATCAGTTTCCATTGCCGTAGGCCTACTCTCTCTTCATTTGAACGCTTCTGGACTAGCGAGACTGAAGTTGCCGCATTGCAACAGGCAAAGTGAAGAAATCTCCCAAGTATCAGCGCGTGACCTGTCAATATTTCTCGGAGAGGACAAGATACCCGTTAAAGAAAGTAAAATATTGTTGTTAACACGGAGATGTCTAGACGCAAGCAGGCCAAACCGCGCTCCGTTAAAGGTAAGCGTTTTATGTTGGTAGACGAGAGGGAACAACTCACATGACCAATGAGATTTCATGGGTAAAAGTGGCGGGGATTGTGAAATGTATCGATTTAATGCGTTTGCTTTCAGTAGTGACATTATGTTCAGAGACTTTAAGGAGGCTTTTTGACATTGAAAGATAATTAAGAAATGAAACACTTTCATTTTGATGCCAGGTGGCACCAGGTCTTGTGTTTGGCAGTACAAGTTATTTCTTATAGGGAAGGTGCTGTACCTGAACGATTAGAAATGGTGCTTGAGTTTATTTTAGGTTATTTATTCATATTATTAGTATTTTAAATGGCATTTAAGCAATTTTATTAATTTATATTTATTTTTGTAAATAAACAACATCACTTTATACTCATAAGTATTATTATATACGGTTTTGTTAAATTATTAAATGTTCACTTTTTTGTTTGTTTAATTGTTTTAATGTAAAAATAATATATACTGCTACTGCTCATAAAATAGACCTTTAAATAAGTATTCAATTTGTCGCTATTGTGGAAATCCTAAATATTAGCAGATGGTTTTTCATCCAATTTAGAACCCCCCCCCCCCTCTCAGTCTGTAGTAGTATTGTGAATGGAATTAGATTCTCTATAGATCTCAGTTTGCTGTTTATTGTCTTGAATTTATTCCCGGTTGTGACTTTGACATGGCAGAATCAGTCACACACAGTCTCATCTCATTCACGCCCCTCCTACAAGACTCAACACTCACAGGCAGGTGAATTTAGGAGCACTAAGGCCTGCTGCTATTTTGTCTTGTCCATCAGCAATGTGCGGCAGATATTGTGCTGCCGGTCGAGATATCACTTGGCACCCTCACCCCAATAGAAACCAGATGGGCTTTCGGGTGGCCATGTGGCCCATATTAGTACCCCCTCCCCCAAATAATAACCAGTTTTTTGTTTTAATTAACGGTCGCAATCTGCAGAGGTTCATCAAGAGAGAAGAAAATGGTTGTAAGTTTACATAGCGTGTAAGAGGATAATATTCATGTCGATTGAACTGGAAATACAACGTGTTAAGAATCTGTTTATTGTCACAGATATTTAACATTGACAGAGCCTGCTGAGTGCAGATCGGTACTAAACAATGTCGCTGAGTTGTTTAGGAGAGATAGAGATGAGAGAGAGCAATCTTTTTGACCCTGTAATCAATAACATAATATTTTTTTTATTTTGACCAGCTTTTATTTTTTACATGCATGAAGTGAAATATTATGCAAATAAATATGCATCATCTTTTTTTTCTCCCCAATCATTAACTAATAATGTTTTTAGCTTGTTCTGTTTTTTTTCAAGGCAACTGCAAATCAAACATTTTGTTGTATTGCAACAAATACTATTGCAGTTTTCTATTGAGTATGCATTAGCCTGCTGCAGCACAGAGGTTTGGGGGGTAAACAGTGATTGTATTGACTCAGCGATGCACGTCAATCAGAGGCCAATTAAATATGTAAGCAAGGCTCGCTCTGTCCCTATCTCAGCCCAGCACCTTTAGCTTTGATTGCTATGCTTGGAGATTAGAAGGGCACCAACAATATGTCTGAGAGTGGTATGCACAAAATCATTCATGTTTTTTTTTCTGTCCCGGTGTCTAGTGTATTGGCTCGCTCTTCCAGAGGTTAAGCTTGTTTGTCATTCATTTCTGCTTTGATATCTTCAAATCTGCAGGTGTTGTGGCTGTAGAAAACATATGCAGGCACATAGAGAGGGGGGTTCCTCAAAAAAGCGTTGCCCATTGTCACGTTAGACCGGGGATTATTTTCCAGTAACGGAAGTCATGCTCTCACATCACATTACATTAGAAACTGTGATTGCCAGTGTTATTCGCGTGCACAAGAGCGAGAGAGAGATTATTTAGAGAGGAAAAAGACAGCGAGCGTTCGTCAGAGGGGGAGAGGGAGCTGCGCTTATCAAAATATTATTTCTCTCAATTAATCCCTTTTTAATGTGTGTCTATGCACTGAGTGCTCGGCTGTGGCATTCCTGTTTCATATCTCCACCGTCCCCATGAGTGTTTCATGCATTATGTAGCGATGATTATTACTTAATTACACATTAATAAATCCCCTTCATTTGCAGGACATTAAGAGGGGGATGAATGCACACGACAGGAAGGGAGACAGTGAGGGCACTTATTTCATTTTTTTTCAGTGTTGTTTACAGTCAGTCGAATCAAATTGGACATTTTATTCTACGAAAGGGAGAAAACATTCGAGTAATGCTAATCTGAAGCTCGCTGAGAATGAAATCTATTGGCATTATCCCCCCCTCTGCCCACTGACACGAGGGTCTTTTTGGGTACGTGGGTATGTGGATGGGTTTGTACCTGGTTCATGTGTTGAAATGTCTTTCAGGAATGCATTTAGCTCTTCCTGCAGAATACGTTATCCTTTAGCAAGTGTATCGATAGGGAATTGGGTAATTACTCGCCGTTTTGAATGTAAATTTTCAGTTGTGCATTTCAACAACTGAGGGACTGTGGGAAGGAAGGGATTTTCATACATAGATACATAACACAACAGCGAGTTGTTTTTGCAGGGACATCTAGATAACAAATAAAGTAAAATGTAATTTTCTAGTAATTTTGTAGATTTCTGAAGTGAGGTTTGAAGTTGCGGATTTTTCCATCTTTAAAGAACACTGCTGAGATTTTCTGTTGTATGATTTCAGTGATATTAGTTTTTTTCTTGGGGAGCTGTGTTACATGTTAGAGGGTAAGAAAAGAGGCAATGAAGCTGTAATGTGCTGTTGTGTTGATCTTTTTTTGGTGTGTGTTTATGTAGCGGTACAGATCTCATCTTTTTACTTTCCTCCATTTCTGGAACCATCTGCTTTTAAAATTAAATGGCTTTTTTATTGTCACCTAGACTTTTGGCAACGGCGTAGAAGTTTCATTGGCCAGTGGGCTGTTGTAAAACGCTGAAGTGAGTTACCATAGGGCTGCAGAGCCACAAATGAAGAGATCAGGGAACGAGAACCCCCAGTGTTCTTATGCATCCACATTTGTCTTTTTCATTTTGTGCTTTGATCGGTGTGCTGTTTTCAATTTTTTGTGCACCTAATCACTCTATTGCATCTGTTGCACATTTTCAAATGATGGTTCATTGAGAATAATAGATTGAATTTTATTTTTAGTAAATATTTCCATTCACTTTTAAAAATGTTTTCCTAATTATGTTTAATTAAATATTCTTTTAGTGATTTTTGTATTTTACTTCAAAAGCTTTTAAGGACATTCCAATACATCCTGACCTTGATTCCATCCTTTTTTCCCCCCCCTTCTTCTCCTTTTTCTTTTTCTTTTTCTTCTTCCTTTGTTTGTTGTTTTTCCTTTTTTTTGCTCCTTTTTTTTTATTTCTTTTTAGACTGCTTTCCTTTTTGTATCCGCAGCGCACCCACCTATGTTCTCGTTTTTGTCTCCCGCTTTTTTTTTTATGCATGTGACACGCGGCTGTCCTCACACGGTCCACTTCACAGTGGTCACACACACACTTCACACCACACTTGCCTTCACCCTTCTTTGCCCTTCCTGTAAGAGGCGCCGACCCTTCCCCCCCATCCCAGCCGGCCACCGACTTGTGCACAGTTTGACAGCAGCTGAGCGCTTGTTTAGCGTTCCGCAGTTGGGTGTGATGTGACGCGAACCTGGTATCATCGCACACAGAGGGAGGCATGCTTTTCTTCCAATTAACTTTTTAGTCGTCACACGGTTTCTCCTTTCCCATATCTCGACGCAGTGACCATGTGGGTGGAGATACATGGCGATATCTGGTCTGTGATTGGGAGGGAATTAAACGGCGTGTGGGTTTTGAGGGGTTTTTCCGTGGTGGCCGTGTGTTTCAATGGAAAGAGGTGCGAAGTACATTAAGCATCCGGCCTTCCGTGGTACAGTTAAGATGTGGGAAAGTAATCGTTAGACTGGTAATAAGAATATCTTCTGGCACTCTGCCCTTGTACGCTTCTCCCCACGGCAGATTATCGCACCGGCACCCACCGGGCCTCCCCCGCCCGGCACCCCGCTTGAGCCGCGATTAAACCGGCGCTCACCTGGCGGAAAGAGGGCGGGCGGAACCGGCATCCATGCACGCTTCACTTCTAAAGAGGAAGGCGTCGCTCTGACTGCCTGGCTGGATTAGTTAATTCTGTTGGTGTGGTTGGCATTCCCTGTGCCCCCCTCTTCCTTCCCCCCCGACAGAAGAACTGCCAGCCAAGGCGAGAGAACGGAAGCGTGAAACGGAGGGAAACAGGTCAGAGGCCTCCCGGCAAAGGATGGCAGGCACGCAGGGTTAGTAGAGAAAAGTGGGCGCTATGAGACCAAGCAGATTGGGAGGCCGATGACTGGGACAGAGGCAGCGATTACAACGTGCTGACAATGAGGCACGACAGCGGAAAGAGTCTCTCAAAGCTGCTCGTACCCATGTAGATTAAACATGGCAGCCATTTTCACCTAGTCCGCTGAGAACGTCTGAGAATTTTGTCGAGAAAGTACGTCGCGGTACATCTTAAAAGTATTCTTTTACATTTAGAAAATTAAGTTTGGTGACCTAGAATAGGAATTTGAGTGACGTTTCATACCGTAAGGCTCGTTTTATAATTTGGGCCTGTCAGATTGTCGATGTTATGAGGTGGGGAGTGGGTTACTACCGCTCAAAAGTTTGGGGTCAGTAAATTATATTAGATAGAAAAAAAAAAAGAATGCATTTTATTCAGCAAGGATGCATTAATTTGATCAAAAATGACAATAAAGATTTTTATAATGTTACAAAATATTTCTAATATAAATGCTGTTCTTTTTAAACTTTCTATTAATCAAAAAGTGTACCCACGAGTTCCACAGAACATGTTAAGCGTCACTTTTAAAATATTGATAATAAATAAGAATGTTTCTGGAAGCAGCCATATTAGAATCATTTATGAAGAATAACTCAGAGTGACCCACTGAAGACTGAAGTAAGATGCGAAACATTAGCTGCTATCCACAGGAAAATTACATTTTAAAAAACATATGAAAATTAGAATTGTTCTTTGGGGTAAAAATGTTAATTATTTTGCCCCGGTATTGTCATTATAAAATGTTGTGTTGAGCAAAGATACTTCACTGACCTCAAACTTTTGAATGGTAGTTTATGTCAAAAGTTTTTAGGTCAAGATGTATTTGTCAGTGTGTTCAAGAGGAGATTAACGCTCTCTCTCTACTCTTATGCCTCTCAGGGGGCTGCTCTACGACCCTGCCCCGTCTCGCTGGGCTGTACATTAAACATAAGGAAAGGGGGCAATTAAGCCCACTCTCTACACCTGGCTGATGCATATCTTTATTGGCCTGTCTCCCTGCTGGACAGGCTTCAGGCCTTGGTCTGAGCTTTTTGGGGTGGTGACTGAAGGGCTGCAGAGGTCATTAATGCGGGGTGTGGTGCTGGTTTGACCCTGCATGTGCCCCCCCAGAGCACCTCGACCCTTCACTGGAGGCATTTGTCTCCACATGGCAGAAGAGCCAGGGAGCAGCCTAGACCAGTGAAGGGAGGAGAGCTGCGAGGTCGACAATGTTTCTCTGTGTGTGTGTGTGAGAGAGAGTGTGCATGCATGTGCCCACGCACTGAGAAATCTTGTGGCTCTCCAGAGCTGAACCTATTGATTTCACAAGGCCTAAAAAAGTTTTCTAGCAGCAAGAACAAAACCGCTAAAACAAAGATACGCTTACAGAGTTGAGTAGCCTTGCCCTTTCAAACACAGATGGAGTTTGACTCCTCAAAACAAAACTTTTGAGTAATTTGCAGAGTTCATCCAATGTCAGAATGTCTGGCTGTACCTTGTTTCAGATATTTAAGACAATTACATCGGCGAATAAAGAGGCGTAATTAATTTGGCAGAAAGATAAAAGACGACTCTGACCCTTCACTTATCAATTAAAGCAACTAGTTTTAAAAATACAGACATGGCTAATGATAGCAAAGCGGCGCTTGTCAGTCTGCTGTTTCGTCACGGGCAGATTATGTGTGCGAACCATGGGTCTCTGAGTTGGGTTAGTAATGCCTTGATAAATTGATTTTAAGGCGTGAAGCTTCTTAGCTTTATCCTGAGGCTAGTCTGGAACCTAGCATAGAAGCCTTTTTGGCTTAGAAAAAATTAGCCTCCATTGTAAAAGACCATCGGTATTCTAGCCCGCCCCTGATCAGAAGAAAAGACGGCCATTTGATCTGGAGTCAGATGTGTTTTCCTTATTTTTCTTCATCTAATTCCCCGTCAACAGCAAGTCCCCCCCCCCCCCCCAAAGTCGGGATAATATAAAACAGTGCAAACAGCGGGGCTATACTGAAGAAACAATTAAAGTCGCTCTTCGTTCGAGAGCGCTTGCACACACATACACTCACAAAGGGAGAATAAAGGGGAGGGGAGACAAGAAAAAAAGCGGAATAATGACATTTACAAAACAGCCGTTCTTCTACGATGTGTTCATTTGTTGGTTAAAAGTCAGGTTTTTCCATTGTGTGCAGTTCACTTAGCATGTGTGCTTTTTTGGAGGGCTGCTCCTGTATTCAAGAAGTTCCCAGAGGAGCTGAATGAGGCAAAGAGTGATTATTATGCTCTCCTCTCCGACTTATCTCCGCTCACCTCACTTCTCACCCTTCTGCCTGAGTGTACAAGCTGAAGGTTAGAAAAATTAATATTAAAATAAATGAATATTGTATCATTATTCTTGTATGAAAATATTAACTTTTTTTAAATTAGAAAAATCAATATATAATATAAAACATATGCAAAACATTCCATGGTGCAAGTCATATTTTCTGATCATATTATGATTCATAATACGATCTGATCATAAGTGGTGAACAAAATCACAGTGTTTTAAAACTGAGTGTTGCAGTGAGTCATGCAAGTAAATGGAAGTCCAGTGGGTTTGCACCATGCAGGTTCAAGCTACACGTTTTCAAACTAACACTTTGTAAATGATTGGATATATGTTTATATTTTAAATCTTATGCCTAATGTATTATACTGCATATGGAGTAAGAAATACGAGGGTTGGGGAATGTGAAAGTGACGTGACATGTGACCAAGTATGGTGACCCATACTCGGAATTAGTGCTCTGCATTTATCCCATCCAAAGTGCACTTCAGATTTATAAAACATGTTTAAAGTAACAAGAAAGTGGAGAAATTGGATGATTTGGACTCAAACCTGTGTCCCTGAGTGCACAACGGCGCTTACGTGTCAAGGACAACACTAGCGGCCACCCAGCGTGCGCATGGATCTCACAGGTTTGTATTTCTAAAAGTAGTAATCACCCACCCCCTGCCCCCCCCCCCCCCCACAATGTCGTGGTTAGTGGTTGGTTTAGAGATATGTGTGAGAGTTTTATGGTGCTTATAGACGTGTTGTGCGTCAGAGAGTCGGCATGACTGGGCAATCATTTATGGAGGTGTGTAGAAGCAAATTCACATGTACCACTCTGCCAGCACACACACGACGTATCTGCATTTCAATGAAGCTGACATGTGTATGTTTGTGTTCGAGCACTGCCAGAGAGATGGAATTCAATCCAAACTGTGTCAAAACACTCGCCATATCCAAACCAAATCAGTTAACCTTATGTTATATCTTGTCGGCTTAGTCCCCAGGTAAAGTTCTCCATGCTACAGCCACAGCGTGTATTTAATCATCCATCTGCCGGCGCTCAGACATGTGTGTGTGTATGTGTGTGTACGCCGTGGGCTGCTTTGATAGGTATGTATCTGTGTTGTTGTGGTTGAATGGGATGATGATGGGGAAGAGAGTCTCTTTCAGCTACTGCAAAACATAAAATCCAGGGCCAAGAGAAGTGCGCAGAAATTATTAACCATCCACACACTCGCGCTCCCTATTCTTCTTTATTCTCTCTTTCCTGCTCAGCCTCTCTCGCCTAATAAATGCTTCATGTCACCATCAAACAGGGCCCGACTTGCTCCAGGAGAGGCAGAGAGAGGGAGCGGAAAGAAAGAGAATTGGAGATCGTGGGGCGTGGGGGTTGTGTACTGTGGGGGCCTTAGTGTTGATGGATGGATGGATGGATGGCTGGATGGACAGTTAAAAATGTAAAGTTTTGACCTGTTCTGTAGTGATGGACAGGGGACCAGGCTGTCTGATTCTCTCTCTTCTATCTGGATCCAGCTCGGTCATTAAACTCTGATCAAATCCAATATCAGAGGTTTTGCACCACACTATCTTGAGGCGAAGTGTAAAACGCAATATTTTACACATTGGTACTAGAGTAATCAGTCCGTAATTGGTTGGAACACTTTAGTCCAAGTATGTCGCACTCATTAAGTGTTATTTTATGACTTATTTTATTGACAGTAACAGTGCGTTACATAATCACAATTAGCATGATGTAAAGGGTTATAGTATTTTTTCCATACAGTGGATGTAAATGGCTACGTCAACTGCTTTGATACCAGCATTTTTCTAAATATTTTGTTTGGTGTTCAAAAAAAGAAAGAAATTCATAGAGGTTTGGAATGAGTAAATGATGACAGAATTTTCATTTTTGGGTGAACTATCCCTTTAATTTATTATCTAACAAATGCAAATGAAAAACTCTCCCTTCCTTATAATGTACAAGTGATTTTCATTCAAATTAACTTGTTTTGCATAATAATCTTAACACTAACCTTTCATAAGTAACTAGTGTAATTAAATCTCTACATATTTAATTGACCATTATTTGCACTAAATGTATGCCATCTATTTATATAATTTAAATCAATTGTATTTAATAGAATGTTCTACATTTAGAAATTATTCAGTCTATTTGTTTAGTAACTCTCAGTAAAAAGTAATAATGTAGCTTTACTTTTAAAAGTATTGTTCACCTGCACCGCTTGTGTGTATTTATCTGTGTTTTGAGACAGAATTCTTTAAAAATTCTCATATACTGGAAAGGAAGATCTTGAGGTCAAGGACTGAGCGTTATCCCCCCGACGCGCACACTTTCTTTCTATATCTTATGGTCATGTTCCATAATAAGGGTCGCTGTTAGTGTGGGTAGAGTTCATTTAATAAGAACCCCTCTCACAAAATCCCCATACACAAACAAACATCCACTGGCATAGTCTCCGGCGGGCTAAACAAACAGTAGAAGGGTCTCAGAAGGAGCGTGATTGCAGAGTTAATCTGTCCTCTAGTGGTAAAAAAATTTTGCAGGCGGCTCCAAAACTCCTCAGATAGACCACCTGTAAGGCCTTCATCGGTATCCAACTAAATAATGTGTCGTGAAATTGAAGCCGAATTCAAAAGCAACTATCCCTCACCTGTACTACAGGATAAAGCAATTAAGACTCTCTCTCTCTCTTTTTCTCTCTCATTCTTTCTGTCTCCTGAGCAGTCAGGCTGTACTCTTACGTCTTTGTGTGGAACAGCCCTGTTCTCTTTCTCCCCCCTGTTCGGTTGATGGTATTGTTGGTGGTGTACTGGGACCATCTATTTTTGGAGGGTCCCGAAGGCACTGTGATCCAGGGAGGCCGTCCTCCTCCTAGGTCAGGGGCATTCGGCACGGGGCCCTCCACCTGCCAGAGGGTGTAAAGCAGGCATTTTCATCGTTTTGTCTCCTTGAGTACTCTACAGATAAATCAATGGAGTACTCGGGGATCTGCGCTGTTGTGCATTGTTGGTCTATGAACAATGCTCAAAGTATGTCTTTAGCAAAATGTATGCTGTTTTTTTTTTTTTTTTACCCCAGGCAAGGCTAGTTAAATGCTTCGTTAAAATTAATTTTTAGTAAAAACCATCACAAGACCCCTTATCGTCCTTTTAGGTTGCTCCCATCTAGATGAGTGAAAACAGCCTAATTCTTGCAATTTTGCGATGCAGCCTTGGACTAAGGCAATGTCTACAGATGTTTCCTTCAAAGGCCAAATTTTCCAATTTTTTTCTAAGTTGAGGAAGTCCAAAGATCTAACTGTGAATATTTCTATCTTTATATTTTCACTTTAAAAGAACCTCCATATTATTTGCCCTACAATGGATTCCCCCACAAATTTGTAGGGATGTAACGATTAACTCGTTTTGACGATATTCATGATAAAATGGTTAGTATTACCGTTTCTTCTTTTAATTATCATTAAAACCGTATTGGATTACAGCGATTTGAACAACTCACCATTATTAAATACTGTCCAGCATAAAGCACAGTATTAAGTAACTCTCACGTGCTCACAGCACGCTGAGTAGTTTAGTTTTGAGTGAAAACAGGGCAGAAAAGCTGGGAGGTTTTAAAAGAGTGCTAAGGGAATTATATGAATGAATTAAATGATTGTACCTCTGAAGGCTCTGACTGTCTTCAGAAACTATTCGATGGCATTTTGTTTTCATCTTCGCTCCATGTAATACCTAAAGGAAGTGTTCTTAATCGCAATACTGCTTTGTCCACGGAGGTTACGGGAAACAGCTCTAATTCAGCTTATCCATAAGCGCCACCTAGTGTCAGAGAGTGGATTTACAGAGACTTATATTTACATTCAGCCTGTGTGGATTTTCTGTCTGGCCAAAAATGGACTGAATTTGCATGCCCTGTTGTAAATTTTGACTGGTTGATGAAAAACAAGCTTATGTGGATTCTACACATTTAAACAATTCAGATAAGTTATCTAGAATTATTTATGGAGCAGATAAAATACATATAATCATTTATTAATCAATTATCATTTTTACTTGTATCTTTTCTTTATTTAAAGGCTTAAATGTGAGGTTTACCTTTTTATTCAACTTTTTCAAAGCTTTATTTGAACATTTACATTAGATATTTCAACATGCTATAAACTGTTGTCAGTCAAGTTACGAACATCATTGGTAATGTTATTGTTTTAGTAATTATTCAAGTCATTTTATTTGTTGTTTGTTGATTTTTAAATATAAAACTTGGTGAAGTGATTTATCGTGATAAGAAATTTTCTTACCGTTACATCCCTAAAATGTAGTAAATTGTCATCATCATTTATTTACCCTCATATTACTCCAAAACTGTATGACTGTCTTTCGTGGCACATAAAAAGATGGGTCACAAAATGTTTGTTTTTTTGTCCGTACAGTGGAAGTCCAATGGGGTCCAATGTTTTCTCCTCCTTCAAAAAGTCTTTTTTTTGTGTTTCTTAGAAGAAAGTTAGTCATACAGGCTTGGAACGATATGAGGTTAGTAAAAGACTTAAATAAAAGACAGAATTTTCATATTTGGGTCAACTATTCCTTTAAGTTTGACATGCAAATTAAGGCTGAACACCCTTAATAGCATTAATATAATATTTTGAGATTTTAAGGGCAACTCTTTTAAGAAACTGAGGAAAAACAAGATCTGCTAAAGCCCAAATATTTGACCGTATCAACTAGGGCTGTGCGATTTGGGGGAAAATATCAAATTGCGATTTTTATTTTTTTATTTTTTTTTTTGACAGATATTGCGATGTTTAAATTTGCAAAGTCAAGCTTCAGCTCAAGATTGCCAATAATGTGCAGCAAGTATGGTAGCATTACCTCTACTGAAAAAAAAACAATAAAACCATCACAGAAATTCTAATGGTTCCCACCATTACAAATATTTGTTTTTGGTCTTATTTTCCAATAGAATTAACTGTTGTTCTATTGTTCCCACTGCCGATACATCCCTAACCAATAGAATCCATCAATAACACCATTATAATAGTTTACTTAAACACAAAAACAAAGTCCCATTATAACCTGAACTACATTGCATTTGTTATTGTGTTTTGGGAGGGGTTCTATTGCTTTTTTTTCAGCATGCAAATTTAATGTGTACTACTTTAACAGAATAACTTAATTACTGAATTTCACATGAAAAATATTGTTTTATTTTTTATAACTAAGACTGTATTTTCCTTAAGTCACTTTTAAAGTATTACATATGTTACATAGGTTGATTTATTCATTTTAAGTATTTGGGATTTTAAGAGCAAGTAGAAAATGTGCTGAATGTTTCATTTCATCCAAGTGAAATTAGCAAGCAGTTAGACTGAATTTACATTCGTTTTAAACGCGGAGCCAGGCGCGAGTCGACATAGGTTGCGCGCGTGCGTCAAGCCTCTCAAATCGCGATTTCGATGCGATTTCGATTAATTGCACAGCGGTAGTATCAACCCACACAAAACTGATTTAATGATATTCAGGATTGAGAATGCGGACTCTTCTCTTAATTTTCTCTTAATTCTCTTTTCTTAATTTTTTCCTTCAGATTTGACAAAAATCAGACAATATATATTGTGCACGTGAACCTAAAACTGTTGTTAGTCCATAGTTATTTGCATAAACAGATCTGATTGTATAAGACATGACCGAATATGTACACCTAATGCTGATTTATGCACTTTTTTGTGTATAAGGCAGCACAGCAATTTTATCTTGATTTAATCAATAGAAGGGTCATATAAAAATGATAGACGTGCAGGATTTGGCCCGCGGGCACAAAAATGGTCACAAATTTTTTGTGACGTGTGTGGCAGTTTTGGGCTTTGCCATTGCCGTCCCGTCCCCGTTTGATGGCATCATGGCGGGAAGAACGTGATTATGGTGCTCTCCCTAGCGAGCAGCGATCTGAACCTCGTGTCACAGTCGCTGACAGCCCCACACAGCCGACGGGATTTAATCACGTCTGCTCTCCCTCCATGTTCTCTCTTTTCCTCATTCGCTTTATATTGCTCAGACTCTGCTTCTCTCTGCCTTCCTCGATCCTTCTCTCTCTCTCTCTCTACACAGGTATATTGGAAACATTTTTCCTCTTGTCTTTGACAGGTTAGACAGATGAAAAACAAATTTCAGATCTGATCTGAGCGCCCCTTTAATCTTTGACTATGTTTTCTTCTAGTGAACACCGAAGCTCCGCCGTGCTCTTAACGTGTGTATGTGATGCCATTGTGGTTTATGTTTTTCTTGAATCTTTGAGTTGGAGAATGTGCCTGGGTGCGTTTCTAAGCAGATTTGTGCCTCTGAATGTGTGTTTATGAGAGTGAGTGTGTTTAGAGTCAAAGAGTGTCAAGGTAAATATATAAACTTCAGTGTTCTGCACTGTGTTGAGAGTCAGAATGTGGTAACTGATAAGACCCTGACTGCATCTTTCACTGTGTGTGTGTGTGTGTGTGTGTGTGTGGTGTGTGGTGTGTGAGTGAGAGAGAGGGGAATGCAGAGGAAGAAGGAGAGTTGACACTGCACCCAGGGCTTTCCTCAGGAAACGGCTGCTGACGGCCTTTAGCCAGAACCTCGCATCGGACGGCCAGGAATGTGCCATGTGTGCGGCGAGGAGGGAGGAGTGTGAGGGACAAAGAATGTGTCTACGTGTGTGACTGTCTTTTTTTTAATGTTTGTGTCTTCTTGCTGGTAAATGCTATGATTTGGACTGGCATCACGGTGGAGGGTGTAATTTCTGGGTCACTTGTGGCGAAAAACAGAATTGTAAATGTAAAGATTAGTTTCAAACAGGTTTCCCAAACACTCCCATTGCCATTCTGCCACACTGTTTTCCAGTGTGTGACCCTTCCTTGCTTCCTTGCTTTCTTTCTTTCTTTCTTTTTGAAAGTTTGAACTGGTTATTATATAATATATTATATTATGCGCCATACGTTAAGCTAATGTTGCTGTGTAGGGTCATTCAAACATAGTATTGTTTTGAGAGTGTTTTAACCCACCGTAGTCATTTCTCTTCATTAAACTCTGATAGGAGAAAGTGTTTTAACATCAAAAAAGGACACACATCATTTTTAAGCTAAATGTTTTGCTTTCAAGGCTTTGACTGAATAGATATTGTCAGATTACGCCAGAACATGTTGTATTTGCACTTCTCTGTGCGGCATTTGTTTGTCTGTATCATCTTCATCTTCCGTCACATCAGAGGTATTGTGGATCTCTAGTTGGCTCTTGTAAAAACATCAAAGTTACCCTCACTTCAAGCATTCTCGCAAACATGCAGCACACCTTAACGTATGTGAAGGAGAGACAAAGAAAGAAAAAGCATAGAGAAATAGAAAGTACAACTCTATGAGTCTCTTCTGACCCGAGCCATCCAAGTTCTCCCAAGAGCACAAAAACTCAGGAAGACAACACAAGTGCTCTTGCCATCCTCCCACTCTTGTATCTGCTCTCTTTTTTCCCTGTACACCATTTCCTTCTTTTACAGTGTTGACTTCCTGTCCCTTAGTCCTCTAGCTTTCATTGTTTAGATTCACTGGTTAGGGTCATATGATGTCATATGATGGATGTGTTATGAACACAAAAAGCGCTCTCTGAAATAAGCAGTCTACATAACATCGAAATAATTTGTACTTTATATTTTTCGTTTATTTTAGCTATTAAAAAAATACAAAATAAATTCCAGCATCTCGAGCCGTAGATATGTTTTTGAACCATTCATTCATTTTTTTCCAGCGCAGTATATTATTGTTATAATTAATTTCAAATAACTTTGTTTTTAAACAGCCAGTAAATGTAGAACTGTGTTAGGTCGATTTAAATATGTGCCTAGTGTCACCATATGTGTTTTTAAAGGCAAGAGGCTGAACTCTTCTGCATTTTTAGAGTGATGTAGTGGTGAGCCTTTGGTTTGGGTCCAGTCAATCCTCATTGTGTCCCTTTGCCATGTAAGCCCCCCGTTTAGCGTGTTTCTGGCCTGTGCTGCTGGTTTGTGTTTTTAAGGCCATTTTGTGCAGTGGAGCAGTTTCAGTGCTGATAAAAGTATTTGGTTAATCAGCTTCCCTCGCCGTCCCTCAGCCTAGGTTTGGAGGGCAGGCTATTGAAGTTGAAGCCCTTGTGGGAAAAGCCCAGGCTGAGAGATTGGCACGGTGCGCTACCAATGTTTGACCTGCGAGATGCAGCTGGCAGCCAATGCGTTCGGACTGCGAGGGTCTGAGGGCGAGGCTGTCAGCTGTGTCCCGTCCAGCAGGAAATGCCTGTGCCGCCCTCACGGGCCAGCCTCCAAAGCCTGATTGGACACAGTGACCCAGTTGAGCGATAAGGGCCCAGCAAATCTCCCGCTGTCCACGCTTCCGTGCTGCGCTCGGGGAATACTCATCCCTGTCACTCCATCTCCGCTGTCATTCCACTGCAACTGGAGTGTGTGTGTGTGTTTTCAGGGGCGGAGCTGTCACAGAATCCGGCCCGCATTCAAAACAGCTTTGGCTACAGGGAAGGAGTGAAAGAGAGACATAGACATATTGAGGAAACGGGCTCCTCCTACTGCTGTCAATGCTGGTGTGTCGGTGACAAATGGCTGCCTGAGTGTAAATATTTTTTTTTATGCCACATCTCTCGCTGTCAGGATGGCAGTAGTTGTTTAGATGGTGATATTTTGTAGGTGTGGAAATCAGCAGGGATCTGGCGATACAATATTGCAGTATATTGATATGCAGAAATATGACTCGTGTTTAGTTTATAACTGCAATTCAAACTTGCAAAAAATCTTTTACTCTCTTATTCATTTTCAGAAAGACTATACTTTTTTTTTTTCTTTTACTCATTTCTCATTATTTTCAGCGAGCCATATACTTTTTTTTTTTTTTTGCAAAGATAGGCTTATTTATATAGTGCTGGGAAACGATTAATCATATTTAATCGCATCCAAAATAAAAGTTTTTGTTTATATAATGTGTGTGTACTGTGTATATTTATTATGTATATATAAAGAGACACACATACAGTATATATTTTGAAATAGTTACATGTATATATTTATTCACATAATTACTATTATATGTAAATATATTTAATATATAAACATTACATATTTTTCTTAAATTTATACATGTATGTGTGTGTATTTATAAATATACACAGAACACACAAATATTATGTACACACAACTTTTATTTTGGATGCGATTAATCGCGATTAATCGTTGCCCAGCACTAATTTATACTTTGAAATGTTATTTGATTTATATATTTATTTTAAGTAATAGACTTATTCATAAAGTATGATTTAAACTTTAAACTTATGTATTGATTATAGATTTCAGTTATAGATTTATGTAATGTTTTATCTATATATCTAGCTCAATCTAACTTTGCGTGTGTCTCGTCTTTTCAGTTACTTTTTTACTTTCTCTCCCCAAGCCCCCCAAATAATAATGTGAAAATATGTGAATAATGTGAAAAATGTGTCCATTTTTGGCTTCACAATACTAGGTTGGTTATTGC
This sequence comes from Sinocyclocheilus anophthalmus, assembly GCA_018155175.1. Classification (NCBI taxonomy): domain Eukaryota; kingdom Metazoa; phylum Chordata; class Actinopteri; order Cypriniformes; family Cyprinidae; genus Sinocyclocheilus; species Sinocyclocheilus anophthalmus. The sequence continues at coordinate 93,873 of JADLZN010005127.1, forward strand.
CAAATGCCTCACAGTACAAAACACATCATACAACATTTGCCAATAAAGTATTATGAGGTAAAATATCACTATATTTAAAATCGATACTATGAAATATACATTTTTATAGTTTTTCCCGTCCTCACCTCTAATATTGTATGGCTTTCAGACCTGATGCAGCAGAAATGGTGCAGTAATTCTGCAGCAATGAGTGTTACTACCTGCAACCATTGCTGAGGTCAAGCGGACTATATTGTGCTTATCGCTGTAGTAAACACACACTAATATCATACTCTGTACAGAATGAGCAGTACATTTCAGCTCAAGGTATTTGTGTGTGTGTTTATGTGCTGCAGCCACCGTTTGTGTGTATGTGTGTCCGTTTTCCATGTAGTTGAGTCCCCTATTTTGAATGGCTTCATACCGCTGTGTCCGGGTATTGATCTTCGGTGGTTGCCTGTGATGTGTGTAGTGCTTACGGGAAAAAGCATATGTATTTTTATATGCGTGTTGGCAGGAGTGAATTGCACCATTCAGAGAGCAGGCCTACGAACGGGGCTCTCTTGGGTGTGTTTGTGCCCGTGTGTGTTTGAGTAAGTGCATGGGCTTCTTTTAGCGTGCTTGCCTCTCTCCGATCGTGTGTGTGTGTGTGTGTGTGTGTGTGTGTGTGTGTGCGCCGCGCGCTCTGGCTCTGGCTCAGGTACGTCTCCCCCCTCTGTGCTGCAGCAAGATGACGGTGTCTCTGGAGGTCTGCAGGCCAGCGTCTGGAGACACAGCCGTGCGTGTTCCCGTCATTCTCCCTGCTATTAAAAGCTATTAAGCCATGCAGAACAAGTCAGGCTTTTATCTATTATTAATTATCTGGAAATGAAAGAGACACTGCCTCTCCTTCTCCCGCGCTCCCTCTCTCCTTCATGGCGAGACTGTTCGTCAGTATAGGATGACCGTTAAGGCGTCATTAACCCAGAAACATGGCAGTGATGGACAGCATGCTGGATCTCTTCATTTATAATGTGTTTTTCTCTGTCCCGGAGTACAATGCGAGGTGAAAGGGAAGAATCTGACTGAATGAGAGGTCCAAGCGACATCAAAATTAGACAGAACCACAAAAACAAACAAATGCCAATCCTCTTTAGAACCACGATGAACCCCATACCGGGGGCTGAGTGTCTGGAAACATTTAAAAAAAAAGGAAAAAAAAAAAGGGGTGGTCGAAAGTGTTCCTTTTGACTCGGGTTGGGTTCATCATTAGGCCCAGATGGAGTGTGCAGGCTTTTTTGTGCTGATTCGTTCGTTCGTTCTGTCGTTCTGTCATTCTATCGCTGTCTGTAAAGGCTATCAATCGATCTATCTATCTACCTGTCTTTCTATCGTTCTATCTGTCATTCAATCTATCATTCTATCTATCTATTGTTCTATCCTGCCATTCAGTCTATCGTTTTTTCAGTGTTCTATATTATGGTTCAGTTCTGTCATTTGTTCTGACGCGTCGTCTTCTCTATCTACTTTCCTATCTATGTTCTCTGTCTTTCTATCGTTCATTCTATCTATCTATTGTTCTATCTGTCATTCATTCTATTGTTCGTTCTAGTGTTCTATCTTTTGTTCATTCTATAATTTGTTCTATCTATCATTCTATCATTCTGTCTGTCATTCTAGCTATCGTTCTATTGCTCTATCATTCCGTCCTTTTATTTTATTTAACTTATTTTACACACTTTTTATCAAAATTCACTAAAACTAAAATTGACATGTCTGATTTTTACACATATGTGACCCCTGGACCACAAAACCAGTCATAAGGGTCAATTTTTCGAAATTGAGATTTATACATAATATGAAAGCTGAATAAATAAGCTTTATAAGAATAAATAAGCTAATAAAAATAAATAAGTTTGTTAGGATAGGACAATATTTGGCTGGGATACAACTATTTGAAAATCTGGAATCTGAGGGTGCAAAAAAAATAAAAATATTGAAAACAAATTAAGTTTTAATATATTTAGAGTAGGAAATTTACAAAATATCTTCATGGAATATGATCTTTACTTAATATCCTAATGATTTTTGGCATAAAAGAAAAATCAATAATTTTGACCCATACAATGTATTGTTATTATGGCTATTGCTACAAATATACCCCAGCGACTTAAGACTGGTTTTGTGGTCCAGGGTCACATATGATATTTGGTCAAGCAAGTGTGGTTATATAATATTGGCTGATATACGGTCTATTACCAAAATTACTATCAAATCCCAATATTCAATTAATAATTATGTTTACTAATAGTCTTAGCATACAAACTTTTCATTGTTATTACTAACTGTAAGCTTTTAACTTTAGGTGTGGATATTTCAGCATATCCAATCACATTTTAGACCCTGTAGCCATTTTACCAGAGCGCCACCATTCGCCACCAACAAGGTTTTCCTTTTGTAATTTCTTGAATTATACATGGCAAAACCTCAGAATTCACCACTACTCTGTGTGTGTCACACATGTTTTTTGTGATGATGTTTGTGCCACATGTTGGACAGGAGGAGATCAAACGGCCCACCCACAGAGCTATGGACCCCGACATGATTAATCCAGAGCAAGCATGTGTGTGTGCGACAGTCTGGGGCCCGGGCTTCCAATTCTTAGGGACACCCAACAGGCCCCTGATCGTGGTGCGTGATGTTGCGGCGGCAGCCATTGGCCCTGTGTGGGCCCATTCTAATGAGGGGGCACTCTGGGCCCAAACAGCTCGCCGCTGGATACTAATCCCAGGGTGCCATGGAGCTGTTTTGTACTGACAAAATCACACACGCTTTGCTCAGGAAGCAGCGCACACACACACACCCCACACACCACAACACCACACACGCTACACCACAGGCAGATCACAAGACACGGGTATGAACCCATTCAAATGCATGGGCTCAAACACGCACAGGGCACACACACATACACACACACTGAGCTGCAAATGGGGGGCTGCTAATGGCTTCCAGTGGGAGAGAAGGAGAGCAAGGCTTTATCCCTTAAGTGTAGAAGACTTAATCATACAGAATGGCCCGGGGCCAGTAACAGGGCTGTATGGCACGCCCCTCCACACACGCATTAGGTATTCTGCAGCTGAATCTCCTGCAGACGGCTGCAGCAGAGCCGGGCCCAGGTGAGACTCCCTCTGAGCGCTCGCTCACTCGCTTTCTCCCTTCCCTTCCATCTCTCTCTTTTTCTCTCCATGTCAAACACACATACCAACAGTGGTCCACAAGAGCTTTTTATTGTAATGTCATTGGAGGTGCTTCTGCATAATATTCTCGCCCTCCCTCCACCCATCTATTATTCTTTTTGTCTTTTTATATTCATAAAAGCCATACTAGAATGACTGTTTAAATAACAATCTCTTTTCATTTTCTTTTTTTCTTCTCTCTATTCTTTCTTCCCCACTCTTTTCTGGCATGGCGCTGCAGTGCGATGCCGATCTTTGAAGCGTTACCTGCAGTGTATGAGGCCCTTACTGGGAATAGCAGGGGGCTCGCCTGTGTGCGCGTGTGAGGGTCCGCATATGCACGTGTGCTCGTTAAGGGCCCTCGCAGCATCAGGTCTTGAGGGCGAGGATGTTTCTTCTCGCTGTGTTAAGAGATGCGATCTCGTTCTTTGTACACGCAGCATCTCCTCGTTGTCAGAATCTCTCTCGCGCGGTGAAACGCATCCCTGATTTGATAAAGTGGCGGATCCTGATGGAATTCCTCTTCGGTTCAGGAGGAGTGTGTTCTGGTAATCCTGCTAGTCACAACAACAAGGGTTATATAAACAGATGCTAACTGAATTCACCCCCAGTTCTCCATTTTTCTAGCTGTGGTTATGTCCGGGGGGGGATTTAATGCGAGTTTCATGCTTGTCGAGCATCTTACGGACAGCTATCCACACCTGCTTTCTTTTTGTATAGCTCTACATTAAACCACTGTAGCAACAATTGCTGTTTTGTTCTTTCTTTCTTTTTTTAAGACTTTTTTGATGCTTTTTTCCCAGAGTGGGAGATAAGGCAGGAAATATATTGTGAGTTAGATTTGAACCTTTGTGGCCAAAGGTCACAATCTATATAATAATATAAATAATAATTATATTTTTTGAGTTCATAATTATGAATCAATATGTTATAATCCCATCTAATCATTTAGTCCATATAAACCCCACCCTTTTCTTATATTTGACCTCAAGCTTGGATTCAGATTTGCCTTCAACCAATTAACAACTAATGGATATAATCGAGTGCCCGGCCTTTTTTTCTTTTTTAATAATATTTCACTCAGATGTACTTCACATCTGAGAAGACCTGTCACTACTTCTGTTACGTCACAACATTAAAAGAATATAACAATTTTGTCATCATTTACTCACCCTCATGTTGTTCCAAATCCATATTAATTTCTTTCTTTTTTAACCAAATAACGATTTTTTAATAATTGGTACCACAAAGTTGGCTGGTACCATTTTACTCCGTATATTAGACAACATACTATGGAAGTCAGTGGCTACCAGTAACTGTTTGGTTGCCTGCATTCTTTAAAATATATTTTATGTTCAACAGAAGAACGAAACTCAGAAAGCCATTCTCTTTCAAATATTATTATTGTAAAAGTCAAGCTGCAGTTGGCTTCGCCATTGTGCTCATGCCCCAAAAAGTGCATTGATTTCCTCTGAAAAGTATAAACATTGTGCATCTGTGGCGCTATCAAAACATGACCAGCAACACTGGCTAATACAATGGTGTGAGTTTGGAGCAGGATCGGGATCTATTTGGCCAACAAATGGCATTCTGATTCGGAAACCTGTTTGAAAACCAGTATTTATTTATTTTTTTGCCGTTCCATTTGGTGACACTAGTGACACAGATATGATACAAGCCAGACCTTTTACAAGTTCAGATAGAAGCTGTGCGTGTTCATCTATGCGTACTTATTGTGATTTCCCCATACCCTTGTTATTTTGGTAGATAAGCATCGCCCGTTGTTAATTTAAAGTGCTCATTTTGAAAACAATTAAAGGCTGTGTCATTCTCCCACCGGCTGGCAAGTGTTTTGGCGGCTAAATGCGAGCGTTGTGTTTGCCATGTTGTTACGACGCGCTTGTTTGATCTCTACCCTCGTCCTATTCTCCGCTCTGCTACGCTGATCACTGTGTTGCTGTCAGCTACACTCATATATTTGTCTCTGTGATCTTGTGTGTGTGTGTGTGTGGGGTGATGGTGCTGTTTAACACTGCTTAACAGGACCCAGAAATGCAAATAACGCTGCATGCTCACTCCAACACAGCAGTAATTAACTGAGGAGGAATTTCAATAATATAGAAATAAATTGTGTCAAGGATTTGTGTGTGTGTGTGAGTGAGATGTAGAGAGGGAGTTTGAAGATGGCCCTTGGGGGACACGTGTTTTTTCCTTTTTCTTTCTTCCTTTAAATAATAGTTTAAATGGAAAAAGAAACAGCAGGTCCACCCCTGCAATGGTGCTAAAAAGGGGGAGATTTCCCCAGGATGCTGATTATTTATTAACCCCTTCCTGCCTGGGAGATTAAAACACACGCACACACACAGTTTATTTTATTAATAGTTTAGCTTATTTATAAATAGAATATTATTAAATATTTTATTTTAGATAAACTTACCAAACAGTGGAGCTTTTATTTATTTAATTACATTTTTTTTTTGTGCATTCAAAACAGTCCTCAAAGTGAATTAATCCTTATTAATATTTAGGTACTGCATATGTGAGTTAAGTAGCTGTACCAATGGGCATATAGTGTGGGTACAAAACTAAATAGTCCTCCCTTGTAGATAATAATTTAATGATACATTGCCCACTGAACTAAAAATACCCCCAGTTTTCATTTCATAAATATGGTCACCTTATAACATGATAAGGTCCAGATCCATCTAGAGTTACAGACATTGAGAGATCACAGTATGTAAAAGCTGGTCAGTGGTGTCCATTTTGGATCTTGAAATGGAGGCACGGCCTCAATCTCTACTCCTCCCTACAGCTCCTATGTAGCTCCGGAGCATGTTAAGGAAAGGGAGAGTATCCAAGGTAAGATTTAAAACATGCTGTTATCATTAGAACGGGCACCCCACTGTATAAAGCTTTTACAAGCAGGAGCTGTTCTGGAGGAAGGAAGCAGTGTCAGTGCCTGCAATGTGGAGCCTTCCTTTCAGCAGTGCACAACGCCAAAGTGGAGCCTTCCTTTCAGCAGTGCACAACGCCAAAAGCGAATAAGGTATACCGTGAGTTTGTAGTGGTAGGCCGATTTTGGCAACATAATACAGCGGTATACACTAACATTTAAAAGTTTGCGTTGAAAATTCAGCTTTGGCATCACTGGAATAAATTACTTTTTGAAATATACTGAAAAAGATTTTCTTTTAAAATTGTAATACTAATTTGCAATATTACTGTTTTTATAGTAGTGTAGCATACAATTAAATTTTAGCAAGTGAGATGTACACAAAATTTTAAATGTGAGTCGTTTGTAGTATTTAATCACAATTAACAATTTTTTTAATAGATGTACACTGTGTGTTTGTAATACACAGGTTGTCAGCTGATATTGGAGATATTTTTTTATTGGTTGATATTGAGTATTTAATTGTGCATGCTTTAAAATTCTTTAAAAACATGTATAATTTAATTAATAACACTTTTAAACTTATTACTGTACATTATAATGCTGTGATGCCTAAATCCTCTTGTTGCATTTTTAGTTTTAAATGTTTCATTTTTTATTTATTTTGATAAAACAGTATAGAATTATAATATTAACGTTTATCAGTTATCAATGTAAATACTTTTTTTAACAAAAAAAATATATTGGACTGGCCGATATCAGTCACTAGTACAAGTTTTTACTATATCGGTCAGTCGCTAATATAAGTATTTACTACCTTGGGACTGTGAAAGTTGGTGATTGGTTGATAGTGGATGGTTGACAATCACATGATATGCCCGTTATATCTCACATTCCCTCTTCATCTCACACTTCCTATGGCTAAAGCCCCCCTGTTGCGTCGCCGTTCGCAACAGCAGCGCTTTCCGCACGCAGGGCGCCAGGGGATGAAGACAAGATACACAGAAATAAATATGCTCAGCTAATGAGGGAGAGCAGGAAGAGGCTTTTAATAGAATGCTGCTTTTAAAACTCATTCTAATGACTTTTTTTCTTCTTCTCTCCCAATCGTCCTCTTCTTTTGTTTCTTCCCATGTTGGGTTGTGTTTGGCTGTGCGGAACCTAGTGTGAGGTCTTAATATCCTCTTGGGTTTTATGTTTTATTCTTGTTTTTTAGGAGGGTTGGAGATTTTGAGTCACTCAGGACTGCAAGTGTGTACTGAGGGCCATCTGTAGTCCAGTGGTCAGCAGCTGGACGGCCCATCCCTGTAGATGAGCGCCAGCCACACCTTGATGTGTTTGGGTTTTTGTAACAGTGATAATTTATATTCTGTAGTATCTGCAATCACTTTCATATAGCTGTTCATTCACTGATATCTCTGACCATTGACTTCACAGTGGGTCTGGAGTTGTAGCGCTCTCTCTCTCTCTCTCTCTCTCTCTCTCTCTCTCTCTCTCTCTCTCTGTGTGTGAGACAGAGAGCAAGTATGTATTCTTATTGGCTCGAGCCCAGTGGCTTGCAGTAGGGGTTTAGGAGCAGAGGTCTGCCAGTGCCGCTGGCAGCTTTGTTTTTAGACAGGGATCGGGGCTCAACTGTGTGTGGTGCTGTTGTGCTGAAGCCCGGGCGAACGTAACTGTCTCTCGGTGTTGTGTGTGTGTGTGTGTGTGTGTGTTGTTGTGTGTGTGTGTGTGTGTGTGTTTTGAGGAACGTAGGCATTTGCTACCGTAACCCTCTTTCCTCCTCCGCACTCCCTGCACCGTTCTCCTGCCTGCTACACACCACGGATCCTTCCGCTAAGGAAGCGGGAAATGGGGATGAGTGGCCTCCTGATTGGAGGAAGTTAGCGGCTTGTTTTTCTGCCTCCGTTGGGACACGGTCTTCCTGATGTGACTCCCCGGCTTTCCAGGAGGTCTTAAGTTGTTCTCATGGTCGGCTGAGATTTAGTGATGCTTCGGTTTTGAATTCTAGACTGCACCAACGACAGGTGGTCTGGAGGTTTGTAAGTGTTGATGGGGTAAACGTAATCCAACCAATCAAAGAGTCCACCTTAAGTTTCTTTGATACTCTGTCGCTCTGTATATCGTGGGGTTCCTCGTCAAATCCCTTTTTAAATTTTTTTTTTAAAAGCCTGCCTTAAACGTAAGCTATTGGGGCTATAGGGCTGAAAACGTTTAAAAATGTTTAAATTTTTTATAATATAATGAGATGCGTATTATATAGAATATTTGTATATATGTGCTTGTTTCAGAGTGAAGCACAATTTGTGACTTTTAACATACCTAACAGTCCATGTTGAGCTTAGTGGTTAACGGTTGAATTATGAAATTACGAAATTTTACAGTACGGGTAATATAAATTATTGTTGCATTTGTATTTGAGCAGTGAAAATAATATAATTAATACATATAATAAAAATCCACTTTTAAGTGCAGGTCAGTAAATTTTGTTTATCACATGAATGTTTTTTATCAGAAGACAATGCATTTGCACTTTCCCCCAATCAGGCAACTTTTTTTATTTTAGTTGTACAGTGAAATATAAATTTTTTATATTTATTTTGTTTAATATTTTATTTAGTAGAAAGTAATAGAATAAGAAAAGTAATATCTTATAAGCTTTTTGATTAAAATTAACTCTTATCTCCCCGCACAGTTTCAGAATATCGCGATTTAATCCCACCTAATATTTAAAGCTTTAAATCTACTTTATATTGCCTATAATTTTCACATTCAATCTTCAAATTAAAGTACAAACAACATAAAGACAGTATATTTTTTAAATATTTGTTTAATGGCATCTTTTTTTATGATTGAAGGCCAGTATCATTGATACCAATATTGATTTCTCTATAAAATTGCCCCCCCCCCCTATATTTAACCATTGACTATAGCCATTCAACTCTACAGTAGTATAATTGAGAGCTATCAATTTTAGCATTTATTAGACTTTAAAAAAATACTTCTAATTTAAGTGAACTTAAAACCATCTTCACATAAACCCATTATAACAAAATGAGCTACGAGTTAATTGGGTTTGTTAATTGAGTGAGAGAGGCTGGCTGCTCCAGGACAGTTTGAAACTATTTCATAGACTGGCTTAATGTGGACTCTATAAATATAATTTTTTTTCGTGCTTTGGATATGAAACGCTACAGCTACAGCTCTGCTCCGCCGCCTTGTGCGGCAATTGAAAGCCACGCTGCATCACATTACGTTTTCCGCGCTCGTTTGACTCGCGCCTTGCGCTGAGGTGAAGTGGAGCGCGCGTCTGAAACGTCTTCCATTTATCTATTCGTTCTGCGACTGAATAAATGCACTTTTTGTCAAGAGAAAAAGTGACAGAAACAGCATTTGTGAGTGGGGTGGCCACTGTAGCCCCGCCCCTGCGTTAATTGCGTAAAATATTTTTAACACGTTAAACTGAAAAAATAATCACCTGCGTTAACGCGCTAATCTTGACACCACTAATATATATATATATAAAAAATATATAAAAAATTATATAAGCGAATTTATTATTATACTTGTAACATATTACTATTTTAAGTCAGGTTGATAATTAATTCATTATTTTGGCCATGTTGTGCAGGGATACAAACAAGCACATTAAAAAAAACAAAAAAAACTTTTAATTGCAGAAAAATCTGCATTTTGTGCAGCCCTAACACCTCTCTTCAACCAGCCACAGAATTTCAGGTATCTTTAATGTTTATAGCACAAATGTTACAGTATTAGTTGCTCGCTGTGGAACACAAAAGACAATATTTGTATGTGTCATCTTTTTTTAATATACATTTCAGAAGGGAAATTTTGACTTTTTGGACAAAAACTGCTGCTTTTTCAAAATATCGTTTTCCACAGATGATATGCATAGAGGTGAACTATCCCTTTAATACTTAGGGTTAGGGGTTTGTGTAAATCTCTAACCATGAATATGAGCAAATAATCACCACTAATTATCTCTTCTTAAGGAATGTAGAAGTTTTGTGTGAGTGTGGGTGTCTTGAGTGTGCTTAGCACCTGCAGTGTAGGTTGGGTTTCTGGAGAGATACTGTACTTTCTGTGTGTGTGTTTGTAAGTGTGCGGTTTTGTTGTATGAGTAGCAGCACTCATAGTGGATCTTACAGACTACCGGGAGCATACCATAAAGCCAGGGGGAGAGAAGCCCAGCCCTGCACAGTGGAGAACAAGAGAGCAAGATCTGACTAGAAAAAGCAGCATGATATCTCCCCTGATAAACAGTACAGCACCGCATCCAAGCGACTCAGGCCGGGAGAGAAACTATTCTGTGAACAGAGAAAGAACACACAAAAACAAACTTACAGTGAAGGGAAGAGATGGTCAGAGAAGAGTAGGAGAGCATCTAAGCTGGGTAGATGCATTCTGATTTTATCCTGATCAGGGCCGCAGTAAGCAATTGCTGGGCCCGGTATAAAATGTTCATCACTGGCCCCACCATGATTGTATTCTGGTTGAACCCCCCCATCCTGATTACAAATTACATGAGTTGCGCTGTGCTAAATGTGCAAGGTAAGATGCTGCCTGGCTGCAGTCATATTCATTTGTGAATTACAAACCAATTTATTGTTTAGTCCGACAAGTACTCAATGTTTAAATCACACAAGTGTATTTTACAGTGTAATATACTCAGTTGGTAATTACAAATGGGTAATTTTTTTAATCCTTTTAGACTTTCTGATTTGAAAAGAAACTGATTTAAATGTTCTCACAAGTTTATTTATTTATTTTTTTAATAAAATTTTATTTTTCTATAACATGCATAGTCATTTATACTAAATAAACTATTTAAAAATATTTCTATTATTCTTTTGAGTTTTGCTTTGTTTGCACACTTGTTAGAACTTGAACTAATGTTTAACCTGGGCAAACAACGATTTAAATAAATAAATAGCTGTAAATGTAGTAGTTATATGTTTTTAATAATAATAATAATAATAATACTTGAGTATGAGCAATAGTAAGCACCATAATTGTTATTATTTAATGTGAAAAAAACTACATTAAAATAGTCTTATTTTATTTGTTTTCATTTACATAATTTTCCAGGTTACACAATGATACCTTTTTATGTGGGCTTTCTTGAACATTTTAAAGCTGTTTTTCATTAGAGAACACTCAAGGGACACTATATCACCACATTTTGTGAAAGACCCAAGCACTTGATTTTTGTAATCTGATTATGAATTGTAATTTTTTTAATCTGTTTATGAGACAACACTTGAGGGACACCATATATGCCCACCATATTTTGTGACTGACCCAACCACTTGATTTTTGTAATCTGTTTATGAATTACATGTATTCCAGTTCTACTCAACACTGCCTCCAAGTCTGGAACAAGAATAAACAGAAGCAAAAATCCAGCCAAATGTCATTTTAGAGTGGGAATTTGAGTAACGGGGGGGAAAATGTGAGAGACTTTTAAACAAAGGACAAGAGAAAGGCAGAGAGGTGTGACGTATCCCTTGACTTTGAAAGGAGTGGAAGAGAAGACCTCAGTGTCCTGTTAGCAAAGGCCTTCTGTTGTTTCTGGGCTCAAGCGATTGGCGTCCGGTAACAAGCCAGTCATTCTGACCTGGCTCGGCTCCTCGGGCCTTGACGGCAGGCTTTGCGCTGGAACTCCTGGCTGAAGCGTTTGCGGTCCTGATATTCCACAGCACTGAGAGGGAAAACAGGGGCCTGTGGGCCTTGGCTTGGGAGTAGAATATGGAATAGGGAGATGGTAGTGGAGTCGAGTTCACACCGACCACCCTGCTGGGAGCAGCTTCAGCGAGGACGGTGTACGGTGGCCCAGACAGCACTTTCTGCAGTGGTGTGTGTGTGTGTGTTTTTCAGAGGAAAAGAGAGTCTGTGTGTAATTAAGGAACTGATAATGTGGAAGGAATGCAGTATGGCTGTCAGGGACAGTGCAGTTTGTGCCTTACTCTCTCTCTCTCCCTCACCTCCCTGTCTTTCTCTCCTTTTGTCTCTCCTTTTTTTCCCGCTTTGTCTGAGAGTCTTTTCCTGAGAGGAAGTGGGTTTAGTGAGACTGCAGTGATGCCCAATGCTAGTGGGAGCATAACTAACCACAATTTCCTTTACACAGAGCAGATTCAGTCTCTCTCTGTGCTTTCTCTGGCTCTCTCTGTCTTTCTTGTTCCCACTTTTTTGTTTCTTTTCTCACATGAACTCTATTTAAAGGAACAGTTCACTCAAATAATAAACATCTATCATTTACTCACACTCATATTAGTGTAAACTTGTATGACTTTCATTCTCCTGTGAACAAAAGAAAAAAATTGCATTAACATGTATTTAGCAGAGACTGAAGGCGAAAGTGACTTAAGTTATATTAGGAAAGCATGTTTTAATTTTATTTTTATTTTTCATATTTGCATAGCTATATATTCATTGTTTATTTTTATTTTTAAGCTTGACTGCTCAATCCCTATTGACTTTATTATAACTGAAAAAGATCTGTGAACATTCACATTAATGCCTCGTTTATTGTATTTTATGGTAATTTATTGTAAGCTTGACTGCTCCATCCTTTACGTTCAAAAAAACTCAATGTTTGAAACAACACGAGAGTGAGTAAATAATAACATAAGTTTAATTTTGGCTTAATTAACACTTTAAATACTTTTGTGGTTAGTTTGATAACTTAATTATGTCTTAGCCCTTTTTGAACCTCATCATTGATGTTTACCTTTCCTGCTTTTTGTTCCTTATCTTCATGGACATTGTTCACCAAGTGTGAAGACTTCTACACTTAATAGTCCATTCATGCTGAAAAAGTGCTGTTATAAATTACTCTACATATTCCTTCATGCACTGATGCCTCTAATGTGGAGAGGCTACACAAATTACTGACTGTGTTTGTTGTGAAAGTTACCGTGTGTGTTTCCATTCTAGACTGTGTGCCAAAGTGCTTCCAGGCTACGGGGAGTTTTGTAGAGACCAGTATTGTGTGTGTGTGTTGTGTGTGTGTGTGTGTTTATGGGGGTGAGGCTGTGGGGGGTGGTCCAAGTTCTTATTGTGTCCTGAACACTGCTGCTTCTGTTGTGCTTCCGTGGGGCTTTTCCTTCCTTGACTATGCCCAGGAAAACCTTCATCACACATACCACCTCTCATCTCACTGCCTCCCGTTACCTGTTTTGCACCTCCAAAATTAGCACATAGACAAACAAAGAGCACATACACACAATAAAGCCCTTTGATGTGCATCCAACAATCAGATCGAACACATCATAGGCTCACGATGGGCCACCGTTTATGTGGCGCGCTTCTGAGAAGAATGCCGAAAATGTTTGTGTGCCTGAAATGTGTGGTTTGGCTGCACAAACGCTCTAATACGCTCTCTCTCTTTTTTTCGGTAGCGGTGGAAGAGGCCGAATCTACAGAGTGCGCCAGTGGTTGGGACTCCTCTGTACATACAGGTATGATTTCGCTAGTGTGGCGTCCTGCACCATACATCCAACCCCCTGCTCCCTCGGAGACGACCCGCTGCATCACAATCTCTAATATCAATTCCACATGGCCTGCTGCCCTGCGCACAGAGGAAGGGAGGAAAGGAGGGAGAGTTTTTCATAAGACACAAGAGGATGGCGTCCAGGTGCATGCTGGACTGGAGGCTTAGAGGCGCTTCCTGTCTGAACATAAAGGCACTTTGCCACACTCAGAATGTAATATCGCACGACTTGACGAGTTTGATTACACCTCCTCTCTGGAGAGGAAAATTTCTATCTGGCAAAATCCAAGCGGGCTGTTTTAGATCGTATATCTTTCTGAATATTAGATTTTGCTTTTCAACCTATTACCTCAGAAGCCCTTTTCACTACTCGAGCATTTTCAAACGAGGAGACGCATCTGTACGGATTTGGATGGGACGGGAGCGTGAAAATATTACCACAGCATCAACCAAGCTGCTTTTTTGGACTGCATGTTTTCCAACAAACTACACAGCTATGCATTTTTTTGGGGGGGATTATGAATAAATTAGTCCTTGCACTGAAAGATACAGGATACAGTAGGGTGGGATGTGATAGCATTCACCTGTTGAGATTTGATTGGATTGTGAAAAGTTGTTTCTATATGACAGGTTAGTGGCAGGAGGGGGTGTTGACAGCCAAAAAGTAAGCTTGTAAGCTTGTTTGAAGTTATTTTAATTAATTATTACAAAGGCAAACTTATTTGTGCAGGAAAGTGTATTTAGAAGATAAATAGATTTCATGATCATTTTATCATGATCAGTTGCGATCTAACTCCAGATCATGTGGATTACTATTGACTGGATTACATCTAGGAAATATTGTTTGAGCAACAGTAAATGTGACTGCACTTTAAGACTTCAAAATGCAGAAAAACACAAAAATATTAATTTTTTCCACCACTGGATGAATCTTTATGGGATCTAATCTTATCGATATGCAATTGAGGCCATTTCCCGGACCCGTTCCCCCTTCTCCCCATCATTTCCTGTCATCCCTCTAGTATCCCTATCAATAAACATGTCTAAAAAGGCCTAAGTAAAATAATATATAGCCTTTATTGGAATCTTATTGGTCATAAGGGTATTAAAATCACTGAAGTCAGATATGGAGAGTGTGTTTGTGCTTTTGTAAGTGTGTGTATGTGCGTGTTGCATCCTGGTGAGCTCAGCAGAGAAGGGAGTAAGAGAGCGGGGCCCCCGGGGGCCTGAGGGGATGACGTGGGCCCCTCCTAACCGGCCCTGAGGGAGTGCTGCAGGGGTGCTGACTGAGGTCCTGGGTGGCTGCAATGTGCTGCGTGTGTGAGATACAGCAGGAAGGGGAGTCCCAGGGCTCTCGCTAAACCCTCCGCTCTTCCTCCCTGTATCTCCTCCTCGACTCCTCCCTCCATCCCTCTCTCTTTCATTTCTCGTGCCGTAACCCCATTTGCTCGCACTAATCAGCCTTTTTTTCCACCTCTGTTCCGGGTGGACTTGGTCGCATTCTGCATCACCTCCTCTTTCTTCCTTTCTCTTTCCTCTTTGTCTCCCTTTTTTTCCTTCTTTCTCTCAATCCCTTCCCCCTATCCATACTCTCTCCCGTGTTTGTTTGTGCTGCTGTGCTGGGGCTCAGGGGGCCGCTCGCCATCTCTTATTTAAAAAGATAAAAAACCTTCCTTCCCTTTATTCCCTAGGAGATGATGTCGACAAGGACACTGCCAGGCTTTTCCTGGTATTAAATTCACTTCGCCCCCCACCAACCCACCCCCCCACCCCACTTTCTCTCGGATGGAAATGGTGCTGAGTTTGGAGGCGCGTGCAGCGGGGGGGTTGGAGTTAGGGGGAGAGGTTAAGGGAAAGAGTTAGAGCGCCCGCCCCCCACCCGCGGGCCCCCAAGACCTATTGAGGCCCTTCGGTCTGTCCCGCTGGGGGAGTGGGCCGGAGGTACACACCCCGCTTTCCTCTCTCTCTCTTTCTCTCTCTCTGTGTCTTTCTCTCTCCACCCCGTGCTCCCTGAGATAGAAAAACAACCCGTCCCTCCCTGGCCCAGAGGGGAAGAAGAGAAGGAAAGGAGAAAAGAGAGAAAATGAGCCAGGTCTGACACTGGAGACTCGGAGAGATGGTGTTGTGTGTGGTGAGGTGTGTGTGTGTGTGTGTGGGGGGGGGGGGGGGGGGGGGTCGGCGGTCGGTCGATGGAAAGGAAAGGAGGGAGAGGAGGAGCGTTTAGTGAGACAGATGCGACGCTTCATTTTTCGAAAGACGGAGCAGGGAGGGGGAATTGTTTTTTATAAGTGCCATCAGAGCTGTGAAGTTGAGCATTGTTTTTCCTGCTTCCTGTCAAAGAGCTGGAGTGGTGCTTTTGGATGCGTTCACACACACATGCACACTTTGAAACAATAGCTCTAGAGACTTTGCTTTGTCAACATATAGGACATCGTCTGATGCACATTTGCAGGGATCAAGTACATTATTACTCACACACACATCGATGCACACAAGCACCCAATTTGTGTGCGTGTCCCCGACTATGATTCATTGTGGAAAAAGGCTGCTCATATCCCCATGCGCTGGCCAATAGGGGCTGTAATGGTCTTGAATTGAATTATTTTATTCATTTCCTCCCTCAGCTATTGGTGGGCCGGCAGGACCTTTCAACGCAGCCAATCGGATGGCTCCGTCTGCTCTCCCTCGGTCTCACCCACACTGGGCGAGTCATTGTGACCTCACCCGTAATGTGAGCTTTTTGGTCACCTGTGTATTCCTCAGGCAGAAAGGGAGCTGTTGTGTTCTGGTTTTATTTGGCAGCGGGGCACCGAACCAGGCCTATTTATGACCCTCTTAATAGCCTATGCTGTCAAACTCGGCACACGTTAAACTTTTGTCGGGGCCAGAATGAAAGAGGGAGAAAGAAAGGTATGTGCTGCAGTCAGTGCAGTACAGAGCAGAGCTGTTTTTGGAGGCTTGGTTGGGCCAGAAGTTCAGATTGTTACCTGCCAACATTTTCATTGGCAGGTATGAAGATGAAATTTTCATTTCATCCAGTTTAAATGTATATTAAACAAGAAATCAGACTTTTTTTAAACTGACTAATCAGTGTTAAGGAAAGGCCTGTATAATGAGTTGGCTTTTGGGTTCACCTGATCTTAGTCAGATGCCTTTCTTGAGGAGCGTTTACATGAAATGTGTTCCTGAAGGGTCTCAACACTTCAATTAAAGTCAGATTATTGTTACCTTGTTTTTTTATTTATTTATATTTTTTTACATTCTCCAAAAGTTTGCCATCAGTTAGGCCTGTCACGATAACAACTTTTTGTTGTGCGATATATTGCCCCAGAAATAAATGCGATAAGCGATATTATTGTAATTTTAAAGACCCTTTTATGCCACTGAATATATAATCATAATGTAATGGCATAATAATGCAAGAAGGCCTACATACTTCCAAATGACAACAAACTTTTATTTTTTTAAGAATATTTAGATCATGGAAATTAAATATCAAAA
The DNA here is from genome assembly GCA_018155175.1 of Sinocyclocheilus anophthalmus. Taxonomy (NCBI): domain Eukaryota; kingdom Metazoa; phylum Chordata; class Actinopteri; order Cypriniformes; family Cyprinidae; genus Sinocyclocheilus; species Sinocyclocheilus anophthalmus. The sequence goes on from JADLZN010005127.1 coordinate 110,974, forward strand.
TATAAGATACCTTAAAAAAACCTGAATAAACAGTAAATAAAAATGTTTTAACAAAAAGTGCAAAGTAACAAGCAGAAAAAAAGAAAAAAAATGCACAAAGAACTTGTATAGAGATTTTTCCATCAACAGATTTTTTTTCCTGACCTTCTTTTCTCTGTAAACTAAGGGTGCACACTATTGCTGAAAAACACAATCACTACTCAGCAGTCCGATGTCTGTATGCACAAAGGCACAGATCCCCAAACAAGACCATATCTGCAGATTAAACTCTATTTGTAGAAGTATTTTTTTAATTTGAATTAGCACCTCATGACTACACCACATTATGCACTGAAATTATGAGAAGCTGCAAAAGACACAGGCACAAGTGGAATGTACAAAACACGGTGACATTCATTTTTAAGTAAATATAATTGGCGATATATTGCATCACCAAAAATTATTGAGGTCATGTACATATATTGCGCGATAAGTCGATATATTGATTGCGACAGCTTAACCATCAGTAAGAGATTTTATAAAGGTTAGTACAGACGACAATAATAAGTGACAGCTAAGACTTGTTACACAAAAAAATAATAATAGTACAGCTAAGACTGTTACAAAAAGTTAAAATAAAGTTAAAATAAATGCTGTTATTTTGAACTTTATATTCATCAAATTCCTGTAAAAACATAGAACTAAGATAAGTAACAGAAACCAAAATTTTAATTTAGAAAACAAGTAAATTGTGATAACATTTACCAATAGTACTGTTTTTACTGTATTTTTTTAATCAAATAAATGCAGCTAAAATATTTATTAATTTCAGTCAGTCAACAGTAATGAATTTTTTTTTTTTTTTTTTTTTGACAACTCATGAAAGCCTGATTTTCCTTCCAATTTCTAGAAAATGAGGTTATAAGATAAGGTGTCAAATATTTACATTGATTTGTTTGATGCTTTCAAGCCTATCTCAGTTCATTCATACAGATTTGCTAGAACCAGCTCTGTAACAATCTTGCTGACGTATTTGAATCACTCACTACACAACATTAGCCCAATTAGGCAAGCAGTAGCTCGGTTTGGCTCATAACTGACCATTTTTTGTTTGGTCCTACTGAGGCAACTGTTGAGAACCAGAGGATTGGCGAGATCTGTTAGATGCACACAGAGTGAAATATCAGTCAGTCTCCTGGCCCCTGCACATGCTCTGTCCCCTCTGGAATCTAACCTGAGCTGGATTCAGCCATGCATTCTCCGTTTGTTGGCTGGGAACGAGGGATGAGAGGAGAGGAGGGGAGGGTGGGAGGAGGACAGGAGCGAGCGATGATGACCGTCGGCTACATCGCAGCCCCAAAATGGCCTTCTTTCTCCATGATGCAGTGGGCAGTTTAGAAAAGAGGACACAACCAAGAGATCCATCTCTCTATCCCTCAAGTGCTTTTGTGTGTCTTCCTCACTCTCCATTCATGTCTGTCTCACTCTCTCATTTGTGTCCCTCTCTATTTTTCTTCATCTCCTTGCACAAACCTCTGGAGGTCCATAATATATTTTTAATTTCCCCAAGGCAGCGACAGGAAAACAGTTTTAATGTGTGAAGAGGAGATGTGTGTCTCTGTGTGTGTGTGTGTGTGTGTGTGTGTAGCAGTAGAGTCCCCGTTGTTCTATTTCCGCGTCGTAGTGTGTATGCGAGGTTCGCACGTTCGCATGTCGACTTGCGGAACCACGGGCTAGAACAGGTGATGGCATCGGTGAGCAGCTGTACGACTGTTTGTGTGTTTTTGTGATTTAATTCCCATCCTTCCATGACGCTCTCTTTCATCATCTCCAACTCTTTTTTTTTTCTTTCTTTCTCTGTGTCTGGGTGCACAAGCGTTGGGTGCTGGGTCTCTAGAGGAGGGGAGACTGGTACAGTGTGGCTGGCAAGCGGGGATCCCGAGGGGCCGTGCGGTATTGTGGAAACACAGCTTGCGGAGGCCAGCGGAGCCAGAGAGAGAGGTCTGCTTGCTTTAAATAGTTCCCGTGTTTACCGTGTTAGGCCCTGCACTCCCCCGAGAGACCACGTGCACGCACTGCACCTGCTCAAGCACTGGGCCATCAGGGGCCCTTGTCCCAACTCCAAACCGGAATACGCACAGTGCGGATGTAGATGTACCATACATGTGGCCTTATAGCTAGTGGTCAGCCAACATGGGTTATTTAATGGCTCATGGCAATTTAGGGATTGCAGAATGACCAGTATATTTATCGATATATATATATATATACAGTGAGTACGGAAAGTATTCAGACCCCCTTAAATTTTTCACTCTTTGTTATATTGCAGCCATTTGCTAAAATCATTTAAGTTAATTTTTTTTCCTCATTAATGTACACACAGCACCCCATATTGACAGAAAAACACAGAATTGTTGACATTTTTGCAGATTTATTAAAAAAGAAAAACTGAAATATCACATGGTCCTAAGTATTCAGACCCTTTGCACAGTATTTAGTAGAAGCACCCTTTTGATCTAATACAGCCATGAGATTTTTGGAAAGATGGAAAAAGTTTGTCACACCTGCTTTGGGATCTCTGCCATTCATCTGGAAGAATCCTCTCCAGTTCTGTCAGGTTGGATGGTAAACATTGGTGGACAGCCATTTTTAGGTCTATCCAGAGATGCTCAACTGGGTTTAAGTCAGGGCTCTGGCTGGGCTATTCAAGAACAGTCACAGAGTTGTTGTAAAGCCACTCCTTCATTATTTTAGCTGTATGCTTAGGGTCATTGTCTTGTTGGAAAAGAACCTTCGGCCCAGTCTGAGGTCCTCAGCACTCTGGAGAAGGTTTTCGTCCAGGATATCCCTTGTACTTGGCCGCATTCATCTTTCCCTCGTTTGTAACCAGTCGTCCTGTCCCTGCAGCTGTAAAACACCTCCACAGCATGATGCTGCCACCATCATGATTCACTGTTGGGACTGTATTGGACAGGGGATGAGCCGTGCCTGGTTTTCTACAACAGCTACCGCTTAGAATTAAGGCCAAAAAGTTATATCTGGTTCTATCAGACCAGAGAATCTTATTTCTCAACATCTTGGAGTCCTTCAGGTGTTTTTTGAGCAAACTCCATGCGGGCTTTCATGTTTCTTGCACTGAAGAGAGGCTTCCGTCAGGCCACTCTGCCATAAAGCCCCTACTGGTGGAGGGCTGCAGTGATGGTTGATTTCTACAAACTTCTCTTCCGATCTCCCGACTGCATCTCTGGAGCTCAACCACAGTGATCTTTGGATTCTTCTTTACCTCTCTCACCAAAGCTCTTCTCCCCCGATAGCTCAGTTTGAACCCGGACACGGAAAGCTCTAGGAAGGGTTCTGGTCGTCCCAAACGTTTTTATGGAGGCCACTGTGCTCTTAGGAAACCTTAAGTGCAGCAGAAATTTTTTTTGTAACCTTGGCCAGATCTGTGCTTGCCACAATTCTGTCTCTGAGCTCTTCAGGCAGTTCTTTGACCTCATGATTCTCATTTGCTCTGACACACACTGTGAGCTGTAAGGTCTTATATAGACAGGTGTGTGGCGTTCCTAATCAAGTCCAATCAGTATAATCAAACACAGCGGGACTCAAATGAAGGTGTAGAACCATCTCAAGGAGGATCAGAAGAAATGGACAGCACCTGAATACTGAATACTTAGGACCATGTGATATTTCATTTTTTCTTTTTTTAATAAATCTGCAAAAATGTCAACAATTCTGGTTTTTCTGTCAATATGGGTTCTGCTGTGTGTACATTAATGAGGATAAAAAAATAACGTAAATGATTTTAGCAAATGGCTGCAATATAAAAAAAAGAGTGAAAAATTTAAGGGGGTCTGAAGACTTTCCGTACCCACTGTATATAATATATTTATAATATAAATTAAACTCCAAAATGTTCAGATTGGTGGCGATGCTAATAATGTCTCAATTAGCAAACATTTTCAGATTAATCAGATTTGTGACTTTTATTTTATTTTATTTTATACAATTTACTTGACTTCATTTTGACAAGACAGCTACATACTATTGTTCAATTTTAATTTGTTAGTGTTAAAATGAATATTTAACTCTAACAAGTAGAAGAGTATATTCAGTAGCATAGTAGCTGTTGTTGAAACTGATGTTAAGTATTGTGAAAATTCACTGAAAATGCGATCAGCTTCTGTCATTTTAGTATTGTAACAACATTAATCATTACATATAACTCTTCTGCATGGACTGTATACCCCTAAGGTACAATAGGGTGCAAATCCGTCATTGTTTGAAGGTGCTGGTGCCATGGAGTCCATATTAAACCTGGATCGCCAGTGTCTTGACGCGGTCCAACGTCATTAATGTTTTCTATCAGAGAGTGTGTCTGTGCCAGTTTTCAGGGACAGGATGAGCGATGGATTTCGACAGGTAGGCTGTGTTCATGTGATGAGATCAGACATCTCTAATCAAGCTCAGAGCAGCACTACAATTCCTTTGGTCTCTCTGACTAACGCAGCCTTGATCTGGTTTACATTTGGCCACGTCTGGTTCGAGTGTGTGTTCGTGTGTGTGTGTATTTGGGGTGTAGTTGAAAGACAGCCTTGTGCTTTAATGTTTTCATAGGAAAAAAGTCTTGTTGAAGTTGGAGCTGATATTTTTACAGTACAGCACAGCACTCATTCTTTTGTTGGGGTTTAGTTGTATTCTGATGTGTGTGTGTACCTCTTCTTGCCTCCTGTTACTTGTACGACACGCAACTTCTCTTCTGATCTCTGTTTCTGTCTCCTGCTTTCTTCTCTCCATCGGATTACACCTGAGTATGACCTCATATGTGGATTTTCCCTTTTAGTACTTTGAAATAATCAAGTATACATTCTATTGCACTTAAACGCACACACGGTACAGCATAACTAAAAGCAAACACAGTGGCGGAATGGGAAATGGAGTTTTAAGGGTTCTGGTGATAAGAGTACCCTAGCTAAGGTCTCAAAACGTTTTAGCCGAGTTGCTGACTTGCTGTCTTGGTGAAGCAAAACCCACAATGCAAAATGGAAAGCTTTTTATTGCATTATTTAAAGATCACATGAAATCAAAATCGGACATTTGTGGCTTTTAGTCCATGTCTTTTAGCATCTATATGCTAGTGCACTCTCTTGACTCTTTTAGTTAATATACGCACTTACATTTTACGTTATTTTTTTTATTTGTTTTGTTTCCAGGATACAAATGAAAAAGTTTGACTCCTAGTGTGTTTGCTTATTCATTTTGTTCAATCAGACATTTTTATCCAAAATTCAACTCAGAAAAAACTGCACTTGTCATGCAGATTAATGTTATTTTATATTTAATATTTATTGTGCACGGTGGGCGATTAGGAAGACAACATAGTTGTGCCGTTAGATCTGTGGACGCTTAGTGGCACTAAAGCATCTTCTTGATTCTTTGTCGCTTTGTCATTTTGTTGTTCCTCCCATCAGTCTGGAGGATGCCTTGTGGTGTCCATTAAGGGCAGCATCACACCAATGCTAATTATTTCCCACTCTCATGATGGAAGCTGCACCATGCTTAAAAAAAAAAAAAACACATATCAACTTAACGAGGGGTAATTAGCAGGTCCCTGTAAGGCGGGGCTGTGCTCGGCAACATGACTGCTCTGTGGATTCTGCTAATTCACTTCTCCTCATCTAATTACCCCACACAAACATGGCTGTTTGTCTTTCCTGAGAGAGAAAGTGTGTGGGGTGGGTTTGGTATCTTGGCGATTGTAGCACCCCCTACCTCCCCAAAACCACCGCCACTATCTCACACACGCATGACCTGAGGCTCAACCTTATGTAAAACAAACACAACCCTGTTTAATATAAAGAGTAAGAAAGGGCTATTAGTAGAACTATGAATATTATACAATATCATAAGGAAAAACAATCATTAATATATAATGATAATGATAAACTGCTCAAATCAGAGTTTCAGTAAGACCATGTTGTAAGTGCATGTGGTTTAAAAAGTTGGCTTTATGAATATTAATATTTTTTCTTTTGCATTAGTATATGCAATCTACCATTTTTAGAAAGGATGCCGACCCTTGGGATTGCATTTAATGACTGCAACCCTTGAGCACCATTGAATTACTTAGTAACGTATGAATATGATTATTTCTTCTGTTAAAAATCGCTGAAGCTATTTTTGAGAATTTTTTGAAGCATCTTTTTATGTATGTGCAAATGGGTATGTCTTAGAATTGGAAATTAAACTTTATTTTTATTCAGCCAGCTGCAATTCTTGAGACATACTTAAAAAAAAGAAAAGAAAAATGTTTTGTTGTTGTTTCCCCCCTACATTTTTTAATTGTAATTTTTTTTACTTGAATGTATAATCAGTTTTGAAGGTATACATGTGTGTATGTTAAAGTGATAGATCATAAATGAATATATATTATAAAATGTTTTTCTATTTATTACTTTTTATTTATAAAAACAGTAAGGAATGGACCCGTTTCACAAGACTGTGATGCGTTTCAATGGTCATCAGCATCGTAAATCCTCTTAATGCTAATGTGAGGGTGTTTTTAATGCAGCGTCTATGGGAGGGACGGTAAATTTGACATCGTTCTCTCTTCTGACTGCCGTCATCAGTCTCTGTCTGCTTTCGAAGTAAACCCAACTATGACGACTTCTGCTGCTGAGAAACCCGGAAATGTGAAAAAGGTCTATACCGACTAGCTAGACTCGAGGTTAGGCTCAAACCGAGTCCAATTTGAGCACCAAGCAGATGTGTAGCTCTGACAGAACTATACAATTATGTACACACTCACTTTTTGAGAATAATGAGTAGGTTTGTTAATTAAGAGTGAATTTGTGTGTGTGTTGGTTGTACGTTTATAATACCCTTGTGTAGTGCGTTTATGTTCTTTGTATCTGTTGTGTAGGTTTATGGTGGGTAAATGTGTGTGAGTTTTTGGTGCTGGGACAGGCTGTCTCTTAGAGATAATGGCCCGCAGAGTGAGGGACAGGGACTCCAGCTGGCTGTGAGAGAGTTAGGTGGACTCCGGGCACATCCCCTGCTGAGGACCCCCAAACACTCATTAACACATCGCTCTTGCACATGAAAGAGGACAGCAGCACGCACCCTAACTTAAAGTATTGATAAAATACTCTCTCACATACATGAACAAATGCGGGGTGGAAAGTGTTCGCCACCTGGGACGGCAAAGTCTCAAAAGAGCATGTGTGTGTTTGGTGAAGTCTTTGTCATCAACATACCAAGGTCATTATTATCAAAAACTGCAGTAATCACTTCTACTCTGATAAATGGTGCTTTCAATCAAGTTCGCAACACCGTTGTCCACTCACTAACCCTCACCAAACACGCACACACAGAAGCGTTGTGTCTCTTTGGCTTGTTTCTCACCTAGCCCTCTCACAGTAGAGGGAGTCTAGGCCCTGTTGTGAGGTATGCCAGTGTGTGCGTCTGTCCTCCAACTCGTTGCAAAAGGACACTGAAGGGACAAAATTGCCCCCCATACTCATCTGAACCACAACAGCCCACCTGAAGCACAACATTATAAAAATATTAAACACCACATTATGTCGCTAACACATTTCTACTACATTAACAACACAGATAGCAGCTCACTTACCACAGACTTGCTAGCTTGACAGCTATTACAGTAATGAAACAAAAATAGCAGCACGGTTTCTGTCAGGAAATGCGTGCTGGAGATATATGTTAGCGGAGTATGGAGCAGAGCGGAGAATTATTTGAGCGCTAAGAATATCCGAGAGCATAAAAAAAATGGTTCTTTTGAATGACTTTCTTTAAAATCTTTAGTCTCTTTGGATGGTATTCTCAACAGCCCAGATTTCATTGAGCTTGACCATGCCACAGTCGGCCTGTGTTTAAAAATTCTGAATGATTCTGCTTAGCCTGTTTGCCTTGACCTTAAGTCACTTCTAGGTTTTGCCTGTGAGGGCGTTAAAGGGAAAGTGTAGCTAAAATCTGTCATTACTTGCTCTCATGTTGAAAGCTGTATGGCTTCTTCATAGGAACACAAAATGAAAAATGTGTGCTTTTTACTCTTTTCAGTCCAGCTGCAATTGGAACTGGAGCTCTCAAGCTTCAAAAAGGACACAAAAACACATAGAAGTACCAAAAGTGTGGTCTATAATGGCTCATATGCTATATTTCAAGTCTTTTTTAAATCATACAATCACTTTTTTTGTGAAAAACTGGTTAAAATGTAAGCAATGGATCATTCAATTTCAAACTATTCGATTCAATTTTCAGAACTAGTCTGAATGATTTGTTAATGAAATTAGACTTGCAAACCCAATGATTTAGGAAGAACATCAGTAAAAAACTTACATTTTTGTCTTTTGGTGCAAAAAGGTATTGTATGGCTTTTTGAAGTTCCCATTTTAATGTAAGCAAAGGAGCATATATAACACGGTCTTCCCTTTTTCTCACAGACAAAGTCATATGGCAAAAACATTGGTGAGGGTAAGCAAATAACTGTTATTTTTTATGTATCCTATTTCTTTAAACATTTCCATTGTCAAATGCACAAAAATAAAAAGCGAGGTGCTTTGGGTGAACCCCAATCTCAAAACGTTCATGGACCTCACCTCGACCCCTGCCCCACCCCATGTCCATCAGCCTCTCTTCTCACCATGCGTCATGTTTATGCACACGTTTGCGCTCGTGTGTATTTGTCAAGGCCGCGGTCGGAGGTGGAACGACCGCAGCTGAGGTGCGTGATGCGTGTGTATCAATCTTCCACTGCAGAGAGAGAAATGGAGCCCTGTAATGACGGTGGCCCTGCACTCTAATGGAGTGTGTTCTGGAGGGCCCCCTCTAGAGACTCCCCTCCCCTATTCCCTCCTGAGAGGGCATACGCTTACGGGAAAGGAGGGGGAAGAGACACAGTAATGAAAGGAAGATGCAAAAAGAGAATGAAAAAGAAGAATGGAGAAGTTTAAAAGGCAGGTTAGCGGTGTCAAGCGCTCCGCCGGCCACTTTCATCCTCGTTTCTGTGTACACCAGCAAGCCCTGCTTACGACCGGAGAGATGGAGGGATGGAGAGTGGAGAAGGGTAGGGAAAGGCCCCCTCCTGCTCCTCCCTCGTTGCCATGGTAGCAGGTTGTGCTGGCATGTGCCTTGGTTGGCAGTGCCTGTACCTCTGGCATGAGGGTACCTGGGGGAATCAGGGTGTGTGTGCGAGTGTGTGTGATTGAGTGAGGAGAGGTAGGGAGTGTTCGAGGGTTACTGCCACCATCCATTTTCCCCGAGATTAGAAGCTCTCATGGATGAAATAGTGTAGTTAATGCACATTTTGTGTGTTTGCGGGTGTGTGTATGTGTGTAACTGCTGCTCAGGGCTCTATCAGTGTAGTGTCAGTTAGGGGCCGTTCTCCTCCCTGTCCAGACGGTGTTCTCACCACTGGACAGATGGCCATACCCCTCCTACCCCCTCGCCCAGCCCGCACCACCCTCCAAACCACCACGATGCCCCCACCTTCACCCCCACCTCTCTACCCTCTGCTCTGGTGGGGGCGAAATAAACTAGAGCACCTCAACGCTTCCTTATCCAAATGCCCCTCCAGATACCGAGCCCACCAGCCCCCCCTCACCCATCTCCACCTGCAGTCCGGACTGGGCCGGGGCCCAAAGCGAGGCCCAGGCTCTCCTCTGGCTGGGCTCCGATCCGCAGGCCCCATTAGCGTGGGCTGCTGCGGCGCGCCGTAATGCAGCGCCAGGCCTGGCCAAATTAGAGCTGATCAGAATGTGTGGAGCACAGGAATGGCCACCTCCTGCTTCTCTCTGATTGCACAAGTCCAGGATGATTAGACAGGATGTTAAGCCCGGGGGAGCCGGTGAGCAGCCCCCCCTCTCTCCGGCCCCCACTTCCTCCCTCCCCTTTCCCGCTCCCTCTGCCCTCACGTTTCCTCCTTTCCCTGCTCTTTTTCTCAGCTCCTCGGTTTCCCTCGTTGCCGATGTTGTTTTTTACTGCCTATTTGATTTCTTTTATTCAGTAACACGTTTCATATTCTTTTCCATTTCAGTGTATTGGAGCTGATCGCACTTACACGTGAAATGGAAAACTGGTTGCGTATTACATCAGAAGTTGCGTTAACTAAACGCGTTCCATCATTTAACAAATTTGAAAAACATTGATGGATAATTCAGTCATTCCTGTTGTGCGCTATTGCGTTTAGATACATTGCCAGTGAAGGATGCTATTAGGGAATAAAAGTGAAAAACATTGTTTTAAAGCTCCCTCACGTTTGGATAGACTGGAATTGACATGAGCGCGGATTTAGGGATTGAAACGAGAGATTTCAAGTGTAGTCCAGTGGAATAATTTATGGGATATTGATTATAAAATCGTTTGCCCTCTTGTTCACATTTAAGTCATGATGAAACTGAAGTAGCGACAGATCTTTTATTCCGTTTTGCATATCTATATCTGTAGGGTTTTGGTTTTATCCATCAACGGATCTCAATGCGATCTTGCAGTCAAATCATAAGAGGGTGAATTTTAATGATTTTGTTATATATTATTTGTGACATATGCGGATAACAAAACATATTAGCGTTGACACTTTTGCAGAGTGTGGTCAGAATGGTATCTGACTTCCTCCATATGTGGTCTAGGTAATCACAGTGCAATCACATGGCTTTTAAAGTGGTCAAGTGGTATCCGATTGTGATCCGACCACCAAAAGCGCATGTTAATGGCAGGTGTGACAGGGGCCTTTGTGTCTTAATTTGGATCAATCTTATCATGTTCTCTTTGCTCTCATTCTGTCTCACAATCTCTTACCACCCCACATTTTGTACGCCGCCTTGTCTCACTTCCTCTGTCTCTCGCTCTTTCCCTCTCACTCAATCTTGCTCTCTCCTCCCTCTTCCTCCAGTCTCGTGTGTAGTCCTTTCAGCATAGAGCCTTTAATGTGATAATAAGGTGTGAAAATGGAGCCACAATGGCAGAAGGAGGATTGCAGTGGCAGATTTCTCCACTGGTCCTTACTGTGTGCCACAAGCGACTGGGTGGCTCGCGCTCAAGCGGCTCTCGAAGCCTCGGGCCCCTCTCTTACACTTCAGTCTAGTGGCGCATGGGAGCTTTGATGTTGTTTTGACTCAGACTAGACACACTTAGGGTTGAGATTTATGCTAAGAGGCTGAGAAACGTGATCTCTTTTAGGTCATTTTTAACAGTGGGGTTTTTCCAGTAATGTATTGCATTTTCTAGCAATTAGTGACTCTCAAATATAGCATTGGGAAGTTTAATTGATTCAAGTGAATTGGTTCATCTTAACTTCTACTCTCTTTCTTTCTCTCTCTCAAATGTAGATTTGTAGAGCGAGTCTTATTGATATTGGTATATTCTTTATGTAACATTTGGAAAGTTTGATTCATTCTATAAGTGTGTGAGATCCTAAAATGCTCTGTCTCGGTCGTCGTTGCTCGCCCCAACACCACAGGATGTAGTATGTACCGTACCCTGGTTAGGGGGGTGTGCATCATGAAACCATGCAAGGCTTGGTATGGGCCATGAAAGTAATCATATAAACGCCTATGTTTGTTCGGTCGATCAGGCAGTTAGATCATTAAATTAAGCATAAAATGATTCACTGATTTGAATTCCTACACAGTAATAATGGGGGGACTAACATAGCATTTTATGTAAAATTAAGTTAAATGATGCTATTCAACACTAGGTTTAGATTTTATTTAGATTTTAGGTTTCTAGTCATTTTTTATTTTTTATTAGTTGTATATTATGTAATTTTATTAGTTCAATTTTGACAGCAACGCACTTCAGGTTATTCCACCCTCATGGGCTGAGAAATAAAGCTTTAAGAACGACGTGGGGTGTGGTTGTGGTATTTATGTATGTATGTATGTATGTATGTCGTCTGTGTGAATATGTATATGAATACTTCTTTTTCAAAAAAGTCACTTGACTTTAGTTTAGACTTAAGTTCTGTCTTGTCAACCTGCAGTCTCAAAATAGCTTCCCCAACACCAGATACAACCTGCTTGTATTTATAATTTTTTTTATTGATTTAAGTTTTGACAAGTACAGTAAGTTTTGCTGCCCGTGACATTTGCAAAAGCTCTGCATCAGCACATATATGAAGTACAACACATAACAGGCCAGAAATAATTATTAAAGTTTGATTCACCTGTCAATAGCAATTCCTTAACCTCACATCTTGCCCCTTTCTCTCTGCGGTGCGTGTGTGTGTATATACATAGATGCAGCAGTATCAGAGCGAGAGACTGATAGAAAGGAGAGCCGGGCGGCGGGTGAGGACGGAGAACAGAGTGTGACCAGTCATGACGAGAGGGTGGGAGAGGAGGATTTAGATGACGACTCCATCTTCACCTGTGACAACTGCCAACAGGACTTTGAGTGCCTGGCAGACCTGACCGAGCACCGTACCAACCACTGCCCAGCAGGTTTGTGTGTGTGTGTGTGTGTGTGTGTGTGTGTGTGTTGTTTCTCCACTGTCTTGAAAGAAGTGTCAGTTTAATGTGTCTCTTGTATGTTTACTTTTGTAGATTGCCTCTAAAATTTTTGAGTTAGACTTATAAATGAATGATTGTTGCTTAAGACAAGCCTTTCTACCTACAATAATCATGCAACTTATCAAAAATACAAATAATTTTGCATTACATTTATGGGTGAGACTACCTGTTTATCCTGTACAATAGCAGACGGTGGAGTGTTTGGTAAACCTACTTGAAAACAGTCATTATTTTTTGCAATTTCATGTGGTTACGCTATTGGCACAGAAATTCTTCATGGCTTTAATTTCTTATTTCTGATAAAAATCATATTGGCAGGAGGCAGAAGTTGGTATAGATTTCGCGATGGTGGGGTTACTCCGAGGCCGTTGGCTGTTCTGGAGTCAGTATGCTCCCTCAGGAGAGTGGTGTTTTAAAGCTAACACGCAGTACACGCACACAATAGCCGTTATTACAATCGCGGTAATTAATGAAACGCTGAAAGCGGCCCTGCAGGGGCATCTGCTTCCTAGCAGATTAATCAAGGGCCTCTCTTTAACGAGCATAAAAACTGAGGGGGAGAGGTAGATATATAGAGAGAGAGAGAGAGAGAGAGAGCATGTCACTCCAGCAGTCGTATGCAGTATATTTATTTGAATAATCTTGCAGTGTCTTTTCAATGGTATAAAAGTCACAAAATATGATGCTAGTGGATTGTTAATATCCACGGCCTCATCGTACCAGAGCACTCATGTTTCTGAGGGGACACAATACAGCGTGACACAACCCTCTTCTCCATCGCCTTCCTTTATTTTGGCAACTTACCAAGTAATGAAATCATGGCACTGGATTTTAGACGCAATCTCAGTTTCGGAGTCATCAGAGAGCTGCATGTTGCGTAGTGGAGGGGAAAAATAAAGAGTGAAATGAAATGACAAAATGCAGTTGTTCCAAGGAGTATGCGATCTGGAGATTGCAAAATAATCTGGTGCTGTGTCTGGGGGGTTTAGACCAATCACAAAACCTTCTTCCTCTTTTTATGATTATTTTTATTATTATTATTATTTATATATTATTTTAGTATGAGTGCATTTTATTAGTATGTATATACTATATAGTTTTTTATTGATATTTTGGGATAAGCCTGTTATTAATATTTTCAGTTTTCATTTAATGTTTTGTTAATTTTAGAAATTGTATTGCTTAAAAAAATTACTTATTTAGGATTTAGTTATTTGTATTTCAAATGGCATTTATTTTATTTTAATTTATTTAATTGCCAAGGAACATTTTCATCTAATAGTATTTTGTAATTTCCGCTTTATTTCAATACAAAAGTGTTAAAAGTTTTTAGTAATCATTTACCTCCCGATTATTAGATGTACTTTAGGATTATATCTTATAGTGTTTATAGATATAATATACTACTTATTATATTATTTAATACCTTTTTCTATCAAATTAGATTATTTTTACATTTAGAATTATGACAGTTACTATTTTTAGTATAGTATATAATACTCATAATAAGTAATAACAGTCTGCTGTGGACTTCATCTGATAAGGGACAAACACACGCCATTGTGTGTGTGTGTGTGTGTGAGGGAGGCCTTGTTGTAGAGAGCAGTGGATGGTTCCCATGGCCCCAAGGAGAGCCTGGCCAATATCAGCACACCAGCAGAAGGCTCATAAAGCCACTCTGTCAATTTACAGTTATTATTATGACCGCATGCCCGTCAGAGCAGGAATATTCGAGCACAGCCGTGCCACGCCATGCCACGAAATGAAATTTCTATTCCCTTAACAGTAGACACCGTGGCTATAGAATTACACCTGGAATCCCATCATGCATTTGAGCATGTCCATCTCGTGTATTTGTGCACCGTCCTCTTGTTTAGCTTCTTGACAATAATATAACCTCTGATATGGTCGCTACCCGTCTCTACCGTCATTGTCTTTCTCTGCCTGTCCCTCCATCCTTCTCTTTTTCTTCTCCTCCCTCGCTGCCATTGATCGCTGCTAATATGAGTTCCACAGGAGACGATATTGGAGACGAGGAACGTCTGCCTTTCCATCCCTCCAAATGTCTTTGGCTCTGCCTTCCCCTATTACACTCAACTCCTAGCTTTCCATCTCCTCCTACTTTCTTATATATCACTCTAACTTGTTGTGCTCTTTCTCTTTCTGCTTAAGATTTACACTGAGGCTCTTTTTGTTAAGCCTAGAAATAGAGAAGTTGACTAATGTAAACAAAGAAACATGATGTGTTGTGAAGATTTTTCACTATTTCTGGATAATCTCAAATAGACAGATTTCTGACACTGATCATGTGACTCTTTGCACAAAAAGTCAGATGTTCCTGCCTCATCAGTTTTACTTGTGGAGTTCATGCAGTTCAAATTCTACTGTCATTAAAGCAACATTAATCGAGTTGTTGTTTTATTTTATAACTTTTCACTCAAGTTATGCTCATAATATAATGTGTTAAATTATAAAAGTGCAAAATTACAGCATTTTCAGTAGCGGTCCCAGAATTTTGGACCCCACTGTATGTTTTTAAGAACGAGCTTATGTATTGTTACTGTATTAGTGTTATATTTTTGTGTAGAATAAACATGGAGTTGTACTTCTAGAAATTAAGTTTTGGTTATCACTGTTTTTTACACTACAGTTTGTCGTAAGATTTTTTTTAAAAGTCTGCATTTGGTCCAAAGTACAGTAAAAACAGTTACAATTATGAAAGATAATTGCAATTTTAGTAAAAATGTTCTGTTCTCTGAAATTCTCTTTTCTGTTTTAATATACTTTAAAATGTAACTTATTTCTGTGATGGGCAAAGCTGACTTTTCAGCAGCCATTACTCCAGTTTTCAGTGTCACATGATCCTTCAGAAATTATTCTTATATGCTGATTTGGTGCTCAAAAATTTCTTATCGATTTCTTATCAATCTTAACGACCCCAGATTTTGAACGGTACTGTAAATGACCCTGCGTCCCGATATCATGTCTGTTTACAGGATTGCAGTGTAAGTGAGAGTGTTTGTGTTAGGGCTGGGCGATTTGGCAAAAAATTCAAATCTCGATTTTTTTTCAGAACATTTGACCGATTCTCGATTTTTTTTTTTTACGATTTTTAATTAGTCAACTTAAAAATTTAACTACAAATTATTCAATTATCTTTTCTTTATTAACCCTCTATTTTTTTAAGGAAAATTCTATCCACTGCACCACAAATTGTCAACATGATGTAAATAATAACAAATCACTTAAGTATCTTTTCAGAAAAGATGCATGTACTACAACTACATCTTGTACAAACTTGTCTTAAACATATTATATGTTCAGATATAATACAAATTCAAAATGACTGAAGATATAACACCAGTAGACTATTATCTTTAAATGTTCTATAAAAGCAACAGCAGCTTTCAGCCGGTCACCATGATGCAAACATGAAATATCAGACATACAGTAGTTAACAGGTTTTTTATTCGCTTGTGCTGCTTTTCCATTATTTTTTCTATGTAAACATGGACGTGTTTGACTGTTGCACTCGCATCAATTGCAGCGTCTCATGCATGAAATGGCATTCTAAAAACGAGACGCTCAAGTTAAAAGAAGTTCACTCCCATATTCTTGCATTTTTTTTCCTATTCCACTGCCCGCGTCGCATCTTTGTCAACACAAAAGTCATTCTGTGTGAGTGAATGGCACTTAGTGATATGAGCGCGTCACATGTGAGCGGTTAATCACGTGCGCCGACATGCAGTCGGATCGTTCTTTTCTCTTTACTGTTATCACTGGCATATTCTCAAAGTGTCTAATTCTAATGTTTGGTAATATTTCTATTTAAAATCGCGATTCCTCGATTTCTAAAAAAAAAAATCGTGGTAAAACATTAAATTAGAATTAATCGATAAAAGCCCTAGTTTGTGTGCACTTTGCTGGCAGTTGGACGACATTATATTGTCTCGTGTATGTTTATATTTGTCTATGTGTGAATATATCGGGTCATGAGTGTGGATTAGTGTTTGTGTGCACAAATATGTGAATGTGTGTGGGTGAAACGTGAGTGTGTGTGTGTGTGAGTGTCGTACTGTGGGCTGATTCTGAGGGGAGGCTCTACTGGAGGAGGAATCTGGAACACTGGCTCCCTGAGGAGCGCTTGGAAAAAACCTCAGATCAAATGGAGAACATTCACTGCGCTGCTCCGCTCCACTGCCCTGCAACCGGCCAAGGTTGGGCCCTGGCTGTTAACAACACTCACCTCACTCTCTCGCTCTCTCGCTCTCTCTTTCTCCCTCTCGCCCCCTTTCCTCATGTCCCCTGTGGCGTTGTGCAACTGACCCCTCCCTCTCTAGTCTGGAACAGAAGGCCCTATAGCCTCCTGGGTTTGGCTCAGTCGAAGAAAGAGGCCCAGTTTAGACTTCACAGCACCAGTAGGCCTGTTCAGGTGTCCTCTCAGCCTGGTTTTGGTTTTATGTGTAGTTTTTATTGGTCCACCTTCACAATGTGTTGTATATAGTAGTGTTGACCACCCTGCGAGCTTCCTAAACTCATGTGGCAGGACAGGGGGTGAGCAGAAGGCACAGATACACACGCGCACACACAGAGGTGACCGCTGCATGGCAGCTGAGCTCTTCTAGGCTGAAATTAAAATTCATTGGATGACATCCTTTGACCCATTTTTCACTCGATCGGTTCATGTTTTGATCTTTATAGAAAATAAATGTCGGTTTGTGTGTTGCCGTAGGAGAATGGACGAGAAATACTGAAAGACTATGGGGAGTAAGCCAGAGAATGGTTGAGTGAAGCAGGCAGCCGTGTGGGTAAACGAGAGAGCTGTCAGTCAGCTGGGGGGGCGGGCTCTCCACCTGTCAGATACAAATAGGAGGCGAGTGCTAATTAACCCGCCTTCAGAAGACTGAGGGGAACAGCAAGCGCTCCAGAGAGACAAACTGAGAGAGAGAGAGAGAGTGGTGGTGGGGGGGTTTGTAGTCAGTAGAAATAGCTCTACACCGCTCACACTCTCTCGGTCACTGTTCCGAGAAGCAAAGAGAGGGTTGGAAGACAAATGGCTTCTTTTTTTTGGCCTTTTTGCCACTTTTATTTATAGGTGTAGTCAGAAAGGACAGGAAATGATTTGTAGAATAAGGGGAATGGGGTCAGTAAATGTCACCACCTGGATTCAAACTCGCACTCCTACGCGTTAACCACTAGGCCACAGGCCTGACATTGAGATGTACTTGTCATCACACTTTTTGATTCAGATTTAAAATATTCACACATTCACAAGATTTATTCTAACACTATTTCAATATTTTCTGATATTTTTAGCTTGCAAACATTTTGTTTTGTTGGTTTTAGTAACACAGTTTTTTGCTGAAAGGGTTTATTTAAACTTTTATATTTTTTATATTATTTTAAAAACATTTTAAATTTTAATTATTGAAATTAATTTAGTCTTTTATGCATTTAGTTTTTATTTTTGTTTATTAAAAATGTATAGCAGTTATATATTTATTAAGCTAGTAAATTGTCATATTATTACACTTAATTCAATTAGTTTTATGCATTACTTTTCCTAAACATTTATTTCAATGTTTTAATCATTTTGTATTTAATAAAATAGTATATTTAATAAATATTCAAATAAATATTTAAAAACTGAAATTTGGGAATGATGCACAGTTATGTGGTTCAACGGATCACAAAACTCCGGTTCTGATCATAATCTGGGTTTTTGAGTCCATTGGATCCTGATCATTTTCGGATCGCAAAAATAAAAAGAGTGAAGCTTCCTTTAGTACGTTCTATACCACAGCAAAACTAGCTCGCTTAATAAGATTAGTAATACAACAAGAACAATTACACAAATTACAAGCATAGATGAATATAAAAAACAGTTACAAATAAAATCAGTACAGTACTTTCTGTTCCAGAAAGTAATAATTAAGTGTAAATTAACACATTTTAATCTTTGTTAGAGTAGTGGTGTTTTTTGATTAGCAGACAGAAACAGGTGTTTTATTGTGTATGTGAAAGAGGAATCAATTTGCTGTTCACGCGGTGTCTCTCTCACTCTGCGTGCGCGCTTTGGGTGCGTGGCAGCGTGTGGCAGTGGCTGAGCGCACAGAAAACAGCGCGCAAGTTAAAATTGCTTGATAAAACATGTGCAACTGATAAACTTGAACTCTATGATGGTTAAACTTAACAGTTAATCTCGCGGATCACATGCGTGCTGAACCGTGAGCCCGATCCTTACGGATCACGGATCATCTACGATCCGTTGCACCCCTAATGACGGTGGCAAATCTGCTGATTTTTCTCCTGCGTTTCTCCCATGATAATAGTATCCCATTTGTTCTTTCTCTTTAAGACTGTAACCAACTCATTTACTTCTATAGACACTCACACACACAGTACGGTGTGCCCTCTCCTCTGTTGGCAGGCTAGGTGGGGAGTTGTGTGTCTGGCAGGCAGTTGAAGTGTAATGGGTGTGTGTGACGGGGCCTCTGGGTGGTTCGGTCCCTTGAGAGAGCAGTCACCCCTTCATTCTTCCACTAAACACACACTCGCCCAGGGCACTTCACGCTATGAATACATATCCCGTTTCCACTTATCCATCCTTCCATCCATCCGTCTGTATGTCTGTCCGGGCCAACCGAAGACCCCCCAGCTCCTGCCTGTCGTCACGACGGCAGCTGAATCCAGGGAGGCCAAGACTCTTATTAAAGTTGCAGATCATTTTCCCTCTCCCTTCATCCTACAGAGAAAGAGGAGAGTAGTTGGTAACTTGATCTTGCTGTGCTGAGAAAAAAGCTGGACAAGGACAAACTCTGATATTAGTACCCTAAATTAATTTTATTGCCATTAGCTTAAATTATTTTGTGAATAAATGTGGCTGGACATCTCTATGTATGTTGAAGAAAAGATTTATTAAATTAAGCACGTTTACCATGGAAAATAATATTGACTTGGTTAAGCCCGGCTCACACCGTGTGATTTTGGCCACTATTTGGTTGTCTGAGACAAATTTTGAAAATCCTAAAAGATTCCTATAATCCTAGGCTAAAATCTGTAGTCTTTGATCGTTAGTTTGACATGTTCACCGACAGCCGATTAATGGCCGTTGCGATCAAATTTTACCTCCTACGAACTTCTGGCAGTGTCAGAAGATTTGGCGTACAGTACTGCAGTGTGACATCTCCTATGACGAACGTCAAACTGTCTTCGTTATTCAAGGCAAGCCATGATCAGAATTAATGCTAGAGATTTCTTCTAACTGCATAAACTCCGGCGCTCTCGTCCTCTGCTCACAGAATTCATATGATTCGTTGCCTTTGCTATGATAAACACCAGTTGCGCTGCTGTTTTCATGTGGGTGTGTATTACTGCTTGCACTATTCTGCATAAATACGCCAGTATTGCCGCCATTCATATACTTTTAATGATAGCCAACATTACAGCCCCGCGTGCAATGCAGCTCGCAGTCACTGAACATGTATGGGTTGATAAGGTAAAACTCTGGACAAGTTTTCTTGCGCGCACCCGTTTTTAACGCGTCTTGACTGTCGTACAGTCTGACATTAATGACAACTGAGATCCCACAGTGTGACATAATCATCATGTTCGTACAGTCTGACAAGTACAATCCTAAAGGACTTTTAAAAAAATTGCACAGTGTGAGCCTGGCTTTAGGGAAAACAAATAAAAATTATCTTACAGTGGAAGTTTGGTGCCCCCTTTCCACCAACAGGGGGCCAATCTGGAACCGTTCCGCATGTCTCTGTTGAGCTGGAAAAATTGCCAATGCACTGGCCCCTAAAACCTGCTGAATAAAAATAGGAATCATTAGAATCTAAGGGTTATTATTATATTATATTATTTTATTGCTACAGTGTATGTGTGTAAAATACATATATATGTTTTAAGCAACACTTTTGCATTAGTAGATTGTGATTGCTTAAAGACGCTGAATTAAATTAATTTTGATTAATAAAAATTTGTATGGCTCATAAACAAAGACTTTGTGAAGTTTATTTGTGGACCGAGTTTTACCGTAAGTCCGTATTTAAATCATTGTTTCACGAAATGTCTAGTCAATATCCGACATAAACGTGGTCCGAAGAGAGGTTCCTCCCCTCCCCTGGGTTTGATCTCAAAGAGTGTACTAAGTGTCTCCTCCCCTGCGCGGCAACATAGCCCCCATATGCCACGGGGTGTATCCTCACCGATCTCTCGCCATCAAGGCAGCAAATATCTTTTTTTTTTTTTTTTTTTTCCCCACTCACAGAATGAGCTTGAGAAATTGTTGTCTGTGTTAATCGTAGGACTGGAAGAGCCGTGGCGGCGTTTACGAACCAACGTGTGTCTTGAGCTGTATTTGCTTTGCGTGCGTTTGCGGCACCTATATCAGAGGAGAGCGTGTGTGCGCTTATGCGTGTCTCCGTGTGTTTGCACAAATCAGACTACGTGTGTTCCCTCAAAGTGAGAGCTGCTTTGTGTGTGTTGGTCCTCCCTTACCCCCTCCATTCCCTCTCTCTCTCTCTCTCTCTCTCTCTCTGTCTCTCTCTCTCTCAGAGCCAGAGGGTGGCCTGAAGATTCCTCCACTAAGCCTTTGGCACAGATACAAATGCAGTCACAGCTGGTTGTAAACTCAGGTTTTCCAGGGAGAGCAAGAGCCCTGCCTCCAAAAGAGAGAGAGATTGAGGGGAGGGGAGGGTGCACAGCATGCAGGGAGAGAGAGAGAAAGGAAGGGGGTGAGACGAAGGAGGGTTGTTTCAAAGCACACTGGAAGTCATTTTTCATCACAGGGTTCATTTTTCACGATGAAGTTCTTTTCTCTCTCCTTTTTCTCTTTCCCCGTCGCTGTCTTTCAGCATCTCTTTTTCGTTTCCTTTCCACCTCCTTCCATACGTGACTCTACTTATCTCGTGTTTTTTCCCCGTCGATCGCTCTCCTAGCCCTAGATTTTCCTTTTCTCCCTCTTATAAAATATGGATGGCACCAGTTTTGGGAGAGTTGAGAGGCTCTCTGGCAGAGAGAGCAATGCTCTGTCTCTGTAGAGACTCAGTTTGTGCATGCACCTAAACACTTCACTGAGCAATCTGTCAACATGTCAGCAAACACATGTTTTGTAAAAAATAAATAAATAAAATATAAAAAAGGGAGGAGAGAGAGAGAGAAAAAAGAGCTTCCAGAGGGAGTAATGGCTCCCACCAGGACTCCGAAAATGCTTTGAATTCAGCAGATTTCTATTGCGGGGGGACTCCCCTGGGGTGCCTTTTTTACAATGCCTGCATTTCAGAAATTTGAGCCAAAGACCCCTGGGGGCGTCCTTTCATAATGCCTGAAAATGTAGGGTTATATTGTGTGCAGTTCCCCATGGGGCCTTTATTAATACCTGAATTCTGAGGGACTGGAAATTACACAGGGACTCTGTGGGGGCCTGCGCTCGCACCAGGAAGGGAGAAAAACTCTGTGGGGACGTTCTCTCTTCTCTTCTTTTTCCTTCCATCCTCTCCTCTCCTCTCTCCATTTTTTTCTTTCCTGCTCCACGCAAGAGCGAAATAAAAGAATTCGCCAAAGGACACAAAAAAGGATCATGTGTGTGTTGGCGGCAGTGTACTTGTATTCAGCTTGCCTTCTCGGAGGGAAAAAATCAGCCGATTAAAAATGTAACTCTCTCTTTCTTTCTATCTCTCTCTCTCGGCTGCTGTGTCGAGCAGGCGGGCGGAAGAGGGGAGAGTAAATATTTGGTCTGTCTGCGTGTGCCCAGGAAGAAGCCAAAATCTGTTGGAATATCCACACGTTTTTTTTCCCGCTCGTAGAGAGAGAGAGGTAATATTCCTGCCACCAAACTCACTCATTTGTATTCATTGGCTATATGAAGGGTGTGTACGGACAAATAAATGTACAGATAATCAAAGTACACAATTACAAATCTATTTCTTTTGGTGCTCATCCACACCAATACGCATAATTCATACTGTGCTTATTTGCGCAAGCTCTGACCACGTGTCCTCTTTGTTTTTAGGTTGAAATCGTCTCTCTATTTTTCGTCTCACATTAATGCATAAATATTACTCATTCATACATAAAGATCTGTGCGTGCCTCAGGAAGTGCACTAGTTCGAAATTAATTTTCTGCAGATTAAATGAAACTTCTCGTTCCTAGATGCTGACTGCTCAACGTTGAGCTCCAAAGTCAGTCGAGGCCATCTCCACTCCCTTTGAACGATTCCTGGGGCGTAGGTCCGTTCTAAGATGGCCGCCCTTTGTTGGTTTTCCACAGGGACCAAGTCTTTGTCAGAGGCTCTGTGGGCGGAGGAGGTCAGGTTGTTCCAGTCTTCCTTCGATCGCTTCGCATCTTAGTTAGGGTTTTGTCCGAGAATGTGACCCCCGGTTGGTGGGCGTGACCTCGGTGACCCCGGGTGTTGGAGAATAGAGCCATCACCAGGTTCTTCACAGGGAGCCACGGTAATGAGGAACAGCCTGTTCTTTCCGATTCAGTCCTGTCGCCCCCTCCTTCTCCTTCCGTCTCTCACCCTGTAGTGGATAACCCAAACTGCCCTCTTTCTCCCCGTCTCCCTCTCTCCAGCTCTCCTGCAGTGTCCTTTCTCCCTTTCTCATTTTCTTTTCACTCACTCCCCACCTCCTGTTGAGTTCGGCCCATTTGCCCCCAACTCCCTCGCTCTCTAAATCTCTGGCTTCTCCATTATGGTTTGTGGCTACTAGCTGTGCTCCTCCACTCCTCACTGGCTCCCTATAGCCAGCTTAGCGTGGAACGAGTATGGGCGTGGAGCGGGCCCCTGCAGGTCCGGCCCTCAGGATGCGCCGTTGCCGGTATTGTTACCATACAGTACCAAAATGCGGTCAGGTGGCGTCGTATGTCAACACACCCTGGAGCTGCAGACCTTGGGTACGCGCACACACACACACACACACACACACACACACACACATACCTAGACCGACTTACTCTTTCACATTCTCACACTCAAGGGGACCAAATTGCGCGCACACACACACACACACACACACTCACTCACTCACATACATACACACACTTGGTGCAGTGGAGCCAAAGGGCAGTGTGCCAGGGGGAGAGCTGTTATAATAGTTTTAACCCTGCGCTCAGGTGTGGCTCGCCTTTGTCAAGTGAAATGTCAGGAAAAGCAGTGCCCCTGGGACGTGCGCACGGAGAGAAACGGGCAAGGCTGTCTGAATCCACACTCTTTTCAAAGAGCCCCAGCCTTTCCCCCTCTGCAGACAGACCAGAGTCCATTAACCACGGCCACCAGCGTACACGCTCACACACTTGCCCTTATTGACACACACTCACTGATTCAGCACGCAGACATGTGCATGCTAGTAGTGATGGACCGTACACGCCCATAAGTGCTTTTCCGTTTGTCATGTTTTGTTACTTTTAAATTTATGTGCGATGGAAGGCTGTTCCTGAACCTAGTAAGTCTATGTAGGCATTCGAAATAAAATGGACCCTCAAAAGTGACAGATTTGGAAAGCTCGACATAGGCAGCAACTCACAAATAGAGCTGCTAAAGTGAAGCACAATTGACCCTTATAGAATTTGATGCTAAGCTAATGACATGATGCTCTAAGCTTGTTTTCTTCCCCAAACCAGTTAAGTGCAAACGCCGGCTCGCAGCCAGTCACCATGCTGATTGCCTTGACACAACACTGAAACAAATACTGACCCTTAACTCTACTCTAAACCCTAACCATAACCTTTTTATAATATTGGTAGCACATTCTAATTACTGTTTGTTGCTGTTGGCTACATCCATGACTTTTCTAAACTCTAAACTATATCCATGAAGTCTGATCTTTTGTTTACATGTGACTGAATATTTGAGTTAACCAAAAAAATCAGTTGCGTCCAGGGTTTGTGCTTAAGTGGTTTGAGGGGGAAAAATCATGTGATGTGATATTGAGCACAAAAATACACTATGCACACAGATTTTGGGTGAAATTGTTTATTTTTAGTTAGATTTTAACCATTTTATCAATACTTTTCTGTAGAGCTTTTATTTATATTTATTTTTTATTTATTATATAATATATTTCTAGTTAAATACAAAAAAAACATAGATGTTTTCCTTTTGCTGCGTTCCTCCAGACCAGTTTTCTACCTATAAGTTAGGAATTATAAAATATGACCATCCCTCCAATGATTTTCGTTGCAGCATTTGACTCCTGTCTGTAATTCAATCATTTTCTTGAGTTGTTTTTATGTTGTTTTTTCATAATTAGTACAACACTCTATTCATACACATTCCATTTTATAGTCACCATTCACAACTTATCGCTGACAGTTTTGTTTTCTTCTCACTATTAATGAGGTGAAAATGATCCCACTATTATTGGAACAGAACTTGGTATCTGTCTAAAGGTGGGTGTACACGGTGCGATTCTGAAGGTTGGAACGTCGTGAGCTCTGGCACATGTCACGATTGAGTTTATATGAAAATCGTACGGAGGCAGTCACACACGACACAAATTTACTATGATTTTACAAACTCTGATGTAAGCATTACGTTTCGCGCCATTCATAAAATATGGATTCTGAGGACGAAATAGTTTTCTTTGCGGCAGGCGGCTTGTGACGTCCAAAAAAAAAAACGAAGACAATGGACATGGCAAAGAGAATGGCTGAAAAGTTTGGACTTTCTGTTCTTCATAAAGAACTTGAGGGACTTTGAGAGGGGCTTTAAATATGAGATGGCAAAATGCACGGACAAAACTCAAAAGTATGTGTATTTCGATTTGTGAGGTGATATTGTGGAATAGATTAAACGGATATATCAAAGAAAATGTTAATATGTTCCAATTTAAAAGAAGGTATAAAATATTTATTTTTGATAAATACAGAAGTGGGGGTGAGAGTGAGAATTTCAACATTGTTATTAATGCTGCTTGATTTTGTTTCTGTTTGTCTTCTTTATCTTAATAGATAGATAAAGTAGGACGTAATTTGGACTAGCATTTTTGTATTATTCAAAATGGTTTGTCTGATTTATTATGGCTGATTGTGATTTGGTATCGGTAATTACTGAGGGTAGGATTTAATAAGCCTAGGGCTTCTGCCTACCCTTTTTATTTCGAACAGTTGACTATCATGTAAAAAAAAAAAATATAATCATAATTTATATTTGTAGATTTTTTTTGTTTGTTGTTTGTGTATTTGTATATTTATTATGTATTTTTTTTCCTTTTGTATTTTTAATAAAAATAAATAAAAATTAATTGAAAATTGAAATTGAATTGAAATTGAATTAATTTCTGCTCGTTATTGCCGAATACAACAGCTATTCATTCATAAAGCTTGACCGGCAAATTTGTCACATTCAGAATAGCAATAAAAATAGAACTGTATATTAAACTAAAATGATTATGAATAGTTTTTTGCCATCTTTCTGATTGTCAAATTCGATGTCGCCAATCTTCCTCGTTAACGTCACATACTCACAAATTTAAACAGACAGCATCCGATTTTTTTTTACATGTTTGAAAATTATCGGGAGGATGGGAGGTGCTCGTAAATCTCATAATTCTTCTCACGCGGTACGAGCCACGACCTTGTGAGCATCTGCGATTTTCTCCCGAGAGAAAAAAATCGCCTGCGAGCTCTTACTACAGCAAAAATCGCACCGTGTACGCCTGCCTTAAGTGTCCTATCTCTAGGTCTCATGACGTGGCGGCCAATCACAGTGTGTTTTGTAGTAACATAGAATGCCGCCCTACTTTACTGTCAATATTACATCTCCTAAGACCCTCACAAGCTTCACATGCTCTTAAATGCATCACATGTCTCACATTCTCATTTCCGTAGTTACGAGAAATCACAGCTAATATTTTGCACACTGCCCTCACTCTGTGAAAGTGTCCGCAAATGATAGAGAACCTCTTTTCCAGTCTTCCCATGAGGACAGCCCCCCTCGGGGACCTCTGCCAGCCTCAGGCAGGCTCTCAAACACCCATTACGCCCTCCCTCTATCTCTCTCCTCTGCACAGTACCCTGCACTCAAGACACAGTGACGGGGTCAGTGTCTGGTTTGCTCCCCTGGGGTGGCCGGAGCAGTCTTTGGTCCCCCGCCCCCCCCTCTTTTTTTTTCGTTTTTTTTTTTTTTTTTTTTTTTCCCTCTTTTTTCCCTCCCCATCCATCCTGCTCCTCTCCATGTCCTTTGTCCCTGGAAATAGCCATCCAGCTAAGTGCCTGATTGGAATCCTTCGCATCTTGGCAGGGTCGCAAGGGGGGGCCTCCGAAACCACAAGGGAGTGAGAGATGGATGGATAGCAGGAGAAAGAACCGGACAGGTCTAGATTTAGAGCGTAATATCGTACGAGGGAAGGCATATACATACAGGTGTGTGTGTGTGTGTATGTATGTATGTGTATATGTATATGTATATATGTATATACACATAGGGCATGTTTTGTCGAGGCTAGTGACAGTGGAGCATCCCGGGAGAAACAGAGGAAGGGAAATGCATGATGGGGGATGAGTGTTCAAAGGAGACGGCCCTCTATTGGGGTTAAAGATCTGGAGAATCCTTCTGCTGTTCCTCTGAGCTCAGATTCTACGCGATCCACCCTGCCTTTGTAAAATATTTAAACCTGTTTCTCATTTTTGGGGAGGATAGGAAACTCACTGCTGAATAAGTAACCAGACTTGGAGGTGGGTGGCGTCACCGACAAAAACTCCACCTTGGAAAAGACGATAAATCCAACACGCACAACCCGATGAGAAAAAAAAAAACTTGTCACATTATTAGCCTTGGTGTCTCGCCATTGCTGCCTTTCCCTTCTTGCTTTCTTCTATTTTCTTTTATTCTTTCTTTCTTTTTTCCCTCCGTTTAATGAGAGCAGCTCCAGTGGAGCGCAGTAGGGCCATGGCGGACCTGCTCTCTGGCTGGCTGGTGGGAGTGCCCTGCTCAAGTAATGAACTCCCCCAGGACACAGCACAGCAATGCGGGCCTGTTTCCACGCTCCGTTCCCAGGGCAGGCCGGGACTGCTGTTGCCGCCGCCGCCACTGCTGGGTGGGGAGATGGAGAGAAAGAGAGGGAAATAGAGAGACTGGTTACCCCCCGGTCTGCTGCCAAAGCATGCGGCCTGCGAACGGCTAGATAAAGTGAAGTGGGGGTTTGGAGGAGAGGGGGCAAGAGAGGGAGCGTCGGGAGGCTCTGACAGCTGTGGGGGACTTTGGGTTGACTGGTGAGGGGCTGATAACGGGTCGGTATGAATCGGAGACTAGTAATAATCCACTAGCATGCCGGAAAAGTTGAGGAGAGATGAAATGAGTGCAGTTGTGTGTGTTGGTTTGGGATTGTGACAAACACAGTGTAGTGGCACCATGTGTCCAGCTGGTAAACACTGCATCCTCGCATGGTAGAAAATGGTGGGATTTGATATTTATTACTTCATTTTTACATTCTTTTTTTTATGTTTATGAAGTCATTTGCAGAATATACGCAGACCTAGACTTTCTTTCACATTTTCTGCACTGATTTTTTTTTTTTAATTTTTAGGAATGGATTTGTGTGTGTATATAAAAACACACACGATATAAAAAAATTTAACCACATGGTTCCCCACACACGGTTCGGCACACGCTAGGGCTTCAGGTTGTTCAACTTAAATCTGACAATGCATGTGTAATATGGTTTGCTATAAATAACATGTAAAACAAACAGGGTTCGGCTAATGTATGTTTCTGTTGATGGATGCGCATTCTGGCCTTAAGCCTTGCCAGTTTAAACATTTAAGTAAAAAGTTAAAAGATTTGTGCGTGCGCTCATCCGAAGCGTGCAAACCTGCGTCTCAGAACGCGCGCAAATATTAAGCTCTCTCTGAAGTATTTGTGTTTAAATGGACAAATTCCCACAAAAATTATGTCAAAATGCCCATCTTGGTAAGCATCCTATAGCAGACATAGCCGGCTGAACGTACTGTATCAGTGCATTCTCTTAAAGTGGCAGCACTTTCTTAATATTAATCAAACCACAACAACGAAGAAATCACTCATTGCTCTTGATTGATTAGCTTTTGTAACTTTAATAAGGATTCATCTTTATTTATACAGTCAAATATGCAATACTGTTTTACATTTCATTACTTTATTCAATTTCTGTAACTAAAAACTAATGTTAGACCTACCTAAAAAAAAAACCTGAAAATCACTGTTTATTTTATTTACAGTGTACTCTATTGTATTTAGAGTACTCTCTTGTATTTATTTATGCTGTTGCTTGTAGTTAGGGTAATTATTCTTATTTTTTTCTTAATTTTTTTATTGACGTTAGTTTTTTTTTTTTCCCTGAACCATGGCACATACCGAAACGGTGACTCTAAAACCGTGATACAAACCGAACAGTAAGTTGAACCGTTCCACCCTTATATATATATACACACATGGGCGACATTAGGAGGGGGGGGCAAGGGAGTCCCTCCAAATTGTTAGTCATGGAATCCCTGATGTCGGCCCTGCTGCAATTGGAGCGCTTAGCCAAGCTCTAAATACCCTCAACGTGTTTTTGCAGTGCTGAGCAATGTAAAAAATCACAGACATATGTTGATTTCTTGAATGCAATGGCCAATCAGAAACGTTTTGTCAGAATTCACTCACCGCTGAAAGCGCCTCAGTGCAGTTTTGCACGCTAGTGAATCATCTCATTACTAAGTGCAGACGCAATGTAAATAAGAGATTCATTGTGCAGTTTAGAGAGCTTAATTGATTATAAGGGAACTTTGTAAGATCGCGATGAACGAAGATGAGTGATGCTTTTTAGTGCTAAAGGGAGCGCGCTTTGTGCACTTTCTAGGGTATAATCCATTCAGAATTTGTATGAAACTTTCGTTCTTCGGACACATAGGCTACACCTGCAAAGTTTCGGGAATGACAACAACAACAAAAATTATTTCGTTTTGTGACAAAAACCATCCCTTGTTTTTCCCCCTATGATTTTGTTTGTGAGACTTTTTGTGCTCCGTTAAATGTGACTTTTGGCTTTAAGAGACCAATCGAGCGAAAAGACAATACAAATCTGCTGTCCAAATCATGGACCATCAGTAACCGAAACCCTCAGAGCAGAAAGCAAGCCCAGTGTCTTGTGGGATAGCAGAGGAATCAGTGGTGATTTTGTTGTGATTAGGTTGCGATGGAGAGTTTCCACCTCCGGTTTGGGGCAGAATGGATACACTTGTTGATGTAGACGAGGCAGCATCATTACCCCAGAGCCTCAAAACTGCGATATGTGCATGTCAGAGAAGCTTGGCAGGACACTATAGAGATCCAATCGTGAATAGACAAGAAGTTGTTCCACTATTTGCACTGGAAGCCAGAGCCAAGTATTAAATCTCATTTTGGCCACAATCTGCAATCAATGAAAAATCCTGAATGCGATATTTCAGAACTTTGGAGAGTTGGAAAATGAACTCTGCAGCAGCAGTCATGAAGTGAAGAGATGGTTTAGTGAGGATGGCGTGACTTGTTGCCCGATATAGACCGACCCCTTGTATTTCTCTCTCAACGAGTCATTTCACAGCTCAGACACATCAGAGGCCCTTGTCAGACACTTTCCAGAGATAACATTTCTTCCAAATGAAATAAGGTATGAGCAATTGTTTTTTTTTTTTGCTCCGAAGTAATAATACCCATATGTCCTTAATTATTCATATTTTAGTAATGCAGTCTCTTAATGGCTGGAAACACAAGTAAGTAATAAAACACTTGGGGGTTTGATTTAATTTAATTTTTTTTTTCATATTAATTTAATTTTGGGGCATGTGTGCGAGCTTGTGCAGCAGGAAATGCACCCTTCCATATTGGCTTTGTGCTTTTGCTTTTCTTTTCTTCTGTTCCTATGTATAGCAACACCTCTGTCGTAATTTGCACATCTTCTGTCCTTATTTTTTTAATTGCTTCTAAACTAAGTGTTTAAGAACAGGTATAAGTGTATTAGTGCTTTCGTACTCTTTTGATTATTGGTCATATTTTTATACAAACCCATAAAACCTTACCTAGCTACTTGTATAAAGGGCTCAACAATATGACTTTAGCCTTCCCTGCCAACATTTTCACTGGCTCCACCACAAAAGAATGATCAATTTCTATTTATATTCTAGTTAATATGTATATTTTTATGTTTGCTAGAAATATTAGGATTTTTCATTGAATAAAGTAAATTAAATTTAAAAATTTTTGTTCTGCTTTTAAATGTAAAAAAAAAAAAATGTAAAAATACTTTTGTTTAAATAAAAATGCAAAAAGATAAGATGAAAAAAAAAGAGCTTTTAAAAAAGTTGGACATTATAACTACAATGTATGGCTGTACATTCATGAATACACTTTGGATGTTAGAATTTATTTAATTTATTATATATTTTTTTGGGGTGGCCAAGTGATTATTTTTGTAGGCCGTTGAGCCTTGTATTGTTTTTGCCTAGTGGATGATAAAAATCAAGTAGACTTGCATTGCCATATTTGATCTTCTTTAAAGGGTTAGTTCACCCAAAAAAAAATCTGTCATTAATTACTCACCATCATGCCGTTCCAAACCCGTAAGACCCGTTCATCTTCGGAACACAAATTAAAATATTTCTGATGGAATCTGAGAGCTCCGCTGACCCTCCATAGCGCATCGCCAACTGAAATGTTCCTATAGCATAAGACGTAGCGAGGAATCGTAAAACGTCCAGTGGAACATCAGTGGCTAAACTTTAATTTTGCGAAGCTACGAGAATAATTTTTATGCGCAAAGAAAACACAATTTTTTTCAACAATTTATTCAACAATTATTCTCCCCCGAGTTACTGTCTTACGCCATTTTGGAGAGTATCACAACGCAACGCCGCTTTTATCAAAACACCCTAAGTGTAAACACCCTGATTACACCGATTTATTCTGCGCGCACTTCCCCCCTAACTAAACATTCTGATTACGTTCTTGGTACTCTCTCAAATGGTCCAGAAGAGCGTATCGGTTTAGAAATTGTAATAAATTGTTATTTTTGTTTTCTTAGTGCACAAAAAGTATTCTCGTAGCTTCGCAAAATTGAAGTTGAACCACTGATGTCACATGGACTGTTTTACCAATGTCCTTGCTACGTTTCTGTCTGGGAACATTTCAGTTGCACTGTTGTCTATGGAGGGTCAGAGAGCTCTCAGATTCCATCAAAAATATCTTAATTTGTGTTCCGAAGATGAACGAAGGTCTTACAGGTTTTGAACGATGTGAGGGTCAGTAATTAATGACAGAATTTTCATTTTGGGGTGAACTAACCCTTTAACTTGGACCAGTATACAACCACCCACCACCCAGAGCACCCTACATAGACCATCCTAGTGTCATGGCAGGGACTTATTCCTCATCACATTTGCATAAAAAAAATATAACTGTAGTTGTAAGTGATTTTAATTATTAAACCCACACCTTTCCAGTGGTTGAGTTTGTTAGCATGCCATTGATGAAGGCAACACACATCCCTGAAGTTCTTCCATAGGAATAGGGTAGGAAGAAGGAGGGAGGGCGTACATGAAAGCCGGATCATTGTTGAAGCCATTTTAATGTTTCTGTTCTCCCGCGTTATTAAAAAGTGGTGACGGGGCCACATTTGATGTCAGGATGGGGCTGCACTTTTACTGTTAGTCCCACTGCAATCCTTTTTTCTGCCGTGGAGTCCGAGCAGCTAGTGGTCGCCATTGATCTACTGCACCTGTCACGCTGCCCTCTACCACACGGTGTGCCTCATTGTGTGTGTGTGTATGTGTATGAGCTGACTTTTTTATTCATATATGAGTAGGCATTTGTATTCATGCTTGCATGTGCATTTCATGCATTTTACATATGTGTTGAATGTCTATACACATTGTATGTTTGAATGCACGTCTGTCTGGAGGTCAGCTTGCTTCTCCTTCCCAGAGAACAGCCCCTGGGGCGATGCTAGAAGTTCCCAACAAAAAGTTTTTTGTTTTTTTTCAAGTCATCCAGTCTCAGTGGACAGCCATCCCCCTCGTGGGCCAGCAGGGGGGCTCCCCACATGGGCTGGGGCCTTGCAGGCCGAGGGGGAGTGCCAGAACGGGATCTGGCAGCGTTTGTGCGTCCTGGTAGGGGTTAGAGTGTGTGTGTGTGTGTGAAGGACTAGCGCAAAGGCAACCCCAGGAGCCAATGGATTGGAGAAGTTTTCACATTGCCTCCATCCTCTCTTTCCCTCTCCCCATGCTTTAGCGGATGTAGGCCGTAATTACTGGACCCCCTGGCTTCCCTTTCTCCCGACCGCAGCCTTTGATCTGTTTCATGTCGGGCAGATTTTTTTCCCCACTCGCTGTACCTTTGTCTCGTCCTCCCTTTCTTTTCTCTGCCGCTCCTTTTTCCCCGGCTGAGCCCCCTTTGATGGAGACAGTTTGCGCTCTTTAATACACAAAGAGAATTTTCTCTCTCCCAACCTTCCATTTTGTTTTAAAGTTGGGTCCTTTTGGTTGACAACCACGTTGAACTCGATATGGATATTTTCTTCCTGTTTGCTAGTTTATTTGGTGTTTTCTCCATCCTCGTGACCTTGATTAAAGGCATGGCGCTCTTTTTTGCCCCCTCTGTCACTGTGTTAAAAGTGAAATAAACTCACAAAGCTAATGGCTGGCCACTCTTTGGGTTGTCCTGGCGTCCTTTTTTGCGTTTGAACAGTGGAGAAACAAGATACAGGCGACGTGTTTTAGTTTAATGCGTGTTCTTAACATTGTGTGTAGGAGAGAGTCTCAGGGAGTTCATAGGTTTAACAAAAATAATAATCCACTGATGAAAACAGTCCAAAGTGAATAAGCGGTCCTCACCTGTTGGCGGTCGCGCATTGTCCGTTGTTTAGCGTGCATCCCGCCGGGCATTGATCCGTAGCCTCCTGCGTGCATGGAAGTGGGGGTTGTGTTTGTTTGTAAAGTAATGGCATTGTTAGCATAATGCTGGGTTGATTTGCTATTTAGTGTGGCTATTCTTTTGGGCTAATTGCCACACCACATAGCGCTCCGGCAACGTTAAAGGGCCGGTGTGAGATTCTATGAACACGCAAATCTGATAGGCGCTATCAGAGCGGGTGTGGGTATGGTCCAGCGATCAGCTTTTGTTAACAGATCCTAGACAGGCGATCCGTTGTGACTTTGCTGTTTGCTTGTTGAAAGATTTTGTGTGTGTGTGATTTTTCAGATTTTCTGTTCTTGTCTTTTGATTGATGTTTCTCTACTCTGGTGTGGTATGACATTGTTCTGTGAAATGCAAAAAGAGATGCTAGTTAGGATATCCAAGATGTCCTTTCCCATACAACAAATTAGGAATGAATGATGTAGGGCTGGACCAGAATATTCAATTATTTGAATATTCATTTGGTGGGTTGGCATTCGATTTTCAATTTTGAGATTCCAATATTTTTTTTTTCTCGAGTACCTGGCATCCCCCGTGAAACTGTTCTCATTTGCACTTGAATATGAATCGCCCATTAGTGAACGTCATGAAGTTCTGAATTTCAGTTATCTGGATAGAGAAGACAAAAATGCTGAAGACCTCAGCTGTGTGTGAGCACTTTAAATTAGGGCTGTGAATCTTTGGGTAGTCAGCGAATCGATTCGATTCACGATTCATAGGTTTTCGATTCGATTCACAATTAAATTCGATTCAATTAACGATTCGATTCTTCATTCTTTAAGTGCATTCACAGGATTATTTAAATGCTTCCCCTAAATTCTTTAAATGTTTAGTCGGGGGGAAAATTACACTGCAGCCTTTATGGTTAGAGAACCATAGGT
Source organism: Sinocyclocheilus anophthalmus (assembly GCA_018155175.1). Taxonomy (NCBI): domain Eukaryota; kingdom Metazoa; phylum Chordata; class Actinopteri; order Cypriniformes; family Cyprinidae; genus Sinocyclocheilus; species Sinocyclocheilus anophthalmus. The sequence goes on from JADLZN010005127.1 coordinate 145,273, forward strand.
TACAGAAAAAAAACACTTTTGTCCATTGTTAGATGTTAGTTTAATGATGCTATGGCATGACATGCATATGTAGAAATTTATGTAGGCCGAGAGTTAAAAAAAAAAAAAAGCTTTAAAAGTATTATGTATAGTTTAACATTTTGTCACACCGGGCGTAGCCATATTTCGAAGGACAGAAATGTCAAATACATAATGTTATGTATGTATGTTTTAATATGATTTTTTTTTTTTACAAGGACTTATTTCTATCTCTTACTTTGCAATTGCTAATAAGAAATCAAATACACTGCTGGACAATTATCAATCATTTGTAATCTATATTTTTTCCTAATATATTCCTAATATATTTCAAACAATTATTTCAATTTTCTGCACAGAATAAGGTAGAAAATATACTTTATAGTTTCTGTACTGTAATAAATGATATGTCAATTAGCACTGCATCATTCATAAATTTGATTTATTTATTGTGTTTTTGTCTTAACGTTTCACCGTTTCATTCTGCTTTTTATTCAGATTAGCTACAGATATAGCCTGGCACGTCTTAAGTCCTATGAGCGCGAGATCACTTCTCTTTCAGTGCAAAAACTCTCATTTTCATAAAATAAAATGCTATAGTATTTAACTTTTCCACTCCATCGGCGAATGATGATTCTGAAAGAAAATGCGCCCAATGTCTGTTTGCTGTTGCAACGAACGCTACTTTCACGCATCTGATTGTCAGATAAACCTTGTGCTCTTATTTCTAGGTTGTTGTTAATGCTGTGGTTATTTTAACAGTTTCCTTTGTACATTCGGTTCAACGACATTGTTAAAACACATTTATCATTCAATGGAACTGTGCGTATGCTTTAGACACTTACATTTTGCTCCGTCCATGCAATAAATGCACAGCCTTCGACTGCTCAGGTGTCGTCGGCATGACCGAGAGCCATTGAAAAACTACAGAAAAGTAAAACTACTTCACTTTAGCATTACTGGCCACGAGTACGAAGGAGAGATCACACATCAGCTGCTCAAAATATGTGTCAGTGAGACGAACTGAGTGCGAGCGCAATCCTGTGACCGTCGCAGGCGGTAAATAGTGGAGCGCGTGAAGGAGAGATGCGAGGGCACGAACACTGTTCAAGGTCTCCATTAATTCGTGCTTGTAGTAATTTAATGTGTATATATTTTGAAAGCATTGAATCGCTATAGAAATCGCGATTCATTCGATTCTTAGCATTTTAAATCGATTACTGTCCGAAATCGACGATTTACAATTCAAAATCCGTTTCAAGATCGGTGCATATGCATCATCAGGGTTTGTAATCGATGCATCGATAAAACAAGTGAATCGTTACACCCCTACTTTAAATTGATAGAGGACATAACAAAGGCAGTGTGCCAAATATATATTCTTCTTTTATTTAAAAAGCCTACCCTATACAGTGTCAGTAATTAGCTACTGTGCTGCTAATTTCTGATTTGGGAGTGATTTGTTTGATAGAAAAATGTTAGGCTACCTTATTAAAAGTATTGCTCTTAACAGACCTGAGTGTTTTGTTTCACTAGTGCAGTGTCCGTTCTCGGAGCTAAAAGCCCTGCCCGCATGAGGCGCGCTGCTTCCGGCTCGCGCTGTTCTGTAGTTTATTAAAAGTTTATTAATTCTGAACTTGTCGCGTGTCCATATTGCACCAAAATGCAACACTGCACTCCCTTGGGTCCACAGCAACACACCCGCCACGCATGAAGTCGATTGGATGAATGGTTCTCAACATTATAAAAATGCAAACAGACACACAGAGATTCCTGCCTTTATTAGAAAGAAGAATATGTTCAGCCCCCTCCCTCCGAAGCTTCGAATATTCGGTGTTGATTACTACCGAAGCTTCGAAGCTCAAAAAATGGTATTCGGACCAGCCCTAGAATGATGTCCAAAAACGACCAAATAACATAAAAGCAGTTCATCATGTGATAAAAGTTTTCTGAAGCTGTATTATAGCTTTTGTGTGTGGAACAGATTCTGTTCTGAAAAGTCATTATTCATTAAAAATCATATGTTTTATGAGATTTGGGAGCTATGATGGAGGGAAAGATTTTCAGTGAATAATGAATATATATTTCTTAAAATTGGGAATTTCTCAAGTTTATACATTAGTAATAATCTTTTAGTTTTCTGTATTATGTGTACATACTGAAGAAAAAAATCTGTTCCTCACACCAGGCTTTAGGAGGCACACCAGGTTTGAGAAAAGTGCAAAATGCCACTGGTTCTCACATCTCATGACATTACTTAACACTAGCTTTTAATATGCAGCAGAATGAATGTAAGACCTAAGGTTTCAGTGTCTACCAGAATAGTGAATAATGACTTCGTCTGGCTTATTACTGATTAGCTTTTTTTTCATTTCTGGAGCCACCTTTTAATTGTACAATAAAAAGCCATATGAATATCCATCTCTATTTGTGTTCCATGGAAGAAATTCGTATGGGTTTGGGACGACACGAGGGTGAGTAATCGATGACAGCATTTTCTTTTTGGGTGAACGGTCTCTTTAAGGGCAGCTGTTTGAGTTTATATGTGTTGTAAGTGATTGTGTGAGAATCTAGAGAGACAGTCAGAGACGTGCTGTAGTAATGACAGTGGTGAGGTGCAGCTGTTTGTGTTTATATATGTCGTATTGGAGTGTGTGAGGTTGAGCAGCAGACAGGCAGTGAGAGGCCGTGCGTGTGTGCTGCTGTAATGACAGTGCTGAGGTGCAGCTCTCTCTTCGTCCTTGAACCCCGGCTGGGTGCTCTGGTGTCACCCTGGGGAGTGCACCGTTTAATACCACAGTAATTATCCTGTCCTTATTCACCACATTGCCGTCCAGGTGTCTCCTTCACCCTGCCTCACAGCGTGTGTGTATCTGTCCGCATGAATGTGTGTTTTAGTGTTTTTTTATAGTGTGGCTGCCCTGTATTTTTATGCCTCTTAATATTCGTGACACCTTTTCATTAACTCATGTCAGTGTGTGTGTGTGTGTGTGTGCCTGTCAGGTTTTTTCGCTGTTTGTGTGTTGACGTTATATATGCGGTTCTGCATGTGCTAGTTCCTGTTTACTCAAGTAGTTCTTGTGTGTAGGCCTATGTGCACGTGTGTATGTGATGTCTTTCTCTCCAGATCTCCAGCTTACCGTCTGTCTGCTCTCCCAGTCTGTGTGACTAATGGCAGGTCCAGGTTTTCCTCTCAGTTCTGGGGGTCCCTTGAGGTGCCAATGGCTCCCTCTGTGGCAGCATGGGCAGGAGGTACCTGCCTCTCTCTGCCTGTGTGGAGGGTCCCCAGGGCCCAGGAGCCTCATGAGGGCCCCAGCCTTAACCCCCCACTCTCACCTCCTGTTATAGCTTAGATATTGAAGTGCAATATTATACATTAGCTCATGTTGTGTCAGTCTGCTGTCTGAATTGAGTGTGATGTGAGAGTTCAAAAACTGCCAAGAAAACAGTCCTTTCTATTGTATTGTCTTTGCGTGGTGCACTTAAAAACAAACAGTGCTGCTAGTTTACTTGAATTCAAGAATGAATGACTCATATGAGCCAGTTCTTTTAATAAATCATTCACAAAATCAGTTTGAATCAGTCAGATGAATCCTTCACTGAATGAACTCGCTGCACTCCTGTACTCCACTACTGCTCAAAAGTTTTACACGTTTTCGAAATAAGTCTTTTATGCTCACCAAGGCTGTATTTGATTGATGAAAAATACAGTAAAAACAGTAACAATGTGAAATATTATTACGATTGAACAGTTTAAAGTTCAAAAGAACAGCATTTATTTGAAATAGACATTTTTGTGACTATGTAAAACTCTCTAGTATCACTTTTGATAAATTAATTTCATCCTTGCTGAATAAAACTATTAATTTCTTTCTTTCAAAATAAAAAAATCATAATGCCCCTAATCTTGTTCATTTCAGAATGTGTATAGATACAGATATATAAAAGATATCAAAAACACACACACACGTGTGTGTGTATTCGGTTTAAAGGAAAAGGATTATTATTTTAAAAAAGGCACATGCAAGACATAAAGTATAACTCTATAAAATAGCAATCTTTACCTGTTCTCCCCTCACCTGACTGTAGGGGGCGATACACATGGCAGTGTTTCCCAACCCTGGTCCTGGATTACTTCCAGCACTGCACATTTTGCCTCTTCCTAATCAAATACACCTGATTCATCTCATCATTGCGGTACTCCAGGATCATAGTTGAGGAAACACTTCTCAACACAAATCCCATGCAGTGTAGTTCTTTACAGTTGGCTTATGGGGTGACAGATTCTAATCCAGCCTGCATTCCTGTTCCCCTTCTTTCTTTTTCAACTTATTCAACTGTAGCTCTTTTGGCTTATGAATAAAAATGGATTGTCTGAATTAGCTCCAGCTCTTTAGTGCCCTACACTGCTCCAGTGGTCATCTCCTGCACTGCGGGTTTGTGCAGGTGTAAGTGGATTACTGTAGTGTCAACTTGTCAGCTGGGAGCACTTGTTTGAGGGCTTGAGGTGGATTAAACACTCATCAGAAATAAGGTGTTTAGCCTGTCATGCCCCAGAGACAGTTATATGCTAAGCTAAGTGCGATGGCTGTTACTATCACGCCCATTTTTACACTGAATTTGGGCAGTGTGCTAACAGCTAATTGTTCGATCATATTTAGCATAAGTAATGCTAAGTTTTGTGATGTGGATGGCAGGGTGTGCTCATTGTAGTTAGCATGAAGCGTTCTCCATTAGCCTCCTCCTGTAGCTCAGGAGCCTGCGGGCACATTGACTATTTTTAACAATGAGGTTTGGCTGATTGAGTTCAGGGAAAAAAGAGGGGTGGTCAGAGACAGACACTGTAGACTGCAGAACCTCTGCATATAAAACACACTGTCAGTGACAGGACCTGCCAGATTTTTTGGGGGGGGGCCGGGCTTTGACTTCCTTTCAGATAGAGAAATTATTACCATATCTAGTTTGTATCAAGCATGTTCACTAGACCACAATTTTTAAGGTAGTTCATGGTTTTTGGGGCACATAGTATTTTGTAAATTCAGAAGACACACCTCCTAAGATTTTTGAGTCAAGTAGAATTTGATTGGGTATATATTTTTAATTAAACACACATGTTTAAATATTTAAAAATTTAGTTTTTTTAAATATAAAAAATCTTAATAGAAAACACATACAGTTATATATTTAAAGTTTTATTATAATAATATAATAATAATAATATTATTATTATTATTATTTATCAATACACTACATGTAGAAATCATAATAAGCATTTTATATGTAATAAATATATGTATATTTATTTTCTTCTGTGCCCCATGGCCCCTGTAGTGTTCAAGCAAAAAAAAAAAAAAAAAGTATATTATTTATTTATATTTTTTCCTCTGGTGCCCCCATGGCCCCAGTAAGTGATGGGAGAAATGAACAGGGACACAATGAAACACATTCACCTTCTCTCTCTCTCTCTCTCCCTCCTCTCTCCCATCTCTTTATGCACATGCTCTCTCGATCTCGCTCATAAAACACATACAAGCACACGCAAGTGCACATCTCAGCGATGGAGGGTCATGTTCCAGGTTATGTGAGGTAGATGTTTGTGTGTGTGGGACTCTAGAAGGGAACAAAGTGCTTGTTTAGCACCGCTTTCCTGCATGGCTAGGCAGGCAGCTGCTTCCCATTGACTCTGTACACAGTGGGAACCTGACTGCACTCACTGTACACTCCCAACCAGTAAAACCTGTGACATACACAACTACCAGACAGAAGACAAAAAGAGCGATCAAGAGAGACGTCAAATGAGTGCTGTCTCCAAAACGTTTTCCAGGGTTTTTTGTGTATTTGACTCAAATCTGTTTTGTTTTTTGTAGTCTGAACAGTTAAATAAATAATAACCCAACCATATCCATATGTGCTTTAAAACAAGATTAAAAACAAATTTTATGGAATTTGATTTCAAATTGTTTTTTTTAATCATTTGATACACAGTGTAATATGCGTTTTTCCCCCTCTTTTTTATCATATAATGAACTACACTACCATTGTAGTATACCATCAAGATTCTTTTTTTTTTTTTTTTATGAAATTAAGACTTTTAATCTGTGAGGATGCATTAAATAAGATTTCTGTTTCAAATAAATGCTGTTCTTTTAAACTTTATATTAATCAAAGAATCTTGAAAAAGTAATGTTTCCACACAAATATCAAGCAGCACAATTGATAATAATTAGAAATGTTTCTATAAGCACCAAATCAGCATATCAGAATGATTTTTGAAGGATCTTGTGACACTAAAAACATCTTATAAAATATTAAAATAGAAAACAGTTATTTTAAATTATGATACTTCAGAGTATTGCTGTTTTACTGTAGTTTTGATTAAATAATTGCATCTATGATGAGCATAATAGACTTTTTAACTAGTCTATGTTGTATTCATGATCTAACGAATGAGTGGGCGATTCAGCCATTTTGTGAACTCAAAATTTCCTGTTTTTCATCATCTTTCCACACTTTCCCAAGCTACAATTGTTGTTGTATGAAAGTCAGGCAATGTTCATAATTTCTAAAATGACAAGCTAGATAGAACAAACTTTCTTTCTCGTACATTCAGTGACATCGTCACTCTATGCTCAACTGAACGTAGCAAGTATAGCAAAGGGAGCCAAACTTTGAAGGAAAACAGCAAAAGAGAGAAAAGAGAGCTGCAGAAGCCAAACGTCTCATCTCTGATGCTGGAGTTGTGAAGAGGCTTGTTTTGGTACACTTCACATGTAATTAATCTGCAGCTGTTTAACAGTGCGGGCCCCCGCCGCTCATGCAGACTGAGCAACACAAGAGTCAAACGGAGCTTAACCACTGCCAGGGCCCCTCTCGTGACGCAATCTCTCTCTCCTTCATCTCACCTTCCCTCTCTCCGTCAGACACACACAGAGTACTTACGTTTCACCTTTGCGCCCCTAAAAATGCTTAGCGTGTGAATCATCCTCGCTAAAATGCCATTGTTTTTTCCACATCTAAACATTATTAATAGCTGAAGGCTTTTAATTGGGTTTACAGCATTTTTATCTTCTGTAGAAAGGCTTTAGAAGTGATTTCATCTGTCTGGTTAGTGTTTAAAGGAGTGTTCTGGGGTAAATACAAGGTAAGCTTTATCTGCAACATCTGTGGCATGCTCTCAATTACCATTGAAAATAATTTTGCTCCTCCAATTTATAAAGACAAAAAATTGCTAACTGAGTTTTACTTACAGTAGAACTCTATATGGGGCAGTATTCTGCGGCATGCATTTCCGTTGTAGATGTGAAACAGTCAGTCTGATGTTTTGCACCTGTTAACAAACACAGAGTTGGAATTGTTTTCTGTAGTAATTCACAGCATCTGTTGCAGATGTTAAATAATGTCACAGAACCCAAAAAAAATATTAGCAAACGCTCAAGTCGGAGGCCCTGTCCCAGGTGATGTACTTGATGTGTACCATTTGTAATTTTTGGTTTCATAAGGGTGCACTTGAGTGCCCCCTTTGGGGCTTCTATGCATCCTTGATGCACATTTTTGAGGGGTTTATGACCTGGTATCAGCATAGTTCTTGATTTGATTCATGTTCAATTTTGATTCAGTTATTTAGATTTAGATTCAATTCATTTTATTTTATGTAAATAATCCAGTTGATCTTTTACAGTAACTCTATTTTAACCCAATCACTTTGATCACCGATTCACTTTGGTATAATTTCTGTTATGTTTGTGTGTGTGTTTATTTTTTTAATAAACATATGAATAAAATGATCTTTCTGCATAAAGTAGAGTGCATAGAGCAGAAATTTCCAAACTTTTTGCTACAAAAACAGAAACTTGATTGAAGGCAGTGGGCCAAAATTATTACTGTAAATCTAGTTATATTATTCATAAATTATGATACGGAATGGCGGCCAAAATCCGAGGTCACAGAGCTACACAGACCCTGGATTGGGCATCTCAGTCAAAAAATTTGAGATTTTAAGAATTGATATGAAGATTGTTCAAATGAATGTGATTTTTGCAATCAGTCTAAAATAATCTATATTTTTCCTAGCCTTAGTGTGGAAAACATGTGGTATCACATTGGTGTCAGCGATCTGCTCATTCTTCTGCCCATCATTTCCTGTCCTCTCTCCAGCCTCTCTTGTCGTCATGTTAGCACTGCACCCATCTGTACAGCACTCTGTGGTCTCTAGAGGTGAGTGAGTGGTCAGGCTCCAGAATGTGTTCCATTTCTCTTCCTCACCTGGGGGTCGCCAGAGGGGAGATGGGGAGCAGGCTGTCAGCTGTCCTTGCCTTCCCAACCCCCTACCCCTCACCTTCTGCCCTGGGAATGAGTCCGGCTGCTCGGACGCTTATGGGCGCCAACTACTCCATATGGGCCGTGGGCAGCAAGAGTGTGTGTCCTCCAGGATTCCGGCCCCTGACAGACAGTCCGTCCTGTGACATCACTGCAGTACGCATATGTGTGTGTGTGCGCTAGGGTACATATGAGTGTAAATACATGGGTTTCCTCCAGGATTATGGTTCCTGACAGACTGGCTACACAATGACATCACCTTGGCATGTGTTTGCGTGTTTGTGTCCTTTAGGAAAAGACCCCTAGCAGACTGTGTCCCTGGAGCCCCCTGTAGGGTACCGAGAGCAATGCCAGGGGTCCTGCGAGCACAGACTGGAGAGTGTCAGCTTGATGGAGTAGAGACCGTTAGGGATGGCAAACATGAGTTTGTGTGTATGTGCGTGTTTGTGTGTCCACTAGGACCAGGCCCCTGACAGACTGTCTCCCTTGAGCAGCGGTGGGGTACGGCAGAGGCAGAGAGTGTGTCAGCATAGAAACCCAAAGGAACATGGCAAAACAGTTGGGGGGAGAAATACAGGAGTCGGTTTGCTTGTGTGTGTGTGTGTGTGTGTGTGTGTATTTCAGTTTCGGTAAACAGGTGTTTGGTCTCAGAGACTCTGCTCCCAAAGGACTGCTGGCCATGTGGTCAGTTCCTGCGTGCCGTCCCCCTTCCCTTCTCGTTCTCTCTCTCTTGTCCTCGCTCTTCCACTCTTTCTTATCCTCTTAGCAACATAGCTTTGCCCTCTGTTGTGTTTGGTTATGACTGTCCTGTTGCCTAGGGGAGAGAGGAAGGAAGGAAGATGGGGAAGAGGGAGGTCTCCGCGAGAAGCCCAGAAAAAGAAACGAGAGAGATGAACGGAGAGAATTAAGATGAACTGCCAGTAAAAACTCCTATAGTCCTATACTCTGGAAGTTGTTTTCCCCTGGCTCTTGCTTCAGGCCTGTCTGGCCGGCGTGCTGGGTTGCCCAGTGGGAGCCCGGGTGGAAGTTGTTTTTCTGCCCCCTACAGTGTCTCTCTCCTGCCCCGGGCTGTGGGCAGAGGGCCAGGGGGAAGGGCCTGTGAGCTGGGCAGGGGGGATGCTGGGAAAGGTGGAGGTTTTGGGCAGGGGGCCAGGCTCAAAGGTGGAGGGTGTGGAGGAGGGGTGAGAGGTCAGGGATATGGAATGTGACTAGGTGAAGTGATAAGACTCGGGTCTAGTTAGACCATGATTCTACCAAATCACTTTTCCCTATGTTGTTATATTGCAACATGTCGGAATGATTATATTTATGAGTTGAGTGCACATGAACACCACCTAGAAGTCACCAGTAGGAAATTTGTTGCGTTGCTTTTTTTTAAGCTTTGACTTTGAGTTCTGCTGCATGTCAGTTAAAAATTTATGGCAGAATTGAATTAGTTTAATTATAAAAAGTTGTGTTTTTTTCCGCCCAGTTATAGGCACTGTTGTCCTTACTTTAAATACATAACTGTTTTTGTTTTTTTTGAAAATTACAAAAAATAACACAAAAATTCACAAATAATTAGTTTACAATATCAGAGTTTCCTATTATGTACTGTTGATTTAAATAATATTGAGAAAGTTTGCCGATTTGCAGCATTAGGGATAGGCACCATTTTTAATCTGACATGAATAAAAATCCTGATGTGTTCGTAGTTGTAAATGTCCATTCAATAGGTTGTCAGATCAGGGGCGGCGCCAGAGAATTTTGAAAGCAGGTGCTGAGGGGGTGCTAGGCAATTAATAGTAAATATGACCAAAACAGGTTGTTATTATTATTATAAATTTTTTATGAATAATAAAATCACGTATATAGGTGCATTTCAAATGTTTATGAGGAGTGTGGGAGTATTATCGCTTACTATGACATGGGGGAACCCGCACAATCTTTTTTATTTATTTATTTTTTCCCCTGCAGAAAGAACTTAAAATACTCATTTTTGGATGTGCTTTCTGTCATCTCATGCAGTCTCCGTGAATGGAGCGCATCACTACAATGAACCGGCTCACAGACATAAGAAATAAATCTACAGAAAGCTTGAAATGTCTACTATTAAACAAATTAAAATAAAAAATAAATCTTCTCTGATTATGTAGTCCATATAGGTGCATTACTCTAGGCTATTAAAGGCACGTCCATTACTGTGGAGATGGCAAGTCAGTGAGTCTGACTGAGAAACCACTAGTTTATTTAAAAAAATAAAAATAAAATGTCGTCTTTCCCCCCGATGCATTCATAATCATTACTTTAGCTGGTGCTTTGCGGCAAGCTTTATGCATGCGCTTGAGCGCGGAATAGGCTATAACAGGCTATGCTTAAATGCCTATATTAAAGGATGGTTTAGTAGGTTATTATACTAATCAATTTAATATAAACGTGCGACTAGTTGACTAGAGAAAAATCTTTAGTCAGGGGCAGGCCTACATGGCACAAGGAACCGATCCATTTTTAAAATAAAATGCTGACATTACGAAATGTGTGACTGCAAATCACGTCACGGTGTATTGCATTGCAGTAGTTATGCATGTGTAATGAGTCAAATGTTTTTATTTTATTGCATTTTTTATGGGGGTGCTGGAGCACCTGCTAGCCCCTTCCTAGCGCCGCCCATGTGTCATATCTTAAGGTCCTAAGTCATGTCTAATCATACCTTGTCTTCTGAATTTTTGTTTTGTTTGGACTCTTTTGGAATGAGGTAATTTTAGTGTTTCATCAGCTGAACAATTAGCGCTATGAAATACCCTTGTACAGGCTTTACATCTAGCCTCATTTTTGTCAAATTTAATATGGCATTTTCCCTTACTAAGGTCCATTACTATTATAATTAGCATAGCTTGAGGCTAACAGCATTAGCATGTTGACGTTTAGGTCACTGATAACATACTTATACTTTAGAATCGGTTCTGGGTGTAGTTCTGAAATGAAACATTTGTGGAAAATTATTAAGCTTCTCCAGCAAAAATACAAATTTTGGTGAAAAATACACTGTTTTCTGGTTTTCCACAACTGCACTTTCTGGGTATTTCTGAAGCAAAATACTTAAAAGCATTTTAGGACAAAGTGAGATGTTAGTAGTGGCATCTAACCTAGATGGATGATGAGACTAATCAAGCCAAAACCAGCATGTTTGCCTTCATTTGTCAAGTTTGAATAGAATATGTTGGAATGAATGTGAAACTGGTTTAGTGTTGTTGCGGTTGTTGTCGAAGTGGGCATATTTAACCTCGTCTCACATGTAGCATAAATTTCAGTGTGTTAATCATTGTGGAACGGCTGTATTGTTTTTGGATAGTGTGTTGTTCCAGAAGGGGAACAGCAGTGCTATATGTCATAAGTGTGGGTCTGCTGTATATGCCTCCAAGCGCTAATGAACACACTAGCCTGTTTTGGCTCTGACGTTTGGCTCGTGTCGGTAGGGGCATTCACAAAATCCACAGCTCTGGTGTTGGGAGAGATGGAGGGGATCTATTTTTTCCCCTTCTGTATCTGGCTCCCACCCTCTCTTCTTCTATCTGTCCTTGTGTCTGATAAAGAGGAGAGAGGACAGACATCAGACTGAGCACGTCTTCATTACCGTCTTCCACCACGCTTCCGGCCCCGCATGTCAGCGCTTTGGCTAGCCCATTAACTGGTCCCGATGTGGTTCAGCCCAGCCCGGTCCGGTGGAGGCATGGGGGTCTGTGCAGGGTGGGGGGGTCTGCTCTTGAACCTCCTAGAATTATCTGCAGATTAGGTGCTGGGGTGGCTGCCGCCATCACCATGTGTTTCTGTTATCGCGGTCCTAATTACCAGGCCCCGTTCGAGGCGGGGTGGCAGGCCCATCCCTGGACATCAGAATGTGTCCTTCTGCCAGTCCTGTCTTCCCATTGTTCCCTCCCTCGCTACACCCTTCCATCCTGTGCTCCACCCCTCCACATGGAACAGGCTGGCAAGGAGAAGGCCAGCGCCAGGGGCAACCACCAGAGCAGCCTGTTAATTCGGTAATGAGTCACAACATGAAAGAAAGTTTGGGGATGGAATGTGAAACAAGTGAGAAACAAACTGTCAGAGCGGGAGAAAGTCTGAAAAGAAAGGGAAGGTCGGTCAAGCCTGTAAATGTGGAAAGAACAGGAGCGTGGAAGGTGCCCCATGTTTTCGCGCCCATTCCAGTCGCCAGTTCTTTTCTTTCTCTCTCCCCCCTCACTTTTTTCTTTCTGTTTCTTTTCTAATTTAACTTTTCATTGAAAATTCTTACCCTGTTTAGTGCTCTTGCCAAGTCCCCCGGCGGACAGATGACAAAAGCCCCCTAAAAGCCATGTGATCTTCCATTTTCCGACAGCCACACTTCTGAGGATTAAAGCTATTTAATGACTATAATCTCCTTCTTTCTCAAAAGTGATTTCTCACATTCTGTCGCAGTCAGAGGGATTGCATTAGCATTAATAGATTTATAATTCGCCAGAATGACCACATGTGCCAGGAGGTTTTTTTTTCTTTTGGGCTCCATTCTTTTCCTCTACTCTGCCTCTTTTTTTCCCTCCTTTTTTCTGGCTCTGAACTCAAGCAAGTGTTTCTTTGTATCTCTTGCACTGTGGTACATGTCTGTGTCTCAGCAGGACGGCCTACCTGTCAGTCGGCACCCCCACCGTCACCACCATACCCGCCCCCTCTCACCTCCACAGTGGCTGGATCAGAGAATGGCCTGTCAGGGGCCACGGTCTCATTGTGCAGCCAAAGAATTCACCACAGTTAAGTCCCTTATGGGCTTTTCATCTGGGCTCTTTCATTGGGCCACTGCAACACTTTCTCTCCTGTGTTGCAAGGGTTTTAGGTTGTGTTGGGATAGGTCTTATCCTGACATGGACACAAAAGCATGAGAACAGAACAGGGGGAGGGCATTGCACTTGAAGGAAGGTGGGGAAATTGGCAGAGGAGGTGTGTGAGAGGTGGGCCGGGATGTCTTACACTAAATGTAATCTGAGAAAGTGAGAGACTGAAACAGAAAATGAAAGGGGTACAGAAGAGGGTACACACATGGGCACAAACGAGTACTTTCTTTTTTTATTAGACATTCTGTGTATACTCTTGTCATTTTGTCTCTATTTTATTTATTTTAGTTGATGTATTAATTAAAAGACTGCATATTTATAGTTTTGTTATGTATTAAAATGGCATAAGCCAAAATATAATTTATAATAATTTTTTTATCACTTTTTTCTTATATTCTGTTTACAGTAGGGGAAGTAAATCCCATCATAAGGCTTAAGATGCTACAACATAATTAATTAAATACTTAAATGGTAAATCTGAAACTGAATTACCTTAACCTGGAAAAGGCTTCCATTTGATAGAATGACCTCTTTAAGTATTTTCCTGATGTCACACTTTCTTCTCTTATTTTACTCCTTTACTGATATCTCTATTTTTAACATCTTCTTTACTCCAGCTCTGAATTCATTTCTCGCTTAGAGCTAAATTCATAATTCATGGTTTTACAAATTTCTACCCACAAGCCCCCGTGGAGATTTATTTGTTCTGCACAGCACCTACATTTTAAAGTGGATCGATTCATCACTTGAATTTATTTTCTACAAATTCTGCTGTGCTCACCTTTGTGTAATGGGAGAGTAGTGGGCGGAAGTAAAATCCTACAACTGCCATATGGAGTTGAAGTTATTAGTTTATACAATACACGCTGAGGTGATACACTTTCTTTGTTCTTTTTTACTTTTCCCTTTTCCCATTGTGTTGGGTCGTAGATTGTGACTCCGTTTCAGTTGGTTTTTCATTTCTAATTAGAATACTGAGCATAGGAGGCCATTGTTACATTTGGCTTGTGAGTGCGGATGGAGCTTTTAGGGGATGTGGAGTGTTATCCTCTGTAAACATAAATTTTTTGGGGATCTGTTATACCAGAGGCTTTTTCAACGCATTAAGAGTGAACATACAACTTAGAGGAAATAAAGCAAACAAACAGTGCACTGATAGAAAATTCTGTGTTTGTCTGAGCCGCAGTGGGACTTTGTGCTCGCAGCATCCCTGCTCAATAAGTCATGAGCTCTCTTCCTTGCTTTCCTTCGGAGTCTGCTAGTTGAGATGCTAAATAGATGACGTGTGGACTGTGTCAGGCCCCATCAGATTGCACAAAGCAGGACAGAATTAAGAGCAACCCGCTTTGTATATCTTTGTATAATGTATGCCTGCATTAATCTAGACCGGCCGTGTGTTTGCACAAACAGCAAAAAAACATAAATAATCCAGTGCTATGATTTTGTATGTGTTGTCCATTAAGAGGTCCTTACTTTCTGAATGTGCTCTAATCACTTTTGAGAAGCTTTTCAATCTGGTAACCATAATGAAAATATGATAACAGAGATCCAAATCTGAGGGATATGGGCCTGAGCTTGTTTGCTGAGGGAGGATAAGAGGATAAAAAAATACATCTTTGTCCTTATTTCTCTACTCCTTTGGGGTTTGCTGTCTTTAGTTCTTTGCTTCTATTTTGATATTTTCTCTGCCTCTTTAACATTTTAATTCTGTCTGTGTTTTGCATTGCAGATGGTGATGATGACCCGGGGCTCTCCTGGGTGGCGTCCTCTCCCTCTAGCAAAGACGTGGCATCGCCGTCACAGATGCTAGGGGATGGCTGCTGCGATATGGGCATGGGCACAGGGGAGGAAGAAGGGGGCTCTGGCCTGCCTTATCCCTGCCAGTTCTGCGACAAGTCCTTCAGTCGCCTCAGCTACCTGAAGCGCCACGAGCAGATCCACAGTGACAAGCTGCCCTTCAAATGCACCTTCTGCAGTCGTTTGTTCAAACACAAGCGTAGCCGTGATCGTCACGTCAAGCTGCACACCGGTGACAAGAAATACAGTTGCCAGGAGTGCGAGGCAGCATTTTCTCGCAGCGATCATCTCAAGATCCACCTCAAGACACACAGTTCCAGCAAACCATTCAAGTGCAGCATTTGCAAGCGTGGCTTCTCTTCCACCTCCTCTCTCCAGAGCCACATGCAAGCTCATCGGAAGAACAAGGAACACCTGGCAAAGAAAGACCAGGGTAAGCGAGATGGATCTAGCAGTGATGTAGCTGAGCAGGACCAGGACCTATACATGTGTGATTACTGCGAGGAGACGTTCAGTCAGACAGATGAACTTGAGAAACACGTGCTGACACAGCATCCCCAGCTCTCGGACCGCGCAGAGCTTCAATGCATCCACTGCCCTGAAATCTTCAGCGATGAAGGCACTTTACTCACCCATATTGACAGAACACATGCCAACAAGAAACACAAGTGCCCCATGTGTGCTGAGCAGTTCCCATCAGTAGAGGATGTCTATTGCCATCTTGACAGCCACCGGCATCCAGACTCCAGCAACCACAGTGCCAGTCCTGATCCAGTCTTGGGAAGCGTGGCATCAATGAGCAGCGCTACCCCTGATTCCAGTGCCTCCCTGGAGAGAGGATCAACCCCAGACTCCACCCTTAAGCCTGGACAGAGCAGACGAAAGCTTGCACCTTCTTCTGATCATGATGATGGAAGCTGGTCAGGCAAAGGGACCTACAGTTGTCCATATTGCTCCAAGAGAGATTTCAACAGCCTGGCTGTCCTGGAGATTCATCTGAAGACTATCCATGCAGACAAACCTCAGCAGAGCCACACTTGCCAGTTATGTCTGGAAACCCTGCCAACTCTCTATAACCTTAATGAGCATGTGCGCAAAGCACATAGATCCAGTGGGAGCTCTGCGTCAAACTTTCCCCTTCTGCAGTTCAGTAACATTTCGGCCTTTCATTGCAACTACTGTCCTGACATGTTTGCAGACATCAACAGCCTGCAAGAGCACATCCGTGTTTCTCACTGCTTATCTGGTGGTGGTGGTGTTGTTGCTGGCTCCACCACTTTGGAGGGCAACCATGCTTTCTTCTGCAACCAGTGCTCCATGGGTTTCCTTACTGAGGCCTCACTCACTGAGCACATCCAACAGACCCATTGCAGCAGTGGGGGAGGTGTGACCAAGATGGAGTCCCCAGTCTTGCAGCCCTCGCAGTCCTTCATGGAAGTGTATTCTTGCCCTTACTGCACCAACTCTCCCATCTTCGGTTCCCTCCTCAAACTCACTAAACACATTAAAGAGAATCACAAGAACATCCCACTCGCCAACAACAAGCGCAAAGTCAAAGTGGCAGACTTGAGCCCAGCCTCATCTGACGTGGAGATATCCTCACCCAAACGCCATAGGATAACTGGTGACAGCACTCCAGCAGTTGCTAATGGAGACTATCCCTGCAATCAGTGTGACCTTCGATTCACCAGCTTTGAGGGCTTCCAAGCCCATCTGAAGTCCCACCTGGAACTGTTACTGAGGAGGCAGTCTTGCCCACAGTGCAACAAAGAGGACTTTGATTCTCAGGAGGCACTGCTTCAGCACTTGACTATTCACTACACCACCACTTCCACCCAGTATGTCTGTGAGAGCTGTGACAAACAGTTCTCTTCCGTAGACGATCTGCAAAAGCACTTGCTAGACATGCATACCTTTGTGCTGTACCACTGCACACTGTGTCAGGAGGTCTTTGATTCAAAGGTGTCCATACAAGTCCACCTGGCCGTCAAGCACAGCAATGAGAAGAAAATGTATCGCTGTACGGCCTGTGCTTGGGACTTCCGCAAAGAAAGTGACCTGCAGTTACACGTGAAGCACAGTCATTTGGGTAACCCTACCAGTACGGGGGCAACCGGAAAAGCACGCAAATGCATATTCTGTGGGGAGACATTTGGCACAGAAGTAGAGCTCCAGTGTCACATCACTACTCACAGTAAAAAGTATAACTGCCGGCTCTGTGGAAAGGCCTTCCACGCCATTGTCCTTTTGGAAAGACATCTCAGAGAGAAGCACTGCATTTTTGATGGAGGAAATGGCAATGGAAATGGAGGAAGCCAAAATGGAACGCCCAATGGAGTGACTCAAAGCTCTAAGCGTTCCACAGCAGGATCGACTGCAGCTGCTGAGCAAGCAGATTTGCAGAGCATGCTATTAAAAGGAGGAAATCAGGAAACAGCGAACAGCCATGAAGCTAGCGGTGGTGAAGAGGAGCTTGATGCCTTAGAGCCAATGTATGCCTGCGACATCTGTGGTGCGGCCTACACCATGGAATCTCTGCTTCAAAACCACCGCCTTCGAGACCACAATATCAGGCCTGGTGAGGACGATGCAAGCTCAAGAAAAAAGAAGGCCGACTTCATCAAGGGTAACCACAAGTGCAATGTTTGCTCACGGACCTTCTTTTCTGAGAACGGCTTGAGGGAACATGCTCAGACGCACCGTGGCCCAGCAAAACACTACATGTGTCCCATCTGCGGTGAACGCTTCCCTTCACTGCTTACTCTCACTGAGCACAAGGTCACCCACAGCAAGAGCCTGGACACAGGCACCTGCCGTATCTGTAAGATGCCACTGCAGAGTGAGGAAGAGTTCATTGAGCACTGCCAGATGCACCCTGACCTGAGGAACTCCCTCACAGGCTTCCGCTGTGTAGTTTGCATGCAAACTGTCACTTCAACGCTCGAACTGAAGATTCATGGAACTTTTCACATGCAGAAGCTCTCGTCTTCTGGGGTCAGTGGCGGAGGAGGAGGATCAGCCTCATCATCTCCCAATGGCCAGCTGCAGGCCCACAAACTCTATAAATGTGCCCTGTGTCTCAAAGACTTCAAGAATAAGCAAGAACTGGTCAAGATAGATGTGAACGGCCTGCCTTATGGTCTTTGTGCTGGCTGCATGAGTCGGGGTACAAATGGCCAGTCCCCAACTGTTGTTGTCACCCCACAAGAGGCTGGGGAGAAGGGCACCACTGGACTGCGCTGCCCAGAGTGTGCTGTTAAATTTGAGACCCTGGAAGACCTGGAAAGCCACGTTCAGGTGGACCATCCCGAGATGAGCCCTGAGACCAGTGGAGCTAAGAAAGTTACCGATGCTTCACCTGTCCCTAAAGTAAGTGTCAAAGCCTCACCCTCATGATAACCTGATAAAACTGTCTCAATTATATGTACTTTTGTCTGAAAGTGTACTTGATAGTTCAGTATGAAACAGAAGATCAAAGATTACTCTTAGCCATTGTCAACAAGCATTGGGCTGTTTGACAGGAATGTTCTATCACAAAATGGTTTTGTATTTGCTTAGGGTATTTTTTTTAGGTCATTTGAGGTTTTCCTCTAGTTCTCAAATTTGTGTTCTTTCTCTACCTTTTCTCTTTTTGTGTTTCTTTTCCTATTATCTTTTTTCTTTTGGCAGTTCAAAGAAGAATTTTATGCAATTTCTTTTGAAAAGGGGAGACATTGCCAGCAACCATTTTCTGGCAGTATTTTTAGTGTATAAGTTTCCTGTGTTCCCAAAGTGTTCTGAGTCAAAGAGAGATGTGTGAATTCATGGCTACATTACTACTGGCCCCAGAGGGTTCAGCAGCCTCATCCTGCTGGGCTATTGTACAGCCTGTTCGCTTCACTAGATATTGACAGTGAACTTCCAGGGACACTCAATCTTTACCTGTGCTTTTGTCTCAGCTCAGTGTAACAGATAGGAGAATCTCTGCCTTTTCCCCTCTCGTTGCAGCATAGGATAGGTCTGGTGTTTGCAAGTGTGTGGAGAATTTAAAAAAGCCTGTTCAATGTGAATTTCAATCCTGTATCTTTCTTTGTAGAAAAAGACGTATCAGTGCATCAAATGCCAAATGACCTTTGAGACAGAACGAGAGATCCAGATCCATGTTGCCAATCATATGATCGGTAAGTCAACCCCATAGTTTCCTTTGCTAGTGCGCGTGCGATCGTGTGCATTTACGTATGTGTGTGTGTTTGGCTGCTTGCCAGTCGCTCCTCCTGCTTTCCTACCCTTATTTGCTGCCTTAGTCTTGCCCCAGCACTCTCTCTCACTCCCTGCACACAGGTGTGAGACAGACAGGTGAAATGAACAGCTCTATTTCTGGAAGTGCAGACATCGCTCTCAACAGCTGTTCCATTGTTTAACACTTGACTACGCAGCTGAGGCCTCGGCTGCAGGTCTGATTGCTCTGTTAACTCTTCACCATGCAGCCGAGACCAGGACTGCAGGTCTTGCTCCTTCAGCAAAGGCCAACAAACAATTAGGTTCTCTTTTATTCCCCTTCATTTCATTCCTGTAGCCTGTCGTGGACAATTACACGCATTTTGCTCTTTGTTGCAGATATTTTACGAATAGAGTAACTACATGTGTACTTGGAGGGGGTGTTATTTACCGATGTTGGAATTCTAATTATGATAGGTTAGGTGGACTAATAAAGGGCTCTATAGCTTAAGTTATAGGAATGCGTTTCCTCAAATACTAGCATGCCATAGAGTGCTGGGTGGGACTTGTTAATGATTGGCTCCTGGTGGATGATATTTTCCATCCCGTGTTTCATGTTTCTTTGGCTAGTGGCCCTGGCTGCAGGTTATGAACTTAACTGAACCGTTCCTCTGTAGTTGTTTTATATGCCTCCTCCCTTGGTGTTGTTATTCTTTAAGTAATAATTGCTGCTGCAGCACACTGTAGTGTAGATTAACGAGCTGGGCCCGTGAGTAATTTCACAGAACAAACGGCGCAATGCTCTGAGCCTCAGCAACTTCCCGGCCTTCTCCAGACCTGACAGCCGATACTAGAGCGGAGCCGCCTGATATATTCTTAGAGTCCTAGTGAGCATGCTGCATCTGTCTTTAGAAAGGCCATTGTGCCTAACCACATAGACTTGTGTGTGTGTTCACAATCTACACTTCTTTTTGTCTGTTCTTATTTTAGGTGGGAGGAATTTTGAGTTTAATTCAAGGGCCCTTTGGTTCCATGTTCATTTTCTCCTTCATATAATGAGCATGGAAGTGCTTAGCACCCAATTATTCCCATATTAACCGCCCTGACTTTAACCTCCCATCTACCTATCTCTCTCCCATCCCTCTTTCCCATCTCACCTGACCCTTCACCATTCAATCACAACCTAACTGCATCCAACCTGCCCAATCTCAGACCAACACAATCCAATTTGGACCACGCTGAGTGCTCTCTCCTTTCATCCCTCCATCCTCTCTCACTTTTCCTCTCTGAAGAAACTGATGCTAGAGATAAAGGCTGCGTGTGAAACGGCAAGGCGGATCGTATGTCTCTCCCCATCGCCATGAAGGGAATTTTGGGTTAATTAACATCATAATTGTCTGAAAAGCTGGAGGAGATTAATTATGGAATTGAGGCAGATTATTTTAAGTGCCGTTGTTATTTTATCATTTTTTCCACCCGTCTTCAAAGATTGATGACGTCTTTGAATAATGAAAAGGGAGTCGTGTATTAACCTTTATCAGACTCTGCGTTAGGCGCCAGAAAATTGAAGCGAGATCACAAAGGAGTTCTAGATTTAGCGCTTTTGCACACGGTCTTCCTCTTTCTTTTTGAGATTACGAAGCAATCATTAAATAGCTACACTATCTGTCAGCTTTGATATATGACTAGTGAGGCTATTATAAGACTTTGATATTTTAGTCCGTCTTTTATGCTGGAATTTACAAGCATGCACAGTGCTTTTTTTATTTTTACATATACATATACAACAGGTATACTTGCATCATGCAGCTCTGTGACCACTTGTATAACATTTGGAGTGACCAAGGTCCAGATAATAGTAATGAGACTTTATTTTTATTTGGCTGTATGTAGACTGACAACCATAACCAGCCTCATACTTTAATCACAGTCATAAGTGCTGGTCAGATTTTAAAAGCCCTTTTTCAATTTCTAGAACAATGTTGTTGAAATCAATTTAGGCATGTTATTTATGCACAAATGCATTTATAAATTTATCTTAATCTTATCTGTCTTTAATATCTTAAGCAATAAAATTCACTATAATTCATGTTAAGTCAAGAATGGTCTTTTCTTATAATAATTGTATGCTGCAATTTAGGAATCAGTCATTTTGTAGACAGCCTCATTTATATTATGTGTGCTTTCTGATTTGTCACGTCAACATCAAACAATTACTGAAATAGCTGAATTTTGACAGCAAATGGACTCGGTGTAGTTTCACTGTGACATATATTTAATTGTTGCTGATTATTTGACTTGAACTTACTAATTGAGTGAGCATTTAGTAGGCTACATGTTCTTCTCCTGCCGTGTTAAATAGAACAATTTAGCTTTGTGCTTTTTCCTTAGTTTGGCAGCTGTGGAAATCGCACGAATTTGATCTCTCCGCCTCCCGTGTTTCATCAGTGCTTTCACTATGCATATTCATGCGTGCTTCTCTGCCAAAAGCAGCTGTGTGTGAGTGTGGTCGTTGCATATACATTGAATGTAGTTGGAAGTCCCTGTGCATTCCTACCAACACATACCTGCACTTATATATGATTGACACATCTGATAAAAGCTTGCATACACAGACAGACACATTGTCAACCTCAAGCTTTTTTTTTTTTTTTTGCAACATCCTCCCTGTTCGTGGATACACAGACAAACGGTTCCCAGTATCAGTCATCCTACCTTTTTGCAGAGGTGTTATCATACCTCACATATCTTCCCACATCCCCCCACTTTCCCTTCCTCTCACTCTTTCCCGCTCCGTCCCCCTCCCCCCTCTCGCTCTCACAGTCACCAGTAGGCTGAGGTGACACCTCATCTCAATCAGTTTACCTCCTCAAACTTGCAACATCTGCTCCCCTCTCTTCCTCTCCTCTCCTCTTTTCTCTTGTGTCCTTCCTGTGAGCGCCCCACCACTGTGTGAGTACGCTGCCTGTGTCATTTTCTGTACCGTCACTTTGCTCCGCCAGCAGCCCACAAATTAAAAAAAAAAACACACACACCTTTAACATTCGTTTTACACACCTGAAGGCTTCCTAAGGCATGCTTCAGGTGGTTAGGGCACCTTGAGGTTTTGTGACTTGATCTTTAATTTAGGTTTAGATTATGTTGGGTGTCATTTCAAATCTTCGCTGCCTGCGTTTGCATGTAAGCGGCGTTGAGCATAGGTGAGGGAATCGATGAAGATTTCGAGCTGTTGCGGTTTGCTGCAAAAGAGCTTGATTACACTGAGATGGGAGGGGTGGAAAAAGCCTAGTGTTTTAATTAATCCGACTGGTGAGGCAGGCGAATGCGATCAGAGCTCCGTTCTCCAGGAGGCGGTGAGCCTGGAGGAATGTGGGTTTATTTTTCCCTGCCTGTTGATTGAAGCCGTGTGATTATTTAATGTAGACGTTTGTCTCTGTGCGGAGAGACCGCGTAACGATTTTCCTTAGCACGGAGGCGGCAATCCGTGTGTACGGGAAAAATGAATTTCATTAGCGCTGCCCTGATTTCATCAAACAACCGACGGCTCCAGACTGGACTGGGTCATGCAGACTTTTATTTACTTTGTGGTTTTTATACTGCATTATCATTAGTTTCATGTTGCAGTGATCGTCTGTTCAGCTTCTGTTCAGGTTCTTCTCTCATTGGCTCAAGGCTCTGTCAACCTGCAAAGCGGTCGCATCCCATTGGTCTGTTTGAACTTGACTCTTTTTTTTTTTTTTTTAATTCTGAAAATAAATGATCTTTTCTGAAATGGAGACTTTCTACTGCACACTGTGATTCAGATACATGTCAAATAGTGCTGTCAAATGATTAATCGCGATTAATCGCATCTAAAATAAAAAAAATTGTTTACATAATATATATGTGTGTACTTTGTGTATTTATTATGTATATATAAATATACACACATACAGTATATATTTAGAAAATATGTACATGTATTTACATGTATATCTTTATTCATATAATTTATATTATATATAAATATTTTTAATATATAAACATAACATATTTTTCCAAAATATATACAAATATATGTGTATTTACATAATAAATATTCACAGTACACACACATACATTATGTACATAAAAACTTTTATTTTGGATGCGATTAATCGTGATTAATCTTTTGACAGCACTAATGTAAAACTAATCTATTTACACAATCCGAGTAGGGTTTTTACACAACCCAAGAAAATGTTCTATTTATTATACATACAGCTTTGTATGACCTCATATTAACTGCCAGACTATATTAAATGTTTGTAGTCTAATTTGTCACACTACAGGGCTATTTGTGGGAAATACAGTAGTGAATGACTATTTCTGGCTTACCAGAGAAACCGAATCCTGGCAATAACAGTAATATTTTCACACCCCATCTGGAAGCACACACTCCATAATGTGAGAGTCGGTGTAAAACCTCTCATTTCCCCTGTGAGGAGACAGATACTGCACTGCACATTTTACTGCCCCACACCAAGACCTGTCTCAGCCATGACACCGACTGGACTGAAGGAGTAGAGCTGAGAATTGTGGTGCGTTTAGTTGTGTGACTGGTGATTGAATGCAAAGAGACTGTTATAGAGGGAACCTAAACAGGCTTATAAAAAAAACATAAAAACTGGCATTATTTGCTTTTGTCATTTTTTTTGTCACCTACACAGTATTTTGGAGTTTTTTCTTTCCAACACAGATGTTACACAGCCTTTGCCTTTGCACACAATAAGAGTTTACATGGCTCCACAGTAAGGTTTTAAGGATGTTCATTTCGTTTAAATATAATATTGCTTTCGGTTTGTCAAAAGAGTTTAAAAGTTTAAAGATTACATAAAAAATGCTGAAAATAAAATATATAATTTAATTCACTTTTAGTGTTTTTAAATTATACACACACAAACAATAAAAATATTTCTTTCTTTAATATTTCTTTAATATTACGTTTTATATTTATATTTACCAAAAATAATTTCAAAACATTTTTAATTGTAAACCTTATAAACACCTTGTAAATAATGACAGAATCTTCATTGTTGGGTGAACTATCCCTTTATTTCACTCCATTAAGGAACAGAATACAGCATTTTCAAAAACATTCCTGTCACTTTCTACAGCATCTATCTAATAAAGCAAAAAAGATTTAAAATTACACTTTGGCAGTACAAGCACATAAAAGACGCCATTTTGATTTGTTCCTGTAATGACAGGGATGCAGATGAAAATGAGAAGGGGAGCTCGATCCAGCTCAGTGAGTTTATATTCATATTAATATAACAGAACCCCTCTGAGCCAGGCTGTTAGTTTGGGGGCAAAAAGATGTCGTGTCCCACTGTCAGGCCACCCTCACGGGGATGTGCCCGCGTAGTCATAGGCATCTCAGTGCACTGCTTTTAATTTTAGTCTTCATTTAGCACAGCACCCCTTGATGATCACCTCTGCGCAGCGGCGCACCCTGCTGGCGGGGGGAGAGCTGACGCAAGTGCGCACTCTTGAGAGCGAACGCTAGAAATCACGCACACGTATGCCTACATACACACTCTCACACCTGCAGGGGGCACCCCGTGGGTCTATAGCTGCGCAGCGGAAAACAATAAAGCCTGCAGAAAAAAAAATCCCCTGTGCTCCTGAGAGACCTTCACACACAAAAGATTGTGCACCGAAAAATCATAGTAATAAAAATACAGACAGACTGACAAATAAGCAAGACAAGAGAGGGGAAAATAAGCTTGAGTAACAAACAAGCAGACACAAAACACAAGGCCTCTCAAACAATACAGCGAGGAACTCGGCCTAGTATTCCACACTTCCACCTTGACACGTTCTTGACACTCCTTGTGATAAGGTGTGATGTTTTATAATGTTTGTGTTTTGCTAGACGCACATAGCCTGGATTGTTTTTCAGGCCTCAATGCAGTCCTTGGGGTTTGACAAGTTTCCTGTGGTTTTCTTTGCTTTTCATGTTGGGTGAGAGTATAGGAACAGTAGGAGAGGCTTTACTTATTTCACCTCTCCATCCACTTCCTCCCCCCCACACCTCTATCTCCATCCGTCCATTTGGGCACGTCGCAAGGAAAAGCATGCAGACACTAATGTTGCACTAATCACCGGCGTACAGAACTCACAGCACGTCCACTCTCCTCTCAATCGCCCTTAATCAGCCAACACATTTCAATTAGCATATTGTGTTTAACCTCCCTTTCATCTGCCTTTATTATTGGATTGAGCTGTAGTCAGCCTCTTCACCCCCCTCCGTCCAATGTTGATTCTCTCTCGCTCGTCTCAGCTGTATCGCTTCTCTCTCTCTCTCCGTTTCACTTTTCCAGGGTCTCTTGTATCGTACCGATGTGATCTGTGAAAGGTTCAGGATTGAGCGTTAGAGGACAAGTTGTTAAAGGGATAGTCCACCCAAAAGGTCCGTTTTGTCATGTCGTTATAAACTTGTACTGTATGAATGTGGACCACAAAAGAAGATACTTTGAAGGATGTTGGTAACTAAACGGTTGCGTTTTCCATTGACTTCCATTGTATGGACCAAAACTGATTATCAACATTCTTCAAAATATCTTCTTCTGTCTTCTGCACAAGATACACTCTTAAAAATAAAGGTGCTTCAAAAGGTTCTTCAAGCGATGCCATAGAAAAACCATTTTTGGTTCCACAAAGAACCATTCAGTCAAAGGTTCTTTAAAGAACCATCTCTTTCTTACCTTTTTGTAATCTGAAGAACCTTCTTTCACCACAAAGAACCTTTTGTCAAACAGAAAGGTTCTTCAGATGTTAAAGGTTCTTTATGGAACCATTTAGACAAAAAGGTTCTTCTATGGCATCGTGAAGCACCTCTTTATTTTTAAGAGTGTACGACATGAATGATGACACATTTTTAATTTTTGGGAGGGACTAGTTCATGCAAAAATAAAAATTCATACTCGATGCTTTTTCCAAACCTGTTTGTTTTTCTTTTTACTGTGAAATGTGTTATTTTTGGTCTATACAGTGAAAGTCAGTAGGGTCCAGTGTTGTTTTGGACCCAGTTGTCTTCATTATATTGTCAAAAACAGTTGAATCTACAGCAGATAAAAGAACGTCATACAGGTTTGGATACGAGGGTGAGTTATTTTTTGGGTGAACTATCCCTTTAAGTTTCTTCATTTGTATGTGACAAACATTCTGGAGCCATGTTAGGATAATGAATGCTAATAGAATAGTTTATCAAATGTTGACATTTAATCATCCTAATATTTGTCCAAACCTGTATTATGTTTTTTCATCTGTGGAACACAAAACCAGAAGTTTAGGAGTAGTTTATGGTCTTTTCCTAGTAATAAAAGTGCTTTTAAGTTAAAATGACAAAAATATAATTAAAGTGGTTCTTATGATTTATTTGGAATGACAAGAGGGTGTGTAAATGATGACAAAGTGTCATTTTAGAGGGAACTCACACCATAACAATGGTTATTTTTCTAGTTCTAGTGTATTTTGACAATTTAAGAAATGCAAAACCATGGCAGCCCAGTCTCCCTACATACCGTCACCATGAGTGAGCCATGACCCCCATGTCTGACCTCCACCATCTAACCCTCATGTGGTCATAGAGCTGCTGACTAACTGTCACCCTGCCTTCTCTTTCCACCTTCCCTGCCTGTCGGACGGCCCATAGGAGAGCCCGCCCAGCTGCAAGGTTTGTTCCCCCTTATCTCTCTCCATTCTTAGCTAGATTACCTGAATGAATGACCCCCTCAAGCACACATACATCTCTCACTGCTTGAGTAGAAGGACCGGGGCTATAGTACAGAACAGTGCATGATTGGTCACATAAAGGGGTCATGCCATACTTTTTTCATTTGTCATTCATTTATTTTCCCTCAGGTCCCCATAATTCATGCTCATTTTCCATACCCTCAGAATTAAACAGACCATTTTTGCAGCATGAGAAATGGCTTTTACTGAGGAGCCTCCACCCTTCGGCAACAGTCTTTGCAAAGCCGGATTAACGTTGGGACAGGATTAAAATAATGTGTTGTGGACTTCCCTCACATCTTGCATTTTTGTTAGCTTTATATCAAGTGGAGTGATAGTATTTGCTTGTTATGGTGGTTTAGTTCCTACTTCCTCCATGTTAACATAGAATAGGATTTGTTTCAGTATAAATGTGGGCGGTTGTGGTGTATTCAGTGAGCTTGGAACAAAATGTTTTTGGAGCTTTGTGAGAGTAAATGAAGCATTTTTAAACTCTATCTATCTATCTATCTATCTGCTTCTTTATTTTCATAAAATTAATTCTTTGAATACATTTAGTAGAATTTCAATTCTGTTTTTCAATTCATCTATACATTCAAATTTAAAATGTGATTCTGTCTAGTCTTCTAGTCTTGTTTGTTGCATTATTCCAAATTTAAAATACATTTATTTTAGAATAAACAGTTCATGAGACTCTCATTTCTGTTGTAGAATATGATTTGATTTAGAATGTGATGTCAAAGGGAACTTAAAAGGGTGCAACCTTGCTTATATTATCATGTCATTTGATTTCCATACTCCATTCCCTCTGCCAGTTTACACACACACACACCCACACACACTTTGTCATATTGGTTATTTGTGCATGGGGCTGGGCCAGGGGCATGAACGCACATACACCTGAATGAGGCTGCTCTCCAGAGAGCATCGCTAATGTCACCGTTGATTCTTAGTTATTCATCCCAGTGATTCTGATGCCTGGAGCACGAGTCGCACATGAGTTGTCAAGGCAACGCCACATAGATGCTTGCCGTTTGACCCCAGGGTGTTCTCTGTGATGTCATAATAGTCTTCTTGTCTCAACTGTGGGTGCGCTTTTCCATATTTGAATCTTTGTCTTGTCACTTCACAGCTATTATTTGTCAAAAATCCGTTTTTAATGTGCGCAAGCGAAGTCAGATATTTCTTTAGTGCAGAGTGAAGGATTGCGGGATTGTCTCGTTGTGATAAAGATGACCGGTGCTTATTTTTTTTTAACAGAAAGTGATGCCACAGAGCAGTGCAGGCTTTTTATTTTGCTGGAGGTGATGCCCAGCTCATGCTGTAGACCAGTGGTTCTCAACTCGCGGCCAGTCACAAATTCAAATGCGGCCCACCATGCTGAACACAATAAAAAAAAATAACTTTCAGTTTTACAATTCATTTTAGTTTTTACATTAATTAAAAAAATGTACTAAAGAAATATAAGCTATAGCCTAATGTTTTTATGTAAAGTAATTTTTTTCATATATTATTTTTCCGACATGAGCAGACCTACTCACATAATTAACGTTATGCATTTAACGAACACTTGGCTTACAAGCACGCACTTTGGCAGAATTCAATTCAAATATTAAAATTGAGCATCAGAATGGACAAATTTGTTTTTAAAGGAGAAAAACGAAATGTGGAAAATGCCAGCGAAGGAACACATCCAAACAAGAATTGTCGCAGTATCAGCAGTGAAAGTAGGAGAGTGCTGGACTTTCGGCATCAACTTTCGGTTTGCCCCGCCACTCACTTGAAGATGTTCTGGCAAAAGGAAACACCCAAACTACGCAGCAATCATCCTTAATTGCTGAAATGTGGCAAAACATCTCTGGAGAGAACCTCATATTAAATTCGATAAGTGCTTTCCATATTTGGATCAACATAGGCTACATTTGTGAACGCACATTTTCTGCAATGTCGCACGTCAAGTCACGCTTCCGTGCGTGTCTTTACAGACTGCAACTTCATGGTGCTGTTACTCCTTTGGAGCCGAATTTCACAAAATTGGTGAGCTCCTGACAGCATCAGATGTTTTATTTATGGGGAGTAGAATTATTTATTTATTTCAATGAATGCAATCGATTAGATATAATTAATATTTAGGCTATAATATTATAAATCAGGTTGGTTTGTATTGGTGTGGTGACGTAATATGTCAATGATATACCTGCGGCCCGCGAGACTTGCACTTGGACCATAGTGCGGCCCAGTGGAAAAAAAAGGTTGAGAACCACTGCTGTAGACTATAGAGAGACACACACACTTACACATATATATATATATACACACACACACGTGCACGGAGGCTGGCTACTAAAGAAGACCTGGCGCGGTCTCTCTGTGTCAGCACAGACTTAATGAGGCAGCACACAAGAAGCTTTAGGAGTCAATGGATGTAGATAATGTGGATGAGGGTTCACTTCACTGAGCCGCCTGTACACGAGCAAGCCAGTGACTAGCCTAGGGCCACACTGTGTGTGTGTGTGTGTGTGTGTGTGTGTGTGTGTGTGTATAGCCATACTCCAGCCCCCTCCATTCTGTAGTCATGAGAGCAAAAGAAATCATCATTCCTTCACATTGCATGTCACTCCCTGTTATCCAGCCCCTGATGTCTCTATTGTGCGCGCCGAGCCGATGTTAGGTTGAGTGGCTTTGGTGAGAGCAGTTATTCCTCAGTGTTCTGATGTTTTAAAAGGGTTGGGTTGGTTTTTATGGCTTGTTAATGGTGTGGCACTCTCTACTGCAGCCCATGTGGCAAGCACGTGAGCATGGGAACAGATGACAGCCCCTCATGCACATCATAGACCACCTGGAGCTAGCCAGGCGGAACCTCATAGGAGCCGGGCAACGTTTGAGGGGGATGATGGAGGGTGCGCTGCTAGAGGTGAATAGAGAGAGGGAGAGAGAAAGATTGAGGGAGTTGAGCTTGACCAAATCAATGCAACATACGTGCACGGTTAAACATATGCACATCTGCATATGTTTGAGTTTTACTATGCAGGTGTTCTGAATACTTGATTTTGAATGGTCATTCTTCACCCAAATATTTTTGTGTAATGACTGCTAAACTAAATAATTGAACGTTGCCCAGCCCCTGGTAACAGTTTTCTTACATAGCTATACTAGTTGTATGTTGCCTGTTCGCGGTCTCATTTCTCTCATGTAATAAAATGATCTAAAATCAATATTTTATGTTTTGTTTATTAATTTAGTGTGCTTCAAATCAGGGTCTTGATGAGTTGGCAGCTTGGCCCTGTTGGCAGCAACCATCCAACTGTATATCATGGTTTACTTATTAAGCACGTCATTGCATAACCTGCAATGACGTGCTTACTGTTAAAAAGTGTAGGGTCAGTAAGATTTTTTAATGTTTTTGAAATTAATTTATGCTCACCAAGGCTGCTTTTATTTGATTCAAAGTACAGTAATAAACAGCTAAATTGTGAAATAGTATGTAAGAATTGTAATAAGTTTAAAAAATTAAATTATTAAATTAATTTTATTAAAAAGAAGTAATGAAGATTTTAACATGTGGATTTATGATGAGTCTTCAGAATCACACACAAAAATCATTCTAATATACTGAAGAACCATTTTTATTTTTATTGAAAACAGTTGTACTTATTAATATTTTTCAAAACAGTTTTCAGGATTATTTGATGAATAGAACGTTCAAAAGAACAGCATTAATTTGAAATAGAAATATTTTGTAACATTATAAATGTCTTTACCAATAACCAATAAATAGCTGATGTGTAACATCTATTTTATATTTTATAAATTTTTTCTAAATGCATTTACCATAAAACACTAAAATTTATCATTTTAATATTATTATTGTTTTAAATGGCAAAGATGTATTTGTGAGTTTTAAAAAAGATTTCATTCAACAGTGTTATGATTAATTTATAGTGTTGAATATGTAATTTATAGTGTTATGTTAAAGACAAAACAAATAACCAGTATGATACTTTTATATCATGCATTTTTTGTACTGTATGCAGGTTTGTGTATAAATTCACTTTCAAGCTCAAACATGCTGTGGTAGCACATGACCCCTAACTTTCTCCATGACCAAACACCACTGATTTAATTTAATTCCTAATTCCTTTCTCTCTCTTCCTTCATCCCTCCTTTGAATAGCCCCCACAGAGAATGTCATGTTGAAAAGGGAGTGAGGCAGCAATGTTTTGCCGAAATGTTTGTTTGCAAGGTTGAGTGATGTCTGATCCCCCTGAGAGCTCATTTTGCCAAGTTTGCGCTTGATTTGCTTCTTATGCTGTTTATTAAAGGTAATTACAAGCTGTTTGGAGATCTATAAGAGACCTGCTCAGGGGGAGCCTCCTCCAAAAGGTGTAGGAACAGAATGGAAAATGAGGTACACTTGCGGGCAACGTGGTGAAATCGCATGGGTAGGGGTTGCAGGTGTGCTTAGAGAAAACACTGTGGAGGAATTTGTCTATAGTTGATCGGGTTTACTGATACATTGCAATCTCTGACACCGGAAGCGTTAGATCCGAATGAATCTTTGACATGCTGGTATGTTAGAAGCATGTGTGTACATCTTTCTCAGGTAAATCTGGTAGAGGTGCAGCTGCCCCGTTTCCCCCTTTCCCTCCCCGCTGTCCCAGATCCGTCCAGGTGTGTCTCAGCCAGCTGCCGTGGAGGGGAAGGAGCGGCGATATCAGGAGCTCGTCAGCCTCCCAACCCCTCCTTCTCCGTGCCGTGCGGTAATTGTTAAAAAGACAAACAAGCTGCCTGCCTATCTGTGCATAATGAAAGGGGGCCAGCCGCAATTTGCTCCTCACTTAATTCGTTAAGTATTCTGAATTTATTTTCTCGAGTGACAGTGGCATCTGTCGTAGCTGGGGAAGAGGACTTATGTGCACATGACGTTACACAATGGGATGCGTGATGAGGGGGAGGAAATGTGATAAGGGTGCAGTGTTAAAAGGATAGTTCACCCAAATATAAAAATTCTGTAGGTAATTATTTATTAATGTTCTTTCTGCAATGTTCTGCATGTTCTTTCTATGCAGTTACTATGAATGGACTGAATCTATAAACTTTCAATTTAAAAGTGTTATAAATGTTCCATATGATTCAGTCACTATATATTCCAAGTCTTCTGAAGCCTTATGATAACTTTGTGTGAGAAACCGCATAGATCTATGCCATTATTATTAGATTTCCTCACGAGAATTCCTAAAAGAACTAGTAATGTCCATTTGTGAATGAATCATTCTTTTGAGTTGTATCTTTTCAGTGAATCACTTGATGCAGTGATTGATTCATTCATGAATCAGACTTTTTTGGTTCTACTTAACTTGAATATTGGTCTTTCTCTCCTAAAAAGCTTATCATATGACTTCAGAAGATTTTAAATGTGGAGCATGAGTCATATGGACCATTTTAATCATCCTTGTTGAAGCATTAAAGTCTCCATTCATAGTAATCGCAAGGAAAAGCGGTCAGGAAAAGAAAGTCAAACAGGTTTGGAACAACAAGAGGGTGAGTAAATCATTTAAGAATGAAGAGGTCTCATTTTTGGTTAAACTAGGAGGTCCATCAGAAGAAAAGGTGGGGACAAGGTATAGATTTAGTAAGAACCCAAGTTCACTATAGTTGTCGTCAGAAAAGCAGAGAGGTGCAGGTGATACAGCGGTGCCAGGTAAACTCCAAAAATAAAGCCCCCTTAATACTCCCTGATAATTAACATCTGATGTCTGGTGTGATCTTGCCTCTGCACATCAGCTCAGTGTGTGAGTATATATACTGTGTGTGTGTGTGTGTGTGTGTGTGTGTGTGTGTGTGGGAGGAAGGAATAAGCGGATGTCATAGCTCATCAGTGCTCTATGTGAGATGCACAGGAATCAGGGGAAGGCACACTCTCGATGGAAGGGCAGAGGCGGAGGTCCCAGAGAGATGGGTGGAGGCCCCTCAGTGTATGTGCATGCGCTCGAGCCCGTGTGTGGGAGAAGGGGCCACCTGGGGTCGGACTCTTCAAAGGCTGCTCTCTGAGGAGCGGTGAGAGGTGCCTGTATGACAGGAATCTTGGCTTTGATCCGGAATAGGAGTCAGAGTGGGAGAGGAGATGGAAGGCAGGAAGGATGAATCCAGAAGGGAACTCAGAGGTGTGACTTTAAAAAAAAAACAGAAGGTGTGGGACATGGTAGATCTAAGACAGGCCTATCCCCTGTTAGGTTTCTTTTAGGATTCTCTCTAAATCTTCACTTTTACCCTGTGGGTATGCCTCTAACATGCTTCTGCTGTTTGTCTGTCTCCTTGTTCTGTTGTATGTATAACTCTGCGTTCAGAGGCATTCTGTGTTTATGTTTCTCGCTTTGAGTTACATCTGGATTGTTTAGAGCATTCATTTCATTAACTAGGGGTATATTGTTCATAAGTTTTAAACTTGAACTTGCAACTTTTCACAGCTTGTTTGGAATACAGACTGTAACCTCAAATAATGTGATTTATGGAGGAAAGTTGTTCTGTTACATTTTAAAAGTTTAAACATAGGATGCACAATTATTGTTACCATATCATATATTAGAGATTAAAAAGTATATTACATTATGCAATACAAATATTACATAATAAAACATACATGTACAACAACACATTGTAAATAAAATACTAGATACAATTTTATTTAGTGTAAAGTTAATATTATATATGTAATATTATATAAAATAGAATATTTATTTATTTATTATTATATTTTATTGCATGTTTATTTCTACTATTTTACATTTAGATGACGTTTGCAACATTTAATGCTCACTGAAGGTAATCTCGCTAATCAGTTAAAAACAGTAATCAATTTTAATGCATAGTTGATTATAAGATTTAGCAAATCTCAAAATTAAAAGCTATTTTGTTTACTATAAACTAGTAAGGCTGTGATGCCTAGATATTAATATTGTCCATCCCTAGTTTAAAACTTTCCCTAGTTTAAAACTTAAAACTCTATCTGTGTGCTTTAAAAAAAAAAAGGGAAACTTTTTCAATAGAAATGTTTCAATTTATAATATAAATCTAATATCAATATAAATGTTTTTTAGTTTTTGTGACTAAAGTAATCTAGAAGTTTGGGATGTAGAAGGAATTCTGTGATTGGCTTGGTTTTATCATGCTGTGTCCTCACTGGTTATTCAGCATCACCAACATATTCAGATATTTCACCTTGAATTTGTTGAACAATTTCAGATGGAAAACGTATAAAGAGATTAAGTGAATGAGTGAGGGTAGAAGATTATTGGGTATCATCAAGATCGAGGGATGTGACGGGCGAGTGAATTTGGCAAGGAACAAGGGATGAGATGAGAGGAATGCATGATCAGTGCTTTTCCCGCCCTCTCGGTACAGAGATGTTGCGGGAGGAATAGATACAGAGGGAGGGAGAAAGAGAGAGAGAGGAACTGACTGGGTGCTGATGAGGGAGGTTGACCTTCGGAAGTGAGTGAGAGCGAGCGAGGAGGATGAGGCTGGCTGACAGGGGCTCTCCTGGTTTTTGGCAGCCTCTCAGTCTGCGCGGTGAGCAGCTGGACTTCATTAGGCGCTGGTGTTAATTACTGGGTCCAGGCTGCAGCACAAAACACTCACCGTAATTCAGCCAGGGTCACCTTGAAATTGATCACCATCAGAGAGAGGAAGACGGACGGAGTAGAATGAATGAACGAGTGACACAAACTATTTGGTCTGTTTCAAAACCTACTAAGGCACATTCCCAACGTGAAGACTCATCTAAATGCTATTCATCTTAAGATATCTTTTATGGCCTAATTCTAAGGCAAGTCGAATCCTTTGCAGAGGATGCAATACCATAATGCATTCCGAAAAGCTCAGTGGAAAAAATTTACCAAAAATGGCGGCCGAGCCAAGAGAAGCATTGACTTTACATATAGCATAGATAGAAATGGTGTGCTATGTTTTATGCTTATTGTCTGGCAGCTTAGCGTAACGCTTTGGAATATGTTGATGCCAAATTGTCTTTACTGATTTTAGGAAAGAATCTTCCACGATGGCTAGGTTTCTCTTTTGGAAAGTCAGGCATCGAGGCAGCTCACTAGG
Source organism: Sinocyclocheilus anophthalmus (assembly GCA_018155175.1). Taxonomy (NCBI): domain Eukaryota; kingdom Metazoa; phylum Chordata; class Actinopteri; order Cypriniformes; family Cyprinidae; genus Sinocyclocheilus; species Sinocyclocheilus anophthalmus. The sequence goes on from JADLZN010005127.1 coordinate 180,312, forward strand.
TTTTGAAACAGAGTTTGTGCCTACTAAAAGAGCTGTGAAACAAAAACAGCTGTTCTTTAGCTAGTGACAGAAACGGCGAGTGTTAAATGCTACAGCTGTAGCAGACGACGCGGATCGACAGATATGGGGTGAAGTCGCAGTCAAGGCAGCGATCACTGTGGCTTGGTCCTGTGACTCCGGCCTGCAAGGTCAACCTCCCTGCGGCGGATGACTCAGCTGACCAAACCTGGGAAAAGGACCATTCAGGTCTTGAAATGTGTGGGAGAGAAAGCTGGCAGAAAGCACATTTGGAGATTATTTTCTGTCCACTGCTCTGGGACTTCTTCACACTTATGATAGCTCCGTCGCACACATACACGCACAGTTATACAATTACTTTTAAGTTATTCTTTGGAGTGAAGCTTGCGGTCCTACCTTGGCGACACTATGGTAATTACAGTACAAGAGGACAAAGAGAGACAAATGGAAGTCGAGGAGGTACGAGAGAGAGAGGGGAAGATGTAATAGTCGGCCCGATGCGCACGCGGTCCCTGCATACCAGAGGCGTACAATAGAGCGCTTTTATTCGGCATCCTCACAAAACAAAAGTCTACCACTCTCTGCTCTCAATAATACAAAGGTCTGATACAATCTCCTTCTTAATTCTCAACCATGTCAGTTTTTCAGGAATGTTTTTGCCTCCTCCCTGAAGAAAATCAATGCATTCTGATTTGGTAATTTCCCAGGGTGCCACGCTCTGCGCTCCCTGCGCTGAGAGAGGTGACAAATCCGGTCATGGCGGCGTGAACCTTCTCCCCCTCCCTTCCCATCTTCCTCGGTTTCCACTCTGCTTTTGTTTGTGTTTCTCTCTCTCTCGATCTCTCTCTCGCCGTCTCTGGGTGTTGCGACAGTGCGCGAGCTTAGAATTTGTTGGAATTTCACAGCCCTTCCCGGTGCTCTGGTGAAAAACACTCATTTGTGACGGTGCCAAGCTGCTAATGGCGGATGGCGGGGTCCGTGCCGAATCCCACCTCCGCTCCCCCGCGCTCGTTATTCCGTGCTCGGCACCGCTCGCACCCCTCCCCTACATCTGCCAAACTCAGCTGCGAGGGAGCTGCATAATTATCCCACCGGAGCCTCAGACGCCTCCATGCCGTCACAACTGGGGCTTCATTAGAGACCCGCAAGAATGCCCCTGTGTGTGTATGTGTGTGTGCGAGAGAATGTGTTACGTTTATTTGAAGATATTTACACGCGTTCCTTTGTGTGTTTGTGTGTTGTGTATGTGCGCGAGTGTGTAGCGAAGCCTGGATAGTTGCTCCGAGAGTTTTATGTCCATGGCTTGCAGCACGAGTGTTACTTTGGTGCCGTTCGCATGCATGTTTGCAATTCCTGTCTGTGCTAATATTCTGGTGAGTATGCCATTAATGAGTGTGTGGCGTGTGGGTGTGCGAGGAGCTGATGAGTCGGGCTCAGAGGTAATTTGACTTCTTAGAGCTACAGACCCCTGTGCCACCCTCCACCCCCCCAGCCCCCTTCACCAGCTGAGCAGTCCCTGAGGAAGGCCGGGTTTAACAGGGCCTAGATTCCCCCACTTACAACGCACACATGCCGCAATGACACACACTTATATACTGTCAAAGACACGCGCACTTCAAATGCACGTTCATAATGAGACACTGGCCACTTATAAAGGCGCCTGTCCATGTGCGCATCTCTCTGAGACTTATTTGTCTTGTGTGAGGGTTTGCTTGTAGGCTAAAGTGTGAGTAGCAAGCACATATGTCAGTGTGTGAATAAAAGTCAGTAAAGCCATAAAACATAGGTTTAAATTTATATTCAGGTAGTTTTGAGGAGCTTTCAGGAAGTATCACAACATTTAGTTTGATTTCTGCTTGTAGTTTTTGCTTTAACACTATTTTAAGACAATCTCATCTGCCTTTCTCATTTTAGTAGTAGCTCTGCCTTGTCCATGGACCATCCACAGTGTACTTCTGTGTTGCTTAAATCAAATTGCCTGATTTGTAATGTTGCGTCCATGAGTCAAGTCAGGTTTTTACCAGTGTGTTTGGAAATTAAGTAGCTACAAAATTACCATTTTTTTTACAGAACAAAATTAAGCCGTATTACTCTTATTATTGTGTTTTGTACAATCATTCACATGGACAGTGTATTCTTTTCTTTCTTTTTTTTGGATAGAAATTAATTCTTTTCTTCAGCATGGTGCATTGATTATAAGAATTTTACGTAGTTACAAAATATTTCTATATCACATCAATTCTGTTGTTTTTTAAGCCTTCTATTTATCAAATAATCCTTAAAAATGTATCATGATTTCCACAACAATATAAAAAAAGTACAACCATTTTTCAACATTGATAATAATAATAAATGTTTTTTTGAGCAGCAAATCAGCATATTAGAATGATTTCTGAAGGTTCGTGTGACACTGAAGACTGGATTAATGGCAGCTGAACATTCAGCTTTGCAATCACAGAAATAAATTACATCTTAAAATATATTAATATAGAAAAAAGTTTTGTTTTTTTTACTTTTTAATAATATTTCACAATATTTAATCTTTTTTTTGAGCAATTACTGCAGCGTGGTGAGAATAAAAGACCTTTTCAAAAACCGACCCGAACGACAGTAGTTCTAACTGAATATATATATATAGATATATATCATATATATAATATATATCTATATTTATTATACTTGATCTGTTACTGTTGTTTAATCTATTTGAGATAAAGAGAAACTGTAGTCATCTTGCATGTCAGGCAGACACACTAAGTGTATGGTTATTGGCCAGAATAAGCTGTGAAGTGAACCAGACTAAGACTGTAATGACCTGATTTGAGTATTGAGACGAAGTTATCTGAAAATGCTAGCTTAGAGAATTTGTTGTTGTAGGGTTTGTTTGGAGGCTAGCTTGGAGGATTTGTTGTTGTAGGGTTTTTTACCTCTCATTAAGTCTCTCTTTTCTCTCTCATTTCTCTTCTTACGTCACTTTCACCTCCTCTGCTTTTCTCTCTGCTCTCTGAAGAGTCTGGAGACTCTAATTGTAATGATGTTTGGGTTCTTTTTATCTCTGCCACACATTGATGTTGTAATTGTAGGTCTGTGTGTGTGTGAGGGAAAGAGGAGGGTTATTACTGTCCGCTGTTCCCTCAGGCCACCGACCGCGCTGTTGTAGACGGCCGTTAGCGCTCCACGCATGCCAGTGCATGTGATGTGGGGCTGGCTGTTGCATCACCTTGCCGCTACTACATGCTGCTCTCCCATAGAACTCCAAAACTTGGAAAGACACATATATTCCTTTTCTGTACTTGTTAAAGAGAAGATAAATCACTTTTTAAGTCACTTTAAACATGTTCGTGCACAATTTGCCATTGCATTGTGTTCTTTTTATATATTTACTCATGTTTTGCCCTCATGTCAGCCAGAAGTTTCATACGAACACTGAGACATCCGCATGAGGAAGAGAGCTTCAGATTTTCCATTTGAAACTCGGCAGGGACATTAGACCACCTTGGAGGAACCACAAGCCTCCTCTGTGTACCCTCCACCCCAAAGGAAAGCCAGAACTTCTCAGTTCCAGGCCAAAGCAAGCATCCTCTCCCCTCCTGGGCCAGATCTTCTAGCACAGTTACACTCCAGTGTTCGCCCAAGGACAGAGGGGAAGTTAAGCATGAAAGCTACTTGATACTCTCGCCTCACTTTTATGCACCAGACTAACCATTTTGAACTAGATCTCAGTGTTGAGACAGGCATGTTTTCACTCTTTGGTGACCTTTGGATGTAGGGTCAGATGTCAGAGGGTAAACACTGTGCTGACTCGCTGCATTTCCTGCAGGCGTTAATTGTGCTGCTGGCACCTTATTGACAGTGTTTCTTGCTCTCCATACTGTGCACATTTTGTCTCGCTCACACCTCAGCCCCCTCCTTCCTCTGTCAGTAAATCCCCTTTATACTGGAAGGACGTGAGGGAATGGAAGAGATGGATGAAGAGGGAGGAGTGGATGGATGGATAGATGGGGAGGGAGGAGGACGAACTGTGAGCTGGGCTTCTACGTAAGTGTCAGTCATATTAAAAGCCGCTGACAGCTTTCGCTTCCAGACCAAACTCTGGACAAATAGCTCTCCAATCGATAGTTTCCCAACAGCAATATTTGGTATCAATGCGTGTCCTTCTCATTACACGATGAGGCCAGAGACTCCCTGGGCTCTGAATAATTTATCCCCCTGACGTGGAGAGAATAGCAAAGAAGGAAAAGCTGCCCTATCTCTCTCATACTCTACTGCTCCGTTCCAAAACCAAGTGAGCTGCCTCCGTAGGCAGCATTTTAAAGCATTATAGCCATGAAGTCTGTTCCAAAATGTAGGCAGCGTAATTATGCTGCATCCTAAGATACATAATTTTGGCTAAATTCTGCATTTGCAGAGAAAGTAATATGCTGCGAAGATGGAGGACAGACCAAAGAGAAATGAGAGAAATATTGAATATAAATAAACATTCAACACTGAAAAGTGTTAAAAAAAATACATTTAAAAAAGGATGAATTATAATTCATTTAAAATGGAAAATAATATTTAAAAGCTCAAATAATATTTCTGAATTTAATTAAGAAAGCTTTTTAAAATCCCAATTCTGTTCCCAAATTTGAATAGTTGCAAACAGGATATGGAATAGCAATTTAAATTAAGTATTCAATATTTATTATTTGATATTTATTTTTAATTTTTAAATGTAGGTAAAAATAATCATTTGAAAGTGTTGACATTTTTAAAAATCCTATAGCAATTTTTTTTAAGTTTTGGTCCAGAATGTCTGAAACTTTTAATAGATGGATGGATAGATAGATATGTTTATGAGTATTACGTTTTTAGCTTAGTGTTATGCTAGCAGTAAACTATTGTTTTTGCCTATGTAGAGCATTTTCAGTCACTTATGAGGTTTCATTTCAGTTGTCTAAATAGGCAACGACTTTCTAAGACGAAAAGGCAGTTCACTAGGTTTTGCAACAGAGCCCACCACACTTAGCTCTCCATAGCTCATACCATGTGCTCACCTCATTCCCTGTGTTCTCAAGCCTGTCCCTTTCTCTTCCTCATTGACACAAATCTTCCCCTCTCTTTCTCATGCTTTTCTCATCATCATATTTTTAGTTTTCCTCCAGAAGCCCCACTTCTCTTTTTAAGTAGCTTTACATACATTAATCGCTCACCATGCCAGGTGCTGCTGGGCAGTATTTGCCTAGACTCAGCAGTATGTATGCGTTTATGGGGTGAGCGGGGTCTGTGAGGGTCCTCCATAAGAAGAGGATCAACATATCCATAGGCGTTACGCATCTTGCCGTCACCTCTCCGGGGAAAGGGCAACACACTTACTCCTCTCCGACCACATCTCTCGCTCATTATGGTGGCAGCCAATGGCGTGGGATCTGTGTGGAGGTGAGCCATCTTGAATAAGTGGTAGAGAACATTAGCGAAGAAGAAGATAATGGAGGTCTGGAAGGCTGGCTAATGAGTGCTATCCTCTCAAGAACAGACCCTCAGCCTTATCCCTCTCTCTCCCTGATTAAATGCGCTGAGGAGAAAGCAGGAGGAAAAGGTTCCCGCTCCATCTTCCGTTATCTTTCGTGACCCTTCCCCCCTCACCCGCCCTCGCCTCCTAATCATCGCTAAGTATTATAAATGTTAGCTTAAACCAGGCAATCATCGCTACACCATAATAATAAACTTTTATTGCCATGTTCCTATTAGTGAGTTAATGTTGTCTGCTGATGGCGTGTAATTGTGCTCTTTTCTCGGCTTTGCGAGTCCCACATTTCCCTCATGCCCAATCAGCTACGCACGGGGAGAGAAAATAAATAGCCTAATGCTGTTTTAATTACTGAAAACATAAAGCATGAAGCCTACGCCTTCCCTCCTCTCCTCTCCTTTAGCTACCTGCAGCTCTCAACACCACACTCGCAACCAGCGGCACTGACCGGCAGAGCGAGCGGGGCCATGGCTCGTGCCCGCCCACTCTGTGGAGGAGCCGCAGATACCTTTAGGGACATCTGGAAGAGTTTGGATGCATTTACGTTTCCATCATTAGCAAAGTATGCTCTTACAAGTACGTTCTGGGGGGGGCGAACTCGCTTAACAGTCACAGCACAAAAACCTGCATCAGATTCCTGCATTTTGTGAACTCGTTTACGGCGTTACCTGATTTACAAATAGACGGGCGACCGCAATCCTTCGTGGGGAGTTCGTTCTTGGTGTTGTTTTGCGGTCTTAGCTGGTCATTATGTTCACTATCTCTTTTTAGTATGCACACACACACACACACACACACACACACACACAAACCTCTGTAATCAACCCTGAGAACATGGCCTGGTATCTCTTACGAAGCGTTCCTTCGTGACAGTGCTTACTACAATGCAATTAGTCGCATATCACACACATTCTCATACACAAAACCACCTCCTGCGGTGTTAACAGTGCTAACATCCCATCCATACCATCACACACTCAATCATCGACACACACACTGCACTTCCATAGTGTAGCGGTGTTTCTAAGGAAACAGAGCGTTTGACTTGTCTTTGTGGCTCCCAGTCAGCCGCCTTCCCAGACGCCACTGTTCTTATTTTAACTCTCACCCTTCACACCTCCGCCGAGGCCGGAGAACACGCTCGCCCCTCTAGACATGACACTGAAGCAGATGTTAAAAGTGCTCCTGCAGTAATTAATCTGGTACCTGTGCTATAACTGTTGATTTAAAAAAGGGGGGCTCCAAACTACACAGAGTTATAAATAGATGGAAATGTTAAAACACTGATGAAATGGTTTGTTTTTATTTTTAGACATTAAGTAAATCCAAGCAGCATCTGCAGTGGTTCACATCTCAGAAGTTTCAGCTGTACTGGCCTGGGTTGTTTAACCCACATGTTTTGTTTTGTGTCTCTTGAAAATCACACATTGAATATCAGTTTGATTTCATAAACAAAATTTCAACTGTACTCCATGAAACTATTTTTTTTTCTCTTTCCTATTTGTGGTCTCAGAGACCCCTGTTGTAAAATACTAAGTAATGCAACAAATTCTCACACTGAAGTCTCTGACTGGTGTACACTTTTGCCAGTTGTTTTAATTTATTTTATTGTGTTTTATATGGTTTGTATTTGCCAGTGTTCTTTTAGGTTATTTAGATGCGGTTATAATATTTTATATATATATTTTGAATTTGCTTTTATTTTTCTATTTTTCAGTTTTCATTTTAATTTTAGTGATATATTTGTAAGCTTTTGTCATTTTATTAGTTTTTTATAAATTTTGTTTTTTATTATATTAGTCCTTTATCTTAGCTTCTTTCAGTAGCTGCCAAGGCAGCATTTCTAAGTTCTTAATTCATTTTTAGTTTTGTATTTTTTTTTTTTTTATTGAATATTTCTATTTATTAAAAAATTGTATTTAAACTTTTTAAGATTTAGTTTTAGTTGACAATAACTACTTCCATTTCTGAAAACTGTATGAATAATTACTGGTAAAGAAAACCTATGAATTATCTTTCATAGTATATACCTACTTAAATTTTGTTAGGTCAAAGGAACTTATCAAAAGTATGAAAAAGTTGTTAACTTACCATTTATTATTTTTACACAAATATCTTTGGGAGCTCTCAAACCCAAACATAAAAACAGTAAAAAAAAAAAGAAAAAAAAAAGTCAGTCTCAACAGAACATGAAGGTTGTAAAGAAGAAGCCGGCAGGGATGGACACAGATTTGTTGCAGAGTGGAAAGGCAGTAAACCCCCCTGAGGATGTCATTGTGACTTGAGGTTTCGGTAGACATCGGATGACAGGCAGAGAGTTGGAATAATTGTGGGAGATTTTCTGCCTTCATCTCATATTTTCTTCATTTTCAATTCCACATAATGTGTCCTTCCCTGTAGCGAAGTAATCATATTACAGTTTGTATCTATTTAAATGTGTGTGTGTTTTGAAGACTGAAAGAGAGTTAGAAGTGCTAACTTATAGCAGATGTTGACTAACACGCACACACATACGTGTCAAAAGACACGGTTTTGCTCTTTTCTGGGTGTATATGAATAAGAGCTGGAGGGGCAGATTAAAGGTGTGGGGTTTGTGCCCCGAGGCCTGCTCTAGTCTGCCACAATCCCTTATCCAGCCTTGACCCAGACAGCATTGATCCACACGAGTACGTGCTTGTACAAAGCTTATTAACCCTTGTGAAAACTACCTAGTCTGTGACTGGTCAACTATAACACATAGAGAGAGTCTTTTTGGAATCATACCACTGGCCGATGTCATACCACATGACATCGGCCAGTGGAATTTGCTTCTGTTACTTGTGATTGTTGGTCCAAGTAGGTTATGGGTGCACAGTCATTGCTGGCAGAAATTGTCGTACCAATTTTGATGTAGTTCTCCAAACACTGAAAGAACCATCCAACTGTGCTATGGGTTCACGTATGGGCAAACACAGACACACTCTCACTAAAGTCTCTTTGTGTCAGGGCTTCAATGACACACACTGTTTTACAAGTTTGCTAGGTACTGTAGCAAGAAAAAAAACAACATGGTAAAACTGAAAATGCACACTAAAAAGTAGCTTAGAAGTCCTGATGTTTCCTTTGATACATCGTACAAAGAATAAAAAAATATATATATAAAAATTTTGCTCATCTTGGCTTTGTGTTTATATCTAGATATGCTATATCTCTTACTTTTGTTTTGTTTTTCCAGCAGACGTGCAAAGTTTTTGAACATCTGTTGTTTGAAAATGTATCCCATTATATTCAATTCCTTCCTCTAGGAAATTAAATGACCATTTCTGGTGTCATGCAAGATCTCATCTTCCTGCACACCTGATCAAACTGCAGCATATTATCGTGATATCTTGTTTTAGCTAATCATAAAAGCTTTTCGCAAACGGTTAGCATTATGCTAAGCTAGTAAACTAAGCAATTAGCATGGCAACCAAAGGTTAAATGAAAACACAAAAAGTGTATTCTGATCTGTTTTCATGATTAAGAATAAATAATGTGATTTTGTACAATTTATAATCAGACACCAAAGATAAACCTATAAAAAAACTTAGCTAAGGAAGGGAAAAGGGGTGATTGCCTAGCATTATGCTTCAATACCAGAACTAACACTCTTAAATTGACATGTTACTCAATAGAACATTAGCAAACGCTGACGTGAGGCTTGTGTGGAGGCTTTAACACACTTTAAGCAGTTGATCCTTTAGTGTGTCATTATAGCAATGTTGTTTTGTCAACTATAGTAGACGTAAAATAGTATTTGTGACGTACTGTAGTGAGGGACCATTTACAAAGAGGAAATAGACATTTGCAAAGTGAGGGGTCGAAATATAAAGGCAAAAATCAAAGCAAAGTGCTTCTGTTACTACATAGGCCGTGCAAGTTACCCTTTGTCTTCCTTTCTTTCCTTTTCCTCTCTCACACCCACACGTACATACCCACAGTTACGAATAAAAGTATGCAAATATCGCAGCATGTTTGATTCTCCGACTCTGTGTGAGGTCCCCACAGACTCATCAAGACTTTAGCACCTCCATCAAGTCAGAGCGGAGAGAAAGAGGAGGTCTCAGCTACACCTTACATCACACACCCCGGTGGGTGGGTGTGTGTGTGTGCGCGTGCGTGCGTGCGTTTGTGCGCGTGTGTCTGTGGTCTCACTGAGCAGCTGATGTGGAAGGTTGGTTTGTTAAAAAAGGGAGAAAATGATAAAAAGAAAAAAAAAGTATTGGGTCCAGGGGTGTGAAAATGGACCTATATCACTGTCAAGGACACCTTTAATTACAACAGCAGGGGTTCGGCGTGAGGGTGTGCCTGGAGTTGACAGGGCAGAAGGAATTCTGGGTAGATATAACTCAGTTTGACTCTTCGAGTCAGACTCTCTTTTATTGTTTATTTTTAATTATTATTATATAATTAATAATTTTTTTATATTTAATTTTGAATTGCATTTTATCATATTTTTTAAATGTTATCCTTCCTTGAGTGAACACACCCTGGGACCACTCTACAACTTCTCCCAACCATACATAAGCTTATAAAGAATGGAGCTCTTTACACACATTGCATTTAATACACAACACGTAATGGTTATTATATTATATTATTATTATATATTATTACCCTTCATCAGACAACATTTATTGAAATAGAACTTTTTGTAACATTGTAAAGTCTTTTACTAGTGACTTTTGATATTTCATCCATCCTGCTGACTAAAAGTTAAAAACAAACAACACAAATAATGTTTAAACTGTCTAAACAATTATTTTTAAAAAAATAATTTTGAATCGAAACAGATATTCTGCTATTTAAAAAAAGTAGATAAAAAATAAATGAAACAAAATGTTCATTGAGTTGTGATGATGATTGTGTGGACGTTTTAGCACCTGTCTGTCCGCTCTTGCACACACTCTGCGGAAGACCTCTGAAGACTAACACTCTTGAATTCAGCCACATTATGGTGCTGAACGCTAACGACCTCTTACACGTCTTACACTAGGTGCGTCACAGTAGTGACAAGTGAATTAACGTTTTTGTAAAAAATAATTTCTATGTTAATCTGAATTTTTATCTTACCTGCTGCAACCTTGAAGACATTTAGCTGATTACATTTTTTTTTTTTTTTTTTTAATTTTGCATGTGTAGCTCAGACCCTCAATTAAATGTTCTGTTTTTGTCTGTGTGTGTTGCTGTTGTTCATTTTCAGTTTTGCATTATGCGTCATTGGAAGCTTGTTGCATCAATGTTAAACTACCATTAGACAGCAAACCTGTTAATTAAAACTCAGATTTTAAGTGTTTGGATGTTTCTTTGCATTGAAGTAAATATGTTCTAGGTCGTGTCAGAACGCCTGTCTTGTTAAAAGCTCCTCCGTTCTCATGCTCTGACGTCTCCCTTCCTCAAAGTGTACAAATATATGCAAACGAGAACATTAGTCTGAAAAGGCACTCTTTAGTTCTTCATTAGCGGAGGGTGAAGCTACAAAGAGCACAAACAATATGGGGAAAAAATCCGATGGAATGAATCAAAGAGGTGAGAGCTTTGTCAGACGAGCAGAAGCATATACGCTGCCTGCCGCCCCATTTCCTTGGCAGAGCGGCTGAATTAGCATGATAATCATTCTCATCGTTTACAAGGGCGAAATGTTTCAGTTTAATGCCTTGCTTGTGTTACAAGCCATGCACTTAATTAGATGGTAATGACTCCGGCGAGGCGAGCGGAAGAGAGGGGAAGACGGGTTGTGAGGATGAGGAGTGAGAGCCCTTCACATCCAAGAGCCCTGCCATTTTTCCCCCACTCCAAACCTGTCACTATCCACCTCCCAGGCCTGACGTTGTAGTCCAATTTTGGTTCAATCGGACTGAATTAATTCCGATTGATGAATCTGAATGTAGTGTTTACATGAACGCTAAATAAAGTGATCGGGTTGATGTGCGCGTTTATATGTCACAAGCTTCAAATTGTATTTTTTATTTTTTTAACATGCGCTCACTGCACAAATATAGAGTTTCTACAGTGTGGACATAATAACCACTCTCCTGCACGGTTTCTTTATTTGTTTTTAACAGCAGAATTAATATTTATCCATTTATGGGGTTTTATAATGACAGGACACGCATTTATACAACACTATTCAAAAGGAAGAGCCACTCGTTCCGCGCGTCAGACGTCATTACGCTATTTCTGCATCTCTGCACATGCGCAGTCCTTTCAGTTTCGGGTTCAATCCGATCGAGTGTTTACATGCACTCTCAATCATATTAGAAAAGGAATAAACCACCCCCTTCAATCCGATCGAATTTTCATTCGGATCGATTAAGGTGTTTACATGAAGGCTTTTCAGTCCGATTGTCAATCCGATTACAAACTGATTATTTGGTTGCATGTAAACGTAGCCACACACACACACTGCATGCTGCGTCCTGTAGCCATGGCGACGGTTTACACAGGTAAATTGTGAGGCACAGTCTAGTGTCATTGTGACCCTAGGTCACTTCATTTATGCCCTGTAGTGTATTGGCATATCAGGATAAACAGACCTTTTTGCTTTTACGTAATGTTATATCCTGTCCTCCTCTGATTCTATCTGTTTTTTTTCATTCTTTGGTGCTAGTCAAAGAGTGTTTATGTCTGTCTGTCCACCAGTCTGCCTATCTGTAATATACTGTACATTGCTATATATTATTTTATTATTGATTCATTATTATATAATTTTCATTTCATTTATTCATTCATTCAGTCTTTTTTGTCAAAAATATTCTTCATAATTATACTTGGATTTTATAAAAATTTTTATATTATTGTATTTTTTTCAATGTATGCTCCAACAAATTTAGCAGTGATGCTCATATGCTAATGCATGTTCAATCAGTTTTTTCTAAAAAAAAAAAAAGTTGTATATATGTATATATGTGTGCGTGTGTGTGTTTAAATTGTTTGAATTACGTTTATTTTTTTCATTATATTGTATTTTTTAAGGTTTTTATTTTGTTTTTTTATTCATCATTTCATGACTACTCTACATATCCTCACTAACCCATGCATATTTTTTATATAAAAGCATTAGAGCTACTTTATACATATAACAAGATTGTGTGTTTTAGAGGGACACAGCCACTTTAGATCCTTTCGACCTTCTCTCCTGTCCCATAACCGTCATTTTCCTCCTTCTTGTAATAGGATGTCAGGGATCATGTTCTCGCTTCTTGCTAAGGAAGACAAAGACTGTGTAGTTAGAAGTGACTGAGAACTTTTACCATTAGAGAATGCAGGCTGGAATCCAACATGAGAGCAGGCCTTTGGGTACAGGCTGGCTCGCCGCGTTAAGCCCAGAGCCTGCCGTCTCGCTTGCTGTCGGATTGGAGCGATACGCAGGTCCATATCTCACCCCGTGTCCTGGCTCTGAGCTCTCTGCCCTGGGCCAAGAGGTCTATCCTTCCCTGCCCACCACTCCTGACGGCTGTCCGATAGAGGACGTGAGTTTAGAGCATGTCATTCTGGATAGATTGCCGTACTGCGTGAGTGTGTCTGCAGAAGTATAAAAGCCTGGTTGGGAGCAGGACTGTTTAGTCTCCGCCGTTGATCCCGCTCATGCTGTTCTTTGAAACGGCTGATAAATGCGGATCTTCAGTCACACTCTAATTACAGCAGCTTAAGTGCTTTAACCACTGTTATCGCAAACTGTTCTATTCTCTGAAGTCTGTCAAAATACACACATACACACATGCATACGTGCACGCCAGAGCGTTTGTTTGTGCGTTTACACGTCACGTTTGTGTGTGCACGACTGTTCGTTTACACAGGCCGCGGTTACGAGAGTGCCTGTGCGTTCTCACGGGCGAGGGACTTATCTCCACATGTGTGCGAGCAGAAGTAGAATGTGATGGCACTTGATGTTCCGTCGAACGTATTTTTCACAGCGCATAATTTAAAAGTTTCCTCCTGTTTGCATCTCCTGCCGTTTCTGTCGACTCCCCTCCCTCTCTCGCTCCTTCCATCAGAGGGTTGTACCTCAGTGACAGCCCTCGGACTGCCTGTGGTCTGCCTATTAGCGGCAGTGACGGCATCCGATTCGACCATAACACTTCATTTGCGATATGAATTTAATATGTGACACAGAGAGGAGGTGTCGATGGACTAATGTCTCATCCTTTCATCTTACTCTCTTCCTGTCTTGGTCTCTGGAGTGTAATTGGTTTCTGTCCTGGGTAGCGTCGCTAGCGAGTGCAGAGCGAGGCTAAGGCAGACAGTGCACAGTGGTTGGCAATGCCTGGGAGAGTTAGCTGTGTGTGTGTGGTTTGGGTGAATCAGGAGAGGTGTGTTTCCAGAGTGGAGGTGATTCTTAATGGGGTGTGGAGTGTGTTTATCAGCTCCCTGATCGCTGTTTATTGCCCAGTCATGTGGAACTAATTTACTAATTGAGTTTGAGGCTGGGAAAGATGTGGCAGGAGGGTTTGCGAAGGAGACATGAAAACATGTCGTATCCCCGCGTGCTTGTTTGTGTGTGGAAAGTAGAGAGAGAATGATCGAGTATGTTCACATGATTGTGTACATATGGGCGTGATGGAGTAATTTCCTGAGATGTGATGCAACAAATTCACAGGCAGTCAGGATATTTGACGTTTAATATGTAGCTATGTGTAGAATTTTTGACCAATGAGATCTCACTGTGGGTGGAGCTACGCTGTGGTCTGTTACTTCACCTTTAGGTTTTGTGTGAAATGACAGATAAAGGGTTAGTTCACCTGAAAAGGAAAAATCTGTCATCATTTACTTAGGGAAGCTCCGATCCGCCTTTTTCACCTCCGATACCGATTCCGATACCTAGGGTTCGGTATTGGCCGATACAGATACCGATCCGATACCAGTGAAGTTTTTTTCCCTCATTTAAATAAATGTAGAATTTATATATCTCTGTGTGTGGAACTGATAATCATTCTTTCACAATCTACTAGATACAGACTACTTCATTATAAAGAAAAATAAATTAAACAAATATGAAAAAAATATAGGCCTATGTCTATTTATAATCTATGACAAAAAATTATCATGAACTAGGTTAGTGGATAATTCGGCAGCAAAAGTTATTCTAGAAAAATCAGTGCACAATAATTTTAGAAATCCAAACATTTAGTGAAAAAACTATTTTGTGGGGAACAAATAAAATGTTGCACTAAATATGGTAAAATGTTACACATTGCTATTTGTATTATTATAAAATCCATTAATTAAAAACACATACATATATATTATTGACTATAAAATTAAAATACATTTTTTTAAATGTATAGCATATTTTTTAATATGGCAACAACATATGATACGATAGGACAAAACAAATACAGTGCATCACAAACTGTTTTTATACAGTCAACCCTCTACGGACACTTTGGCAATTGAATCGCCATTGGCTAGTATATTGTTTTGTTTACTCGCCAGACTGAAATACTAATATATATGTATATGTATATGTTATGTCATTTTACAAACATATATAATGTTTGTAAAATTGTACAGCTTTTTAAATATCTGAAAGTAAACTCTTAATATCAGTCAGTCAAGCATTATATATGATAATCAAGTATTATTTAATAATAGAAGTTCAGTAATTAGAATTAAAACTTAACCGTGGACTGGTGCTGGTGCTTTTTTTGGTAATTCAGTGTTCCTGTAAAAAAAAAAAAAAGAACACTAATACTGATAAGATATTATTATTATACGAATTCTACTAATAAGAACAATATAAAAACGCACTGGATTAATGAGCTACTGGATTCATGATTATTAATCAGGTTGTGTGCGTTCGCTCTAATTGATTTGCTGAAATCAAAACAGGGAAGATAATAGGTGAGCACCAGCCAATGAGATTGTCGTTTGTGCATTAGTTCCGCCTACTACCGGAAAACCCGGCAGTTCTTAAAAGCTGAAGACTTCCAAAGGAACTCTGTTATTTTTACAGGAAAATACAACAAAGTATATAGTTTACATGTAGCGCATCGATTCTGCATGTTATGTAAGACTTTTGCTCGCTCTCTTGCGCGTGTGAGAGAAAGCGACGGCGAGTCGTGCGCCTTCCCACTAGAAAAATCTTATGCCAACGTTACGCCAAATACACACACACAGGTGCGCTGCGCATCCATTCAAAAGAACTGAAAAATATCACAGCTCGCTTGACGGAGAGTGAAACTCTGAAGCGCTCAGTCAGAGTGTTCTGTGAGTGAAAATATATCTGTGCTAATCATATACTCAGCCTCCAACTCACACACTGGCGAGTAAAATCTGAGAATTGATTAGCCATTGGCTAATATTAGACATAATTTAGTCGCCCAGAGTGAAGATTTAGTCGCATATGCTAGTGATTTACTCTCAATGTAGAGGGTTGACAGTCTATGTATGAGTACGAAGCGCATTGTAAGCGCTTTGTGTTTAAAAACTGCAAAGCACAAAGGGAAGATAAATTAATGCATAGTGTATTATATCTGTGCAACAGTTATTGAGCCTTTCTTTTAACAGTTTTAAATTTCAGTTACTGTGCACGTTAAAAACTATTTATAGTCTTTTCTACGCCTGTGTTTTGTTCTCACAGACACCCGGTAGCAAGTAACAAAACAACATTAAACTCCGGCAAGAAGATAAAGTCCTTTTTGCTAAATCATAGACATGTATTTACAAATCAAGTATAATGGGAACACAGTATGATCTTGGAGAGAGCTTTACCGAGTTGACTGCTGTAACCGAACGCGACCAGGGTTTAAAGGCTGAACGAATGACTGACAGCCACAGCGGAGAAAAGAGTTTGTGTGAACTTTAATGTAAGGACTTAAATATTCATATGTAGCTCACATTAAGCTATCGTATGGCTTCAGAAGTAACACAGAATAATTCACACAATCGAAAAAATAAATAAATAAAATTATCGGATTTGGATCGGCTCTCTCTGACCGATACCCGATCCAAGAAAAATGGCAGTATCGAAGCCGATACCCAATATGAATATCGGATCGGCGCATCCCTACATTTACTCACACTCATGTCATTCCCAACTTGCATGACTGACTTCTTTCTGTGGAGCACAAAAAAAACTAATATGTTAAAAAAAAAATTTTGTGTTTTTGTCCATACAGTAAAAGTCAGTGGGGTCCAATGTTGTTTTGGACTCCATTGTCTTCCATTATACAGACAAAAGTATTCTTCAAAATAACTTGTTTTGTGTTTCATAAAAGAATAAAAGTCATACAGTCTTTAAAACGACATGATGGTGAGTAAATGAGGACATAATTTTAATTTTTGATGAACTGTCCCTTTAACATGATTGGTATGAAATCAAACTGCCTGCATGATGTGCCCAACACTGCCATTTTCAGTTAGGGGGGCACAACAGGTGAAATGTGTTGGCTTGCTCTCGTTCTCTTTCTTTCCTCCTTTTCTTCCCCAGACTTTCCCTCTGTCTCTCTCGTGCTCTTGCCCTTGCTGGTGGGAGATTTGACCTGGAATGTTAATAGGGGAGTGAGGCTGGAGTCCTCTGCAGATCTCTGGCTCTCTTCACTCGCTGGATAAGACAGGAAGAAAGAGTGTAACTTAAACTCAACCTTACACCTCACTCTACTGTACCTCTGTCAGTTTCAGTGTAGTGTGCATAAATGGCTTAACAAAAATTATACATTTGAGCTTTCAGTAAAATAGAGGAAAGGAATGTAATTGAAAGTACAATGTGTAGTGCAAATTGAGTGAACAGGTGATTAATTTGAATTAAATTAGTCTATGCTTTTATTTTTGTTAAGTTAATTTAAAATAATTTAGTGCAGACTAAATTAAATTCATAAAGTCACTAATTTAAGATAATAGCATTTAGAAAAATAGCATTTATTAAGCTAGACAAATTAAGATGAATAAAGATGAAAAAACCTAGTATGGCAGTAATCATATTTATGAACGTAAATGTAGCAAGGTCTCTCTTTGGCAAAGTTTATAATGAGGGCTTCTAATGTATCTTTCTGTACTAGATAGTTGTGCAAGAGAGGAAGTTCTTGTTTTTCATGTCCTCTGGTGTGGTCACCCTGCATTGACTGACAGTGTGAATCTAGAGTGAAGGAGAGGGAGTAAGAGAGAGGAGAAGATAAGAGAGGAACGCTCAGTTGTGTAAGGGTTACAGAGAATGGGGGAGCGTGGGTTTTTAGACAGGCAGACGTTTTTGGGCTAGCTTACAGCAGCTGTGGAGCCCCGCTGGTAGATTAAAAGAGGCTCCCGTCCGCAGAGTGAAGTACAGCAGAACCCCCAGCGGGTGCAGGCGGGGAGGGGCCCACGCAGCTGTCACCCTCCACATACTTTCTCACCCAACTCCAGGAGCTGCGACCCAGCAGCCCCACCGTTCACCCACACACCCCACCATCACAGCGGCACGGACATTAATGGAGAGGAGCTGCAGGCTAGAGAGATGATCTACCAGCAAATGTTTACTGAGGTTGTGTGTCTAAGTCGTCAAAGATCAGAAGAGTTTGAGATGGTAACCCTCATGCTGCAAAACGCTCACAAGATTCATCCTAACCACCACCTAAGGGTTAGTTCACATACAGTACCAAATCCTATATCATAATATTAGCAAATTGATATCATGAAAATGATAATGCTATGCTGTCAAATATTTGTGGTCAGTAAGATTTTTTGTTGTTGTTGTTTGGAAGAAATTGATACTTTTATTCAGTAAGGATGCATTAAACTTATCAGAAGTGACAGTAAAGACGTTTTAATGTTACAAAATATTTCTATTTGAACTGAATTCTGTTCTTTTAAACTTTTCTTTTTATCAAAGAATCGACAACAACAAAAAGTATTACGATTTAAGTATTACGATTAAGCAGCACGACCATTTTCAACATTATGAAATATTTCCTGACACCAATCACATATTAAATTATTACTGAGGATATTCGTCCGGAAATCCGGTTGTACCATTACAGGAATAAATTACATTTTAAAATATATTAATATCTAATTATATATTTTTATGATATGCTGATTGACTGTATTTATTATCCAATAACTGGCAAAACTACAGTCTAACATTTTTACATATTACAAACTGAAATGTATTTTTAAAAATGAAATTTATTTTAATTATTTTCTGTAAAAATTTTATATTATTGTATTTACATGCAATAATGCTTATTTTTTCGTACATATAAGTATCATCTCATTTGATTATTTCAGATCACAAACCAAAGCATACGATTATTCATAACAAATACTGTATGTAATACAGTAAACACCATCACACCATGCAGTCTTACCCTGTGTAATCAGCATAAGGGTTACCATCTAGATATTTTCAAATAGAAGATGATCAGAGAATTCCTTTGAGAAGTCTTCGAGAAGTTATTTTTTTCTTTAAACTTGTGAGATGCTTTAAAGCAGATCTATTGTCTCTGAGATGGGCCCAGATCCATCTTTAAGGTCACAGAGCACATAACAGCAGCAGGAGTGCCGTCAGTGTTTGTTTCATGATAACAGTAGTTCAATATTTTGAATTCAAATGCTACACTGTTAACATAAGCTGATAAGCAGGCTTTTTTCCCCTCTTGTCGAGTGGAAGGGAGTCTGCACAGCTGCAGCCAGGTCTGAAATGAAAACATACGCTCTTAGTCTGTCTCACACACACACACACACACACACACACATATAGTGAGGATTACAGAAGGGAAAAAGAACGATTTGACACTCCTCTCAATGTTCTGACATATTTAGTTGGTTTGCCGGAATGTCGGATTCTCACAAACACACGCACAGTCACAGGAGGCCTCGGGTTTGCTGAGAAGGCTGAAGTCAGTGGGTCTCTGTGGTAAAGCCGACTGGGGAGGCTTTGTCACGCAGACGCCCTCACCAACAAGCACTGAACAATGACAGTTGTTCAGAAAACACAGCAAAACACACACTCCCTCGCACAAACATGTCCTCGCTCCCCTTAGTCCAGTCCACACTGTATTTCAACACCGACAGCTCAGCCCACCCTAGGGATATGGGTTCCTTTGTTTTAGATTTGTGGGTGTTTTTTATGTCTGCATGTCTTTTATATAGGTCTGTGCTGGTGTCGTCGTGTGTATGTAACTAGGGTTGGGTACGGAAACCCGGTACCAATATGGCACCGGTACCTATGTAACCGGTATGTACTAGAACCAAATCTGAACGCAGATTTCGGTGCCTCATTTCGGTGCCATGCCTGAGCGATCGATTGAAATATTTGTCCTCTGGTTCTCCAAAACGGACGTAAGAAGCATCATCACTGGCAACGCACGTGAAAAATAATTTCCCGACTGAGAAAATGCACGTGAACTCGAGTGGAAAGCTCTAATAATACAAATCCAACACATCTTTGTAGTAACGAGAGTGTCCATGTTGTTTTAACATTCCGACTTAAAAGCACAACTCGGGAAATGAGAGCATCCGAGGAGCGTAATTACACTTGCTGTGATGGCAGCAGGTAGCCTTCCGTTAACTAAGCTAAACATGCTTAAAATATAAAATGCCTAAAGCTAAACGTCCTTTGTGTTCACATTTCTAAACCTGTTGTCCAACAAAAGAAAACATTATAACCTTTTTACTCCACAACACCAGTCAAATGCTTCCTTCTGTGATCTGATAAGGCTTCTTGTCACAGAATGAGGCAGAAAATATGTTCCATATGCTACTTTAAAAAGAATACATCGATTAGCAATAGATTATAAATTAGGGTGACCATACGTCCTCTTTTCCCTGGACATGTCCTCTTTTTGGACCTATAAAAATGCGTCCTGCCGGGATTTCTTAATTGCCCAAAATGTCCGGGATTCGGCTGTTTTCTTAATCCCACTCCTGCTGAATCTCTGATCATTGCTGCCTGCTCCCGCGATTTTCGTGTCCACTCCTTTAAACATTCTAATATTGTATATAATTCTGGCGCATCAGGGAGCCGCTCTCAGGAAGCGGTGTATTTAAATATTTTTGAATGAGCGCTTGCGCTGTTTACTTTCACTTTCGATATCGCAATCACACGCACTCTGTGTAAAGGGAGCACATCTTACAGGATCAGATATTTGTCAATGAGCTCAGGATCTGTTGAGCAGCAAATACTCCAGCCTGGTCTTGTCAGTCATCTCTCCTTATTCTCAACCTGTGATCAGTCAAAGCTGACTCCGGTGGCTCTTGTTGGATGCAGGGTTACTAAGTCCGCATTTTTTCCACAGAATTGTGCTATTTTTAAACTGTTGCCATGGGCTGATTTTCCCAAGTGGGTTAAATGTTTGAAATATTGCATAAATTACATTTGACTGAAATGCTTGTATTGAAACATTTTGCATTCTACCTATGTGGAATGACCTGCCCAGCTCAATCCAAGCAGCTGAGTCCTTAATATTTTCAAGAAACGGCTGAAAACACATATCTTTCATCTTCATTTGACCCTCTAACTCTAGTACTCTCTATTCTATTTCTATTCTAAAATTTTATCTGCTTGTTTTTTTTTTATTAAAAAGCTTGACCCTCTAACATTTGCACTCTCTATTCTATTTCTATTCTAACTAGTCCTTTTTTAATAAGTATCGGTTCAGGCACCGTTTAGGCACCAGAACCGTTTTAAAAGTATCGATTTGGCACCGGTATCGAAAAAAAACCAAACGATACCCAACCCTATATGTAACTCTTTCGCATCTTTCATCAATATAAAAGTCATTGGTATGTGTGCATTTTTGCTCTATTTCGAAGGGGCAAAACGGGGCTTTCATTAGGTCCTGGGTGAGATGGGGTCAGGAGTGTCAGGAGTGGCTGAGCCGGGTTGGCTGGGTCGACGCTGTGCCGCCCCCCCCCCCAAAGGCTCCCGGCGCACTGCCTGCTGGGAAGGCAAGACCAATCAAACGCCTGACAACATGGACTGTACACAAGCCGTTCTGTTGATTTGTGGAGAAAGACTTGATCCAGCTGGGCTGTGGAGCTCCTGAGGTGGAAGGGGGATGATAGGGCAGGGAAAAAAAGGGTTGGTCGGGAGAAGAAGTGTTTGCTAAAGGCAGGTGTTTGGCTTTGATGGATGGCTTGGGGTGCAGGTGCTCCCTGCACCTGTGTTGGATCTCAGGTCTTGTTTCTTGAGGTGCTTCTGTTTCCCATCGAGCCTTGAGTGGCATGCTCACTTGCTAAAAGGCCCCGCAGAGTTTAACATTTGTAGTGAGGTGCAGCATAATTAGATGGAACCAGACTATGAATCTGTTCTTACTAATGGAGACAGACCCAGACAGGAACGCTCTCAAGCTCAGTCAAGGATGGGGGACTTCTGCTTCTCTCTGATAACCATTAATGATTCTCTCTGCTTCTGGACCACTGCTTTCCTGCTATAGTATCATCTGTCTCTGTCTCTCTTTCAACCATGGGAGTGTAAATCCCGCTCCTTGGAGCCACAAGGAGCAGAGTGTGGTGGCTCAGATCTGACATCCAGCCACTGCTTCCCATTTTTCCAGTTTTCCCTCCTCCTCCTCGTCTTGGCCTGCTCCTTTCTTTCAGATGGATGTAAGGAGAGGAGGGGCCGACTTAGAGGATTCATTTTTCCTGACTCCTTCACTCCCCTGCTTCTCCATTCATTTTTGGCCCGAGTCGTCTTCAGGGTCCTGACTTGTGCTACAAATGAGCATTGTCTTTTACTGATAGGCCTCTGACATGCTCCTGGGTCGCTCTCATGGTCCCTTTTTTGCTTTCTCTTTTTTCCTTTTACTCCTCATCACTCTTTTCTTACTCGATTTCTGTCTTTTTCCTCCATCTCTCTTTTGCTCTCCGCAAAGTGACAAAAGTGAAGTTGGAACATTTATGTTTGGTGCACCTACAGTGTGATGGGACCAAAAATGAAATAAGTAACCAATAGTATGTCACAAGTTGTATGTTGTTACTTTAAAAGAGTTTATCGTTGTCACTTTAAAGCATCGCACCTGGTTTGGACATAGTGTTACAGTCTTTCCATCTGCATACGTCCCTACTATGTAGTAAGGTGAAAAAAAAAAACTGGTGAAGGGTTTACTTTAAAACAATTTTCATGCAGAAACTGCTAGTAGATTTCCTTCAAAGGTTTAAAAAGAACACAACAACTCATTGCATGTGTACACATTGTCTGTAAGTGGCTTTTCATTTCCTCAGTTAGAGAGAAACTTTTGACGTTCGAGCTTGCATACGTGATTGCATATGTATGCACGTGGTGTGCAAGCATGTGCGGGTTGAGAAAGGCTCATCGGTATGCAGCGGGAGGTGTGTTGTGTATCAGGGACTGGGGGGGGATTAGAGAGACTTTACTGTCACCAACCCCAGGAGAGAGAGCTGAGAGCACACACTGACACCAGCATCCAGGAGCCAGATTAGAGCTTTGCATCACTCTCACACACACACACACACATATTAATACAAAGAATTTAGCCTCGGCCCTTACACTTTAACACAAGACAGACAACACCCAGTGGTATGTGAATGCCACAACATGTAATCTTTATAGTCAGGTAAATTTCGGTTTCATAGATTATCAAACACGTTTTTATTTAGCCGTTTAAATGGGGACATACCATAGACTATGTATTTTGTCATTACTGATTAATAATATAGAAGTATGTTTATATTTATACTAGGGCTGGGCAAGTTAACACGTTATTATCGCGTTAACGCATTAATTAATTAACGCAGACAATTATTTTAAATCGTCCTTACTAGTGTTGTTCTTATTATTATTATTATTATTTTTAAAGCCCATTGCTCACTGGCTCTGAATACACACAGATACACCATGGGTCACAGGAGGGGTGGGATGTTGCTGGCTTGGGATGGCCGTCATCATGCGTCTCAACCAATGAGAGTATTTGGGGTGGGCCTAAGACTGCAGGAGTTCTCACATGGACGCTCCCGATAAAATTATTTAGGCTAAGCATCAACATTCACAAACCACTGTTCACTGTTATTTTTAGCAGAAAAGAATGCAATGTGCTCGTAATCATGACTTCATAAGTGGGAAATAGGAATTTTCCGATAGCACGTGAAGATGGCAGAGAAGCGCTCTCACTCAGCACAGGTGGAGTGCATCGTTTTGTTAACTTTGTGGTTTATTATTATTCTGAGTCGTTTGGGACGCGGTAACACACAGCCCTCTCACAATATATTGCTTTACAGATCTATCACTTTTGGCGCTCAGAAATGTTCACGCAATCATGCTGCACGTATCAGAAGTTCATGAGCGCTCTCACTACATGCGTACCACGCCTGAGCCTAACTGAACCGTGCTCTGGCCCACCTCCTCCACCCGAGCCAGGGCTAGCTAAACGAACCGCGCCCGAGCGCGGCACGGAGCGATCACACTAGTCAAACGAACCGGGCCTTGGGGGTCAGATGCGCTCGGGCATGGTTAAGGTTGCCTAGTGTGAGTACACCCTTTCTCCTGCATCCCGCACACACGAGTTTCTACCCGCCCGCACCCGCACTCGCCCAGCAAGTGTTGTGCCGCGCCGCACTCTGCTGCGTTGGGTCCCACGATAGTGCAGGCCTCTACTCGGAAGGTGCCTGTTATAATGTTATGATCGAGGCTCTGGACTCTGAGCATAACTTGTTTTTCTATAACAAGCTATAAAACATTTTCTATAAAAATGTTAATGCCCTGGCAGTGACGAATAGCTTTGGTTTTACATTTAATTTGATTACATTGTTTAATTTGAGATTTACAAGAAATATTTTAACTATAAAAGGAATACTGCGGTTAAAAAAAGCACCTTATTTGTTTAGTGTTTGCAAACCAAATGTTATTGCACTTTTGTTCATATAGCAGTACTTTTAAATGAAAAAAGTGCGCAATACGCTACTTTTGAAATCATTATTGAATTTTGTACATAAAATTCATATTTAAAATATAAATTAGTGTTGGGCAACGATTACAATTTTTAAAAAATTGTAATCGTTGCCCAACACTAATTTATATTTTACTCAATATTTTACATGTACTCAATACTTGGTAGGGCCTCCATTTGCTTTAATTTCTGCCTCAATTCGGCAAAAACAAAAAAAAAGAAGAAAAAGAGGGGGGGGGGAAAAAAGAAAAAGAAGGGAAAAGTGTCAACAAATTAGGTGGACAGTGATGGGGGGACAAAAGGGGGGGGTGGTTGTGGGGGGGGGGGCGGGCTGGAGGAAGAAAGGGGGGGGGAGGGAGTGCGTGGGAGAGAGCACACTGGGGTGGGACACAATATAACAGTGTGCGGGACCATGTTTCTGAGATTCTTTTTACTACAGAGCTGAGCGGCAAGAGAGGGAAAGAGGAAAAAAAGAATAAAAAGAGGTGGCCGAACTACATCCAGCAGAGGCCGTGCAGATTTAAAGAGAAAAATTGTAGACTCTAAAAGAATATACTGGTAGAAATTCATCAAAAGGTTTAAGCAACAGGACATGATCGCTTCAGGCGAATAAAGAGACACCCACAGGAGAAATGGAGTAACACAAAATCGTTGTGTCGGGAATTAAACGCCAGAGCGAATAAAAGGAGGAGGAAAAAAGTGTTGTACGATCCCCGCACCCATGGTCATTAAAAACCCTTTGGTGCTTTGGAGGGGCTGCCAATACTGCTGGAAATGAAATCACTCTTCTAAAAGACTCGTACGGGTGCAGTGACTTTGGTTTCAAAAAACACAATGAACCAACACCAACAAATGACATTGCACCCCAAATCATCACAAACTATGGAAACTTAACACTGGACTTCAAGAAAATTGGGCTATGAGCTTCCCCACCCTTCCTCCACTCAAGACCTGTTTCCAATGAATACAAAACTCTCTCGGCTGAAAAGACTTTGGCTCATCCAGATTCTTCTTTCTCCTTAGCCGAAGACGCTTTTCTGACTTGTCTGTTTTTTCAGGAGGCTTAACAAGAGGAAGCGACAATGTAGCCAAATTCCTTTTACACTCCTGTCACATTCACAGTCAATTTATTTGTACAGTGCTGTTCACCGCTACAAATTCCATTTTTGCAAATGCCTTTATTCGCAAATTAATTTTTCTACATATTTAGTGGTAGCTTATCAGTGGTGACTGTCAATTAATGTACATATGGCAGAAATGTACCGAAATATCAATTAAAGATGTAATCAAACAGATGGTGAACACTATTAACTGCAATGATTACATGTTGCGATTAAACTTATAGCAAAGTTTGGTAGTTTATGTTGTTTCAGGGTTGCCATCATCTGAGGTCCTCTGAGGGGTTTTGCATCATCTCTTCTCAGGTGTTCTGGTCCAAGACTGAAGCTTGTGAAACAGAGAAACAAATAGAGACATATTTAGCATAGCTGCTGTTCCAACCAAGGAAAATTTATTTGTTTAACCCAAACTAAAGAATAACTGTGCATTTGATCAGATATCACTGCAGTGCAAGATTATGATATGCATTATTTGAATGCTTGGCCAAACAGATGTGGTTTTAATCTAGATTTAAACGGAGAGAGAGAACTCCGAACATTATCAGGAAGGCTATTCCAAAGTTTGGGATCCAAATGAAAAAAAGCTGTACCTCCTTTAGTGGACTTTGCTATCCCAGGTACTACCAAAAGTCCAGAATTTTACGACCTTAGGGAGCGTGATGGATTGTAGCGTGGTAGAAGACTAGTTAGGTACGCAGGAGCTAACCATTAAGGGCCTTATAGGCAAGTAATAATCTTTTGTAACTGATACGGAACTTAATAGGTATCCAGTGCAGAGACTGTAAAATTGGGGTAATATGATCATATTTTTCTTGACCTGGTAAGGACTCTACCATGTCCGCTGCATTTTGGACTACCTGTAGCTTATTTACTGAAGATGCAGGACAACCACCTAGCATTGCATTACAATAGTCCAGTCTAGAGGTCATGATGATGAACTAGCTTTTTCTGCATGCAAACACGTCTGTGAGTGGTGGCTTTGATGCCTTGACCCCAGCCCTCAGTCCATTCCTTGTGAAGTTTTCAAATTCAAATTTAGAGTGACGCAATTCTTGAATCGATTTTGCTTGACAATCCTCATGAGGCTGCGTTTCTCTCGGTTGGTTGTGCATCTTTTTCTTCTACTGTATCCAAGCATCAACTTTCTGTTAACATGCTTGGATACAGCATCTGTGAACAGCCAGCTTCTTTGGCAATGAATGTTTGTGGCTTACCCTCCTTGTGGAGGGTGTCAATGATTGTCTTGTAGACCATTGCCAAGTCATCAGTCTTCCCCATTATTGTGTAGCCTAGTGAATCAAACTGAGAGATCATTTTGAAGGCTCAGGAAACCTTTTTAGGTGTTTTGAGTTGATTAGCTGATGGCATGTCACCATATTCTAATTTGTTGAGATAGTGAATTGGTGGGTTTTTGTTAAATGTGAGCCAAAATTATCACAATTAAAAGAACCAAAGACTTAAACTACTTCAGTGTGTGCATTGAATTTATTTAATACACGAGTTTCACAATTTGAGTTGAATTACTGAAATAAATGAACTTTTCCACGACATTCTAATTTATTGAGATGCACATGTAGTATTTTTGTATTTATTTATATTTTAAATGTGAATTTTCTTATATTGAGCTCACTTTATATCTAAATATATAAATATGAGATGGTGAAATTATAATTTATGGATCATTTTTCCAAATGAGGACATCCCCAAAGAGAACTTATGTTTTTTTTTTTTCATTTTTATATTTGTAATATATTTGAATGTTTAAAGAATTATTTACTTAATTTATAGATCTTTTTTTCCCGAATGAGTATGTCCCTAAAGGATGTTTTGTCATATTTCACTTTTAAAGATAATTTTATGCCCAAATTATATTGAAGTACATACACACACATACTCCCTTATTAAGCTGTAATATTTGTACTTTCATAAACACATAAATTCATTCAAAAGCACAAATAGATGAACATTACTTCTCAGACTCAAAACAATGTGAACAGACCCCCAGATTGCTGCTAGTCCCCCGCAAACACAAAAGGATAAACAGGCATAAAAATCTAAACCCTGCTCCAACACACACACGCATGTTCACACACACATGCGGCAATGATCATGTGTCTCTGCACCCCCACCCTGAGCCAGGTCCCAGATGCCCCAGTGATTGGCCCAGCTCTGCACAGCAGACTGTGGTATTAGCAGGGAGGGGGAAGAGGTGCCAAGGGAGAAAAAGAGAGAGGGAGAGAGAAGAGGAAGAGAAGGGGAGGGGAGGATGGAGAGAGGAGAGGAAAGAATGCACCCTTCACTGTGGGGAGCACCAGCCTGCCCCAGACCCCCAGAGGGTTCCCCTCTCTTTCTCCCTCTCTCCCTCTCTCTCCCTCTCTGTTGTCTGGACAGCTGTGAGTGGAGATCAGGTTACGGGTGGAGCTGGCACTTCCTCTGTGCTGGCAGGCGTGTGAGTGTGTGCCGAACGTCTGGATGCCATTACCACCGTTATACACTACTATGTAGTATGCAAAATCCACATCAAATGAATCAGAAGCCGCAGATGATTCATGAATAAGTAGGCTGACAATATCTGAATCACCTTCTGCATCCCATAAGATGCTGATGTGTGCAGCAAGTGGATATTTTATATCCCATGAAAGCTAAGTAGACGTCAGATTCGGAAAATGAAGTGATTCTTTTCAAGTGAAGGTGTTATAGGTAATAAGAAAATGTACTTATAAAAGTTATACAGATATTTTAACATATGTTGTTAGTACTGTAAGTCATAGGCCAACATCCAGCATGGCGAATGTACTGCAAATAGGATGTCTGGGATACTGCACGTCTCCATACCTACTTCATTAGTGATTGAAAAGTACATACTGTACTACAGTTCGTCTTTGTGCTGTTGCTTTCACTTGAATGTCTATGGCAGTGTTGCTTTTTACATAGCAAGGTATAAACACGTCAAAATTTTTACTAACTTGCTCAGTAACCATGCAAGAATTTCACCCATGCAAAATGTGCTTCGGTTGCATTATGAACAACAAGCTAGAAGCATTTGCATTGACATACTAGCATAGTGTATGTTGAGGGCCTTATAGTGCACTAAACTGGCACACTTAATAGCTTTCCTCTACAGTAACTCTATATATCAGGGTCTGAATATATTATATTCTTCTAGTCGTTGTGAGATACCAGTGTTGCATCTTGACATAGCAGATAATAAAAGTCGTCTGCTGTTTCTAAATTCCCCAAGTCCTTCTGCCTTGCTTCTTTCCCTACGCTGAGCCTCTCTCTACAAGACTTTATAACTTTTTGTATTTATGCTGTTCTTCATTTTCTGTATATGTGTGTTTGTTTGTGTATGTGTTGTCTCTCTGCCTGTGAGCCATACCTGCTAACGAGGTCCATATTCAGATGAGCTCTCCAGCCAGGCCAGCTCTGAGGCTAGACTCACGCTAGAGTCTCTCTCCTCTCTCTCTCTCTCTCTCTCTCTCTCTCTCTCTTGCTCTTCCCCTCCCCTCACTGGTTTATTAATTCATTCCCTCCTGTAATGGGCTGCAGCTGGGGAGAGGCAAATCGTTGCTCAAATGCTGATGAAACCTTCAGCTGCTGTCTAATCGCCCTGTTTGTGTGCCACACTCATAAAAGGGTGAAGTCAATGCGGGGAAGAATGTTTTAGTGTCATTAGAGGTGACTACCACTGGAAATGGACATTAAAGGGGTCATATGATGTTGCTAAAAAGAACATTATTTTGTGTATTTGGTGTAATGCAATGCGTTTATGCAGTTTAAGGTTAAAAAAACAATTTTTTTCACATACTGTACATTATTGTTTCTCCTCTATGCCTCGCCTTTCTGAAACATGTCGATTTTTGTAAAGCTCATTCGTCTGAAAAGCGAGGTGTGCTCTGATTGCCAGCTATGCCAGTGCGTTGGGATTGGCCGAATACCTCAGCCGTGTGACGGAAATGTTACGCCCCTTACCATATTGTGATGCCGTGTCCCAGCACAACGAGACAAAAACATTAAAAGCCATTATGACGAGGCATTTGTTGCATCCATTGGGGACATAATTACGGATTATAATGACTTATACTGTCTTTTTACGCGTAGTGTTGCATCGTGCCGCATAATCGTAAAACGATGTCTGCATTTGTGATCGGAAAAATGACAAACTACAAACGCTACTCTAAACTGCTCAAAACTCGCGTTTGAATCGTCAGTGGCAAATTCTTTAAATATAAAAACTTACTTGCAGTCTGTGAGTCAGAACAGCCGGCATTGTCTACTCTACCAGGATCAGGAAATAGTCCTCCGTAAAATGCGCTGGACACATGCGGAATATTTTTGTTTTGAACTGTTCTGGAACAGTGTTGTAAATACAACTTAACCACTGTTTTCTAGTCGTGTCCTCTTTTGGAAGGCCAAACAAAGTAGTTTCGCTTTTTAGCACAGGCATCATATGCCCCCTTTTAATCTAATTATCGCAAACTAAATTTGGATGTGAAAATACCCCCAAAAGATAATTTAAAGCTATTATTGTGTTAAATGTTTAGGCTACAATGGCCTAACATATAATAAATTATGGAACATAAAAAAAAGATAATTTGAGAAACATCTCCGTATTGTTTGTTCATATGCCATGAAAGGCCCTGGTACACAAGCTCTGAAGTAATCATTCAGGTTGAAACAACCTGGTTGGAGTAAATGATGACAGAATTATTAATTTATTTTATTATTTTTGGTGAACTAGCCCTTAATGTTTTATTTATATTTTTAATAAATGAAATTATATTCTAAAGAAGAAACTAAAACTACCAGCTGGTGGACTGTAAATGTCTTTATTCATTCGATTCGATTCGTTCAAACTGCTGATTCATTCAGGAATTAAGTAAATGGCTCTGTTTATGAATGGGGCTTTGAATCATTGTTTCACACGATTTGTTCAAAACGCGGATTCGTTCAGAAACTAAACACAGCTGTGTTGCTCACAAACGCACAACAGTTCTGCTGTGGATTTATAGATATTTTCATTGGCAGTATTAAACAAAAACACACAATATTGTTTAAAATATAACACAATATAAACTTCTTATTTAGCTGCTGTTGTATAATACTCACTTTGCCACCTTATAAGCCTACGTCATGATTTGCATTTGTGTTCTTTCCGTGACAAAATAGGCACTCGTGCTCTTGCTGCTGGGGATAACGCTTATCATATAATATCATAAGGAAGACAAAACTCATAAAGTGGTTATTTTGCCCCAATTCTTGAATTTTAGGGCATAAACTATGTTTATGGGGTCGTTGCCCCTGCTCCTATTTGTCCAGTCCACTATATGAAATTAAGATGACGTGCGGTCTGGGGGTCGGGGCCATGAGTTCACTGTGTTAAAATATTTTTTAATGGCATATTTTTTCATACATATTAAGGCGTTACTGCCAGCCCTAATATATATCTATATATATATATATAATTTATTGCACAATGACAAAAATGTAGTTATAGATTCACATCATACACATATATATATATAATAATATAATATGTAATAATTGTGTATGCCTTTATGCATATAAATTTTGTCATTGTGCATAATTTAATTAATAGATTTTTCTTACCAATATAACAGAATACATCGATAATGTACAGCATAAAAATGGAAAACGATGGCATACCGTTTTATCTAAATCACTTCCAAGATATCCAACCTCTCTCAATTATAACACAGTGGGGTGACTGGATTTAATTCTCTGCTTTAAAATGACCCAAATGAAAATTTATTGACTAGAATACTTTTTTTGTATTTATGTAAAAAAAAAAAAAAAAAGCATAGATATCTTAGCAAGGGTTTGTTGTTCAAACATTGCAAATTCATAAAAAAGAGAACGATGGCATACAGAGATTTGATTTTCAAAAAAATTTTTCTAAATCATTTAAAAATGATCATTATTAAATTTCTCAATTTACAACACACATTTATTGTCTTATTTAAAGATATGTCAGAATTCACAACAACCTTGTGATGGTGGAGCGTTTGTCCTATAAGGCAAAACATTGGTCTGACACAGGTCTGTTCACTACGATAACAACCAATGCGAATGCGAATCTGCTCCTGTCCAATCAGAGGAGAGACAGTGTGGAATTTTATTCAGAGCCGTAGGGAAGAGCATGCAGTACATGCACCGAATGCTTATAAAACACTCTGCAACAGGCGAGCGGACTATTGTAAAAAACGACCTGACCCAGGCACCGGCAACAGTTGCTAAACTCAACTCAACAGTCTCAACTCAGCTCATTATCCAACACAAACTGGCCAAAACAGACTTGGCGCACTCAGTATGCTCCACGCATTCACATACACAATAGAAACAGAAATGCATTTGCCACGACAGACACAACAGTGTGAGGCGGGCGGACGGGCAAGCCCCTGGGAAGCAGCAGCGTTGCTGTTTGATGTTGGGAGCTGATTAATGAGATGTGAGGAGTGAGTGTTTGACGGCTACTCTCTGGGCGCCTGTTTGAGGGGCCCACTGCATTCATGTGTGTGTCTGTGTGTGTATACGTGTGTGTGAGAGAGAGGAAAGAGAGGGAGAGAGAGATAGAGTAGGGGGGTGGTAGACCCCTGCTGGTTACCCTTGAACACTCTGCGGAGGTTTCGAGGCGGCCCCAGCTCCAGCCGCTCATGAGGGTGCTGTCGCAATTAAACCAGCACAGCAGAGCTGCCGTCGGAGAGAGAGGCCTCTCTTCACTGCACGCCACCTCACCAGAGAGAGAGAGGTGAGGAGCGGGCGAGGATGAGACAGGAAATCGTGAGGCATGAGAGGTAAACGATAAGAAACCATGAAGGAAGAAAGTGCAGGAAAAGTGACTTGAGAATCCGCTGATGGCCACTTAATGGAGTGGATGTGGGATAGGATGAATTTAGAAAGCAAAGCAGCTGGACGTTCTTAGGGATAAAGGGATAGTTCACCCAAAAATTTTGTTTCAAACCCTTTATGACTGACTGACTTGTGTTGAAAACAAAAGGTGCATTTTTGAAGAATATTCTGTTTCATGTAATGACTGTTAGACTTGATGAAAAATAACTTTAAAGTATCATAAAGTGGTCTGTAAGACTCTTACACTGTCTTCTTTAGCCATATGATAGCTCTAAACCCATTATTCGCCTATATTTTTGACATTCTCTAGAGGCCTGTCATATCTGATTCATGAAACCGACTGATTTGAATTTCAAGTTCAACATCACATGGCTTCATAAAACTTGGCTAAAAGTTACTTGAGATACTCTTATGGTGTTTTTACCTCCTTTTTTCTGAAACAACATGAAGGGAGATAAATTGAGTGAACTACTCTTTTAACAGACTAACTTCAAAGGCACCATAACATCACATATAATGATTTAAAATCAAGGATACTTTAGATCAGGGGCCTTACATTTTTTTTTTAACCTGGTGCACCTTAATAGTAGCATATTAATATATGCACATAATTTCCTATGATGCAAATCCATTAAAATAATATGCATGTTTTTATATTTGTTTTTTTTTTTCTACAAAAATTAGCTGGAGATCAAACAATAATTGCAGACCTCCTGCAATACCACCATGGCCCACCTAGGGGGCTGCAGACCTGCCGTTGAAGACCTTTGCTTTAGATACATAGACAAAATATTTAACGACTACAACACTTATTTTTCAGTAGAGACAGAAAAAAAAGGAAAGTATCTGAGTAGAATCAATGTTATGCAAACACTGCATTATAAAATGCCTCGATGGCTCCCTATCTCCATATACTACAGCATTTTTTCAGATTTTGAAAACTGCCGGAAAGCTACAAATTCGATTAGCAGCGCAGAGGTCAGCAGGAGATTGGCGAGACGAGCGAGATGTGGGTGCGTGGAGAGTTTACTCTTTCTTTACTGAGTTCTTAGCCCTCTGACATAGCACTGGTCGGACTCGCGCTGGGAGCAGCTCTTTAATTAGCTTCTGATGAGGACCTTGAGGAAAAGAGGCAGGTGATTGGACTTCTTATCCAAATAATTACCTCAATTAAGTCATTAAGACCCTGGGCATAGCCAAGCCCAGAACTGCCTCCCCTGTGCCACAGCATGCATTCATCCCTGATCTCACTCTTCAACTGCTGTGGTGTGTGTGTGCTTGTGTTTTTGTCTCAACTGATTGTGTTTCTTTAGGTTAGCGCACATTCGTGACCGTTGTGCCTTTTCCTTTTGTCATCTTATAATGGCAATGATTCTATCGCACGCACAAAGTCTGTCTCTCATACTTTTACACACGCGCTCACTCACAGAGGTAGGTTAATTACCCATAGCATCTGGATGGCCGTATGTGTGTGAGCCATCGGCGCCAGTGTGGGTCTCAGTGGCTCTGAAAGTGCCCCGGTGCATCATGGGGGATTAAGCATGGGCAGCCGTGGGGGGTTTGAGGGAGACAGCCGTTTGTGAGACTTTCACACTCCTTTTCCCTCTTCAGTTATAGAATTAGACCACGAATAAGCTTATTTTGTGCATTCGATTTGTAGGGGAAACTGGCCACCATACTTGGACAGGACAATTTCCTGCTCCCTTTTGAATTTCGATGGAGAGAGAATGAGAATAGATAGTCTGAATCGGGGGGGGTGGGGGCTGTGTTCCCCCTTTCCCTTTGTTTTGTTGCTGTATGTGTCCAGGTGTGTTTTCGCCTGCAGAGCTCGGCGGCCCACATCTGGATCAGGCCAGTGGCTGTACACCCAGATGTGCTCCCGTTCTAGACTCGCCCTCCCTCGCCTTTGTTTTTTTTATGCTTTTGTTAGAGCAGAGGGTAGAGAAAGGGGCATCAGCTGCCTGTCAGGTGTTTGCATAGATGTAAACAGATGTTATTTTGATGAGTGTGAGAGAGAGAGAGGGAGGGCAGACGGCAAAACAACAATACCGCTCGTATCAGGAGTTCAAACCCGAGACGTAACGATTGAGGAGCCATCGCTGGAGTGAGGAAACGCGGCATACGGATGAGGTGCACACGCACTTGCCCTGCCTCGCCTGCTCCATCTGGCCTGTGTGTGTGCAAGCATCTGTGCATGTGTGTATGCGCTGTTTGCATGTGTGTGTACCTTGCATGTGTTCTACAAATTTGTCGCGCACCTCCAATGAAATTAGACAAACTCTTGGTGTCATTCTGAGGTTGTGAGTTTCGTTATTGTATCTGGAGGGCAAAGTTGCCAATTTTTGACCATATGATTTTATTTTAAACCTAATTTTTAAAAATATTTAACATTCATTACGTTTTTTACATTTCAAGATGTATATTGTTAACATTAGTTTATGTATTATGAACAAATATTAATTAAAGTAATTATAAAAATATATTACAAAGACAGAGCTGGGTAATAACTGATTACATATAATCTAGATTATGTAATCAGATTCCAAAAATTAAGTACTTGTTATTAGATTAAATTAAAAATTAAATACTCGTAATCAGACTACAGTTACTTTTTTATGGATTACATGGTTAAATATTATTTACACACTAGCAATAATTTATTCATAATTTATTGAATCTCCCTAATTCCTCTTTTTCATCTTTTAAGTTAAATATACTCTATATACACTCCATTCAGAAAGTTTTCCGGTTTTGTGGACATTCACACAAAGACCAGTCATTAGTCAGTTGGCTACACAGCATTTGACCAATGGATTTACAGAAATCATTTCAGGTTTAAGAAGTGTTTTAATATTGCATCAACTAATGAACACACATTTTATTTGAATTATCACTCGGTTATTATCTTTGGAAGGTGTTTGACTTTTTTGTCATCTAATCCTCTTTCGCCTAATATGTTTTTATTTGAAGTACCCCTGAGATTTTACAATATTTTTTTTTAATAATGAAGTATCACATTTGCATGTTCATGGTTCTCTGATGTTGGTTATGGTCACATGGCATGCAGGTAAACAAATTTTAAAAAACCTTGATGTAATATGATGTTTAATACAACAAATGGAATACATTTTCTTACTCGTTGTATTTTTATATCAATATGATACAAGATTATCCTATTTAAATCAATGTGATAAACAAGATAGGTCAGAAGTAATCTAAAAGTAGTCATAATTATATTACCTAAAAAATGTGTAATGTAATGGATTACATTACTAACTACAATTTTTGTCATGTAATTTGGAATCAGTAACTGATTGTAAGTAATCTACCCAACACTGTACAAAGATACCTAGATTTTAGCAAAAAAAGTAAAACATAAATAAATAAAAATAAATGGTAAATCCGATTCTCTTTCATTAAGATAAATTCATAGGTAAGTTAAAACATGTTTTCAGACTCACACCAAAGATTGATCCAGATCTGTCTGCCAAGATCCAGGACCTTAAAAAGTAGAAAAGAATGAAGATGGTAAACATTGTGTGAAAGCTGGGAAGGAAAAGTGAAAGAAATGGGGGGGGAGTGGGGAGTGGAGTATGCACCCCCTCCTGTGCTGTCCTTCTCGTTTCACTCCCGTGAGTGTGGATGTGACATGTTGAATTAGGGCCCTTGGGCTGCTGGGAGCTTTGATTTGACTGAGGACTCTTTAGGTGGGACAGATGAGTTCTCCCAGGGGGACAAACACCCCCTCCCTCCACTCAGTGGGGGAATGAACGATGGTTTAAGAAGAAAAATTTTTTTTAAGTTAGGATGAAAAGGCATCCTCTAAACAGAAGCACTGACATACTTCCTTTGTTCTGGATGTGTGCGCATTAATATTGATTTTTATTCGACTGGGCTCTTTGAACATCCAGCTTGGTGTCACCCCTCAGGGGAACACGCCCCATGCTCACCCGATTAATGCTTTGTCATCTGTAATAACTCAAATCTTTGACACCCTGATATTAATATTAGTATTTGGTGTTTCTTTGTGGTTGCTTGTGTTTTTTTGTGGTCGTTTCTGCTCACCTTCAAACAGTCTGTCTGGGACAAAGTAAGCGTGAGGGAGTTGCATGGACTGGGATATAAGGAGTCAGAAAAAATTCAAGTAAAAGTGGCAAAATAACTGTTTGGACGAAACTAGTTTCCCCTGAGGAGTTCAGGTAAATTTGTGTTTTATTTTTAATCCTGATTTGAACACGTCTGTGGAAAATTAGACAACCTCTGTAAGAATTATAGAGCAAATTGATTTCTTATTTTCGACAAACTCGGGGGGACTGATATCTAATCCCATTTGGAAAGAAATGTGTGGGGTATATTATTTTTCATAACACTCCTGGTTTATTTTGACCTTTGCCGAATGCTGTAACTAAAGCTACATTTCTTGTTTCTCTGCCCTTTCGGTGCACCTTCATTATGAATGTAGATCTTTTTGCCAAAAACTTTTCTGGGACAGTTGGTGGTTCAAGTACTGCTGGCATCCCATCTGATTTAAAAAGAGAATTAAATCAATACAGAAGGTCTGGACTGTTCAGAACAGCCACTTTAGCAGCATCAGGTATGATCCTCATCTTAATTCATTTCTTACTATTTTTTTGATGCACACGCCCAGAGCATATGACCTCCCATAACCACCATAGCCGGAAAATACACACTGCCATCTTAGTAAGAACTACTAGATCTATCTAAATCAGTACATAAAAATCACAGATATCCTTTTTGTAAATAATTGTAATTCAAATTGCATTTGAACAACAAATTAGATAAAGATTGTGAGGAAACGTTTTGGATATTCTATGAGAGTCATTTTTCAAACAATTCTCTCACATTCTTACACTTTTTAAAGCCTGAGCGACTACGATTCTCTCCAACAGCAGGAAATGAGGGCTTTTGTTTTCTGTGTCTGTAAGTACATCAGCGTCATCTGGGAGTCATTGTCCGAATTGGGAATGCCGTATCCAAGTTGGTGGTTTTAAAAGCCCTGCTGCTGTCTGAATGCACAAACAAATCTCTAAACACATGTATATTTAATCCTGGCCTTCGAATAATTAATACAGCATTATTTTTTGATTGGCTTGCATTTGAGTATGTGATACAAGCATCACAAAAGACATGGGTTTGGGTAACCATGGTAACTCACAGGTGGACTTTGACCTGGCCAGTCTCTGTGGGTGGGGTGGGGGGGAGAAGCATGCTGGGAGATTTAGACTCAGAGGAGCTGGGCAAGGCATGCTGGGAGATGAAGGCTCAGAGGAAGTGGCATGCAGAGAAGATATCATGCAGGCATAGAGCATGTTGCAGTCCTGAGGGAAGATGAGCCTTCTTTCAAACTGCTCAATCGTTCCCTATTCCCTAATCTGCAGAAAGAAACCTTTCCATTAAGTCACATCAAAGGCAGCGCCCTGCACAGGGGATAGAACAGTCATTTGAGACACAAACACGGCTCCTGCACATGATTTGAGGAAGCACAGTAATGAACAAGGTTGTGTATGTATTCTTTTTTTTTTTCGGTGTTAAAATACTTTCTTCTATACCAGCTAAACAAGTGGAGATATGTAGTAAACCATTTGTAGACTGACATTTCAGAGAGTGTAAACAAAGGCTTTCAGAACACTGTCTGTTTAAACAAAAAGTGGCATTTTGGGCAGGACCAGAGTTTACGCTACGTCAGAGAATGCTGCGACTCCATTGATTTTAAAAGTAATTGTGTCAGAGAGGAAGGTTTGTGACAGGAAAGCTGCATCATGTGACCAAAAGTTAAGAAAATTGCTATTGAAAATAGAATATAAGGAACTAGAACTAAAAATGAAAAATAAATATTTAACAGCATGTATGTGTGTTTGTATATTATATATATATTATAGACTGTGGTAATATATATATATATATTGGGTGCGTGTATGTAGTGGTGTTTGATTTAGTATGTATTAGTATTGTGTGTGTATACTTATATATATATATATATATTATATTAATACACATACAGTTCAATCTCAATAAATTAGAAATTTCGTGGAAAAGTTCATTTATTTCAGTATTCAACTCAAATTGTGAAACTCTGTATTAAATAAATTCAATGCACACAGACGCAGGTAGTTTGTCTTTGGTTCTTTTAATTGTGGTGATTTTGGCTCACATTTACAAAAACCCACCAATTCACTACTCAACAAATTAGAATACTTCATAAACATTTTTATTGAATTGTTGGCCTTCTAGAAAGTATGTTAATTTACTGTAAATGTACTCAATACTTCGAAGGGGCTCCTTTTGCTTTAATTACTGACTCAATTCGGCATGGCATGGAGGTGAACAGTTTGTGGCACTGCTGAGGTGGTATTGGAAGCCCAGGTTTCTTTGACATGCGCTTCAGCTCAACTGCATTTTGTCTTCGTTTCTCATTTTCTCCTCTTGACTTCCCCAGATTGTGTAGAGCTATTGAACCAAACTGAGAGACCCTTGAAGCTCAGAAAACCTTTGCGGTGTTTGAGTTGATTAGCTTATGGCAATGTACCATATTCCCCGAATTTGTTGAGTTAGTGAATTGATGGATTTTGTTAAATGTGAGCCAAAATCATCACATTAAAAGAACCAAAGACTTAAACTACTTCAGTCTGTGTGCATTGAATTTATTTAATACACAAGTTTCACAATTTAGTGTTGAATTACTGAAATAAATGAACTTTTCCACGACATTCTAATTTATTGAGATGCACCAGTATATATACGTATGTATAGTTATACATATATATCGTTTTCACTTGAAAACATAAAAGAATAGTTTAAAAGCTTAAAAATTGTTGAAACATTTAAATGCCAGATTAATGGATAGATGGGCAGGTAGACTGATTGATTGATTACCTACAATTCAGTAAATTCCTCTTCCGGCCATTACACTTCAATTTTTCATGTGATGTGAGGCAAATTCTGGTCAAATTCACAGACAATTCTTTAATTATAAATTACATTCCATGCATTTTATGAGTTCACTAGTGTCAGGTAGTGGAGAGGGGATGGCAGGGGTGTTTTGCAAAACCTGTTTAGAAACTCTTGTTTTGGCAATTCCACTGGTGCCGCTAGTGGCATAGAAACAACGACGTTCACTTTTAATTAAAAAGTCTTGCAAAAATGACTTGTTTTTGCACACTTGTAGGTGAGCGGATGTGACTAATCTAATACTTTAATTACATTTATCACACTCTTACAAGCTCTGATAACCTGGATTTCTGCACTTCTCCATCACTTCCTCCATTCTTCCCCTGTCACTGCGCTCGAGCATTCCCCTTTCTCCCTCACAGATACGTGCAGATATGTAGGGAACCGCAGCTCTTCTCGTTTCAATGAACTCCCCTAACAGTCTCGGCTCTCTGATCATCGGTGCTGATGATGTGTCTCAGATCAGTTTGTAAACATCCACATAAAACAGCCACTGAAGATCTTTGATATGACAGTATTTACAGAGGAAGAGTCTATAGACGCACCAACTGTGTGAGAACAGTGAGAGGAAAGATTGTGATGGAAGGGAGAGGAGGGGGCATCCATGGGAGTTTTTGGCAGAGGTTCATACACATGACCTACAAATGATGTAGTGTCTTCATTAAATGTGTGATTTGTGCATATGTGCAAGCATTATTTACTGAGATATTAAGTGTGTGTGTTTAATATGATATGTTCACGGTGCCTGTGTTCCCTAGAGGCCCCAGCAGGATGGCAGTGTGTGTGTTTTGGCCCTGGGTGAGGGTCCAAAGGCAGGGCACAGTCGGACGCAGGGCAGGGGGCGGGGACGGTCCAGACGCAGCAAGGTCACTCCGACTGCTCACAATCATCCACATAGAGCCGGCTTACTGCCAGGGCCCCTCTCTCTTTCTCTCTCTCTCTCTCTCTCTCTTCCCTTCAATCTAACTGTCCCCCTTTTCTTAGTTCTTTCAAAATATCCACCATTTTATTTCCATCTCCATCATTGTTTTTTTCATGTGGGCGCATTTATCCTTTCAATCTCTTTTCATTCGTATAACTCCCTCCCTCTCTATCCTCTCTTGCATTTCATCTTTCTCTCTCTCTGTCTCCCTCTTTCTCTGGAGGTACAGATGGACACATTTGCAGGTTAACTTGAACAGCTGGAGGTGCATTATTAGCATCCTGCTGCTTCCTCATATTTGCTCAGAATTTTTCCCCCTTCCTTAGTGAGCAGATAATTCACAACCAGCCAACCAAAGATGTAGATGTGTCCTAATACAGAAAAAAGAAACAGGAGACAGATGCAAGCTAAGGGGACGTGGAAGTGGAAGGTAGGCTTAGGCGACCTGTTTCGGAAGTATAGGATGTAGTTTGAATGTCCGTGTGATTGAGGTATTCTTTGCCGATTGTTTTTCTATACAGCTGATATGGTTTTGGGTTCAATGGGTTGAACGAGAGGGGGGGGAGGACAGAAATTAAGTCCCAGGAATCCGCCGTGTCCCAAAGGGCCAAACCGACAATGAGCAATTGTGGTGGAATGGGTCATGGATATTGCTTTTGAGCTGCATTTGAGAGATCTTGCGTGGATAAAAAGCCCCCGGCGCACCCAGGGGTGTGGATTAAATGCACATGTGCATACATATATAAATATACACAGATGAACACATGCATATGCACACAAAGAGAATAAACGTTTACTGTTTACAGAGCCATATTGTCCCTTTTAGAGGTCTGGTATGTATATTTTGCTGAATGTGACCATTGTGTGTTTGTAATAGTAAAGGCAGCTGCGTCCTACAGCCATTGTGTTCGAAAGCAGCCCATCATGTCTTCAGAAAGGTTGCAGCATT
This sequence comes from Sinocyclocheilus anophthalmus, assembly GCA_018155175.1. Taxonomy (NCBI): domain Eukaryota; kingdom Metazoa; phylum Chordata; class Actinopteri; order Cypriniformes; family Cyprinidae; genus Sinocyclocheilus; species Sinocyclocheilus anophthalmus. Next base: position 221,506 of record JADLZN010005127.1, read on the forward strand.
AGAGAGAGACAGACAGTGTGTGTGCAGCCGACTAACAGCTCAGCCAACTCCAAATTCACTGCACCAGGCCTCAAATTCAATAAGACCCCACAAAGACCAGGTCCGGCCAACAGCACTGGCCAGCACATACTCCGCTGACCACTCACCAGAGCCATAATTACCCTCTATACTGCAATTAGCAATCTGGGGCTGTGCGAGCGCGGGCACGCTCACGTGTGTGTCCACTTCCAATAAAAGTTTGCAGTTGGCAAAGGAGTTACGGCTCACTTTGACCTTGAAATATAGATTTGTGTCTTCTGCGTGTTGCTTAGTCTCTCTTGCTTTTAACAAGGCCCCGGCCAAGTCACCTGGCAGTTCTGAGGAGTTTATTATACGGGTAATAATTCTTCATTGAGCGTATTATTTATGCCTTTGCGTTGCCACGCCAACTCATGCATTCGCATCACATGCCTCTCTTTCCTTGTTTTTATAGTCTAGATTTACTATTATTTAATCACTGAAGCATATGGTCACATGTGTTGGATTCAGTTGTAACGCGGCTGTTTTGCATTCGCGCCATCTAGGAAGGTTCGAGGACACGCGGATGATAGGAAAGAGATGAGAGGTGAGAGAGAGAGGAGGAGGAGTACAGTGACTGTTGAGGTATATGGAGGCCATGGGAGTAAGTGCTTCTTATAAAGACTTTATCATGTGAAGGGTTTATTGGTATGCTGATTAGAACTATTCCCCCACCGGCACTTTCCAGCATTCAATTAACATTCAAAACACAAATAGCTGTAGCTGTGCATATATTACACACTAACAATCAGGTCCTCAAGTGTGTGTGACTGTGAGGTCGAGGGTGGTTTGTATGTACAAGAGGATGTGGGTGGGTTACTGTTTGCGTGTGTATGTATGCATGGGCATGCATATCATTTACCCTGGCAACTGAGGCACACATATTACATTTTTGTAATTCGGTTAATTCACTTTCAGTGTTTAAGCCATGAAAAAGCCTTGGTCAAAACCGTTTTGTTCTATTTTTCAGGCATTGCAAGGTCTTTATGCGGTAAACATGCATGTTTTATCCATGATTTGAGCTCTGTTTTGATTGCAGACTCTATCTGCAGCACAGTGTGCAGTCTTTTTATCTGTGTGTGCTGGAAATGAGAGAGCGCTGCCTCAGTGGGAGCACTGGGTGGCCATCATTACTGCAGCCAGACCGGCCTGCCTCATAGGGGGTTAGACCTGCTGATATGTACTGATTGGTGGAGAAGAAATTAGGAGGGTGGCTCTTGATAAGAACAGAGCGCTTTGATTGGAAGTGTATGTGGTTGGTTTATTATAGGGGCAATTCATTGGTTGATAAACTAAACCCAGTGTGAGATTTGTGCAGCTGCTCCTGTAGTGCATTATGGGTAATGCAGTTCTCTGGATGAGAGCACCCTGGTAGTAACAAGGCATAATCAGTCTTTGGAAAGCTAATTTGATTCTGTGCCGCTCAGAGACCTGAGCGCAGTACTAAATGAGATGTGATATGACAGACCCTCCCAGTAAGATTAACTATTAAACCTGAAACACATTTTTACATGAATGCAGTCACATCTATCTATCTATCTATCTATCTATCTATCTAAATACGCTGGGTCAAAAAACCCAATTACTGGGTTTGTCCATATTTCACCCAGCACTGGGTTGTATTTTTCTAGTGTATCAATCTATCTAAAAAATAAAAACAATCATTCAACATTTATTTTAATACATTTGCTTTTCTAGTTAAAAATGACAGTTCTTTAATTCAAATTAATTTGATTTATACTGCCTTACATTGACATTTAAATTGTAGTTCTACATTCTGTTAGCTACCTTATTTCAAAATCAGGTATTGATTTTGAATTTAAAAGGCATTTCCAATTCAGTTCTGAATGGCACACAACCCTAGACAATGCAACAATTTAAAGAGAGTCTTGATTAGCAAGTTTAAGTTAATAAAAATATTGACACATTTATAGATATTTACCTAAATAAAGACATATGCTTTAAAGACAGACATTTTATAGTAACTTTGTCTCCTCCTTGAGTACTGAAGTTTGTTACTGCTATAGAAACGCAAGAATGCATGTTAAGTTGATACAAATTGGGATGTGTTTGCCAAACATTCACCTACACATTTGTATACTTGTATGTCAGTTTATTTTTTTATAATCATATACATGGCACCAGGTTTAATGTGAAGTTCAGGTTCGTCACTTCATAGACGACTATACGTCTCAATGGCTTGCTTAAGCCTTGAGTCAATAGCCACAGTTGGAAGAAATTTACCACACTCATCCGTGCACCAGCCTGAGTCAACAAGACAACCACAGCAGCAGGGCAGACGGCAGCGAATAAGTGAGGACGCACCATGAATTAAGACGCGCACAATGGCAATGGAGGAAGTAGACGAGCGAAGAGGTTGCGTGTGCTTTGGATGGAGAGTTTGTTTGTTTGCATGAAGGTCGGTTTCTGCAGGGTAGAGGGATCCAGCGTCCTACTGTTATGTAATCTGATAGGAGATTCCAAGCTGGTCAACTCCATATGCCGTCCACGTTTGCCAAAAATATCTGGAGCCGGAGACTCCATCCCGTTTGGCAGCCAGATAAAGAGAGAGCGGGAGAGAGAGCGTTCCGGAAATATTTGCTGCAGATAATAGGATATGTGTGAATCAGTCCGACAGCCAGGAAAGAACACGGATGAGTTAGTTGTGTCCCCCAATTTGCTCTCAGCATCGCCATAGGGCCGTGTATGTTTTGTCGAGGCTGGGTTTAACTTTTTGGGCATGAATGAAAGTTGTATAAAGGAGACGTTGTGGAGTGAGTCACTGTATGCATGTATGGTGTGAAAGTAGAGAGATGGGTCCTGGGATTGTTTCAGCAATGCAGCTCTCGCTGTTTGTGTATAAGAAAGAAAGAAAGAAAAGAAAGAGTAGGATGCAAGAGCTCTCGAGACCCCCTTAGCCCTGCAGTAGGAGTGTGCGTGTGTGCGCACTCGGTTTTGGCCCACATTGCCACCCCCACCAGCATGGGTCAAGCTCAGCACGCTGCCGCTTCTCCCTGCTCTCCCTCTCTGAGTTGCCATGGCAACACACCTTGAGCTCGCCCCCTAGAGAAGCCCGCTACCTCCACCCCCTTTCGCCCCAGCTCGCTCCCCTCCTCTCCCACAGCTCTCCCGCTCTGCCTCTCTACCGCTCGGGCCATCAATCCGGGGGCCGGGGCCGCGGGCCTCAGGGCCAGGCGAGAGATGCCGAGCCACATGGGATGTGCAGCTCCCATCTACACAGCTCATTTGTGTGCCAGTGCACGCTACAGGGGGTGATGGGTGGAGAGAGAGAGAGAGAGCAAGATGGAAGGAGAGAGGCACTCTCATATAGATGGGCCCGTCCCAGAGGAACGGCACAGGCCAGGGCGCCACCTGGCTCCCTCTGGTCAATTAGCTGGAAGCACATTGGCCAAGCTTTGCAGCAGCAGCCACTGCAGAGGCGCAGCGGCAAGGAGAGTCGGCCTGTTCAGTCAGTGGAATAACAACCTGGAATACCACATGAATACGTCCTTTACTCATTTGCTTTCCACCTATCTGTTTGCGCGATCGCTGTTTTCTTGATTCGATCCTCTTGCCGTTTCTCTCTCGCGCTCCCTCTCCGCCTCCCTCCCTCTATCGATGTCCTGGAAAGCTCTCATCAGTGATTCTGCGAATGTGTGGTGGCTTCATGCCGTTTCTCAATTAAGATGCTGCATACCTTTAGAGGCGGCCAGTTTTCTTTTTTTCTTGTTCTTTCCCTCTCAATTCCTGTTAAATATTCTCTCAGACGCACATCCATGCCTCTACCTGCTCTTATATCTCTATTTTCCCTCCTGTTCCTCCCTCCCTTCCTGCTTTACTTAGCACAGGCTCTAATAAGCAATGTATATAGGGTGAAAATCTTTTAGGAGAAAAGGTGGACGGCAGTTAAATCGTTTAACCCCTCTCATAATCAGATTTCAGATAAAGGGAAGAAATCGGTTGCTTTCAATCAAGCTTTTTACGTGGCAACGTGCAAATGGCACTGTGTACATATATACACACACAACATGCCAAGCATCAATGCTTTCTGAGATGAAGGGAAGGAATTCTAAAATCTCTTCGGTTTTCCTTTCACGATGTGTCGCAGTGCTTGTAAAGTCCTTTTATTCTTTTTTTAACCCCCAGTTAGTTTCAGTTATGAAAGAGCGTGTTGTTGTCATGCACTTCCTAGGCCCTCTGCTGCACTCTACACGTCTGTCTTCTCCTCTTTAGTGGTGTGATGGCTCCCCTAGCACACTGCAGTCCCCCTCTCTGAGACCTTTGTGTCAGCCTCACTGATCAAATGCTCTCCCTGACAGCACTAGTCTGGTTTGCAGTAACAAGCAACTGTAATCCCAACGTAGCCCCATCACTCTCTCATATAGAAACACACACACACACACAATGAAGTGGAGAGCTTAGTGTTTCTGCGCAGACTGGAAAATAGATGATGGGGCATGTTCCGTACTTACTGATCAACTGCAGTTCTCTCAGAGAGAGGCTTACTTTTAGTGCACACACACACACACGCACACGTGGAAACACACATGCTCACAGGCCCCTTGGCTACCATTACTTTGTGTTGGACAGCCCAATTATCCCTTTGCTTTCTGCTTTCTTTAGCAGAATTCTCTTCCTCTAACGCTCCTTCTCTCATTTTCCCCAATTTTTCACTTTGGTCTCGCTTTCCTCTCGTTTCTGTCCGTGTGCATATACTTTGGTCCATCCGTATCCATGGAATGGATGTAGTCTCATTTTTTTTCCAGTGTAGATCCTCCCTCAGAAGGGCAATTGATATACTAAAACCAGTTATAACCTCTGTCTGTCGCCGCTTCCTCTCTCCCAGAAAGGAATCCTCTTACTTTACCTGTCCTTGTGTCATTCTTCACAATTACTGGTTTTGGACTTGCTTTTCTCTGTGTAGGGTTCATTCTGTTCATCTGCATCCACAAAGATGCATTTATTTCAGTACTTTGAATATAGCTGTATTTTGTACACTGGTAAAAAAGAAATCACTTGTTTTAATACTTAAAATGTGGATAAACAAAATACACTTATGTTCAAGATATATTCTCTCTTTATGTTACACAGTGGTGCTCCTCTAGTAAATGTCTTGTTTCAAGAGTTTTTACATATTTTAAGTGGAAAACAAGTCAAAAACCACTCATTAAAAACTCATTAAGCAATGAGTTTTTTGCAGTGTGACTAGCTTTAGTATGTCAAATGTCTTTTGCAGAAAAATCTCCACTAGTTTTGAGATCCAAGTAAATCTTATCTAAAATGTTTTTAGATATTTTATCTGAGAAACATGTCAAAAATGCTTATAAAGAATATAAGTTTTTGCTGTGCATTCACTTTGGTCTTGCTTCCCACTTTTCTCTATCTGTGTGCATAGTATTTGGCTCATTCATAGACATGCACTAGATCTCCTCTCATACAAAACATTCCCTTAACTACTGTTGTTCAGATTTTCCTCCAAAAGCATTTGACACACTAAACCTAGTCATAACCTCTGTCCGCTGCCGCTTTCATTCTCCCAGAAAAGAATCAATTTTTCACTTGGTATTGCATCCCTCTTATCCCTATACTTGTGCGTAGTGTTCGTTCAGTCTGCATCCGCAAAACGGATCCTGTCTTGTATCTCGAGACGCTCTGGTCTTGTTCAAACCTCTGGCACCCGAACTAGATTTTAGCAGATTTTCCTCCAAAAAGGCATTTGACATATTAAACTCAGTTGTAACCTCTGTCCGCCGCTGCTTTAATTTTCCCAGAAAGGAATCCTCAACCCCTCCCGAACGCAATGTCTTTTAGGAGGCAGTGGGGGAGGACAGACCAAAGCGGTGCCCTTGCCAAACCCCACCCCCCACCCCCTCTCCTCTCGCTCCTTTCAAACAGGGATTAGAGCACCCTTGTGTGGGCCTTTGAGACGGAGCGGAGATTGGAATCGGCGGAGGTGGCTTTTGGAAGGGAGTGGTGGGAGGTGTAGGTCAGGGTTATGGTGGGGATATATGATTGAAGACTTTATTAACCCTCCGTGCACCCTGTAGCTCAGCAGCGGGACTTTTCGGGCCTGTCTGCAAGGGCTGGCGGGGTGCTGGACGCTTTGGGAAGACGGGGATCTGTGTCGGCGTCTACCGTAGCCCAGGGCTCAGTTAGGGGTTCGGGGGATCGGGGTGGGAGTCCGGCGGCGGGTGTCTGATGGAGCGCAGGCAGGCGGGCTGGGCTCAGGCCTGTGTGGCGGGGGGGTGATAAGACGAGAGCAGAGGCGTCCAGCCAGGACACGATGCCCACCTTTCATCTGTCCCACACCAGCAGGGGGCGGCACTGATGTCACTCAGGCAGGCTTAAAATAGAGCAGCGGGCAGAGGGAGGGCACAGACCCTGCAGCTCTGGGGGGGGCAGCAGGCAATTACCGGCTGGGAAAGTGACGGCACTGGGCAGAGGAGGGGGAGGAGGGATGGGACGGGTGGTCATACTGTCCAGAGTTGAAGATTATAAGCCTGGGACCGCAAATGATGTGCAAGGACGACAAGAAACAGAAAAATGACCCTGTTTGCTCGAAAGATCTCGAAAAGACTTCGACCGCTTGCTTACGAGACGCCTTCGCAGAAGGTTAAAATGTCGTGCCTTGTCTTTTGGCAGTGTGTGTCTGTGTCTCTCTGTCTCGCATTCTCTCTTTCTGACCCTGCTGGTGTGTGTAACCTGTTGTATCGTGCTCTTGTGTTGCAGAGGAAGGCATCAATCATGAGTGCAAGCTGTGTAACCAGATGTTTGACTCTCCGGCCAAGCTCCTGTGTCACCTGATCGAGCACAGCTTCGAGGGCATGGGAGGCACCTTCAAGTGTCCCGTCTGCTTTACAGGTGAGGGGTCCGGCCCGGGGGGTTGGTGGGGTTGAGGTCGAAGGGTCAGGGGCAGTCAAAAAGTGTGGGGGAGGTGGGGGATACAAACTGCCAGTAATGAGAGGGTAACTGCACACAGTGTTCAGTCACATGGTCATGCATGTGGCCAACTGCAGTCAATTAAGCACCATTTAGCACATTCCCTCATGGAGGATTACATGCAGAAGTGTCTTTACTTTTTTGTCATCTCTTTGCTTCTTGTCTGTCTCTACTTGTTCTATCTCTTTTTCTTTTCATGCTGTCTTTCTGCTTCTCTTTTCACACCTCGTCTTGTCTTTTTGTGTCATTTCATTTCATTTTTTGTTTTTTAGTTTTTTTCTTCTCTTTTTCGTCTCTTCTTTACTTTTAGTCTTCCATTCTCTTCTTTGCACTTGTTTTCTCACCTCTTTTTTCTCATTCTCTTTTTTTAGTTTTCTGTTATCTTGCTTTGTGATCACGGTTTATCATCCGTTTTTCCTCATCTCATCTCATTTCTCTTCTTTTCTTTGGCCTCATTTCTTTATTTTTAGTCTTTTCAGTTCCCTTTTTTTGGTTTTCTCATCTCATTTTGTCTCATCTACTACATTATTGTTTTCATGTTCTCTTTCATCCTGTCTCGTTTCTCTTATTTGTTAGTTTTCTCATCTCTTCTCTCTCTTTTTCTCCCCTTCTGTCAATCTCATCCTCATCGCCACCACTCACCCCTCTCTCTCCCCTCCATTCCTCTGCTCCATTTCTCCTCCTTGTCCTGCTAATTGAACTGAATTAACTATTAAATTCATTGTTCATCCTGGTGAGAGAGAAGAAAGACCAGGCATGGACTCACTTTGAGAACACGGATCAACTTATGGCTTCTGAAATGCATATAAGATCAAAATATACACATATACTGTACATATATGTAACTACATTACATTATGTAAATCAAGATCAGTTTCACTAGACCTGAGATAGAAGAGAGATATTATGACACACTCTTAATGCAAAAGCACACAATGGTTAAGTTCAACGTCGCCAAGACAGGAGGCTGCGGTTCATGCAGACGACCTGCTGAGCTGATGCTAAAGCTAATGAGAGCTGATCTCCCCGCTGCAATGCCTGGTGGGACTCATGACCCCTGGGCAGATCGAGCCCCTGTCAGACGTTCCACTTTCAGTGGACCAGAAGGCACCTCAGTAGAATAGACAAACAAGAGCCCAAATCAGATCATAATGGCCATTGTGTACGCTGTAAAGTATCGCATACAAACTATACTAGCTTTTTCTGTAGGCCAGTTGTCATGCTGAATGTCTTTGAGGTGAGAAGATGTGTGTGTGTGTGTGTGTGTTCAGGAGAGGAGAGGGCAGAGAATAACGGTCGGGATGTTTATAGAAGGCTGTAATCCCTCTCAGGGTAGGACCCACTGTAAACGTGATTTATTTAAACAGCCCAATGTGTGTGTGTGCTCTCACCTAAGTTTGAAAGTCACTTTGGACTGTTTGGCAGCTAACCTTTGGGAATCAGAAATCATTACTTGAGCTTGTCAACATTAAAGACTGGTGTTGGAGGCCATATTGTCCCCAGAACTGCAACACGCCATTCTCCAGATAATTTCGCACTGGTTTTTAATTCGATTCAACTTTTTCTTCCCTCACCCATGCCTTCTTGTAGTAACGTCCCTCCCAGGTTCCCAGCTCCTTCATATTCCTTACACTCCCTTTTGCGGCTCTATTCGCCTCCCCGTCCATCCGCTATCAGTCATTTATTTCTTTGCCTTACCGTTCCCTTTGTCTCCCTTTCTCTCTTCCCCTTGGCGGATTAGTTCTCCACTTCGTTCACGCTTTACCGAGTTTGTTTGGATACACAACGTTCTATTCCCCCTTTCCTCTCGCCTACAGTATGCCGTTCCTCTTTGTAAATTAAACTTTAACACTATTCCGGGGTGGCTCATGAATAATAAGCGGGATGCCTTCTCCTCCATGACGCTCAATAAATTCATAGTCTCCACACACAGCAAAACTTACGTTTGAAAAAAAAAAAAAAATACACGAACGGAATTTAAAAACCCGAGGAAAGAGGAATGATTTATTGATAAATATCACAAGGTCTGGTGGGGATACTTTAGTCTGTCTCTGTCTCTCCCTCCATCTCTGGCTGTCATCCCCTGCTCTCCGATAAAGAGAGTTTGAGAGCTTTTCATTTGAGAACACCCCCTCCCCCTTCCTCTTTCCTCAGTGCCGACACATTGTCTCAAATCCAAAAAATTCATTATTTTTATTCTCCCTCTCCTACCCAAGGCGTGAAAGTTGGTAGTCATGGATTCTTCCTTTTGTTTTTTTTTTTTTTTTTAATTCCTCACTCAGGATTAGTTCTTAATTCGAATTCAGCTAGTTTGTCTCCAGCATTCACTTTAACTCTGGGTCAATCGTTTCGGGCCAATCGGTTGACTGCTGTTTCCCTTTTGGTCCTTTTTCCCCCCCCAGTGTTTGTTCAGGCCAATAAGCTGCAGCAGCACATCTTTGCCGTCCACGGACAGGAGGACAAGATATACGACTGCTCCCAGTGTCCGCAGAAGTTCTTCTTCCAAACTGAGCTCCAGGTGAGTAATGCAGAAGTACATGGCAGTGCAACAAAAGCAGGTGAACATTCATGACTTTCTGGAATAAGTCCAAAATTCACTTTTACAAGACCTGCCAATGGTGGTTGAGGATATTTAATATGTGTTAATGTCGGTGAAATTTTTATTTTTTTTCCCCAAAATATTGCTCTTACAATTCAGTGTAAACACAGTTCCTAATACATTTACACAGGAGTTACTCTTTGCTTTACAAAGGCAATTTGTACTCGCATTTGGCACAAGAAGTGATAAGAAAAACATGAATCTAGAACAACCACTGTATGTAGGAAATCTGTTGGACCAGAATGATCAGAATTAAGTATTCCAGAAAGCCATGTAAGAACTTCCGATGTTCATATTTTAATGTTTCCTGATCATATTTTATGTGTCATATGTGCAATGAATCTCCTTGTAGTAGCAAAAGTATGTCTGCTTTGTGATGTTTGGAATATAGTAGGATTCTGTAGTCGATCTCAGTTAGCCCTGATAGACACAGAAGTGACACAGATCACAGCAAATAAGGGAATTAAAGGAGAAGAAAACCAGGTCATCCTCAAGCCGTAACGGGAGACCCCATATACGCTGCAATCAATCACACCACCTGTTGTGACTGCTGGAACTCACAGTCATCCACACACACACACACACACACACACACACACACAACATAGCATATACACAATGGCGCGTAGCACTGCGTCGGGGCCAGACAACGTTGGAATAGCTGTCCTGGGCCCACTCTCACTCACATGTGCAATCCTATATAAAGCAGATTGCCATTCATAAATTGTATACCTACACACACACACACACACACACACACACACACTAGTACAGTGCTTCTCAGCTCGAAACTCTGGTTGGGGAGAAAAATATTAATGTAAACTTTTTCGTGTAGTTTCTAACCTGGAGAAGTTTAATTTGAATAATTAATATATTTATTAATATAATAAATAATTTTGCATATTTTTTTGCTAATACCCTACATAATAGGAAGATTAACACATTTCATTATTTTTTTATTTTAAAGCAGTTTGTTTACTTTCTACTAGCGATTTCTTTGAATGTAAATGACTCTGTCCACATGGTACCTGTTCCGTCACTCCATGAAAATCAAACGAAACCGTTTTGAGAACACACTGCACCTACACGTTTATATGTGTCTGTAGATATACTTATGAAGGCATGTACACTAATCACATTCAGAGTGGCCTTGAGCAGTTCAGAGATACCGTACAGACACTGTATGTGCCCACAGGTTGTCCCGCTCAATTCACTGAGCACAATCTGATTCGTGACAGCGCATCAAAAAGCCGTTGCCTACTGTAACTAACACACATTTGTCCCACTTACATTATTTCTTTCCGATGAGTCTCTGTTCTTCTTTCTCCTTTCCTCTTCCATTCTCTTGCTTTTTGTCTTTGTTAGCGGTTTCTCTTTAATGTCGTTCTAACTGTGATAGATTAGTCTCTCGCTCTCCTTTTACTGAAGTCCTTTATCTTAGTTCCCTAGGGAGGCCCTGAAACCGCCTCCACTCAGAGACTGACACCCACCACTTCACAAACATATAGACTTTAGCGAGTAGCCGCTGCCACAACTCCGTGCACTTTTTGCATAACTTTCCTTATGACGCTGTGTCACCCAAGGCCTATTCCTTGTGACGACGGTATCCTTGATGTGCGTTTTCCAACGTAAGCGATTATTCCTTTTGCACTTTGTCACACTGGCGAGTTAGCTATTGCTATTACGTACCTCCAAGCACCTCTTTTTAAAAGAAGTGACTTCTGGTCAGTTTGTTTCATTGCTAATCACTGTCATGTAAACACCTTAAGAATCTGTCATTTTTTTTTGATGGCTTTAAATACTCCTTATTTGCGTTCTTTTGAACCACAGTGATTTTGTTCTTTGTTGGCCGTAGTTTTTGTTCTCAGTTCCCAACCAAAGATGTTTTTTGTATAGAATACAGACATTCCTAGTGGCTGGTGGTTTTAAGCCCTCTGGTGTTCCTGACCCGTGTAATTATTCCCAGCGGATGCAGAATGGCATAGCAGTGAGCACAACTGCTGACTCAGTTTAGCTGGATAATCCAGAGCTGTGAGTGAAAATACATCAATATAACCCAACTCCAATGCAGACATCCAGGCCAGCCTAAGGGTCCGGCAAATTAAATCGCTCTCACGAACACACACACAGTTCTTTTCACACGCAGTCTCTTTCTTAAGAGACTAGAACTAAATGTACTGCTTAAAAAAGTTACTGCTAACTGGTTGATTCTCCTTTAGGGACTTGTCTGTAGTGGTGGGACCTTACACTTCGATAGTATCAGCACTGGATTCAGGATTGTCGAAGGATTTTATGGCCATTTTTTGAGTTTTTCTTGATTGTTCTTGGATTGGAGTATTGAGTATTGAAGTGGACCAAATATAATGGTTTAAGAATCGTAATTTTGATATGCTCAATCAACAAAATTGAGACCCTTATGAACACTCGCTTTAGATTGCAATAAGGTGCAGTCATATTTACAGTTGCTGTGAGATATTTCTTGGCCAAAATCCTGTCACTTCTGTTAGCTAATCTGTGGATAGAGATTGTTGTAGGAGTCTAGCAGTTTGTGCATGTTTCATGAAATCTGACCCAAACCTAACCCAAAGCTTGACAGTTTTCCATGTCCCGTCAGAGTAGCAGACCTCTAGATGTGTGTTTGAATCTGACTCTCATTCAACATTTCCTAATCCCATTTCTCCCCTTAAATGACAAATAGTCCAGAAATATAATGCAAAATGTGTCCACTAAGAACTTAACAATAATCTTAATGAACTGTTGCTAGCTCAGTGCCATTATATGAAGACTGGGTAAGCATGTTTTCAGTTTCTCTCTCTCTGTGCTGATTATGGGGCAGACAGATTGAGTAAGGGCAGGACTGTGAATAACTCAGCCCACAGTGGCTGCCACGGGGCGCTGGGGTCAGCTGCATCCTGCCCTAGCCCAAGTTACATTCATCTTTGTGAGCTATGGGCCACCATCCCTGCAGCCCCCTCCAGCGCCCGCCTGTGTGTGTTGGTGGGTGGGTCTTTATAAGTAGCAGGGTGTGAGGTTAATAGCTTACTCAGGTCCATGACTTAATATTTTAGGGGCTTGGGGGGTGTGACCTAAATCTCCTGCATGGTTCAAACACCCCACCCCTCCACGTGAGCCCCCGGCCGCGGTGTGACAGTGATATAAGGCCGGCGGCGCTGGGCATATGGCCGGTCAGTCCATTTAGCAGCAGGGGGAGTGCTGGACCCTGTCGGTCACTGTCTGCCTCACCCTGAGGCCGGCCAACCGAGATACTCGCACCAGCCCATGGCTCAGCGGGCCCACCGCATCACTCCCACCCGCTCCCACGCCTACCACTTCCGGCCACCTTAGCGTGACGGAGGTGAGGATAAGCAGTCACCGGCACTGACAGCTCCTTGCCGGGTTACCCCACTCCTCCTCGTACAATGACTTGAACTGTGTGTATCGGGTTACAATACGAAATGGATGGACGTGGTGGCATGGTCCTACGTGCCCTACCCAGCATGCGCCTCTCTGATGCGAGCCCCGAGCTCTGTGGTAATCCTCAATCTTCCATGAGCCTTCCAAGGACATGTTACTGTAGTCATTCCCCTCTCCCTTAGGCAACTTTGCTTCCATCCTTTTACTTGGTCCAAAAATTCTTTCTTCGTTCACCTCCCACCACTCCCTACCTCCTCTAACTGTTTCCAACTCTCTTGGCTCTCTCTCTCTCTCTCTCTCTCACACTCTCTCTCTTCTCTCTCATATCGCCTTTTTATGTCTCTCATGTCTTCTCCTCCCTTTCCCATTTCCTTTTTTCTTCTTCTGCTTTTCGATGGTTCCCAGAAAGGCCCAGCCCCCTGCATATTTTAGCCCCTCAATTGCGCCCACACCCACCCCTCTATCTCTGTCTCCCTCTTTCCTTTCTGCCTCTCCCTGGTGCCCCATAAATAGTGCAGATGTAAGCTGGTAAATAAGTGATGCTTCGCCCCGATCAGCGCAGCTAGACCTACTCTGCTGGATCCTCCATTCCTTTGTTAGAAACTTCAGAGACTTTTTGTGAGTGAGTGTGTGTGTAGATTTTCTTTCAGTTGTTATTTTGTTTCCCCAGGTGAACTCCCAACCGCCCACCCTTCGGCCCTTCCATAGGCACTGCTGTCACTCTCTGACAGCGCGCTTCATTTTTACACACTGCCGGTTCTGATTGAGCCCTCCAGGGGGCGCCACATTCCCCCCACGCCCTGTATCCCTTCCCCGCTGGCATGTGTGTGCGCACGTGGGTGTATGGTGTTTCCTTTAGCGCTGGTTAATATTTAACCGTACTCAGCCGTTTGGATGGATGGGTGAGTGAATGTGTGTGTGAATGAGAGAAGGAGGGGGTCTTTGCACTTGTTTGTTTGTTGATGCCGCCTTGTCTCCCCCAACTCCCCCGCCGTTTGACATTGCAAAAGTGTTGAATATTTGAGGGCTGTGAGTTCTCATACAGCGCTGAGTGGAGTGATGTAAGGGGTCGGCATTCATTAGGGCGTACACATGCACTCACTTTCTCTCACACTTTCCGTTTTTCACAGAGGTGGAGGAAGAGCTTGTATGATTTCAAACTACAATTTGTATTTGTAGGAGACGAGGTAGATTAGATTTCTTGTTAGATTTCTCCAAACCTTGCAAGCAAGAAACCTTTACTATTATTGGTTATATTTAGGGTTATGAGATAATTTAAATCCTCAACTTGAAGTATTTTAAGGTTGTGTATATATCCACCATTCAAAATTTGGGTCAGATGGTCTTTGATTTATTTATTTGTTTTGTTTGTTTTTTTTGTTTTGTGAAAAAAACGTTTTATTCAACAAGGATGCATTAAATTAATCAAAAATTAAACATTTTTAATTTGTTACCAAAGATTTCTACTTGAAATAAATGCTGTCCTATTGAACTTTCCATTCATCAAAGAATCCTGAAACATGTATCATGGTTTCCACAAAAGCAAACTGTTTTCAGCATATAATAAATAAATTTTCTTGAGCACCAAATGCAGCATTCAGTGGGCAAAAAAATATTTATCAGGCACCAATGTGCAATTTCTCCCCACTTAACAAAGATGATAGGCCCTTGTAATTTCATCATAGTATACCGGTCACTATAGGAGGACAAAATGAGCGAAAAAATCCAGAAAATCACATTGTAGCATTTTTAAAGAATTAATTGGTAAATTCCTCGTTAAAATAAGTATTTGGTCACCTACAAACAAGCTAGATTTCTGGCTCTCACAGACCTGTACTTCTTCTTTAAGAGGCTCCTCTGTCCTCCACTGGTTACCTGTATTAATGGCTTCTGTTTGAACTTGTTATCAGTATAAAAGACATCTGTCCAAAACCTCAAACAGTCACACTCCAAACCTTATCATGGCCAAGACCAAAGAGCTGTCAAGGACACCAGAAACAAAATTGTAGACCTGCACCAGGCTGGGAAGACTGAATCTGCAATTGGTAAGCAGCTTGGTGTGAAGAAATCTACTGTGGGAGCAATTATTAGAAAATGAAGACATACAAGACCACTGATAATCTCCCTCGATCTTGGGCTCCACGCAAGATCTCACCCCGTGGGGTCAAATGATCACAAGAACTGTGAGCAAAAATCCCAGAACCACACGTGGGGACCTAGTGAATGACCTGCAGAGGGCTGGGACCAAAGTAACAAAGGCTACCATCAGTTACACACTGCGCCGCCAGGGACTCAAATACTGCAGTGCCAGATGTGTCCCTCTGCTTAAGCCAGTACATGTCCAGGCTTGTCTGAAGTTTGCTAGAGAGCATTTTGGATGATCCAGAAGAGGATTGGGAGTATGTCATATGGTCAGATGAAACCAAAGTATAACTTTTTGGTAAAAACTCAACTTTTTGGAGAAAGAATGCTGAGTTGCATCCATAGAACACCATACCTACTGTGAAGCATTGGGGTGGAAACATCATGCTTTGGGGTTGTTTTTCTGCAAAGGGACCAGGATGACTGATGCGTGTAAACGAAAGAATGAATGGGGCCAGGTATCGGGAAGATTTTGAGTGAAACCTCCTTCCATCAGCAAGGGCATAGAAGATGAAACCCCCCCGGGGGTGGGGGGGGGGGCGGGGTCTTTCAGATGACAATAGATCCCAAACACACCGCCGGCTCAACGAGGAGTGGGGGGAGGGGTGGCTTCGTAAGAAGCATTTCAAGGTGCTGGAGTGGCCTATCCAGTCTCCAGATCTCAACCCCATAGATAATCTTTGGAGGGAGTTGAAAATCCGTTTTGCCCAGCGACAGCCCCAAAACATTACCGCTCTAGAGGAGATCTGCATGGAGGAATGGGCCAAAATACCAGCAACCGTGTGTGAAAACCTTGTGAAGACTTACTGAAAACGTTTGACCTCTGTCATTGCCTACAAAGGGTATATAACAAAGTATTGATATTAAATTTTGTTATTGACCAAATACGTATTTTCTACCATATTTTGCAAATAAATTCTTTAAAAATCCTACAATGTGATTTTCGGGATTTTTTTTCTCATTTTGTCTCTCATAGTTGAGTATACCTATGATGAAAATTACAGGCCTCTCTCATCTTTTTAAGTGGTAGAACTTGCACAATTGGTGTCTGACGTAAATACGTTTTTTTCCCCACGGTATTAGAAGATTTCTTTCTGAAGGCTCATGTAACACTGAAGGCTTAAAATAGGGGGAGAAAATGCGTGCTCTGAAACACTAACTCAGCTGGCCATCACAATTATAATTACAAATATCTTCATAGAAAACAATTATTTTGAATAGTAATAATATTTCACAATATTACTTTATCTGTTTTTGGATCGAAAAAAAAAAAGCGAGAAAAAAAAAACAAAAAATGCAACCTTTAGCATAAGAGACTCATTCCAAACATTTAAACAATCCCTTACAGACCCCAAACTTTTGATAGTGCATTTAAACTTAGGCAAAAATAAAACGCAATTATCTTCATTATGTAAACCGTTTGGACATTTTTGCATTGTAGAAATAAGACAAAAATGTACAAAAAAAAAAAAAATCCCATAGACTTAATAAGAGAGCAGAGAACCAAAATATCATAGAATATAATTTTTGGTTTGTGGCAGTTATCACCTAGAACACAGAACCACACAGCAGTACATTAAAAAAGCCACTAAGAATACCTTAGCAACAATATGGCAATGCGCTCAAAACACTCGGGTGAGTTTAAAATCACCACAGACATATTCTTCAGAAAACATAAAATCCACCTTAAACTAAATTTTATATTAGCATATGAACATACAGGCACATTTTTACTCATATAGCCCACATTAAGCAAATCAAGGCGTTAACAAGTGTAGAAGCTCTAAAAACATCCATAGAATGTGTCCCATTATGCGTTATATTAGATTTATAATGTACGTGGAGAGTTTGTCTGGTGTGCTCTGAATCTGCTTTTGTGTGCTGTAGATATTGATATAGGTTTCTATTGTGATGCTCAATTTTATTAGTGCCAGTGTGTGTGTGTGTGCGTGTCCCAGCTGCCCTTGCGTCTGGAGTGGCAGTGTACGTTATTAGAATGGGGATCTGGGGGGCTCTCTTCAGAGCCCTAACCCCAACACACACACACATGCCTACAGCTCCTCAAATCCACCTTACCTGCTGCTGATTGGCTGGCTGGTTGAGGGGTTGTCAGGGGACTTGCAGTATAGTGTCTCCAGCTAAACTATGAGCCCTGTGTTTAGAACAGCTCCCTTTCGAAGACCATGACATCCCTGAGTCTGCAGCCATGCTCTGAGCCTTCTGACATGCTAGGCCTCGGATGTCTCTGATGGCTTTAGAGCCATGATATGAGAATAGGGCGAATAGCGGGAACTTAGCCAAGAGTTGATAATGAACTAATGATAATGAAACCGTTCACTAATGTATTCGGTTATCTAAATATGCTGGCGTACCAAACGGGAGCGGGTGAGTAGTGTGTCGTGGTTTTATGGATTTACTCTGCCACACGGTTTTCGATGGAAATTCTCCAGGCGGTAGGCACTGGAGTAAACAAGAATCGGAGGGGACATGTTTAAGTTGTTTACCTGTTTGCATTTGTTTTGTTGCTCTGCCCTTGCTGAGACGGAGATTCAAACAAAGCTCCGACCTGGCGAATTCAAATCAAAAACACTCACCATGGGGCGGCACTAATCTTCAGAGTAAATCAGCACATTCGCATTCATTTATTACAACGTGGGACACCGGTTTCGGGCCGCGAGCGTGCACGTGCGTGTTTATGTTGAGATAAAATGAAGTAAATGCCTTTTTGCAAATTTTCCAGCGAACACACCCACACTCCTGATTCTGTCACGAAATACCCCTGCTTGGAACAATCTATAAAGTGGAGGAAAGAAGGGAGGAGGACGTGGAGGGAGAAGGAACTTCAGCGGGATGGCACATAGGGAGATATGGTGTCTGCACTAAATTAAATAATTTGGGGACTGGCATGAGAGGGAGAGAGAGAGGGGGTAAGGAAGAGTGAGGGGGGAAAAAAGAGAGATGTGTCCACTGGGATCACTATAAAGCGCTTTCTCATATCCGTCTCTCATGGTAGCCTGTTCCTTTAACGCACAGGCAGAGCGAAGGATATGTTGAGACACAACATGAGAGAAAGCGAGCTGAAATGAAAATGTGAAGACAACAGAAGAAGGAGGGGGTATGTACAGCACATGCTCCAGTCAGATATGACAGTTGAGCAGGGTTGTGCTGTGGCGCTACAGCTCCGCGCTGCGTGGTGTGGGTTGCCAGCTCGGGACTGGAACTGTCGTGGCTGTGACAGTGACGTATGAGTCTAAGCGCTGTCGGTGAGATGACTCTCGCTGTTCGAGACTCTCTACACTCGACGCACACGCGCGCACATGCACACTGAGCGCAGCTGTGATCTGGAGGGTTTGGGAACTGTGGATACTTCACTCTGTTTGCCTCGCTCATTAACATAGCATAACAGATGAGAAGACTTTATCTTAAAGGAATTGTTCACCCAGAAAGGAAGAATTTGTCTTATTTACTCCCTCATGCCGTTCCAAACCTGTATGGCTTTATTTTTTTGTGGAACACCGAAAAAGATATTTTGAAAAATGTCTCAAAGGATTTTTGTTGTTGTTGTTTGACTTTTATTATATGGATAAAATTAGTTAAAACATTCGTTAAGTATCTTATTTTGTGTTCCACAGAAGAACGTCTTTCAGGTTTGGAATGACATAAGGTTAAATAATGATAGATTTGTTGTTTTTATTTCTTTATTGTATAAGTAATTGAATTTTTTATCTCAAAGAGGGTCTTAAAGGTAGCAGTATCAAACATTTGTTTAAAGATTTCCATATGTGCTGGCTAAAGAAACATATGTTGTGTATTGGTGGTAATGCAATGTGTTTACGCAGTTCACACATTGCATTAAAAACAGGTTAAAAAAAAAACCCAATTATTTTCCCATAGGTACATTATTGTTTCTCCTCTATGCCGCTCCTTTCTGAAGCGCGTCGATTTTTACTAAGCTCATCGTTCTGAAAAGTGAGGTTTACGCTGATTGGCCAGCTATCCAGTGCTTTGTGATTTGCTGAATACCTCAAGCGTGTGACGGAAATGTTACGCTCCTTACCATACTGTTATGCCGTGTCCTGGCGCGATGAGACAAACCCAATAAAACCCATTACAAACGAGGCATTTTTTTGCATCCAGTGGGACATAGTTACTGATTATAATGACTTGTACTGTCTTTTTTATGCGTTGCATTGCATATCGTGCCGCGTAAACATAATGCCATGTCTGCATTTGTGATCGGAGAAAACAAGCGCTACTCTACACTACTCAAAACTCTTGTTTGAATCGTCAGTGGCAAATCCTTTAAATATTAAAATGTACTTACAGTCTGTGAGTCATGAAGCGCCAGACTGTTCTTGCAAAGTTTGAACTGCCCCACTTTATAGAAACAGCTTTTGTGCACAGACGCATTGTAGTCTACTCTACCAGGATAAAAATAAACAGTCCTCCATAAAATGTGCCGCACACATCTGAATATTTGGTTTAAACTGTTCTGGAACTGTGTTGTATTTCAAAACACATGTACTACTACTTGCGTTTATTTATGTAATTTGGATATACTGTGGGGAAAAAAAGTATTTAGTCAGCGTTAATTGTGCAAGTTCTCCCACTTAAAAGATGAGAGAGGCCTGTAATTTTAAACATAGGTATACCTCAACTATGAGAAAAAAAATGAAAAAAAAAAATCCAGAAAATAACATTGTAGGATTTTTAAAGAATTTATTTGCAATTTATGGTGGAAAATAAGTATTTGGTCAGTAACAATTTTATCTCAATACTTTGTTATAGACCCTTTGTTGGCAATGACAGAGGTCACACGTTTTCTTAAGTCTTCACAATGTTTTCACACACTGTTGCTGGTATTTTGGCCATTCCTCCATGCAGATCTCCTCTAGAGCAGTAATGTTTTGGGGCTGTCGCTGGGCAACACGGATTTTCAACTCCCTCCAAAGATTTTCTATGGGGTTGAGATCTGGAGACTGGCTAGGCCACTCAGGACCTTGAAATGCTTCTTACGAAGCCACTGCTTCGTTGCCCGGGCGGTGTGTTTGGGATCATTTTCATGCTGAAAGACCCAGCCACATTTTCATCTTCAATGCCCTTGCTGATGTAAGGAGGTTTTCACTCAAAATCTCACTTTACATGGCCCCATTCATTCTTTCGTTTACACGGATCAGTCGTCCTGGTCCCTTTGCAGAAAAACAGCCCCAAAGCATGATGTTTCCACCCCCATGCTTCACAGTAGGTATGGTGTTCTTTGGATGCAACTCAGCATTCTTTCTCCTCCAAACACGACAGTTGAGTTTTTACCAAAAAGTTCTATTTTGGTTTCATTTGACCATATGACATTCTCCCAATCCTCTTCTGGATCATCCAAATGTTCTCTAGCAAACTTCAGATGGGCCTGTACATGTACTGGCTTAAGCAGGGTGACACGTCTGGCACTGCAGGATTTGAATCCCTGGCAGCGCAGTGTGTTTACTGATTGTAGCCTTTGTTACTTTGGTCCCAGCTTTCTGCAGGTCATTCACTAGGTCCCCCCCCGTGTGGTTCTGGGATTTTTGCTCACAGTTCTTGATATCATTTTGACCCCACGGGGTGATATCTTGCGTGGAGCCCCAGATCGAGGAGATTATCAGTGGTCTTGTATGTCTTTCTATTTTCTAATAATTGCTCCCACAGTTTATTTCTTCACACCAAGCTGCTTACCTCTTGTAGATTCAGTCTTCCCAGCCTGGTGCATGTCTACAATTTTGTTTCTGGTGTTCTTTGACAGCTTTTTGGTCTTGGCCATGGTGGAGTTTGGACTGTTTGAGGTTGTGGACAGGTGTCGTTTATACTGATAACGAGTTCAAACAGATGCCATTTATACAGGTAACTGGTGGAGGACAGAGGAGCCTCTTAAATAAGTTTGTTACAGGTCTGTGAGAGCCAGAAATTTTGCTTGTTTGTAGGTGACCAAATACTTTTTTTACCGAGGAATTTACCAATTAATCCTTTAAAAATCCTACAATGTGATTTTCAGGATTTTTTTTCGCATTTTGTCTCTTAGTTGAGGTATACCTATGATGAAAATACAGGCCTCTCTCATCTTTTTAAGTGGAGAACTTGCACAATTGGTGGCTGACTAATTACTTTTTTGCCCCACTGTATATATAATTTGCCTCAAAATTATTAATATTTTTGCACATTTTTATATAGAACATTTTATTTTAAAGAACATCTGCATTTTTATTTTTTCATTTTTACTTAGAGATAATTCATGGAAAATGTGTCATGCTGAGTGGAAGATTTTTGCCAAGATTTCACCTGGTAGAAAAACAAATACTATAAAAATGAATGTCATGATTCCCACAATGACCACTAAATGGCAGCAGAGGATAATTTACTGTCTCCTTTACCATTTCCCCTCTGTAATATAGTTCTTTTCACATGCTTTGCAAATGGATTTATATTTAGACATTACAAAATCACTATTATAACATTTAAAAAACACAATGTCAAAGATCAGCATTGTTTTATACTAAGTATGAAGTAGCAAGAGTTTTCAACAAATTGAATCTACTTGAATTACACAGATGGCCTATTTTAAATTTACAACGGCAATTTTCAGTGAAAAGTGGCTAGTTTGTGTCCTTGTTTACAATCTTAGTTTCTCTCAAATGTAAATCAAATGCCCATTCACAAACATGTGTCCAGGAACCGGGCAGCACCAATCTGGGGTGGCACAGAAATCTCATTTACTTCAATAATAGAAATGGATTGACTATAAAGTACTGGACTGTTTTAGTGCGTAAAACATAACTGAATACAATTAATTTGTACTTAATTGTAATTGAGATAGTTGTGAATTACATCAAGTAATAATGAGTGAATGACCATTTTTGTATTACCTATGCTCAAGGTATTTTAATAAAAGGGCTCACTATAGCTTTATTGCTCAGTAAGCTTTGTTCTGGGTCTTAACACCCCCAAAATCTTATTCTCCATCATTGCATAGGCCCACTCATGGATGAGACATGCAGATAACTAGTCAACCTTCACTGAAATTTATATAATCAATGAACTCTGAAAAACAGTCAGTGTTTAACATTCTATTAGTTGTCAAAATGAATTCATTGTAGGACTTTTGTTATACCTAAATCGAGCTCTGTACAAAGGAAAATAATGTAAGCATGAAAATTCGTTTTTTCCATAGCATTTAATAGGCCTATGGTTCATTTCTTTCATTTTCTGTACCTTTAACAAATTACGAAAGAATTAGCGCATATTTTTCTCATTTTTTCGCGCAATAACTTTAACTAACTTGTGTTCAACATTTGGTCCTACTTTTTTGCACTTAAACTATACATAGACAAAAATTACATACCTAATCATCTTGCGCCCTATGATCTCGGTTGCGAATATTTCAGTTAGACTGCATGCATTTGAGAGACCGTTTCTTAAAATTTAATGCACATACTGCTGCACAGTTTGCGTTTTAATCGCAATTTTGGTAATTTCTGACCAACTGTGACGATGTATGCTCGCATCTTCTAGCGCGTATTTATGAAGTGAACATTTCGCCTCATATTCGCGTACATTTTGAAGAGCGTGCGCCCGAGCACGTAAAACATCTGATAGGACAGTAAAGTGTGGTGGTACTGACATATTACAATAGCTCATCATACCGCATTTCCTGGATTGTTCTATACTGAGACTCATTTGGCACAGGTACCTTTTCCGGTGCTGCTTGGCTGATGCCAACTGGAAGTGCGTCTGAAAAGTCTCCTGTTTGTTGTGGTCGCAAAGAGATACGTCCATTCCGCGTCTTAATACGTTTTTTAATAAATACATTTTTGAACTCATTAATATGCTAAAAACCGTTAAATAAAAATGTTGCTTTAATTATATTTAATAACTAAGCTTTTGATTATTTATAACGTTTTATTAAAGAAGATTTTCACAGAATGATTTTGGCAAAATGGCGCCCCCCTATGCACTGCATAGACTGCATACCCCGTTTTTGCGGCCCCTGAACTTAACCACTTATTTCTAGTTGTGTCCTCTTTTGGAGAGCCAAACAAAGTAGTTTCGCTTTCACACTAAAACACACAGCGTCTTCACCACATGGCGGCTTGAGTGTGCGGAGGCCGGCGGGCTTGAGAACAGCG
Source organism: Sinocyclocheilus anophthalmus (assembly GCA_018155175.1). Taxonomy (NCBI): domain Eukaryota; kingdom Metazoa; phylum Chordata; class Actinopteri; order Cypriniformes; family Cyprinidae; genus Sinocyclocheilus; species Sinocyclocheilus anophthalmus. Next base: position 244,810 of record JADLZN010005127.1, read on the forward strand.
CGGCCATCGGATTCTACGAAGGAGCGTCCGGTGGGCTTGCGGCAACAACATGTGACGACCCCGGGCTGGATTCCGCTTTGTCCACGGTGAAAGCCGATCCGGCGATACACAGCGCGATGTTGATGTATTTCCTCAGCGACCAGCACGGATCAGCTCTAGGCATGATGAAGCGATATCGTCCTCTTTTGGAAGCCCAAAAAATAGTTTCGCTTTCACAACGAAAAACACACAGCGTCTTCACGACATGTCGGCGGCAACAACAATACTACAGTGAGAATAAAGTTATGCCTTCTTTCTTTGCTGAACATTTGGGCGGTGTTATGCAAATCTTCCCACACAGTGAAGTAGACATGTTGTGGCGTGTTTAAACGAGCCGTAACTTTTCTTAACTTTTATAAAGAATATCTCTTTGGGTTTGAGACTTTAGTCTTTGCAACTTTAGGGATCTTATCTATGCACGAACAGCTTGTAACACTCCAAAGAGAAAATAATTTTTTTAATTGCATCATATGACCCCTTTAATTCTAACTGGACAAGTAGCTGTAAAATGCTTTATACTGCTTTTAATTAATTATATTATCATTTATTTATGATGAGAGTAGACTATTGTGGAAGTTTAGAGTATTAAATATTATCAAATATTAAATTCAAATGCCTTACGTTCCCCAAGGAAAAACGTGTGTGTGTGTGTGTGTGTGTGAGCAAACAGAGAGAACTGTTCTGATTGGCAGTTTTGTGTCTCACGTCAGACCCTATTTTTATGTTTGATGTCAACATACAAATAATTTATGTCACACCTGAGTAGGACAGATTGTGTCCTATAGAACAAAATTGCTAGTGTTTTGATTTCAAGAAAACTTCACTAACATTACAAGTGGACAAAAAAATGCTACAGAAGTGTAGAATATGGCCTTTAAAAAGTTGTCGTCTCTCTCATTCTCTCAGTCTCGTTTTTTCTCTCTCAACACACAGACACTGGTAGGGGTCTCTCTCAACCTGACACTTTGGTTCAGCAGCTGGAGTCTGACAGCACACTCTATAAATCACACAGCTCTGACAGCACACCTCACACACTCTCCTATTCTCTTTTCCTCCTCACTCTCACTCGCACTCTGCCTGCTAGGCTCACATATCGTTGTGAAAACAAAGTGTTGACGTTGACTGGCTGTAGATAACACACACTAGCCGTCTCCTCTCTCTCTCTCTCTCTCTCTCTCTCTCTCTGCACGCTGCATCGTTCACCGCATAATGCGTTTTCTCTCTCTGTCGTAGTTTAGGGCTGCTTTGGAGTCAAAACCTCCTCCCTGAGGGGAAGCAGGGAGGGTTTTAGTGAGGCTATGACATGGAAAGAGAGTGTGTGTACTTTGAGTGCATCTCTGAGTGGCAGAACACAGCTAGCGTAGCGTAGCCTAGTGTTAGCCTAGCGCAGTGCTATCGCCCATGACACGGCTCTACTGAGGCCACCGAGCTCATCTAACATTCGAACCTCCACACTCCACAGATCTCACGAAACCACAACTGTGTGTGCATGTCCATAAGGGCTTGTGCATGCATGCGTGTGTGTGTTGTTTTTGTATGTAGTCTGTCTTTGTCTGCGTATTGTTGTTTGATGCCTGCAAAATGTGTGAAATTTTATATTAGAGACTGCTTACAACAAAAGGACAGCATTTACTATGGATCAAAATACCATAGTAGATGTAATTAAACTGAGGAAGCTTAGTCTTAACCATTGTTAACATGAAATGCCATTTTCAACTAATTTTACTTACAACAGTTTATCCATCATGAATGAAATCGTAAAAAATATATGTCTCTTATGCTGCATTTAATTGATTAAAAACCAGTAGAAACAGTAATATTGTGAAACATAACGATTTAAAATAACTGTTTTCTGAATATATTTTGAAATGTCATTTGTTCCTGTGATGACAAAGCTGAATTTTCAGCAGTCATTACTCCAGTCTTCAGTGTCACATGATCTTTCAGAAATCATTCTAATATGCTGCTAATTTGGTGCTCTATTATTATCATCAATGCTGCAACAGTTGTTTTCAGGATTACTGTAATTTTTGATCAATTTAATGCATCATGATGAAAGAAAATATTTAAAGTAGTCAAACAACGAAAAAGTAAACTTACTGACCATAAACTTTTAAATGGTAGTGTATATATTTAATAAATGTATGGTGTTAATGATAATTTTTACTTGGATAAGGTCCGGGATGTATGCCAGTCATGTGTCGCTATTTGATGCCTGCAGATTGTGTGTCAAATGTTATATTAAAGACAGCCGACACCGTATGCTGACTTTTAGAGCCAGTTCTACTCTGTTGCTGAAGATTACATCATCGAATTGCTTATGTACATCATCGCTGAATAATTAATCCCCTGTACATTTAGTATTTATTTGGCAACCTGGTGCTTGACAGAGACGTACCGATGTCGGATATACAGTAGTTGAGTGTAAACAGTGTGATGGTGTGTTGTGTGTGTGTGTGTGTGTGTGTGTGTGTGGGTTGTGTGGGTGGGTGTGTGTGATGAATGTGAGGAGGCCGACCTGGAGCACAGAGGTCAGAGGAGGTCAGTCATAGTGGAATCACTCCCTCCGCTCTTTTCAGAGAGAATAAAACGACCATACAGAATTTGACTGATATCACCTGGATTTTTCTCTCCAAGTTGCTAAAGGCATAAAGAAAGTTTATGAATCCAAATGAACCACATCTGAAAGTGTGAACAGGTGTGTTTATGCCACTATTATTGTGTGCACACTTAGGTGCACATATATCTTGTATCGGTTATTTGCATATGGTGGTATATAATACAAACATGGTTTGTATAATAAAATGAATCGCTGTGTGTGTTTTTTTTAATTTATAATATTAGTTTTACATATTGTAAACATCTCTTTATTTATCTTTTTTATTTATTTATTTTTGGTTTGTGTTCATCAAGTAAAGAAAATAAAAGAATACTAACATTTATTATTTTTAGTATTTTTTCTAAATTTAGTATTTATTCGTAATAGTACACCTTGGCTTAGTGGGAGCTAATTTCTAGGTCATCTATCATAAGCATATTTATGTTTACATTTCATTCAGATTCACACATACTCCTCCTGTCCTGGTCAGGCCAGAAAGGGGAGAGCATTTGGACAGTGACGTGGGTGTAGTTCACTTCAGTACAGCAGGACGTAGTTGCAGGGAAGGTGCTAAATTCAGGGACAGGCACTATCTGGGTGGAGAATGGTGTGAGTAGGTGGGAAGAGGGGAGGGATGAGGGAATCCAGGGGCAGGGCAGGGGGGCATTTATTTGTAGCACACTCCCAAGTGAGTTTCCTGTCTCTGGGAGGTGAGAGCTGGGAGCATGTGAAGCTTTAAGACAGCCCATCTGCTAGTCTCCGGCCATTGGAAGACTGTCAAGCGAGTCTAAAAAATAAGCTACTCTAAAGTGCACCAGGCGGCAAAGGTGATTTTTCATTTTGTTTTAAAAACGGAGCAGACTAGCGTCCTAAGAGCAAAGCCCCCACCTCTCTCTCTTTCTCTCGTACTCATTCACGCTCTCTTTTTGACAACTTTACTCTCTCTCTTTTTCTGTCTTTCTCATTCATGATCCCTCTCTCTTTCTTTCTAAACTCCCTTCTCTTCTCTTTTTCTATCAGCTTCAGTATTTTCTCTCCCTGTCTGTGTTTAGCCATACAGACCGCAGACAGACTCGGCAGAGAGCACTTTATAAAGCCGCTAGCATAATAGTGTGTGTGTGTGGTGAGCAGCTAGATACAAGTAATACAGTGTGGAGTGCAGAGTGGCGCTTGCTCCTCTCTTCAGTCTCCTTATTATAATAATTGATATAGTATATTAGAGATAGAGAAAAAATATATATAAGTACTATGTCGGTCACAGGTAATTGAATAAAATTAGTATTCTTGCATTTTTTGGCACGGAGACAGACTTATCTCAGTTTATATATATAATATAATATATTGACATATATATATATATATTATAGATATTTTTTTTTTTTGTTTTTCTTTTTTTGGATATTATTTTATTTTATGTATTTTTACAAACTATTTTATTTTTATAATGATGTAAATACAATTTAATTAAACTTTAAAGATGAATAAAATGCCGACATTATTTATAAAAAAAAATTATTTAATATACAGTGTAATAAGAAAATAATAAATATATTAAATAACAATTTCCAATGTATTATACAAATGAATAAATTTATATTATATAATAATATATAACTAGATAGATGTATATATATAGGTTTTTAAAAAAGTTATAATGTGTATACAATTTATGTATATTTTATTAATTTAAATTTTTTAGTCTGTTAAGAACTTGCACTTGTCACTTTTTCACTTTTGATATGTTAATAAAACCCCAAATCAAACTACAAAACAATGTGAGGCATAAGTCGATACAAACCGAAGTAACAACAGTGTGATGCTCCACATGGGGGTGATGAAAAGGGATCAGCACACAAACACCCCACACACTCAAAGTATGAGCAAAACCGTTTGACCCTACGACAGACATACTTGAACAAACAAGCTCGGAAATAGTGGAGGAATAAAACCGACCCCAGTGTAATACAACATAAGATAAGGTTTGTCCTACGACTCGATACATGTCATCTGGCCGCACTTATTCACGAATAGCTCTACTATCCACTCCCCATAGCCACAGCGAACACACGAAAATAAGCGACTTAGTACCGTTCAAATGCTTTAACACTAAGCAAATTTTACCCATTCACGCCACGATATGAATCATCATTACTAATTTTCGGTTCCAATTACACTCATCGCAGTGGAGGTACGGGCACTGCCTTGCATGAAGTTTCGCTTCGCGCGGAGCAGAACGCCTGCCCTGGTCTTCTTGCACCTCTAATGTTCTGAGGTCAACTCGTAGACGTCAGTAATTCCAAAGAATCCTGTTACGAAAAACAGTTTACTGACAGAACGACCACCCTCTCCAGCAACACTCTTTTCTCTCTCTCGCTCTGTTCGCTCTTGCAGAACGAGCCAACACATTAGAGTTTCACTGACACTGCACCGTCCCCAGGGGGCACCACGGAGCCGGGAGCCAGGGGCCCTGCGGCACACACACGCTCGCACACACGAACAGCCCTGATTGAAACTGACATGACAGCCGCTCGGTCCGGCTGTATGTGTATGCTCTGTGTGTGAAAAGAGGCTGTGTAGGGAAACGTAGATTTGATTTTCCTTTATCTTTATCTCCCCCCTCCTCCCCCTCCCCCTCGGTGAGTGCAGCAGTCTCGCAGTCACTGCATCAGTAATGTGACTGGGCCATATTTCCCAGGAGTGCACAGCTCCGCAGGATTTAGCCTCTCTTTTATAACCAGTTTAGGAAAACAATGACAGCGTAGATATTGACTGAGCTCGCAGGGGCTGTTCTGCCCACCGCATTGCATCCCCCTGCTCCGTCGCCAAGTCAAGGGAGGGAAGGGTAAGGAGGCTGTTCCCCACATTACGCTGTGCCCTCCTCACGTTGCAGCGATCAGGTGTACGAATAAAACTACAATGAGCTCCTAAAACTGCACTTGAAATTGAGAGGAAGTTGTCGCATTTCTGTTGCAACAACGGCGCATGAACCGTGAGCTCTTCAAGTTCTCGTGCAACCGATTCGACGAATGCGTCCATGCGCGTCTTGTGGTGCGTTCAGTCGCAGCTCATCCATGACTGTTTAAACAGCCTTCCTCTGTGTTCTCCACCTCTCTCGCTCGAACGTCCCACCTTCAAGAATATATCAATTACAGCTGCATTGTACTGATGTCATATTGCGAGTCATTATCAGATTCAGAGACACACACCATTTTGGCGATCGATCGCCTGCGGCTTAATCAATAGCGCTGCCCCCGACGACGCGCTCGGATGAAGAGAACAAACTGCGACCGGCCTGAAAAAGTGTTTGTTCCTACACAATGATTAACTAATTTAAACAAGTGTTGCTGGTTTGATCGCCCACACATCAGCTGCCATCTTTCAAGAAATATCGGAGCGATGGAAATAGATGTGCTGGGGGTGTGTAAGTGTGTGTGCGTGCAATCTGGACAGCTGAAGTGCGACAGTGTGTTGCGTTTATAAGGGTGTGTGTGATTAGACTGAGCAGATGTATGATACCACAGTGGCTCGTATATGCCAGAGATCATGAAATAAGCCGACGGTGGATGTTGATTGTGGCTAGTGGCCGTGTGTGTGTGTGTTTATGTGAGGTATGTACATAGGCATGTGTGCGCTGGGGAGTCTGAGCGCATGTCTTTTGTTTTAGTGAAGGATCTATGTGTGTGTATGAAGGATGTTGTGTACTGTATGTTAGGTCGGGCTCCCCGCACCCCTCCAGTCCTACTGTGCAGTTTCCATCAGGCCACTGCAGTGCTGGTGTAACCCTAGACCCCAGGGAACAACACTGCCTCTCTGTCCCTCCACCTCCAAATCAATACAGCTCCACACAGCCCTGACAACCTGGGGGAGACCATACACACACACACACTCCCTCTTTCTCTGTCACAAATGCGGACACTCCAATTCAGACTTGCTCTTATTTACGCATTATTTGAATGCAAATTCAAGAATGCAACAGTATTTTAAAGAAATTCATTCTGGTAAAGATTTTATAATATAGAAAAAATACATATAAATAAACTGTTGTGTACTATTCAATATGTATATGTAAAAAATATATAATTATATAACTTTATAATTCGTTTTTTGGATACAAAAGTAAAGATTTTAATTAATAAAACATAAAATTGCAAGTGGTGTGTGTGTGGATATTTAACTAAAGGTTTTTGTTTATATTTTGGGAGAGATTTTAAGTTGAAAAATGAATATAAAGTATATTATCTATGGAATATTATAAAATTATAGAAATAATCATTTAAAATTACATATATTAATACCAATATTGAATTAAAGATATATTTAAATTATATATTTTATGATTTTAATACTTCTTTTTTTATTTATTTCATAGATGATTTGTATATATGCAAGGCTTTTTGCACTTTTTTTATAGGAAAGTATAGTGTAGACAGGAAAGTACGGGTGAGCGAGTGAGAGTGGTTTCAGGACACGACTTTGGTTAGAGTCAGACCTGGGCTCTGACACTGTATTATTGTGTGTTTTAACTGGAATGCAGTATTGACCAATCAGAAACCAGAAACAAAATGGTCTGTTTAACAACATGTAGTAATTTATTCTTAATTTAAGACATCAAAAACAAGTCACGAAGGCTTGATCAATGCCAGTACTGAATGAATTGAAATTAAATGACATGAGATTATTATTACTTTTATTAGTGTTTTTATTGTTTTTGTTGTCATGATCATCAGCGTAAATGAAAAGATAGGCGACCCAGATGTTAATTTGGTTTCACATTGAGTCGTAGTATCAGGTATATAATGACAATGGCTGAGTTGCATTTGGCTCTGCAGCAGGTGAAGATTGAGTTTGGAGGGGGATTGGCTTTGTGGGGAATAACTGATAATTGATTGAGCAGCAGCATATTCTTGGGGACTCGGCTAAGGCAGGTTTGGGTAAATTGGGTCGTTAGTTGCTCTTGACATGTGCACATGTGACAGTGCAGGCAGGTATGCCGTATTGACTCATTGCTCATTGTCATGTGAGTCCCAGGATTATTTTCAGTTACGATTCACCATGCCGGTGCTTTTTCCCATTCCGTTTTGTTGTAATTCCGATATGTGAAACAGGTGCTTGATGATGAGGACAAATGATTTGCAATATGTTTGGGTTTTGTCCGATGTGCACCTCCATCTCGTTCTCCTCTCCGGCGGTGCTCGGAGCGAGACATAGACAAGGCTGGCCTCTGCTGGAAGGGGGGCGGCAGCGCAGGCAAGAGAATGCAAAAGGAGGAGTGCTTTGCTCTCATAATGGGGTCAGTGGCTCCCAGAGAGATGCGTCTCCTCGCTCAAGAGCCCTCCTTGTGCGTGTCTCCTCTCAGTTCCATGCAGGAGGGGCGGGAAAAGAGAGAGAGAGAGGCCGGGATGGAAAGAGGAGGAGGACATGAGACACGCATCCCCTGACAGGCTGCCATTGATTCGGTCTGGGGTTTTAAGACCCAGTGGTTTGGCCTTCCTCGGATGGAACTGCCCATCCCCTTCACCAGAAATCATTTGCAAAATATGTGCACTAAGATAAGAGGACGAAGAATAAGTATTTATCAACGAAAAACCATGTTTAATCCTTAGATTTGTCTCCCCCTTTCCGTTTTTTTCTTTTCTTTTTTTTTTTATATCGGGGCATAAAAACAGCCTATCTCTCTTGGAGAGATTAATCTGGGAAAGGAGCTTTGAGAGGGAAAGTGGGATGATTGCCGGCTCTTCTCTGGGAATTGGGTTTATGGTCCAGGGAAAAGCATGCGGAAAAGCAGGGCTGCCGAGAGACTGCGGCAACACAATAACCATTTAGCCTGTGCATATCTGCTCCTGTTTAACCCCTCACTCAACGACTGATTGATCTGTGTATGTGATCCTGGTTTTAAGCCATTTTTTAGGCCATTATGGCTTCCTTTGTGCACAGTGGTGCGTACAATGTATGATGATTTTTTTAAATTGTAAATAAAACAAAGATTTCACTCTTAAAAATAAACGTTCTTTACTGGCATTGATGGTTCCACTATGGAACCTTTTAATTGCACAAAAGGTTCTTTAGATCATCAAAATATTAAACTAAGAAATGGTTCTTTTATGAATTGTTCACTGAAAGGTTCTTTGGGGAACCAAAAATGGTTCTTCTACGGCATTGATGAGAAAACCCCACTTTGTAACCTTTATATTAAAGTGTTTTGCAGTATGTTTTACAAGAAAATACTATTTCTTGTCTTTCTACATCAAAATTTCATGTTCAATTCAATGTGTTACTTGCCATTTCTTTGTCATCAGTTGTAAAATTCACTAGCAACTTCTGAGTGAAAATTGTTTCAACAATTTCCAGTTTTTTTAAAGTGTACATTCTTAAAAATAAAGTGTTATTGGAATCTATGGTTCTATGAGGAACCTTTAACATCCATGGAACCTTTAATTGCAAAAAAGGTTCTTGATAGTGGAAAAAAAAAAACAATTCCTTTGGATTATTAAAATGTTCTTTATACTAAAAAAATGTTATTTTAAGAACTGTTCACTGAAAGGTTCTTTAAACACCCTTTTTTGAAACCTTTGTTTTTTTAAGAGTGTAATTTGACAAAACTCTTTTCTCTCCTACTTTTCTTCTACACTTCAATACGGAGAGGTTTTATATTTTATTATAAATGTATGTTCTGTTCTCAGGAGTCCATAGAACGAGCTGATTTAAAAGATTCATAAACATGTATCCAATACTCCAGAATAAACAAAGGAGTGTTTTTGCATTAGAAACGGAGAACTCTAAATCAAGCGGAGGACGAATGTTATGTTTCTCTGCCCGGTGCGGAAGTGTGGCGCGTGTGCGCGTGGGTGGATGAATGGGATCGCAAGTGCACATGTGCCCAAAATTTTATGGGAGGGTGTGGAGAAGAAAGAAAATGGGAAGAAAGGAAGGTGTTCGCTCGTGGCTGCAGAGCTCCAACTCCTCTGTCAAAGTGGGGCTGCTAGCCTTGAGATGGACGGACAGGCCTGGTGGGTAAATGGATAGAGAGATGGATAGAGGGAGAGAGCGAAGGAGACGGGTGGAGGTGTGGGCACGTAGCTTATTATTTCTCTCCTCATGTGTTCTCTTCTGTTCCCCTGCAGAACCACACACTGAGCCAGCACGCACAGTGAGACCGGGCCCCGCAGGACTCCCGGTTCAGCCTAGAACCCCGACCCAGGCCCGGTGGGGGAGGAACATTTCAACATCACAGCCAATCAAAGTGTCATTTGCTACTCACATGTAAAACTCTAACGATTCCACCACCAGGCGCAGCTATTATGAACGGTGGGGAATGAATATTAATGGGATATGCTATTAAAAAAGAAAAGGAGAGGAAAAAAAGGAGATGGAGAGAAAAAGGTATTCTACGTACAGTATTTTTTATCGTCCCTTCTTCCTAGTTATGTGTTCCTTATTTTCTCCCCGTTTTCTTTTTGTTTTTCCTTGATTTTTGGGGGGACAAAGATAGGGGGGGGGGGGGGGGGGGGGGGGGACGAAGGATAAAGACACCCTCTGCCTGATTTTAATCTCTAGAAATACATATCTTGTCCTCTGTTGCTTCATGTATCAAACTTCATACGTGCCAATTTTGTTATTTTCAATGCATATATTCTCAGCCCTTTTTTATTTGTTGATTGATTTGTACCATTTATTTCTTGCAGTAAATAGGTACTTGTGCTGTGCTGTGATTGCTTGCCAGTCGTAATATTTTTCCTTTCTATTATTATTGTTATATATTTTCTTTTTTCTAATTACAGTAAAAAGACAAAAAACATGTAAAGAAAAAATAAAAAACATAATGGTTTTGATTGGATTTTCCAGTACATGGGCCTTATGGATGTTGTAAAAAATGAATATCATTGATTTCAGTGCAACTGGATGATGTCTGCTTTTTAAATGTGAATTAACCAGATTGCAATAAACTAGTACAGTTGAAAATAAACATAAATAAATCATGAATAAAGGGAATCCGTGCATCTGAAGTGAGTGTTCTTTCAAAGCGCAGAGTGGCTCTGTTCCCCTGATGCTGTGTGAGCTCTATTCTTCTTGTCATGCTTTCTATTTAACAATAAATATCTGGGAACTACAGTAATGCTACTCATAAAACAGATCATTTGCATTAAAAAAAATAAAATGACTGATGACGGGTGTGAACATGCTTAACACAGGCTTAGTTTATTTTTACATTAAAAATAATAGTAATCCAAATATTTGCGTTGGATGTTGTTATACATGTTAACGTGGTAAAAACTTTTACAAATTCAAGTCTACTATGATTCATCTGCAGGAGAGGAGAACAGTAATTCGATATTGCATCACAAACCATGATTCATACTGCTTTCATAATGTTTAATTCAGTGCAAGAGGATCTGAATCAAAGACTTGAGTCTTTGCCAATTTTATATGGTGATTATAACACTGCTCGCCGTCACATGAATTCAACTGTAAAATGACAATCTGAAAATCATGGGAAAATGGCACTTGTCATTGGTATACTTCATCAAATTTATTCATCAGGTTTTAAAGAGATTTTATCTTGTATAATGTAAAAGAAAAATCATAATGCAGAACTATGATGCAAATTACCCTGAATATTTAACATTATGATTGCTATAAATAAGGAAAAACCCAACACTGATCATCAGATGATTTAATGCCTGTGACTCACTGAATAAGGGCAGAAACATCTATTTAAAGTACTGTTTCTTTTACCAGTGCAGTTTCTGCTTTAATTGCATCCATGTGTTTAAGCAGCTGGTTCGGCCGCTGAGTCTCATAACTTGAGCCGGACAGAAGGTCTGTGCTGTTCCCAGAAATCAGCCATCGGAACGCATCGATACACTATGGGCCCCGGGGGTCCTGTGAACCTGTCCGCTTGGGAAACAGGGTTCAGCACACCATCTGAGTAACTCCTAAATACTTGAAAACTAGCATGTGATTTTATGAATCATCCACAAATCCCCAATAGTACTGAAAGATGCCCTTAATAGGCTACTGGTGTTTCAGTTGTTTAAGTATTTCATTGTACTGCAGTTTATCAAATCTGTGCTGTATTATGAGCATGTGCTTTTTAAGGGTAAATGGAGATTTCCAAATGAGGCAAAGTTTGAAACTGCATTTGTATTTTGTGGTAGAATTATTTAAAATATATGAGGATATGATTAAGTTAGCAAATCCGTTGACCAATCTATCTGTCTGTCTAGGCATTGCCAATCTTCACAGCCTCAGAGGGTTATACAGACCCCCCACACAGACACCCAGCATCCCAAGGACTCTCAATATAACGAGATAGATTTTCTCTAAAACACTTCATAATTAAGAGAATTCACCAACATTACCACATTATATAATGCTTAACAGATAATTAGCTAACAAGTAAAAAAATTAATTAATCTACAAATCTCAATGATGTACATGCAATTACAACTGACTGAATACAATTTAGTTTTTTGACATACCGTTATAAATTATATATTTTTTTCTATTTCTGTTTGTTTTGTTGATTAGCCTATATTCTATTCTATTCTATTATACTATACTATATTATTATACATCCGACAAAAACAGAAAAAATATATTAATATACAGTGATATGATTTATATTATTATTTTGTATTATATTGTTACTGTGAGCGTTTCAGTACCTCATAATCAAACCGATTAACATAAACATGAGATATGATTATCTTATCTGTTTCTTATCAACAGGTAGTACAGTAGTCGTGTGCACTCAATTTCGCCTTAAGATGCTTGTTTCTCTTATCAGCGGCTCAAAGTCTTATGATAGACTCGCATGAGCTGTTAGGGACCATCAATAAAATACCGCGCAGTTTTGTACGATTATAACATTTAATGGGCAACACCTGTATAACCACACACACACAAAAATCCTTAGTAAACATTTAAAATATAATATTTGGTTAATTCTATTAATCCTCCGAGAGTAACAGCCAGTGATTGTAACGATTGTTTCGCGTCACAACGCAAACATTTTGCGACTGTCCCTAAGAACACTCCACACCACAGAGCACAAGAAAAGTTTTGCAAATATTCCCTTTCTTCAGGCTATCGGACAGTTTAAAGGCCTGGATCGGATGCCCTGTGGGCAGCAATATTTATCAGTCATTTAGCTCATGAGATTAAACAAGGTAAGCAATAATTATTATAATATGTCTGTTTATACTAGCGAAGTATCAGACAGGCAGTTCGTGCGTATTTTAGTTCCGGGTGTGTTTCACTGAAGTAGGGGCCTCAGTGGGTTTACCAGGAAAGGTGTGTCATTCAGCGCTAAACCTAAACCCTTGTGTATTAGTTACTAAATGCACGATACAGCGTCATTGTTAATGCATTTTCTCTGAAACTGGCCATCATAAGGGAGCATGGCTGCGGCGCTACTGTCAGAGACGGAGATCAGGCATCGGTCTATGGCAGAGGAGGATCCGAACGGGAATGAACATGGGTCGGCTGCGCGCAGCACCACACCTCGCTGGGGCCCGCAGCACGCCGGGGCCCGACAGCTCGCCAAGCTTTACTCTCCCGGTAAGAAACGCACATCGGGTGTCATTAAACACATCTGTGTTTATATGCATCGTTTTTCTACTCTTTCACGTTGCAGCATCATCGGGCCACGTTAAGAGCAGCTTTGTGCATAGAGGTCAGCTTGATCAATAATATGTGACAGCAACGCATGAATGACATCAACATAATATAATGAATGTTGGTGCTTGTATAACATCCTCCTGCAATATAAGACTTCTTAGTTATGGGATGGCTGTATTGTGTATTTGCTACTTTGTAAAACTTGTAACACTGCGTTTAAACCCTTAGAAGTAAATGACACTAGAAATTGTACCTGTCAGCACCAAGTGTTGAGAACAAGAGAATCGTTTGCAACTCTTAAGTGACTGTTTACTGTTTTCTCTTGACCCTCACATTTATCAAGACCTTTTTGACTTTTTTTCCTTATTGGAACACAAAATACATTTTGGGCAGTCTGAGCATAGTGCATCTTTTTTTTTTTTTTTTTTACATAAAATGAAAGTGAATTGTGACATTCTGCCTTGAGTAAATGATGACATATTTGTTTTAGGTGAACAGTTTATGATTTGCTGTACAACAGTTACATTTTATAGACTTGGAGACCTTTATGATTCATATTTGGTGCATATGAATAATAGCTTGTTTGCTATTGTGTATAATGTGTTTGCATATTCACATTGGAAATATTAGGGATGTTTTATATTACTTTTTATATTTTATATATTTTTAATGTCAGGGATATATGAGAAGTCATGTCATTATATGACAGTTGAATTTCATAATATTTTATTGTCACGGATATAAGGTAATTTTATATCTTTCTTTGAAGGATTGACCTGATATGCAGAGGAAATATATTTAGAATATAATAAAATTATTGTGGTTTAATTTTTCAATAAGGTCCATGCTCTTCATTAATAGCATTAACAACAATGAGCAATACTTGTACAGTATATATCTTAGTAACATAGTTTAATCAATAGCCATTCGTTTGTAAGTAAGATAGGTTACGGTCTAATTTTTAAAATAATAATTAATCATAAATTTATGCTTAGCAGACGCTACCAAAGCGACTTACGTGCATTGGTATACCTCTGCTAATTTTCATTCGTGTTGTGTTCTTTAGCTTGGTGCCGCTGATGGCATTCTTCGTCCCTTCTACTCGATTTGGCAGAAGCAGTCTCATTGTGTCATGGGACGCTTGTAGTGTGCAGCTGCAATTAAAACTACATCGATTTAACTCAAAATGCTATTAAGAATGATAATGACCACTCCATTTTCTTTGCCAACGCACCCAGCGCATTAAGCATATGCTACCACCGACACGTCCAGCATGTAAATTACTTGGCCATGTTGAGAACGTTTGAGAGAAGTTTTGCGAGGTTAATAAGATAATGTTGTGATGCTTCTCTCTGTGAATAGGGGGGTTGGGTGGGATTGTGGATGGGATTTTTGGATGAGCTCAGTCGTGTTTAGTATCCACCATCAGCTAACGTTGGAAGTTGCCCACTGGTCGGAAGGAGGGTCTTAATGTGGGGCAGTCTCAAGGAAAGGTATGGCTACGGGAGTGTTGGTGTTTGGCTTGTAGTTGGGTGGTGACAGTGCTGGGTTTGCCAAGTGCGTACGGTATTTGTTATCCATCCGAGCTGTTTTTAAAGTTGTTTATCGTCCATGACATACAGGATTGTGGTTGGGGGAAAAATAATAACATAGTTAGTGTCCAATTATTTACCTCGCAAAATATCAACCGAATAATTGTGATGCATAGAATCGCACGAGTTAGTTAGGAATGATGCAGTAATATTGGTGACAAGTATTTATTCATAAGAGAGAAAGAAACAGAGGTTTTTGTCTATTTTTAAAATTTACATTTATTGCCTGAGTGGGGTGGCTGGATGATGAAGTTGTTACAGTAGTCATTACTCCAGTCTGCAGTGTCTCGTCGGTCTGGCAATAAATCACTTCATATATTAGTATCATGCTGTTTCTTATGTCTTATTATTATCAACAATTTTCTGCATAATATTTTTGAAATAAACACTGAAGGTTCAAAAGGAACAGTGTTTAATTTGATAATATTATTTTCTTTTGAACATGTAAATGTCTTTATGATACCCCAAACTGTGATCAATTTGGCATCCTTGCTGAATAAAAGTATTCATTTATTAAAAAATTACCTTCATTTAAGAACTAGTTTTTAAGATGAAGAAAAGCACCCTCAATTATTTCTGATTCTGATTTAAATTGAATTAAAATGGTGTTAGCAAACAGGATATAGAACTGCATTTCGAACATGAATGTAAGGAAATAGTACAATTAAATTAGTTTGTAACACTGGTAAAGCAAGTTTGTTGAAACAGCTTTTGATTGCTTTGGAAAAAAAGTCTGAAGTTTGTAGGCCTTACGGAGAAGAGAAGTAGATAGATTGATTGATTGTAAGTAAGTTGTGAGCTTGCTTACACTTGGCCAATGTAATTCCAATTCAATGCATTTTGACAAAGACTTGGAATCTTAAATTCTTTAGGTACAACCAGAACCATAAGAATTAGTTTTTGCAACTTTTACGCCATAGCTTGGCGCCATGTGGTTCCAAAATGGTAACGACTCATGGCTCGCATCTTGCAGGTATCAAACCATCAACCTTGTGGTTACCATTCCTGAATCACACCACCCCCAAATGGTCTTGTCCGCCTCAAGCCCTTGTATATTTCCTTTAATTCGATCCTTTATCCACAAAAAGTGCCATAGACTTGGAATCCAATGGTTCGGTTACCTGATGGAATTCAGCTGGCATGAGCTAATGCTGTGGTCCATCTGGAGAGGCCATGGAGAGCAGAGGCTTGAGCCACAGAATATAATGTCAAGGATGCTAAAAGCAGATGCTCCGGAGGCTTGTCTGAGGCTGGTTTGTGCCTGAGATGAGGTGAGCGGGAATGGCGTTTGGAAGTGTTGAGGCTTACTGGTGAAAAGGGATTGATGAGGCTTCAGTCTGCTCAATGAAGCCTCCGGCTCATTACTGTAACCCCAGGACAGCGGAACAGCTGGACGCCTCTCCCTGCCATATGTCTGCGTGTCATGCACCACTGACTGCTCTTTGTGCTTCTTATCCCACTTTACAGATTCGCCGCAAAGTAAACAGGATTTACAGGCTACTTTCTGTTTCCCCCATTGCCTCTGCCAGCCGCCATGCTCTGGTTACCGGGGTGCTTGCCGTGTGTTCAAGAGAAAAAGGGATCAATATAGTATTACATCTCAAGATCTGGTTTCCTATGCAGTCAGCGATCTTGACTTCAATCGGTTTAGTCACTTCTTATTTGTGGCAGGCTGATGTCTTGACTACAGAAAAGCTTGAACTGAGAGGAAAGGTGAATGATACGAGCTGTAAATGGGTGGACGGCACTATAGACACACTGACCTACAAGTGCGAATGTGATTTTAAGCTTATCAGCTGTCAAACACCGCTATATTTATTTATGGTAGCAATCCTGCAGATAAGCCAACAATGTGTCAACACTGCACACCAGGAGCGTTACTCTTCTTTGTGTCTGAATCCGCTCCACCATAACAGTCCACTCGGAGATACATTACTGTTATATACACACCTTTATGTTTGAGAATAAATTGATTCTTCTTCCTCCTGCAGGCTTTGAAGTTAATGTAAACCTTCCTGCAATTCAAAGGCACATATATCTTTTCTTTAATCTTTCTGCCTGGAAACAAGGCTGTATTTCCAAGGCACAGGGTTGATACAGTTGAACACTTTTGTTTTATTTTGATGAAGTAACCACAGGTTTTGCCAATATTTACAAGATTGGTGACATCAAATTGAAAAAAAAAACAGGCCTTTTGCAAAGGCTACACAGTCTGAGCACTTGAAATCCAGCTGTTTGCTTTCCTGTCACTTTAAGTTGTGACCTCTGGCCCTAGATCAGTCTGAGGGCATCTGGTGGCCTTGGAGATGGAAATTTACTGAAGAAATTCACACGGAGTGTCTTTAGGTCGCAGCTGCTATGTCCACCTTTAACCCTGTGATCTTAGGTTCACTCCCCTATCACTCTCTCTTGATTATCTAATCACTGACTGACTCTGAATGCCGTCACTGATTCATCTGTCTTTTAAATTCTCCTGAATGTACAGTAGGTGAAGTGAAAGTGGCTCTAATGAGCATTTGGAAACTTTCAAAGCCATTTTTGAACTTTTTACCAGTTGCTCTCAAGGTGATTTTGGGTGAACGTACAGATGTTCACACAGATGTGTGCTAGCAGAGTAATCACTGTTGTACTTCTTCGAAGCAGGCAGATAGTGAGTGACTGACAGTGGAGCGACCACCATAAAAAGCTTGTTTTTTTGTTTTGTTTTGTTTGTATATATTTTTTTTTAAAAAATTTTACTTTCATTCAGCAACGATGCTTCTGATTTATCAAAAGTGTCAGTAAAGACATTTATAATGTTACTAAATATTTCTTTTGCACTTTCTATTCATCAAAGAATCCTGAAAAAATGATCAGTTTCCACAAAAATATTAAGCAGCACAACTGTTTCCAAAATGCAGAGCGAGTTAGAAGTCTTTATGCGTCAGCCACAATAAAGTATATTTTCATTGTTCTGCACCCGTTATCTGTTAATAGTAAGCTAGCAACAGAGACGCTGCAACATTTCCATGTAAGAAGAAATAAAAGTTACAAAAGAGCTTGAGCCAAAAGGAAGCAGTTGATCTTTCGGCTTGCTGCCTTGTAGGCAAATTCTCCGGTCTGTGGCGCAGGGCCAGGGATGTGTGTTACAGCACAGAGAAGAGACCGGGCCACGGAGTAGAATAAGACACCAGACACTTCTGCTTGACACTGAGCATAACCCTGCCTTCAGTCCTGCTGCACTGCACCACATACTATACAACACATCCAAACACACCCACAATCCATCTCCCATCTCACTGATGAACACCTCCTTGTACAGTACGAGTATGTGCTTCTAATAGGTTGTAAATCTATTGGTTAGATTTTGATCACTTTTTTTAAGTGCATTATAAAAATATACTGATTAACTGTGCAATGAAAACTGAATGAGAAGACTGCCTTGACAAATGAATGAATGAATGAACATATACTCCATACATCATTCAGAAGTTTTTGATCAGTAATCTGTTTTTTAAAATAATACTTGAGCAAGTATGTTTTAATTTATCAAAAATGACAAGATTTCTCTTTCAAATACATTGTTTTTTCAGCATCAAAGAATCCTGGAAAAAAAACAGCAAAGTTGTTAATAATAAAAATTGTTTCTTCTATACCAAATCAGCAGATTACAATGATTTCTGAAGGATCATCTGACACTGAAGACTGGAGCAATGATGCTGAAAATTCAGCTTTGCCGTCACAGGAATAAATTATACTTTAAAATATATTAAACCAGAAAACAGTTGTTTTAAATTGTAATAATATTTCACAATATTACTGTTTCTAATTAACAAAAAAAGCATGAATAAAAACGGTAACACTTTAAGGTGCCAGTTACAGCGGTGTAGGGTAGTAGGGGGCGTGATTGCAGGTGGGAGCAATGTAGTCGGAGGTGTGATCTGAGAGGGGGTTACATCCAGTAACCCTAACCAAACCCCTAACCCTAACCGTCTGTATTTATTTAATATCACTCATTCTAATGTATGAAATTACACTGGTAACAAGAATGCCTTAAATAAATGTAACCAAAAAAATCTTACTGCTTCAAACTTTTGAACAGTAGTGTATGACTAGAGCAAAAGTTTCATTTGTATTATAAGGAGTTTTACTGGACTCTCTGTTCATACTGCTAAGGCACCTTCCTGTGCAGATTTTGTTACAGAAGCCAAAATATGAAACATCTGTATTTGTATGGCTTTCGTCTATGAAACACATACTGTAAGGAGATGTTTAGCAGAATGTTCAGACTTTCTTTTTATATGGTGACTAGGGACTTCAAAAAAGCACTATGACAGGACTTTTGCACTGTACTTAGTCTTCTGAAGCCATACAATAGCTTTATCATAGACCAGTGTTTCTCTCTCTGCCACAGCTCTGAAATTTCATTTGTGCATTTGAATATTTAAATCTGGTTTGTTGTGCTCTTGACACACTGCTTTAATGATGCAAACCCATGCTCGCAATTCACTTTCACTGTATGGAAAGCAAAACTGCACAGTCTGCTAATGTCCTTTTGTGTTCCACAGAAGAAAGAAAATTATACAGGTTTGAAAGAACGGGAATCTTTGTGGTGATGCATAACATTTATGTAATACTACAAAATATTTTTTTCCAAGAAGTAGCAAAACTTTTCAGACTTTCCTGAGTGTCGGTTGTTAAATTACACTCCGGTTCTTGCAGATTCTGTCCTCTCTTGTGGCAAACTGCAGGCTCCAGCTAATGGTCTGTGCAGTCTGATGACCGCAGTTTTTCTTGCTAAAGCTGCTGGATGCAGCTTTCACTGATTTAGAGAGCCGAACACCTCTGGGTGCGCAGCTACTCTAATCTCATAGTCACTTTCTAACTGCAGAACTATTGCATTTCTAACTTGGTTCTTCTTGGAGTTCATTCACACCGGCCCAATCAAACACTTAAAGTTGCTTAGCCATGTAATCTTATTAAGCCCGACCCACAGCCAGGCCAACACTGCCCCCTGGCAGCACCAGAGACCATTCTTTAATGCTTTTCTTTTCTTTCTACATGTGCATTAGAGTCCCCTTACTCAGTGGAGTCTGACCTGCTGTATAATTTATCCTGCCTTCCTGTCAAACTCACACCAAGTTGACCCTGTCATGCCTGCCGAGTGCTCTTGGCTCTTGTACGCTGACCCTGGGGTCAAAAGGTCACAGGTTCAAGGTTCTGAACGGCTAACTCTTGGCCATACACCTGAGCTGGTCTTGTGTCCCAGGCCGCAGCGGAATCAGGCAGTCGCTATGTGATGCAAAACATATAGTGTTGCTCTGGTTTTCACTGCGCCACTCTGTCCAGCATGAACTGCACACCGGCAGCGTAAACGAAAGCCAAGTGGGCTCTCGAGGGGAAAGAGGGAGAGAAGAAAAGAGAGGGAGATGGAGAGACGAGGAGGAGGGGAACCTGGCTACCTGCAACCTCTCCTGCTGGGCTTCTCAATTATACACACACCAGGGCAGCTAAATGCATTAGGACCTCAGCTGTATACATGATACAAAACAGGATTCGCTCACTCACACACACACCTCGAACCGTTTTTTTGGTACAGGGAGGACGGGGGGGAAAGTAAATATGTTGAGGAGTAATGCGCACACAGAAATTGTCTCTTTTGCATGCCTACAACCACATAGAAAGCCCCGTAAAAAAAAAAACGCAGTAGGCGACCAAATACATTTGGACTGGAACCACACAGCCTGTTTATTAATTTATGGATTCTCCCATCACTTTCGGTGTGAATTCAGGTGGTTTGTGGCAGTTGGGGACAGGGACAGTGGGTGCCGTTAAATAGCTATTATCTAAATTCCATTTTCGAACGCGCCTTTCCCGCGCCGTCCTCAATCAAGCACGGTATTGTGTGGAGTTTCTCTGTTGAGTGGCTCCGCTGTGAATTGTTCAATCTTTAAATCCCACTCTCTCCTCTGCATTTTTAATACCTCTCTCCCTTATTAAGTGATTTCAAATCTAAGTGCCATAACCGTGCTGGTAACTGTCTTTGCATTCCGATGCAGAGTGTTTCTGAGGTGGGGTCGTTCTAGTTACGTCAACGTAAAGATGGTTGAGAGATGCAGTGTTTTGGTTACGGAGCAGCATGTTTCATACAACGCGGGTCGGGGGGGTCTCGCCGTGCCTCAGTGCTCGTGCACTCGTAATTGGTGGGAGATATTGGGGGTAAAGGTAGCGTGTGTGTGTGTGTGGGTGGGTTGTGTGTGTGGGGGGGGGGTGGGGGTGGGCTCAGGGGGGTGCTCGTCTTTTGGTTGCCTGTAAGGGCGAAGTCGCTGTCATCTGTGTGCCCGGTCATTGCAGGGTCAGTCTGACTGGGTACACACACACAAACGTATAAATGTGTCTACCCATCTCTCTCTTTAAAAATGGGGGTAACTAGAAGGAATGGGAACCAAGAACCAGTTCCTTTTTTAGAAAAAATATATTTTTAATGATTTTGTTATAGGAAATCATATATATATATATAATATGATATATATAATATATATATATATATATCTATATATTACTTTCAACTGGGAATGCAAAGCGGATTTTTTAGCAGCGATTAATTTCAAATCTCAATGTCGCATAGCCTTCAGAATTATTATATGCTGATTGATGCTCAAACATTTCTATTATTAATTGTGACAAAACAGGTTGTGCTGCTTAATTTCTCTTTTTTTTTTTTCAAGATTCTTTGATGAATAAATGCAATTTTTTTAACATGATACATCTTTACTGTCACTTCTGATCAATTTAATGCATCCTTACTGGATAAAAGTATTAATTTCTACACAACATTTTTGAACAGTAGTGTGTTTTCTGAACATTGTACTATGTAATCTAGTTTCACCACAAAACAAATGCTATGTTGTTAGTTTATGATCTAAATTGAGTGCAACAAAAGAAAACGGGTCACGGGGAAATCATACAAAGTCAATAAATAGACTCCTACTTTATATTTCTTTGTGCTGTCTTGATTTGTAAACAGTAGTAAGTAATTTCATGAATTGGTCAAGAAGACTCACAAAACAGCCTCAGTTATTCATTTGAATCAATCTAATGCCTCACTCAGTTGTTTGGAGTGGCTCACTGACCTAAAGAACAGAATTACAGAACGAATTATTATTCCCTTAAAAGTCTAAAATATTTTTTTATCTTTAAGGATTTAGATCACAATTTGTTCTTTTTTTTTTTTTTTTTTATGATTCACATCCCTAGTAATCAACTTTTGTCCCTAGTGGTGAACTTTTTTTGTTCACCCAGTCCAAAATGTTTTTGTCTCGCTTTTGTAACAAAAAAAACCTGTCTATCAGTCCTCACATACTTAGCTGTTTTTTGAAAATAACATAGAGCATTGTATGGCACAAAGTGTGTGTTCGAGTGTGTCTGGGTACATGTGTTAGCGTGTGTGTCCCAGGTTGAGTTGTCCACTGAGAACAGATGAAAGCAACAAGGCCTGTGACTGATCCATTTGTCCTGATCAGGGGAATTCTACCTCCCTCTCTCTCACTCTCTTTCTCTTCCTCTCGCCATGTATGACCCACTTTTCCTGTCTCTCCCTTCTTTCCCAAAGTCCCCTCTGAAGACAGGCCTACAGAGAGCTGGCAAGGGGACAATGTGTGTGTGCGTCTGTGCCATTATGTATCCCGCTAAATATAATTGTGTGTACTAATATGAGGTTCATTTTCCTGGCCAGCATTTGATGTTCCTAAATCAATACCGTTTCCTTTTTGCCCACATGTAGATGCCCTTGGCATTGGTGTGTGTGGGGGGGGGGGGGGGGGGGGGGGGGCGTAGAGAATGGCTCAGTCATGGCATGTTGGCAGGACTTTGTGGCGTGGCCGGCCCTCTGAAAGGCAGCTATTCTGAGTCTGTGAGTTGCTTTTTGTCTGCCTCTCCGGAGGAGGTGAGAGCCGTTCTTTCAGTGCCGCGGCTGCGCTGAGAACAGAGGGGCCCGCGCACCACCGCAGCCCCATCAGGAGAGCCTGCCGAAGAATAGAGCCCTTTGTTGGTCAAGGATAGAGACAGAAAAAACACCCATCTCTCCGCAGCACAAACAACACATACTGTTCACACTCGCTGACTTCTGCTAGCGTGACAGGTGATAAACCGCCACCACGCCCCCCGCACCCCACCCCTTTTCATCTGAACTCACCCCGACTCGGCATGAGATCTAAGCGTTCTATCAGACGTCCCATCAGCTTGTTAGAGCTGTAAAAGTTTTTCTCATTTCATCATCCTCATTTATTACAGGATTAGTTCATCCAAAAACTGCCTTCGTTTAAGTCTTTCCAAAACTTGTTTGACTTTCAGGTGGACACAAAACGGGATGTTTGCAGTAATGTGATAGGTTCCTCTTTTTCTATGTAATTCCATTGAATGAGGTAGAGAGTTTAAGCGCTGAAAAGATTGTAAAGTATCATAAGTAGACTTAAAGACTGTTTACTGAATTCTGCTGCAACCAGATTTTTGAATCTGTGAGCCTAACCTGAGAACATTTTGATTCAAGACCAATTTTGTGAACTGGATCAGCTGATTCATTGAAAAGATCTCATTTCATTCGCTGCTCTTTTTATGAGCTAGCACAGATATCCATATTTGTAGTGGATAACAACTTAAATTTTGGTTTGTTCGTCACAATTCTATTGTATTTCTTCAGAAAACTTGCACTTAATATTTTATGACTTATGGTACTTTTAAAGGGATAGTCATGTTATTTCATGCTGTATGCGTATTTTTTCTGTGGAACATAAAAGAAAACATTTGGACGAATGTTGGCTAACAAACCATTTTGGGTCCTATTGGTTTACATTGTAATTTTCGCTCCTACCATGCATCAGAGAAACAAGTGCAATCTTTAGATTTTTGTCTTTGAACTTCCGTTTTTGTGGTTTGCTCTATAGAATCACTGTTGAAGAGTAATTAGCTAGTGAAGTGGATTTATTTATTGTAGAGTTAACAAAACGTATGTGCATTAAAATGTTTGAATCGAATGTCTTAACAAATGACAGCAGACTGGGAAGATTTTAAAATGAATGAGCTTACCTTCACACTGGAAATACAACTGGTAGACAGAAGACAACTTGAGCAACACTGAAAAAGGGCGGAGCTACATAAGGTCTATAGTGGGAACTGAAACTATCCATTTAAGTGTTTGTTTTTTGGAGCCTTACAGTCCTATTCACTTTCTGTAATTATATTCACGTTTTGTTTTCAACAGAAGAAAGTAAGTCATACAGTATTGGAATGACATGAAGAGGAGTACATGATCATATTTGGGTGAATAATCCCTCTGAACCAGCAATTTTTAAAATTTACAGAAGTGTGACGTTGAACAAAATGGTTTGCACAGGAAAGATTCACTAGGTTTTTCGCCTCAAGCTGTGCAACCATGCTTACATGCATCAGCAGGTGAAGCGCGGCGAAACTCGAGGATGGACGACGGCGTATTACAGCCTGCCGCAGAAACTTGCGCACATTATGTCAGAGCGAGAGAGCAAGAACACCATTAGCATTCACGGACATTGTTTGGCACTCCAGCCGCCCCTCTGCGTCGAATCAGGCGTCGTTGATTAATTTCAGCCTATTAGCACCCCCCGCCCTTCCCAGGTTAATTCCCCACGCCAGCGAGCGGGAAAGGGGGCTGCGGGTGTGAGCGATGGTGCAGGGGGTTGCAGGGGAGCACGTTGTTGTCAGGACTGTATTAATGAGCGCGCCGCTCAGGTCCCGTGGACAGGGGGACGGTGTTCCTGGCTGCGCATGGCGACGGCGGCTCTGTCGAGGCCTGGCCTAGTTTCTGCCCTCACCGGGGAGCGGGAGGATCCAAGGACTGATGCTGATCACCTGACAGCAGCCCCACTGCTTCGAGAGAGTGTGTACGCACATGTCTGTGTGTGAGAAAGAAAAAAGTCAGGAAAGAGAGGACGCAAGTGCTGGAGTGGTAATGTTTTTTTTTTTTTTTTTTTTTTTCAGGTTTCTGTCTCTGAATAATTTTGGAAGTTCTCAGAGATGGTGTCATGTGAAGTGTTGACAAGCGGTAGATATTTTCCCACTTTTCCTTTCCATGGTATTCTGTCAAAAGAGCTGTAATATTGTTCCTCTACAAAAAAGAATGACTGTAAAAGCGCTTTCATGCAAACCTCGTTCAGATTTCGAGGCCATGTTTGGGGCTGCTGTGATATTGTTGTGATGAAAAGAGCACTATGTCTAATTTGAGCCCTCATGGTCCTACACCTGGATGTGCTGCACCTGGACTTTCTCATCCCTCCGCTTCCTGTTGTGCTACCACATTTAGTCCAACTTCACAATTCATTGCGCCATCAGAAAGTGAGTATGTGCTCTATAACAACATCAGCTGACCCTGGATCATCTGTTCCCTTATATATTTACTGGTATATAGAAACAGGTGTTTTTTTGTTTGATTTATGTTCATACGTGGATGTAAAATAAAAATGAAGTCATAATTTATCCAAGCTGTGAGCTTGCAATTTTACAAATTTTATTGCAAGTACAATTAAAGAACCTTTTATAGAGATATGTATATACAGTACAAATCGTTTAGTCTTTCTAGTCTTTTTTAGAATGTTTGTGTCTACTGCTTACTGTTAAATAATGGCAAAACAAAACCTATTTCTATTGGATTGTCTGCAATGGCTGCAAGAAAATATGCCAAAAAATGTGATCCATTAAAAAAGTATTTGAGGGCAACAAAGCATAATATACGTAATCGATGGCAGTTCACTGCAGCCACAGATTGTACGATGGTTTATTTTAGCTCAGACCCAGGATTTGGTTGTTGGTGTGCAACCGAATTCAAAAGACCGCTTTCACACTAATCCAGTAAACAATTTTACACTGCACACAAGCACTTACAAGCTGTTAGGTTAAGGATTCCATAGGTTGGTGCTCTCATAACTGCACGAAATATAACACAGACTTGTGAGTGCATTATAAGAACCGTGGTCCATCGTTCAGGCACACGGTGTTGGCTGACCCACTGAGGCGCTATAAATAGCAGTCATCAATATCTTCTTCTCAACCTCCTCACGTTCCCAATCCACACAGGACGGCTCCTCTAATGGCATTAAATTTTCAAAAGAGCTGAGTCCACTGCGCCTCTCCGTGCCCACATCCGCCCAACAGGAGAGCAAAGGAGAGAGCGATGGAACGAGACGAAAGAGTCACAGTGAAAGAACGAAAGACTCAGACGTGGTCGAATGTGGTTTAAAACTGAATATGCACGTTTTTAAAAATGGAGATTGAATGTAGGCTGTGGAGAGATGGGGACATGTAGATGTGGTCGGTGTCCATATAGACTAATTCTCTACTCTGTTGTGAATAATGCATTAGCACTTTAATCATCCTCCACTGCCGCCCGCCGTGCCACGCCGCTGTCATGGTGGTCTGAACAGTGCCCGTTGTGGCCCCTCCATCAGTGCCCTCTGCCCTGACCTGGGACGTTTAGCTGTGTCAGGCAAACGCGCCATCGCAAGAGATCCTGACCCTCGCCTCTGCCTACAACTTGTCCTAGTCTAATCGATTACTCCTGAGCACACGAGATAATGGGACACACACACACGGTTACACACGTTTGGCTCGTCTCCTGTCCACTGACCCCGATGACCTTTTCTGCTTTTGAGAGATGTCAGTTCACTGCTGTCTGTGACCTCGCAGTGGACACTGTAGTTAAATATACTGTTACTAAGGAGAATTAATAACATTCAAAAGATGGCACTTTGAGGTCTTTTTTGTTTTTTTTTTCATTTATGCCTGATGAGCCATTATGGTCGACTATTCATCCAATTACTGACTAGTCAACAAGGTAGTTTATCTATTACTTTTTTCCTCCGTCTGTACAATTTCAAAAGAGTGTCTTTTTCCCCTTCTGTTGTATCTCAAAATGTTTGTTGTTTTGGTTGTTTTTTTCCCCTGTTCTTCTTTTGAATATTTATTTATCTTCTTTTATTTCTTAGTGTTGTTGGTATTGGTCCAATAAGTAAATTAGGTCAATATACAGTATTTAAGCCAGGAAATTAAATGATAGACAAATTATCATCAGACTCCAAATTCATAGTTGGTCTACCAGTTAAAATACGATTTTTTTTATGTATGTGATGTATACATTTTGTTTCCTCCTGTTGTGTTTTTTTTGTTATATTTTTTTAAAATAAATTTTTAGTGCTAATAAAATATGCACTAATGTGCCTTTATGTGTTTGTTGTCCCTGTAGGAAAGCGGCTGCAGGAGTGGATCTGTGTGATTCTGTGCCCCTCGCTCTTTGTTATAAACCTCTCTTTCCTCTTCCTCAACTTCTCCACTGTGCACATCTACAAAATCATCTTTGGCATTGGTAAGTCTTATTCTTTGTGACCTTTCTGTTCATGTCTTTCCTTTGTTTTCTAATAAAGGTCTGCTGTCATTATCTCCACAGAAACCATTGGTTGTAGTGCACTTTTTTTTTTCCATGTCATGGTCTCATGGTCACTTTTATTTCAGTATTGACTGAATTTAACAGCTTCTTTCTTTCTCTCAAAGTGACTGGTATTGTGACAGCAGACTTTGCCTCTGGGATGGTACATTGGGGAGCCGATACATGGGGTTCAGTGGACATCCCAGTAATTGGGAAGGTAAGGACCAAGGCCTATGCATAGTTCAGTATGTATGGCATAACTATCTCTATACTATATGAATGTGATTGGCTGTAGGTGTGTGGGCACATTTAGGTACAATGGCATCATTTTCTGGCACACATGCATTTCCCACACACTCATATGCACAGTGTGGTCTCTAAGCGTTGTATCTTGTTTGATTTTAACAAATTACCCCGTTTAATTTTCATATCAGCTTTTGCTCTATTGGCCTGTTGTGGTTTACCAGGCTCAAAAAACGGCGAGTGTGAAATGCCATCTCCACCCTGGGGAGTTCAGCCCTTCCCGCTTTCCTGGAGAGCCACATCTTAACCCCACCCACTCTCAACCCCAAAGGGTGCTGGGAATACTCAGGAGGGTTGCATTAATGCATAGTACGGTCGCACTCTCCTTGCCCAATCAGAGAAAAGGTCACCCCCTCGCTGTCCAATTAAAAAGCAGCCGACACTTGCTTTCTGTGTCGGACAAGTAGGGGCCATGAATCTGGGAGCATTTATGTGTTTTTGTGCTGACAGGGGTCATTGTGCTAATATGTGGAAGGGGGCAATAGACTGGCAGTAGAAAAATGGCTAACCTAAGCTAAATCTGGTCCCGTGTGCCAGTTATTAGGCTACTTCTGGAAATATGGACTGTTAAATTTGATTACAGCAAAAGGAAATGACAAGAATACAGGTTTAGCAATGATCAGTATACACTTGACAATGAGTGCAGCCATGAAATTTTCACAGTTTGAGGCCTGTCCTTTGAGTAACACCAATCTTTCCTATTGTTCTCTGGCTGATGTGTGCTCTATAGAGATGGCAACCTATAGGACTGGGCGGTATGCAGGGCCGGCGCCACGGGGGGACGTGATGATGAGATCACTCAAGATGAGTGTGAAAATAGATTTTATTTATGAAATATAATGGTTTATTTAAATGAACCAAAATGCATAGGCTTTCTAGCATTAATATGATGCTACTATAGCAACAATTTAGGACAGTCCGTTTCACAAAGTCGCATTTTAATTGTTACATCTGACACACAAACTTTCCATGCAAGTGGTTCAACTAAAACTGCAGCACTACTGAGTAAGCTAAAGGTATGATGAAATAATTATATAATGTTTAATAGAGGGCTAGATGGTCATAGTTAGTTGATTATTTCGCTGTATTGTTATTGTTTGTTGCTGTTCAAGTTGTTTAACTTAAAATGAAGCATCTGTTAAATGGGTAGCAATGATTGTGTTATGTCAGGGAATCGGTCACAATAAGCTTGTGTTTCATTGTGAAGCAGACACAATTAAGTATTTCTAGTGGTTGTGGTGGTATCACTTGTCTGTATTTGTGGTAAATCTGCTGCCTGAGACATATTATTTCCTGGATGTCAGACCAAAACACTATCTGTGTGAACCCAGTATTCTAATAGTAACATTAGCGGGCAGGTTTGTTTACAGTCCGACAAATACATTAATGGGCCACAAATTTAAAAAACAACGTCATCACCCACTTTCGTTACCTTATTGTTTCTTCTCTATGCCCCGCCTTTCTGAAATGCGTACATTTTTACAAAGCTCATCGTCTTTGATGATCGCTGCACACATCAGAATATTTGGGTTGAACTATTCTGGAACGGTGTTGTAAATACAACTTAACCACTGATTTCTAGTCGTATCCTCTTTTGGAAGGCCAAACAAAGTAGTTTCGCTTTCACAACAAAACACAGCATCACACGGCGGCCTAGAGTGAGCGGCGGCCGGTGGGCTTGAGAACGGCGCAGAGGGCGGGCTTGCGGCAACCACCTGACGACCCCGGGCTGGACTCCACTTCGTCCACGGTGAAAAATTGAAATCGCATCATATGACCCCTTTAATGATGTGGTTATTTCAGGGTACAGTTTGCTTTGTACATTCTGTGCAATGGCATAAAGTTAAAGTAAATTTCATCATTAAACTGAACTGTGCACATGCGGTTTAGACATGTTATGCTCTTGCTCCAACCATGCGTTAAATGTATGTTCTTCAATGAGCGTTTTTTTTCGTGTTCACTGCTTATCTATGGGCTAATTAGAATCGTTTCCATCGATTCCGATTGCTTGTTCTCCAAAAGCTTCCCAAAAAAAAAATCTGAATCAAACAACCGTAGCACTGGCCTCAAATACCTGAATGAGCGGCCATTAAATACCATTCATGTTCAGGGAATAACTGACCTAAGAATGTCCCGACTGACCAATCATAATCAAGCATTTCTGAGAGCCGTGTAATTGATCATTTAAGATTCTCTAATATTGTTCATTATGGTACCAAACCGATGTACAGTGGTTTTGGTCATACTGCCCTCTCCAAACGGAGTTGTCCTATATTGCCAATACTTTGGGGCCGAGAGCAGGATTGTAGAGAGCAGGTGATCTGAACGGCCCGTCCAGCTCCCGCTGTGGGTCAGGCCGAGGGGCCCGCGTTCTCTCGCTTTCATCATCGTCCGTCTGTGCTGTTAAACGGCTCGGCCACACCGCCCCACCGTGAAGGGGTTTCCACCCGGCTCTGCAGCCACCGCCGATCCTTCTGCTGTCGAGGATAATTAGGATCCGCCACCTGGGAGAGATCGAACTTCAAAAAAAGCGAGGGAATTTACAGACATCCAGAACGCCGCGCTTTAAGACCCTTAACCAGCAGATTAAAGGCGGCACTTAGCGGACCGATATATATGGCTTTTTGTCCACATGTTCAAACAAGAAGCACCAACTTGAGGGAGAATCATTAATGACCGTGATTAAACAGGCACTTAAGAGCAAAGAGCGTAGGGAGGAGGAAAAAAGGCAAGAGGAATGAAATGGATCTCTCATGTGCGCTCTGGGTTAAGGGTGGGGGAGGACGGGCCCCGGTCTTCGGCTGGGTTGCTAGGGCAATCCGAAGATGTGAGTCGTGATTAGGCAGAAGGCGGGTGAAGCGAGGCGAGGCGAGGCAGGCCGTTAAACGGTGTGGGATTAGCGGCGGCGAGGCACAGGTATGCCGCAGCGTGCCGGTGAGTCGACATGCACGCCGTGTGCTGTCTGGGGCTTAGCGCTTTTAATCTTGCGCACAGAGAGACGGAAAGGAAACGAGGAGAACAGGAGGGAACATAATTGTCGAAATATCAACAGATAGTTTTCTCTGCTCCAGCAGAGTGTCGCCACGCGCTCTCAGATATAGGTGTGATTGAGTTCAGCCCACAAACACACGATAATGACATTTTTCCCCCCGCGCTCCGTCTCTGAAACGCTATGGTAATGTGGCTCCAAACGATTCCTCCTTTTTATGTGGAAAATAAATTACCTTCATTCTTGTATTTTCCTTTGTGCTTATACGATCCTTTCTTTTACTCCCTTTCATTTTGCGACACCCGCGCGGTCGCAGACAGGTGCCCGTCTCAAAGCAGCACTCCTGGGCGTGAGTGACAGGTGCTGCTGGGTTATGCTTTTTCATGATGCTGGATCTGAGCCGTGGGGAAGTGCTGTTTAATGCCAGGTTATCTCTCCGCTCCGTAACGTGTAGCTCATGCCGCATGCGTCATCTTTCATTTAGGACCTAGTAACGTTACCGCTAACGCGCCCATTTGCGTCTATCAGTCAACATCTAACCCCAGCCAGATCTGGGCGAAATCTGCCTTTTCGCATTTTCAGTGCTGGTTTTTGTGATAAAACTGGTGGCTACACTCTTACTGGCATATATATTTTTTAAATTGACTAGTCGCACAGTGAGTTGAACACCTGGTTGACTGATCTTTCTTAACTAGAAGTATGTATAATAAATTAGTAGGCTGGTTTGGCTTCACCTGTCTCTGTTTTTCTTACACAAGGCACGTTCTTGCTTTCATCTAGACGTCTAGACGAGTTCAGTGAAATGGCACAGCAGTTTTAAATGTTGGACTATTTTTTTACTGGACATGCCATCTTAAAAATGCAACTTGTGGCGAAATTCTCAAAAACGCATTTGGCTGTAACAGTGGTGCTTTAATGGAGATCCATTTGAAAGGTATAACTTTTCCAGAAGGTTTTTACTCTGCAAACTTTTTAACCGCTTAAGTACAACATGCTAAATAAAGAGCTATTGCTAAAGATATAAAAATGAATTCAGTCGACCCTAGTAATCAACTAGTCAATTGACCATTGTTACCCATTCTTATTGGTACAGTAGCTGAAAGAATGATCAAATGAGCTAAAATATTTATTTAAAAAACATGCAAGGGTGTCAGATGTATAGAACTTTCTGAAGAGTTCTGCACACAGATTTTCTGTGGGCTTACAGCTCATTATCAGTAGGGAACTTCAAGCAGAGGATGTTTCTGTACTGAATATTTTAGATTAACCTCTTCTTTCTTTTTTCTTTTTTTTCTCTCTCACCTTAAAATGCACATACGGTGTTCTTACAGCTTGCTCTAACTAGAGTCTCTAACTGTAACACAACAGTAGCTTCTAGTTTGACCCTGCACTCTTTATCATAGACGTACCCATTCATTACCACAGGGTAATGGATCTAAATCACAGCCCTAGACATCCCTTCCCATTTTTCAATTGAAGCTTAACCTCCCTTTCCCTGCTCCCCCCATCTCTCTTTACCTCTCTCTTTCCATTCAGGCATTTATTCGCCCGTTCCGGGAGCACCACATTGATCCGACGGCTATCACACGGCATGACTTCATAGAGACTAATGGAGACAACTGCATGATCACCATCCTGCCTCTGGCCCACATGGCCTATAAATTCCTCTCCTACCCACCAGGTACACACACATCCACTCACTGTTCCAGTGTGTCGTGAGAGTGAGTCAGCGTGACAATTTTAGAGCCAATAAGTGTGACCCGAGTGCAACTCCTTGTCCTGGAGCCGCCGGTGTGTCCCACATTCATCTTAAAATACCTAAAAATTGGGAAATCGACAAACAAGAATATTGTTTGAAAAGGGTAAAACCTTTTCAGTTCCATTTTTGCTCTGCATGGGTTACAGGAGCAGCTCAGCCACAAAATGAAAATTGTCATCCTTTACTCATGCTCACATATTCCAAAACTGTATGACTTTTTCTTTCCTCCTCATAACACAAGAGGGGAAATTTAGCAGAATGTCCTAGAGTGCTTAAATGTTCCATATTTTTTGATAATTTTCTTTTTCTTTATTTTTCAAAACGTTCACAAAAAGATTATATGCAAAATCCATGTTGAGTGGTTTTGTGTAGTGATTTTATATTCCTGTGAGACAATGTTGGTTATGATGGAGGAAATAAAAATTGTCATCCTTTACTTGTGCTTATGTTATTCCAAACCTGCATGACGTTGTTTCCTCCTTATATCATGAGGAGAAATTTAGAGGAACGACTCAATTGCTTTAATTTTCCTTAAAGTAATTTAAAATTCTGTTTTGTTTATTACACAAAACTATCATATGAATTCATAAGACTTTGAATACTTCAAACACAAGTTGTGTAGACCACCTTAATGGTCCTTTTTTTCCATTTTTTGGAGCGCAACAGCATCCATCCCATCCCAGTTATGGTTTCCAATCATTCTTGTTTAAAAAACATGAAAGTAAATGGTGACAGAATGTTCCAAAATGGATAAAATTCCATGAATTCAATTAAAAGGTCAATTTGATTGGATGTTTCTCATGGTAAAGGGTAAGGCTAGTACTTTACTACAGGGTTAGGGCATGTCGTAATAATTTGCATATTTTCTCTCTCTCTCTCCACCTTTTGCCATTGCTCCTTTATCTCTCCATACACCTCACTATCTCTCTTTCCCAGATGCCCTTGCAGAGTCCTACCCCTGGGAATGTTTTGTTTTTGCGTTGGCAGTTTTTGTAACCATGACTAATCAGATCCACAAGTGGTCCCACTCCTACTTCGACCTGCCACGCTGGGTCACACTACTGCAGGACTGCCACCTGGTGCTGCCACGGAAACACCACCGGATCCATCATGTGTCGCCACATGAGACGTACTACTGCATCACCACAGGTACACACTCGCGCTTCACTTGATGAGGTGGAAGCCTTGTGTTAGTGTTGTCTTAGAGGCATAGTTCACCCAAAAATATGACAATTTTGTAATTATTTACTCACCCTCATGTAGTCAAAACATAAAAAGAGATATTTTAAAAATGCTGTCTAAAACAACAATAGATGTCATTGACTCTTATTGACAAAAACGGTGGAAGTATTCTTCAAAGTCACACAGGTTTATGTTTTTTATGTTTTTGGGTGAACTATACCTTTAAATATATCCAGAGTCCCATAGGCATCTTTACAACAATAATACGTACTGGATCGGATTCAGATGAGGTAGGTGAACTTCCTCTGAGAGTCTTTTATGTAGTTGATCATGGTAACCTACAGTATCTGGCAAGGATTCTTCCACGGAGCGTGGCCTGCATCGCCAATAGCTGTGAAGAGTGGGTTAAAATAACTTTTTTAAAGTCGGCTGTGTGTGTTCGCACATATATGTGTGTGTGTATAGGCATTAAACTCCCATGATAGCTCGAGCACTCGGTATGCGACGTGCGTCTCTGGGAGAGAGGGGAGCGAGGATGCTTGTGCGTCACCCTGCGCCCCAGCGGACGACAGATGTGTGTGTGTGCATGCATGCTCCAGAGCACAGACCGGTCCTTTTGACCCTCCCTCTTTCCTTTCCACTGCTGCTCCCTGATCCCACTGGGAGACGCTGATGAAGGGAGAGGAAAGGGTCTCTCTCTCTCGCACACATACACAAACGCGCACGCTTGGGTGTCTCTCTCTGCGTGAGCCCTGGTCCTCCACCCTCCCTGCCCGAGTCCCCGGGGGCTGGGGGCCGCCTTTGAGTGTACCAGTGGCTGACAACCTCCATGTATATTTAATGCTAACCTGCTGTCAGTGCTAACAAATAGGCTTGCTCGAAGGGGGTGGTGGGGGGTGGTGTGGGTTTGACAAAGATGAAAAATCAAACAAACATGATGAGCTGTCTGCTCTCTCCTGCACCAAAAGGGTCACTGTTGAGAGTGGTACACACACACACACACACACACACACACACACACACACGCAGCTGACACAGATGTGACCGAGGAACTGTGTGGTGCTTATAGACAGACATACAAGATCAATGGATGACCATGTGATGTCATAATCAGGGGCGTTGAAAACAGTACTGAGGTGGTACCATGGTACTATAATGGTGTCAGGTGGAAATACCATTGATACTGAATGATTAGCATGTTCCTATACAATCACCAAGGAATTTACGTGGTACTTCAAAGAATACCATTGTACTTGCACATAGGGGTGGGCAATATATCAAAGTTATTGTGAATATCAGGATCATTTTAATGTGTTTTTGTTATTTGGCTGTTAAAGGGATAGTTTGCCTGAAATCAAACAATCATCATTACTCACCCTCATGTTGTTCCAACCCCATAAGATTTTTCAAAGGGAATTAGATATTTTTTATGAAATCTGTCCCTCCATTTAAAGTCCATTCCACCAAAACGTTGACGCTTCGGAAGAAGATTATAAATGAAATCTGTCTTCTTCTGAAGAGACATTGCATACAGTACATAGAATATTTGAAATATGGTAAACGGAAGCTCAACTGTTATTGCTTGACCTGTGAGAACAAACCTTATTTGTGTATATGTAGATTTGTACTAAAAATATTGATGCTTATTATCGATGTTTCTATATTGCTGTGTAAAAATTGCTTGATTTTTAACTGGATTTTTAACCATTGTATTTTTATTCTAGTTGGTCACCCAATCACCAAAACAATCACCCTTTAATTCTGTAGCATAAAATTGAGATTTATTAGAAAGTGTAATATTTAATATATCATCTAGTCCAGTGTCTCCCAACCTTTTTTTAGTCACCCTTTGGAAATTTTAACAAACTTGTGGCACCCTACAAAATTAATTTTGTCACAATATTTGAATTTCTAACTTCGATATGATAATTTGAAAAGTATAGATATTCGGTACAACAGGGAAGAACTGCAGAATATAATGTCATACAGATATTTTTAATATTATTAAAAAAAAATTGTCTATCAATGGTGGCAATCAGTAGGCTAATTTCTAATGAAGAGACCAATTTATATGACAGATTTTAATGTAGGCTTTTATACATATGTAAACATTATTTAATTACCATTATAACTAGCTATCACATATTTTTGCTTACTGTGTGTGTGTGTGTGTTGTGTGTGTGTGTTTTTTTTTTTTTACAGTGGTGTAATTTTGGTGCAGTAGCACGAGATAGCTTGATTTCAAACTTTGAATTGAATAAAAAATGACAAGTAAGCAGTCAGTAATAAAATAAGAACAAAAAAGAAATTAATAATGATAGCCAATAAAAAATAACGACAGGCCTTCGAATTAAATAAATTGCTTTTTAGTTTTTCAGGTAGGTCTAACAGTAGGGTTAAGATATTTAACTTTTTCTTTTTGTTTGTTTTTTTCCAATTATCCAAATAATGTTTAGTCCTAGAAAGCTATTATTATCAGAACACGTGAGCATAACATAACGGTTAGCAGATCAATGAATGAGAGGGCAGCGTTACCAGAGTTGCTCATATACCACACCATGTTACAACACAGTAGGGCTATTGCAGACAGAAACAATACTGTACTACATCGATGTTTCCTGTCGGCTCAATTTTTGAGTGGACTTTGCTGTTCTGATTCGCATGAACGGTATACGAGTGGAGCACTCACATGGGCCGTGCGCGACTGAGCGGAGCGCACATGCATAGAGCGGGATAATACGCAGAGCGTCACACCACGTGAAAGTGAAACCTGAGCGGTGAGCTAATTTTCGGCAGCCGGAATTTCGGTGCATCTCTAATTATTGGCAACATCAGAAATGGATATTATATAATAGATGCTTTTTTGAACATTTTAGCAATTTAAAAATATTAAGTAAAAAAAAAGATTTTTTTACACTGCACCCCTGCTTTCGACAGACGGCACCCCGGTTGGGGAACACTGATCTAGTCGTCTACTATAGTGCATGTCCAAAGAACATTGTACATGTCCCCCCCCCCCCCCCCCCCCCCCGTATCATAGTCATGTTTGAGACTTTTGTTTTCATGTTTGAGACAAAAAGTTTGTGAGTCTTTATTGCATTAAAACATTCAAATGGTTTCCATCTTTATGATCTTTTTTAGTTTTTTAGCAAATGTGTGTGAAATTTAAAATAATGTCTGACCAATATAGGTTGTTCATTGGCCAATAACGATATCTAGAGGCTAGTGGCTGATGCTAATATCTGTAATACAATTCAGTGATCGCAAATGACTTATACACAACTTGTTGAAATGAGAAGAAAACATTCTCATGATTACATTTTCACATTTAAATAATAAATGCATTTATATCCATTGAAGAAAACTGTAAATAGAAATTGGAACTTCTGTTAATTTCTCAAGTGTACATGATTTTCAACCGATAATCTCAAAATGGCCAGATGCCTCATTATTCGGCCTGGACGATATATCGTGCGTCACAGCTTTGAACTTTGTCCTGCACGTTTTTGTGTGTTAAACGTCTAAACGTGTATGGTTGAAATGGTTTTCTTGTCAAAACCCTATGGAATGCATGTCTGTGAGCAAAACAGAAGTGTGTGTGTGTACTAGTGGAGTTGAGGCGGGCTGGGGGTGGTGTGCTGCTACATATTTATAGCAGTAAGTGTGTACATTACTCTACTGCTAGCGCCTGATCTTCTGTCCATCCCCTGGGAGTCACCATCCAGGAGCTTCTGTGTCTCACCGCTTCTTGATGTTGTTCTCTGTGCCTTCCCCTCTTTCTTCCTGTCTTGCTCTTTTGTCCTTGCTCTCTCCTTTTTTGCTTGCCTTGCCCTCTCACTGTTCTCCTGCATTTCTCTCTTTTCTCTCGCTGGTGAGTTTTCAGAAAAGTGTGTAATTCAGCGAGAGGAAGGAATTTGTATGGTTGGTTTTACACATCAAGCCTGTGTGCTTCACCTTTTCTTTATTCCTTTTTCAGTGTTACTCCTGTTTCAAAGTACTCTAGCATGATTGTTTTATGACTGTTTTACATACAAAATTAATGAAACATCAACAGGGGAAAAAAAATACAGTTTTACATGTATTGCGATTTATTGATAATACATTAATTAAAATGTGATGTGAAGTTTATCCCTGTTTAATCTTGAAATTTAATTTGTGTTTCTAATTATATACGCTAATATTTAGAAGTTTAGGTTTGGGTTATTTTATTTCCTGTGACGGTAAAACAGAATTTATTTCAGTCTTCAGTGGCACATGATCCTTGTAAAATCATTCTGATATGCTGATTTGTTGCTCAAGAAACATTTTCACCATGATCACAGCTGAAAACAATAGTGCTGCTTAATTATTTTTTTATTTTTATTTTTTTTGTGGAAACCATGATGCATTTTTTTCAGGATTTGATTAATAGAAAGTTTAAAAAACAAGTTTAAAAAACATTTATTTGAAATAGAAATCTTAACTGTTGCTTTTGATCATTTGAAAACATTCTTGCTGAATATAATTTTTTTTCATATTTTTATTATTTCAATAAAATTAGTACACACACATGTATGTCCAATTTTAAATCCTGTATTTGCTGCTAATCTGTACCACTCGATTATCTAGTCTTGCATTCATATTAATAACTACTTGGAAGTCAAAAAGTGTTTGTTTGTTTTTTTTCTCTCTTTTGGTCGTGTCTTATCTCGCCTACGGCACTAAGTGAGCCGCTGTCATTAATGTCCCTTCATAAACATTGGTGCCTGACACCCTGCTTCACTTTCTCTATCATTCTCTCCCTCAGGGTGGTTGAACTACCCACTGGACAGAGTGGGTTTTTGGCAGACATTGGAGTGGTTGATCGAGAGATTGACGGGTCAGGGACCACGCAGTGATGACATGGCCTGGGCCAAGAAAACCGAGTGACCAGGAAAACAGGACTGAACCCCTCATCCTCATCCATCTTTTCCCCCTGTTAAGGAGGAACGGAAACCGAATATGGGCCTTACCTCTGTATCTCAAAACCTCTCTCCTGTAATGTTCCTGTGTCCCTCCATCTCCCCTAAACCGTCTTCTCCACAGCACAGAACCACAGAGCACTCTTACTGCTGGGGCCTTTCCCTGTCACAGGTCTGCTACACACAAGCCATCACCTGTTCCTCCTCTGCTGGCTTCCTCCTCTGTTTTGTAGATGTCCACGCGCAACGAAATAATACAAAGACAAGATAAAGTTCAAAACGGTGGTTTCAAACTGTTGAGATAATGATAAGAGACACTGTTCCTCTCACAATCATTTCCTCAATCTCCATGTGCTTTCTCGTTTCGGTGTGTAAAATGTATGTTTTCTGGAGGTTGGGCTCTCCAGAGGACCGAAACCATGTTGTGATTTTCCCAGCATGGTTGTCATAGCGGTGCATGGAATGAGAGAAGCAATTAAATGTGGATTTGATTCCAGAAACTGCAAAAAAAAAGATTTATCGCTATCTCAGACACTCTCCAGTTTCACAAAAGCATCTCGGCAGTGTTAAAACCCTCCCTTAGTTTGGACCGAAGGACGCATGGGGTATCCATTTCTCAAAACGCAGGGAAAGGGTTTTGTTGGCCAACCAGCGTGGTCAGTGCTCAGTTGACCCAACTGAATGTTGTCCCTGAATGTTTCTTACTGAGCTTGTGTTGGCCTTAAGTACAAACTCATTACACTTATTTCTAATCAGCTTACCAGGGCTTAGCGGTGATGAACATTGATTGCGTCTCTGGTGTGTTAGCGTGACATGTTATTGATATTTGGAGTAGTATTAGCAATCTAGCTAGTGATGTCCTCCTGCTGTATCCTGTGGTACAACGGTTCTAGCAAAAGGTCA
Organism: Sinocyclocheilus anophthalmus; assembly: GCA_018155175.1. Taxonomy (NCBI): domain Eukaryota; kingdom Metazoa; phylum Chordata; class Actinopteri; order Cypriniformes; family Cyprinidae; genus Sinocyclocheilus; species Sinocyclocheilus anophthalmus. Next base: position 284,163 of record JADLZN010005127.1, read on the forward strand.
CTTTAGAAAAAGGTCCATTTGAATCTGAGTTACAAAGCTTTAAGAGGATCATTGATGGGTTTTTTTTCTTATTGAATGATTTTTGCACTTTATTTGACCAATGGTATTTCTCATGCAAAACAGCCAAATACACTCCCTGTTTTCTCTCTCACATATTTACACATGCACACTTGCGGATTTTCATCATGAGCCCTAAAAAAAACTATGAATTTCCTGAGGGTTTTTGTCTCTCCATTTGCGCTGTACTGATAAATGGAGAGAATAAGGTTTTTATAAAGTGTTTCAGTATGGATTGTTTCACAACAGCTGCAGCTCCACAATTTGGGTTTCATTGTCTTGCGTTTCTTTTTAAATCATAGTACAATATAACTTTCAGCCTTGTATTTGTTATTTGTTCTTATTTTACATCTCGCAGCTAATGCTTGCTGCTAGTCTGCCTTAAACCGAAGTTTTTATATCTTATGATTTATTAAATATCTAATAAATAACATTTGATTATTTATTGTTTTTTTATTTGTAACTTGAGGGATTTTTGAATGTTGCTACTCATTACATATAAAAGTTAGAAGCAATAATTTAGTTCTCTTTGTTCAAATGAAACTGTAAAGCAATTACAAAGCTTTGCAAAGATAATTGCTTCAGAAATCTGCAAGGGTACCTTGAGGTGATTTAACAATGTGTCACAAGCATCTTAAGGCTTTGTTCTACTCAAGTAGAAAATGTTTGTGAGAGATTCAGGGGGGTTCATTCAGCAAAGCACGAAACTGCCACCTTATTTAATAATTTGTAACAAAGAATTGATTGGAATTAGCAATTTATGTAAACTGGACTATGAGAACCGTAAAGGATTAGTGAAGAGCTCCCTCTGGTGGCTGAACAATGTCCACACAGCTGAATGAATGATACTGTACTCTTATTTTCAGTGTCCAGCTGACTATGGCCTAAAATAATTATAGTACTGCCATGGGTAGTAAATGAATAAGGCAGATATTCAGTACCATGATATATTACTGGAAATATATTATCTGAAATCATCATCACTGTACCATAGTATCACCACAGTACTTTTTTATTATAGTGGGCTTTCAATTATCTGATCATTATGTTATGTATTTGTAGTCATTAAAATGTTGATATTGTGACTGCATAATTAACAAATGACAGCTTCCTGTTTCCTGCAGCAGAGGGTCTCTTGTGGGGATAGAGATGTTGCTCTAGATCTGCCTGAGAAAATAAAATATTTTCTTTAATGATAAATGATGTGGATTATGTAATGCGCTTTAAAAAAAATATATTCAAAGCCACACATATTGCCATTGTTATTTTACTTAGCAAATTGATGTCAAGCAGTTCAGAGACACTCTGTAATGGTGTGAAATGATTTCTTGTTTTTAATGAACCGAACCCTTGTTGTGCAGCTGGGGTAGTCTGACCTCCGTGACCTGGTGATGAGGACCGCAGTAGGATTGGGGTTTTCTACTTGGTGATAGAGCAAGGTGGCAAATGCTTCTCACATTCTTCTTTTATAATGATCTTGACATTAGTAAAAATGCAGTATCTACAGTATATAGGACAGGGCAGGACAGAGAATATTTTCTTCCCCTTGAGTCCCTGAATGTAGTAGAGGTTATGCAACCACAAAACAAACACTGATTGCAATAACATACTATCAAATTAGCCATGATTCAGCTGCAGAAATTCACTTAAGCTTTGGAAATTACAGATTGCACTTTAATGCAGTATTATTCCTAGAAGTCTCATGAATTTTGGAGTCTGTTTAGTTTCATTTTCAAGTGCATATTTGCATTACCATTCAAAAGCTTGGGGTCTGTAAGATCAAATTAATACTTTCAAGGATGCATTCAATTGAGCAAAAGAGACCATACAGCCATTTATAATGTTACAAAATATTTCCATTCCTAATAAATGCTTTTCTTTTTAACTTTCCTTCCATCAAAAAAAAATCCTGAAGAAAAATGTTTCTTTTGGTTTTTACAAAAATATTAAGCAGCACAACACTGACAATAATTAGAAGCACCAAATCAGCACATAAGTGATTTCTGAAGGAACACGTGACGCTGAAGACTGGAGTAATGACTGCTAAAAAATTCCGCATTGCCACCACAAGAATAAATTACATTTTAAAGTTTATTCCAATTGGACATAGTTATTTTAAATGGTAATAATATTCACATTATAATGTTTTACTTTTCTTTCATTTTTTTTGCCTTGGTGAGTATAATGATGGTGAGAAATTTAAAGGACCCTAAACTTATAAATTGAAGTGTATGATGGTCTTTGCAGATGTGCTGAAACTGAACATTTAACTAAATTCACTGGGATAAACTTGTTTCTCCTTTTTAAAATGATCAGTTCAAGAGTTCAACACCTGGATTAGTGGTGGTTAGTGGTAATCAGTCACTATAAATTTAACTTCATGCCATTTATGCTCAGGGAATGGCTCATATTCTTAATCTAAACAATGAAATATCCTTAAAAAATAAACATCACCGATATGATACTAATTGGTATTTTTAACTTCATACAATTATCTACGTAATCCCATACATTATATACTGAAGCCATCTGCTGTAGCTACCAGTCTACTGACGGACACAAAATCAGAGCCTTTCTGCGGTTGGCTTTGTGAAATAGTTTGACAGTTTTGCTACCAATCATGTCCAAAGTGACAGAGTCGGATCTCTGGCACTCCATTTCAGTGGGTATGCTGACAAATGATGGACAGACCATCTGATTTGCATAACAGACTTGATGTCATCTATTAAGAGCGCTGGAGGCAAGTTCCTTCCCTCTTTTTATTCACCGAAGAGTACACTGGAAATGATTGGGAAACTGGGAAAAGTATTGGGAAATGCTGTTGGATTTGAGTTCACATCACTCTATTAGCATCACAGCTCAATATGTTGGAGCATGTGTGCTGACCACTAGGCCACAGCTCATGTTTAAGCTAAATTAAAACTAAAGACTGATGTCACAGCTCCTTCAGCTTATTCTGAGGTCATCACATGATGTTAACTATAAGAAGAAGACTGACCACATCTTTAAATATCACCCACATCAGGCTGTGGGTGATATTTAATGCAGAGAATCACATCATGAATCAAGATCTACTAGTGCTGATTTGTTCAAAGCAAGCTTGTCATTAGCAGTTTGATCACAAAGGAAGTGATTTCCAGTCTGTAATGTAGCTTTTCAGTAATGCTTTGATATGTACCAAAACATTACTGGAAAGCTATGTTACATTACATTACAGTATCTTCAGCAGGTTCTGAATTCAACAGATGTTGATTGTCTCAGTGTAACCCTAATAATAGGCTAAATTATGTTAAATGGAGCTCAGTATTTTTACATATTACTGTGTTTGTCCTTTGGTATATGGTTAAGGGTGTAGGCAGAGTGACATACTGTGCAGGGTGAACAGCAGTGGTACAGAGATAGAGAGAGAAATAAACTGCTGATTCAGGCCACTAGAGACCACAGTCCTGTCAACCTGTCAAATCACACACAACTGTCACTACAGCCCTGTTCACTTACTGGTATAGCTGCTGTAGTCTAAACTAAGTGTTCTTGCTGAAGTCAGCGAGCCTACTTATGCTTGTCCTTCTCCTCCAGGCCTTTAGATGGCCCCCTCGTACCTCCTCTGTGACACCTTTTCCACATGCAGGAGCTGGCAGATGTGCATTGTGTTGCCTGACAGAGATGAAAGTGAAGATGTTGATTAGGTGGAAGATGTGAGTACAGTTGCAGGCTATGTGCACTTGTGTCTCAACTTTCTTGTCAGTCGCTTGTACAGAAGTGATTGAGTTTGGGTGTGGCCCAGATTTCTGCAATAGTCCTCACAGATATTGTAAAATGTCATTAAACTGACTTTAATTTCTTTCATGTAAGTCAAATTATGTCTCAATTAAAGTTTTAAAATGCCATAAAATGTTTGTAAAGATCAGTGTGTGGTAATTAGCTTAATTTAAGAACAGCTGAAGTCAGCTGCTCTTAGATGTGAAGGTTTACAATGTATTTGTGTTCCCATATAAGGACAAATCAAATATCAAGTGTATCTCCTAGACAGTAAATGGAGGCTTTAGTTTAAGTTTCCTGTTTCTCAGATATTTTTCCTGAAAAAGGCTTGAGTATGAACTCAAACTTTTCTTATAAAAGACCAAATTATTTAATACAACATTATGCTATGATATAGCTATAGCATCATGCCATCAGTCTAATTTTTCATACTACATCCCAACAAATATTTAGTTTGTTTCTGTTTATACAGTATGTATCCTATAAGGAAATTTAGGAGAAACATCTGAGACAAAGTTCTAGGATACCATTCTGGTAACAGTATGTATCACCCACTCAAGTTTTTTCTCACTGTATATTCAGTTTTTTTCAGCAATACTTCAAATTATGGAAATAATCTTCAATTCACATTGGCTTCAAGTATCCTGAACTGCAAAAGTCTGAGCAATTAAATTTCCCTTTGGGTTTGTGTGTTTGTGTGGGCATGTGCTGGAAACATATGAACTGTGAGTCAGGAGAATCAATATGGGTTTAGAAGAAATATCAGTGAGTGGTAGTATACATCTCAGTAGCATTGGAGGAAGTATAATTACACTTATAGCATCCCTGCTGTACGTTAGCCTATGCTCTGATTGCCACTGTAATCAGTGACTGATTAAGTCCTCTGTTCAAAGCTCCAGGTCTGTGTGAGTCACTGGCCTTGCTGTACTCTCTCCTGGGCCCCTTGGGGCCTTTCTGATTGGGTTTTAATTTGCCGGTCAGCGGTTGGCACTGGTGCTTTATTAGCTCAGCGACGGGTTGAGTTATGTACAGTGTTGCTTCGTGCTATTGATCTGTGATTTCCACAACAAGGTCATTGTAAGGAGAGACTAGGGAAAGGATTAATCAACAACCAATAATGCCATCGCTGCACCAAGAGTTACCTGCAGACATTAAACATTTCCACCAAAGTTCCTGTTCAATTGCTGGCCGTCGCTTCACTAATGGCATCGTGGAGGATGTTTATAGTGTCAATAAGAATTGGTGGCAGAAGAAGTCATTCATATAATAATCTTGATAAAATAAGTAACCTTACTATAGTGAACCAGACCAACTAATATAATATAATTAATTTTTAATATACCTCACATATTTTTATTCTCGATCTGTATTTATCTTATATATAGCACCTGGGTAAATTCTTCAAACAATCCACTTAAACGGATCCAACAGGCTGAACCCAGCATTTGGGTTTAAAAAAAAACAACAACCCAGCATTTTTTTGAGTTTATATGTACTGTAGAGATCCTCCTGAGCCCCACTATGGAGTTTTTGCCTCTGTGGACATTATATTTTAGTGAATTTCTTTGAGACCTCACATGTCACAGTTTTATGTCTGGATGTCCTGTACAGAGCACATTCAGTGCTTTTCAGAGATACCAAATGATTGGGTGTTTCACCGTGACCACTCCCTCTCCTTGGTATATAGTAACGGGGCTGACGAGACGTGAGACATGCAGATCCATATGCAAGCTTTATTTAAAGAGACGTGGTAAACAGGCAGGGTCAAACAAATGGCAAACAGCTATATGGCGGGGCAAAACACAAGAATAGTCCTAGGACTAACGTAGGTCAACGATCGGCAGACAGAAACACAGGGGCAAGACGAGAGGGAGAAATCCAAGAAAACAGGCAAAGATCAAAAACAAGGAAAACACGGCGACTTGGAAAGGGGTACAGGCTAAACAATACTCAGCAGAGAATTGTGGTTAGAGTGGGTGTTATATAGTGTGTGAGGTGATTAGAAACAGCTGTGTGAAATGAGTGCAAATCAGTGCAGTGTGCAAATCTTGCAAAGAATGATGGGATATGTAGTCAGGGGTGATATGCAACAGTCTGTGTTGTGCGAAAGTCAATGTAATGAAAGAGTGACCTCTGGTGGTGACTGAACGGAAGTCCATGGACAGGATTCATGACAGAGCCCCCCCCCAAGGAGCGGATTCCAGACACTCCAAACACTAAACGATCCAGGTGGACGGTGGAGCGGAGGCGGAACAGGGGGAGGGACGGGGGCCAGGTCCAAGGATAGAGAGACCAGGGACCCTGAGGCAGAGCCAGGGCCGGAGCTGAGGACCACCAGGGTAGAGCAGATGGGTCTGAAGATCCCCACGGCGGAGCAGAAGACACCGGAGCCAGACAGTAGACCACCACAGCGGGGCAGAGAACCACCACGGCAGAGCAGAGGACCACCAGAACCAGACAGTAGACAACCACGGCGGGGCAGCGGACCACCACGGCAGAGCAGAGGACCACAACGGCGGAGCAGAGGACCACCACGGCGGAGCAGAGGACCACCAGAACCAGACAGTAGACCACCACGGCGGGGCAGAGGACCACCACGGCGGAGCAGAAGACCACCGGAACCAGACAGTAGACCACCACGGCGGGGACGAGGCCACAACGGTGGAGGAGGAGGACACCAGAACCAGACAGTAGACCACCAGGGACTGAGGCAGAGCCGGCGGAGCTGAGGACCACCAGAGCCAGACAGTAGACCACCACGGCGGAGTAGAGGACCACCACGGCGGGGCAGAGGGAACAGGGAACCCCCCTGGTGAACCATACTGATCAGGAGACCATGGCGGAGACTTTAACAACGAGAGAGCAGAGACAGACAAAACAGACAGAACATTGGGGTTGATAGACAAGACTGAGGGTTCAGGGGCAGCCTCCCTGGCTGGGTCGGGACAAGACAAAAGTTCACAAACGGACTCCATAACCATGACAGGACAGGATGAGGATTCCCCGAAGGCCTCCATAGCCGTGACAGGACAAGCAGGGAGTTCGTAAACGGCCTCTATAGCCGTGACAGGACAGACAAAGAGTCCCAGCAACGCCTCCTTGGCGGAAAGACAGGTAGATCGTTCACTGACGGCCCTCCTTGGCCGGAACAGAAGACATGGAGGTAATAGGCGGCCTCCTTGGCCGTGAAAGGACAGATAGTGAGTTCATGGACGGCCTCCATGGCCGTGACAGGACAAGCAGAGAGTTCATAGACGGCCTCCTTGGCCGGAACAGAACAGACAGAGAGTTCATAGGCGGCCTCCTTGGCCGGAACAGAACAGGCAGAGAGTTCATTGACGGCCTCCTTGGCCAGAACAGGACGAGCAGAGAGTTCACAGGTGGGTACTACTGACACCTCTGGAGGTTCTACAGTAGTGCCCTCAGGATACAGGGAGAGTTCGGCAAAGGTTTCTTCGACCCTGTGATGATCTCAACAAATTAGAATATGGTGACATGCCAATCAGCTAATCAACTCAAAACACCTAAAAAGGTTTCCTGAGCCTTCAAAATGGTCTCACAGTTTGTTCACTAGGCTACACAATCATGGGGAATACTTCTGATCTGACAGTTGTCCAGAAGACGTGCATCATTGACACCCTTCACAAGGAGGGGAAGCCACAAACATTCATTGCCAAAGAAGCTGTCTTTTCACAGAGTGCTGTATCCAAGTTTATTAATGAAAAGCGTGGCAAAGTCGTCAGCTATTAGAGTTGATGCAAGAGGGGAGGAGGAGGACAAAGGAGCGAGGAAAATGTTTTAAAGAGCATGCGAGAGTTAGACGAATTGTTAATTTTGTTATGGTAGCATGTCCTTTTAGCAGTGGAGACATTAGCAGAGAAGGAAAAGAGCGGGAACTGATGCTACCCCATTAAGATTAGTGGATTTTGGATATTTACGCCACCACCTTCAGCAGCCCTGAGTTTGCCCGATGTTCGCGAGAGAACATAGTAACTAAGCCAGAAGGGGTTGGTCCGGGCTGGTCTGGGACGACCAGGGAGCCCGTTGTTAACCCAGATGTCAGAGTGGAGCAGAAGTATCCGTAGCTGTTACATCAAAAGAAGGGGGACGGAAGTAGAAGAAACCATATCGTAGCGGAGGGGAGTGAGCGTTCGGTTAGTAGAAAGATGCGTGGAGGGGCATGTGTGTGTCCGGACAGGTGAGGTTAAGAGTGAGGGAAGTGAGCCGAGGTGTGCAGTGCGTAACCAGACATGATCAGTGAGCAGGGTTTGTCGGTGTAACTAGGTCCGTTGGTTGCCTGATTTGTGAGTGCAGTAGTGACACGCGGTTGGATCAAAACGAGCAAGCAGAGTGGAAGTCGCAGACTGCAGTTTATCCTAGGGGCTGGTGAAGTCTTCCAACCACAAACTAGGGGAGTTACCCACCCAGGAAAGGTTGAGAGCAGCACATCTAATTTATCCAAGAAGTTACCTAGTGGTCCTGGGGGTCGATAAACAACTACAAAATGGATTTTAAGAGGGTAGGTAGCCTAATAGTAACTGAATGAGATTAAAAGGAGCTGTTGATACCCAAAGATGATAAAGGATTACATTTCCAATCATTAAAGATAAGCAGACCAGTACCTCCACCTCTTACAGTCAGACAGGGAGTGTGGGAAAATGAGAAATTATTAGAGAGTGTTGCAGGAGTAGCAGTGTCCTCTGGTTTGATCCACGTCTCTGTCAAGGCCATGAGATTTAGCTTTGAATGACTAATAATAATGAAATCGGCGTTGTTTACAGCAGACTGGCAATTCCAAAAAAGAAAGTAGTGTATTAGTAGACATAGGCAAAGTGGGCAGGTTGTTAGGATTGCGCTGCCTATAGTGTGTGAAACGTGGTTTGCGAATGGTAGTGATAGTAACGTCTGGAAACACATAGGAAGAATTGGTTATAAAACGAAACAGAAGTGAAACAAGTAGTAAGGAAAAAGGATGAATTCAAAAGCGATACTTAGTCCTCGCCCGGGGACAGTCGCACGGTAGAGCGATGGCTTTACACAGGAGGGTTAACAGGAGGGTGCTTGCGGTTATAGACCTAAGAGATTAATTCATTACAGAGGAAAAATAACGCGTTAAAATTATTAATGCATTTAACGCACTTGCCCCGCCCCAGAACTATGTGGGTCATCTGACATTTCATACAGTTGATTGATGACAAATGAGGCAGGGCAACAGCTCACTGTGTGATGGAGCCTAGAGAACATAGTTATAATGTCCCTAAAATTCAAGATATGGGGAAAAAATAGTCCTGTTTGAGTTTGTCTCATATTTACATAATATAGCCTAGTTAAGCAATATCGCACCCGCATTAAGTGCAATATTACATGAGTGCAAATGTGATACTGATCTTATAGTCTAACAGTTCAATAAATAAAAACTTAATATTGTGTTATTTTAGACGCATGTTGTCTGTTTTGCTCAATTTTGCCAACAAAAATATAAAGACAAATCAATAACTTCATCTCCGAGCAAAATGCAGCTGCATTTCATTTCTTAAAGGTGCAGTAGGAGATCTTGGAAAATGCTAACTTTAGCCTGATAGCACTGAAGCGAACGTCCAACCCTCCCTGCAATCGCCGTCCAAAGCCAGGCCCCCTGAACGCATTTACGCTCACAGACCAGAGAAACATCCAGCCCAGGGAAGTAAATCAACCGGATTTCCCGTAGGGAGGAGGTAGCAATGAACACTGTGTAGGGATCATGTCGATCGGAACACAGTTCATGCACATAGCTCACGAGCTGGCACGAGGACTGGATTAACCACTGGGCTATGTCATGTGTCATTCACCGGTGAGTAAACTTTAAAAGTAACGTTACTACAATACCAGGAAGGAAGATGGGGTTGTTGCTGTTTGTCTGCCGTCCTCGCTCTGTCTGCACAGCATGCGTGAATGTGCTGATGACGTATCCTGTCTGCACAAACAGGGTGCGCAGAGGTATGCTAATACATACGTTGACAGGCAGGTAGGAAAGCATATTAAAACGCTCGGACGTGAAGAGACTTTCAACCAGCATAACATAAAATATGTTGAAGACAATCGCTATTGCACTTTAATGCACGTTTTGAACGAATTGGGTGAACCATTTGGCACGTTGAACCATTGGCCATAGGCATGTTGGATTTGAAGCGGCGCTGCACAGATCAATCGGTGTATGTCATCAAAGATTCAAAATTATAAGGAGCCGTCTATAGCTTTTGCTGTACTTTGATGTCACACACCGATCAGTCTGATGGTGATGATCCGCTTCAAGCCGAACAAGCCCAATGATTCAATGGACCATTCATAAAGAACCATTTACTTCACTCCTGAATGAATCAGCCATTTGAAAGAATTAAATGAATGAAAAATGAATCGATGACTTAATATACGAGATTTACCACAGATACTGGCAGTTTTAGTTTATATTCTGAGTATATTCATTAAATAAAGAATAAATTTCCATAAATAATAATAAAATAATAAACTAATTATATTAAAAGTCTTAGTCACCACCCACAAATGCCATTTGTGTCATTTATTCATTTCTAATGCGTCAAAAAGATGGATATGTACCTAATAAATTTGATCTTACAAAATATTTCTTGCTGAAGCTACTTTTTTGTCATGTCTGTTTGATGCTTTACACAACAATGACTTTTAAATGATCTTTTGGGAGTAATTTCTCAGCCAAATTTGAAATTTGCAATTAATTAATTAATTAACACACTATGTAAGTGTTAGAAAACACTCTCTGTCTGTATTGATTCCAGATGTTTTCACCCTCCTTTTCATCCCTCTCCCTCTCTGCTCGCCCTCCATGTACAGAGCAATGTTATCTTCTTCTGATTCCCCCCTCCTCCATCTGATCTCTCTCTCTCTTGTATTATGTTTTAATATCTCTTACTCATATTCGAGGTACGCATGCGCACATGTATGCATTAGCTTTTCTGAGTTCAAATGTTCAAACGAGGACACGATAGCTAGGATTCCAAGGTAATGGGGTTCATGCTGAACTATGGAGATAGTTCAGCATCCTTCGCCAAGTTTATTCCTAATGTCCATATTTTCCTGTACATGTGGCCATTTTATATAACACATATTCTTGGATCCTATATCCTATATGTATGTCATCTATATCCTCGTTGGTTGAAACTCCCCTCGACATATGCCTTTATAATATCTTTGTATCTATGAATAATGTTGAAGTATTGAGAATACAATTTGATGTGTGTTTTCTTGCTTCCCAGCCGTATATACACTTTAAGGGACTGAGAATTTTCCAGGTGGCAAAGAGAATCTAGAGGGACTGTTGTTAATTACTGACAATAATTAATTAGATTAAAAATGTGAATATATATATTCTTCTACATACTCAGAATAATATAATAACTAGATTTTTGTCAGAACAAACTGCTTATTTTCTCCATAACTGTCTGATTATGGCAGGTCTGCAGGCCATGTGTTTAACATTAAAGAACATTCAGGTGCATTGCAAATTGTATATTTAATGATTCATATGAGGCAAAAAATTGATATGTCAGAGAGATTGGGTGCTTGATGATGGAGACTCAGAAGCATTGCTTTTGCCCTGAAGGTCTTTTTCTTATCTGTGTGGTCTCAGATTGAGATGGACTAGCTCTAATCCAAATTCACTTACTCCCTGGGTTTTACCATACAGCCATATGAAATCATCACTAGAATGCTCTGATAAGTCTGGGTCTGAGATCTCTGTCTTTGTCTCGTCCCAAGGCCTGATGGGAATTGACAGTGTTTGAGAAAGAGAGAGCGGAAGTGCACAATTACATGTCTTTTCTAATACAGCGTGTCATAGGCACAATGTAAAGGTGTGAGAGAGAGTGTGTGTGTGTGTCATGTTAAAATCTGTTGCTCAGTGAGGGTAGAAAGACAGATGATGGGCCCTGAGTGAAGTGACAACACATTTCTCCTGTCATCCTTCTCTCATCTCATCACCTTCTCCCCTCAGTGCTCTTCTCCTCAGCAGAATGCACAGATGCCCTCCACCTGGGTCGCCAAGGTCCCGTATGCACCTCCCTTCTGCTCTCTCACACACTACCTGCTCTTCTCAACTTTGTTTATACCCTCCCTCCTCAATTCTCTACTTCCCTCATATTTCCTCATTTCTCTACGCTCATACATCCCAATTAGCCGCACATTCGCATCTCTCTCTTTTCTCCTGGGCCATATCTCCTTGCAATTGGCATTCTCTCTGCTTCCCTGATTCTTTCCAAAGTGATCCTTCATGATGATCACGTGGCATTTTCATATGAACGATTTAAGGAAAACTCACTGCGCCTTTTAAAGAGTGCAAAAAGAGGAATTATGTGTGTAGGCCACAAACATATTCAGGATGAGGTTTTATATTTAAGAAACATACACATGCCACTTATTTCAAGAAATGGCTTTTACTTATGAGTTGCAGTGTAGCAAGCAAATGTTTTGGTCGTATATAAAAACTCCACACATGGGAACCATATCAAATCCTCATATAAAAATTCAATGAACATAAACTAAAAAGGTGTTTTAATGTCAGGACTGTGTATAGACTAGTAATGTGGAAACTTCATACATTCATAATTGACTTGTCAGCTAATTAAAGGGATAGTTCGCTTACAAATGAAAATTCTGTCATTATTTATTCGCCCTCATGTCGTTCCAAACCTGTAAGTCTTTCTACTGTGGAACACAAAAGAAAATATTTTGGAATAAAAAAATAATAATTCTGTCATAATTTACGTTATTACAGTACAGTATAATTAGACTGTTTTTGTTTCATATTACAGGGATAGAGCCACAGATATAAACCGATAGAGACAATTTCTTGGTGAAGTGATGCAACTGGCAGCACTTATTAATAGAAAGATGCAACTTTTCTGAGCGTTTTACTGAGTGAACTGTCTAACATCTAAAAAAACAGCACGCTAATTAAAACACCACTGCTAAAAAACATTGTCCTGCAACTAGTCGACCCTTGTAGCCTATCCCTGTCTCATACTATGACCACAGGCCTTTGAGTGTCTGATCCCATCAGGGTTTTTGCAAGACTTGGAACAGTTGTAGCAGGCTAGATGTGGGCCTGCTGCTCGGGTGATGTTGAGCGAGTGGCTGGAGGGTAGATGTGATGTGATATCACTGACAGAGGACAGTATGATGTAGTGCTGAACTGCTGCTTCACTATAGGCACACAAGCCTTGAGGCTACATGGAAATAGTGACAGTAAGTGAATGTGATTGAATGAGGGAGTGTGCGGGCTATACTGTATGTTCATCATGTGATGATAGACGCATACCACAGTAGTAGTGGCCCATTAGAGACCTCGTAACATCCAAACTGTGGCTAGTAGTTGTCTATTAGCTTTAGTATTGATGCAGAGATTTTTACACTGCGTTACAGAGCCCATTTGCTATGTAAAAAAGGGACAAGCCCTATATGTTGATGTGTCTAACCCAAACTTATTGTTTCAATAGAAAATACATCAATGGAGGAAAGAAAAGTGTGCTTGTTAAGCATAGGTGGAATTTTTAAACCTCTTATGCAATTAATTTCTGTTTTGTCCACTAGATGGCAACAATTAAACTGACTAATATCGTCTTGGTTTCCTCACTGGCATAGATTGGCTCTGACTCAATATGCATTCATTTGTCCATCGTTTATCCATCCACCCAGTCATTTATCTTTATTTTTGCCCTTTTTTCTTTTGTTCAGTTGTCCTTTATGTCTGTTCATCTGCTTATCAGTTTCACTATCTATCATTTGAGTTTATTATGCCTTTTTCTCTGAGTGGCTCAATGCAGGTGGAGGCAGTTTTGTGTGTGTGTGTGTGTGTGTGTGATATGTGTGTGGTTTGTGTCAGATATCTGTGGTACTCTGACAGCCGTGCTGAAGGCCTGTCATTCGTGACCTTCCCCAGATGTCGGGGATGCTCCTGTTAAACTAGCAGGATCCATGGTGTATGTCTCCACCAGAAAGAAAGAAAGAGAGAGAGAGAGAGGTGTGGTGGAGCATTACAAAAAGAGTGAACAAGAGATTGAGCAAGAAGAGTCTGAATTATGATTTAGGTGCAAGAGAAACCAACAGACCGAAAACTGAAACCAACATTTCCAACATTATTATTATAGTAAGCGTATATCCAAACAGGTTCAAACAATGGTATGATTGATCGAAAAATAGTAACATTATGAAATATAATTACTATTTAAAGGGTTGCGTACTATATTTTAAAATGTAAATTATTCCTGTGATGGCAAAGCTGCAAAGCCATTCTCAGTTGAAGTGTCACATTATCTATCAGAACGCATTCTCTTATGCTAATTTGCCCAAGAAACCTTTCTTAATTGCTACGTAAAAGGTTGTTGTTTAATATGTTGAGGAAACCATGTTACTTGGATTCTTTGATGAACACCATTTATTTGAAATACAATAGTTTTGTGTGAGGAGCATGCCAAAATTAAAGTTTTAAAATTCTTTTTAAAAACGGGGGGGGGGCGGAAGGGTGCAACTTCAAGATGAAATTCCTGACTCACCTTGTACCAAGATGTTCATGTTTCTTTCTTCGTCGCAAAGAAATTGTTTTTTTAGGAAACATTCAGGAATTTCTCTATATAATGACTGTAGTAGTGGCTCGATGAGCATTTGTGATTAAAAAGTATATAAAATTGTATTTTTCTTAGAAAAATGATCGTTTCCTTCGATAAATCACTTTTCTGGTTGGGTATACGCTAGAGCCTTGAAGCTGCATTGAAATCGCAATTTGGACCTTCAACCCGTGACCCCATTGCAGTCGAGAAAAATCCTGGTATGTGTTCCTCAAAAACCTTAATTTCTTTTCAACCGAAGAAAGAAGATCCTGCACACTTGCTTGCCTAGGGCGTGAGTCAATATCAGGAAATTTTCATTCTGGAAGTGAACTTCTCCTTTAATCTAATTTTGTTGAACAGAAAATAGCTGTATGGATATTCTGCAAAGTTTCTCCTTCGTATGGTTTTGGAATGATTTGAAGATAAGGAAATTATATTACAATTTTACATTTTTAGTGAAATATTGTTTTAAAAGCGACAAAGAAAGTCATATTTACTCTCACATCAGTCTTCTCTGCATGTCCACAGCCAGCCTGTTTTTCCTTTCTGCCTTTTTAAAGAACACTTTTCTGTTACCATGACATCACATCTCTTTCCTACCTCTTCATCTCTGTCTTTTCCATCCTGTTCTCTCCTTTCTCTCTTTTTCTTTTCTCCTCATCCTTGTCCTGTTGGCCCCTGCATAGCTGGCTATTGAGGTCTGGAAAAGCTGAAGTGTGCATCCCTCTGCATAACCACATTTTTAAACCGTCTCTCTGTTTGGCTGTCGCACACTCTCTTTCTCTCTTTAAATGTGTGTAAAAAGTGCACTTTAGCAAGACCTCTTTCAGTGCAATGTTAACATGGTGAAGTTGGCTCGTCTCTTTGCATACATTTAGATTCATTAGGACATATGAACCAGACAGCTTTTTACCTTCAAAATCATATAAGGTAAATTTTTTTTTAACTCTCAGAATGCAAATTGCTACCTGAGCAACACTTCTCTCTCCAGTCTCATTTTAGAATGCATATGTACATAATGTTCCTTTTGTGAAATGGAATACAAGAATGATGCTGTACACAGGTATTTATGGTTTTCTGCTTTTTTTAGCCAGGGGTTTTTAGTGGTTTTCAAACTCCATTATTTTTTGTTATTTCATTTTAAATTATTATAGTATTTTTTAGAACGGTTACATTTAGATTTAAGAACTTAAAGGGTTACTCCACCCCAAAATGAAAATGTTGTCATTAATCACTTACCCCCATGTCGTTCCAAACCCGTAAAAGCTTTGTTCGTCTTGGAACACAATTTAAGATATCTTGGATGAAAACCGGGAGGCTTGTGACTGTCCCATTGACTGCCTAGTAAATAACACTGTCAAGACCCAGAAAAGTATGAAAAGCATCGTCAAAATAGTCCATCTGCCATCAGTGGTTCAATCTGAATTTTATGAAGCGACGAGAATACTTTGTGTATGCAAAGAAAACAAAAATAACGACTTTATTCAACAATTCGTCTCCTCCGTGTCACCGTAGCGCCATTTTGGAGAGTATCAACTGAACGTAAACAGCGTATACGTTAGCTTGTCGTGTTCAAAGACGCACACACGGATCGTTTTATCATTATTTATGTGCTTGATCTGAACGAAAACCGAGTATCCGTGTGGTGAGGCTGACACAGAACAGCATACATAGTTTGTGTTCAGTGGATACTCTCCAAAACAGCATCAGGGTGATGCGGAGGAGACGAATTGATGAATAAAGTCGTTATTTTTGTTTTCTGGCATTCACAAAAAGTATTCTCGTAGCTTCATGAAATTCAGATTGAACCACTGACGGCATATGGACTATTTTTGACGATGTCTTTCATACTTTTCTGGGCTTTGACAGTGTTATTTACTTGGCAGTCAATGGGACATGTCACAAGCCTCCCGGTTTTCATCCAAAATATCTAAAATTGTGTTATATTAAAATAAATTGTGTTCCGAAGATGAACAAAGCTTTTACGGGTTTGGAACGATATGGGGGTAAGTGATTAATGACAACATTTTCATTTTTGGGTGAACTAACCTTTTAAGATTTACCACTATAAATTTAACTAATTTTTCATAATTCTATGAGCTGCCATTCACTTTTGTTCATCTACTATCCATTAAATTGATCATAAGTGACAGTAAAAACATTTTTGTTCTGTTACAAATTGTACACGGTTTCACTAAAACAGCAAGCAGCACAAATGTTTCCAATATGCTATAACGGAAAATGTTTCTTGAACACCAAATCAGCATATTAGAATTATTATTATATTAGACTGTTCGTGACACTGATGGCGTAATGGCGCTAAAAATTCAGCTTCACAGGAATAAAAGTAAAATTGTAATAATATTTCACAATCTTACTGTTTTTACCGTTTGATCAAATAAATGGAGCCTTGGTGAGCACAGCAGACTCAGAAACACTCAAAAACATAAAAAAAAAAAAACCTATGACAAACTGAATAGTGTATGTGAGTCGTAAGTGGATGTGTTACAACGTTCATTCTGTAATTTAATGTATTTAGGAGTGAAACAGAATATTATATATATGAAGAAAATGTAAGGCAGGGTTTGATTTTTATAAAGGGAATGTTTGAATCTCAAAAAGTGGCCGTTACATACTAGAACGGAGAAAAGTTAGCTCGGTGACAATCTTTGACAGACATTTGATTGATACTTTTAAGAATTTATTATGCTTGTCAGCCAAAGTACCCATCCAATCTAGCTCTCCCACTAGATTCCTGTCTCTCATGAATTCAGTCAAGTGTACACAGCACAGTACTTGTTCACATTTGTGGCCACCAGGAATGAATATAGAGATTGAGATGCAAGAACCTCATGCTGACTCAAGCCCGAAGCAGCCATTTCCCCCATTCCAGTGATCATCAGATCTGATGAGCATGTGTTTACATATGCGTGACTGGCTGCATTTGAGTTTTAGCCTCTTTTTACTTTAGAATTCTTGAAATTTTCTAATATGTAATTTAATACCTGTGCATGTTCAGTGATATTTTGAACAACATCTCACAAAAGTTTATTAGTGTGCATGTGTCCGTTTTGCAGTGTTAATGTGTGAAATATACACACCGAGATATTGGGAGAGAGATTGTAAGATGCTCATCAGGCTGAGTGACAAGCGTGTGTGTGTCTGTGACAGTGGCGCTGTTATTACCGAGGAATCAGAAGTGAAGATTGTTCCGTTTCCCATCAGCAGTGGCCCAAGTATCGATCTTTTCTGTCAACACACCACTCCTATACTCTGTTTACTGAGGATACACACACCTCATGTGCTGAGTGCAGACTGTATCTGCATGCTACAGGGACTGTCGAGTGTTTACAGTATATTTATACAAACAGTCTGGTGTGTCTCAAACGTGAGATGCACATTTCACATACTGTACTCACAAAGAGAGAGTACTCACACAAACATATTGCTTCTTTGTGTGATCACACACCACCTATGTATTGCTCACACTAACACAAGGAGTAAACTTCAGTCAAACTTCAGTCCTTCAGTTCTGTTAACGTTAGCATTCTTAAAGGAAACTTTTTTCCAAATTTCCATTTTTGGCTGTGCTATTCCAAAACATTTTTGTTAGAATACTCCGTTTTACATAGCTGTCAATGGAGAATGATGTTTTTTTGCTGCCAGATGGTGTAAGCTAACTGGGTCACACTAACCAGCAAAACCTCAACCTCTTAGTCCTCACACATATCGCAGTCACAGATTCACAGAGTTACTACCCTCACCCACTTAAAATAGATATGCTCACACCTAATTATCATAATCATAATCTCTTCATTATACAATCCATTTATTTTCCACCACTCATTCATCAATATACAGATTATTCCAGTAAGTAATGAACACACGTGTTGCTGTGATGCTGGAATATTTTAGGTTGTTATATCTGGCCTCATGAATGATAGCGACAGCTCTGGGCAAGGGACGGATTTTGTGCTGAAATTAGCTGCTTATTGATTATGACTTTAGAACAAAACTTTTACTTCATGGTATTAATAATTAAACCACTTCAAAGCATGACCTGTATATTCAAGTTATCTTCTGCTTTCCTAGGTATCTCATCACGTCTCATCCAACTATAAGTTCTTTCTCTTCACACATCTTTTTGCACATGCTTCTGATTCATTTTCTAATATGACAACAAGGTGACTGGTTCATTTAGTAGTGTGAGCTATTTCTGTGATAGAAAATTATATCAACTAGAAATGTGAGAGTAAAATGTGCCACTCTAATGAATTCCGCTATCTTACATATTTTCTACTTATGTTTTTATATGTAGTATTCTATTCTAGGCCTGTTTGCTTATGGGTTCAGACGCTGCATCAGATATCTGTATTCACCACTTCTGTGCTGTTGAATGAGTAGCTAATATAATGTCCAACACCTCAAAAACTTATATATAATAAATAACAGTGACTCAATTTACATAGACAGTAGGGAACTGCTGGTTATTTAAAATAATTGTAAATATATTCAATAATATATAATCCCCAACACGGCACAGTTTTGATGTCTCTCTTATCTAACACACATATTTGAGGTCTACAAATCTTTACTAATGAGCTGAAAAGTTGACTCTGCCATACAGACATGCCACCGTTTCAAATATCTCTTTTTGGTTTACAAAAAGGCATTTCCATACATTTTAGAACAACATGAAGGTGAGTAAATGATTACTTTTAATTTTGGGGTGAACCATCCCTTTTAAGTCTGTGTTGTGCATAAAAGGGTCACTTTTAGGGCTTTGAAACAGTTAACACTGGGCCATTCTTTCTATCTTATTTCACATTTCACGCTGCTCATTAATTTACTCAGCGTTAACTATTAATTCTGGGTATTCATAAGCGAGTTAACGATCTTGCTTTCATGTTTGTGGTGCGTGTTACTAATTGGACGAACGCAGCACACGACCTGTTTACATAATGGCTCTAGCATTGTGCATACTCATTGCCACCTTATTTTTCCCGTAAGAGTGTGCGCGGCCATTTGTAAATTTTATGTCTGGCTTCCGGTGTCATCCACTTCCGGCTCATTTTAGCGGTACAAATCAGCTCGTTTTGCTGTTTAACACTAGAACCGCCACGGGGGAAAATTTACCCGTGGCTATTTTTAAAACGTACATAAAATATTTTTCATAAAATATTCAAGTCTCCCAGTCACTGACTTTTACTAAAATTGCGTGATTTACAATCCCCTGTTGTTAAAAACGGTTTAGATAAAACCAGATAAAAAAATGGGGCATTTATCAAATTTAATAGCATGTTCGCGCTGTCATTTTCGTGCTCTGCTTATGTTTTAACATAGTACATTGCTAGGCAACACCTTTCACTCACTGAATTTGCTGTTATCAGTTTCATAAATAAAGACAAAACTAATAAAAGAAGGCGATTTATGAATGCTGAAGATGAATAAGAAGCACTAAATGCCATGAGCGACGGAGAGTCTGATGGTGGGGAGATAAGTAAAGCGTCCTGTAGGCTCAGCATCTGACGGCGATCAATATATCCTAATGTTACTCATAATTGTTCAAAATTTGGATTAATTGTTTAATTTGTTTTGCCATTTCTATCGTTTATTGTTCGCTTCTGTGTTGCTATTTATTCTAGTCTGCCTGTTTCCTGAAGAAAAAAAATCAGATCTGATGTAATTACCCGAAGTTTATTGGTGTTCTTCTGGTATAATTCAAATTATAAATGATATAACTAAACAAATTAATAATTGATTAGGTGAAGCTGTGCACTTGAATTTGTCATGCATCATCCTATGCAATGTGGTGTATTATTAGGCCTATTGCTCATTATTGTCTATAGGCTATTTTAGTAATTTAAATAACATAGGTTATCTTAATATATTGATTAATGACATTGTATTATAATAGCCTATTACACCACCTAAATATGTATTTACTTCCTTCTAATTCTCGTTGTCAGTGCAGGCTTGTTTAGCTTAATATTGACGTTATGAAAAGTGACTAGTGTAGCCTGCATATAAAAAAGTTTTGAACATAAAACAACAGGACAAAAATATAGTTGATGACTAGACACAATAATTTCATGACTCTAGACACTTCTTTGTGAAGACAGTAGCATAATACAGTTAAATAATATGTTCTTTAGCCATTCAGAAACAGCTGTCATGTGCCTGGGTAAAATTTACCCGCTGGCGGTTTTAGGTATACAGCGACCCCTGGCGGTTCTAGTGTTAAAATTGCAAACTGGTGTTTTCTTACCATATTATTTTAATGTATTGTCTTAATTATAAACACACTGGTTTGTAGCGCAAACTGTTCTACCATTTACTGTACTTTGGTATTCTTCTTGTTATATCCCTACATCGGCTAATGAATCGGAAGTTTCCTGAATGGAATTTTCGGACTATAAAACAAAGAATTAAACGGTCTTTTCTTCACTCCAGTTGATGCGTTTTCAGTCACCATTTGACATGTTTCCCCTCAGTGCTGACACAGTTTATATGCAGTGTTTCTGTGACTGTCGAAAGCTCGTGAAGAGGCATGGGACTGGGTGTCTGTTACACATCTAGTCGTAACATTTTAACACTGCATCGTTTGTAAAAAGCAGTGCTAACCCTGTTACAACTGTGAAACGTTCCAGGGGTCAAAAGCTGGGTTTAGAACAACAATAACCCATGGTTAGTAGGCTATAAAAAGCCCTCTTGGCTTGTTAGTTTGTATTTTTTTTTAAAAAAACATTTTTTTCTTCAAAAGCACCTTGAGGTCTCAGATATGGCTATGAGCGTCTATGCAGCTGTCTGGAGTCTTTACCAGCACCGTAACCGAGGTAAATACTCCTCATATTATGTGACTTGCTCTTTGCACATGGTGTCTCTTCCTGTTTTTCTCTCCCAGTCCCGAACTCTCTCTCTCAGGAGCATCTTCCCTCTCTCCCACTTTAGTTTTCTTTCTCCCCTATCCTCCATCTGCCTCCTATCAGGCTGTCTCTCTTTATTACAGACCGCCTGCATCTCTCACCTTGTCCCCTGAAAACCCCGCCTCGCGAATTAGACCCAGAGAGAGACGGAGTGACTGAACAGCTGAACCGATAGAGGATCAAGAGAGCGGCCAAAACCAGCGAAAGTGATGACAGGTTATTTTTCACCAGCCCTCGCTAGACAACGCAATGCTGTTTTCTCTTCTCCTCTGACACATGGAAGATTTAATCTAGCCATCTCTGGGCGGCCCTTCCGCTCCTGTAACCAAATGAAAGCCATGATTACACATGTTACAGGCGGAGGGTGGTCTGAGGCCTCTGTGCCAAAAAAAGGCCAGAGCAGCAGATTCGCCGGGCTCGGCAGGGTGATTCAGAGTGCGTGCGGACTTGCTTGCATGTAAAACATTGCCTTTATTGTTATGGAGGTTTATTGTTTGTGCGCCAGGTGGGAGACATCTTGAACCATAAAAGTGAATCGTACACAGAGGACTGGCATGCTGCTGCTTTAAATGATTATTCTAATGGCCTTCCTCCTCATCTAAATTTCTCCTCCCTTCCTCTCACCCTCTTCTGAAGGAGAACTGCTTTGACTAATATTACATGCAGCAGGGCACAGGCATAGCTTTCTATTTTTATATACTATGACATATGAGTCATAGCAAGTTTATGGTGCTGTATACTAGAAATTATACCATGTGGATTTCTCTAAGAGACTGCTTAACCTGATGTATAATTGCTGTGACACATCAAAATATGGCACAACCCTTTCCATTCATGCAATTACAACAGTTGGTGGAGATTTTCAAAGTGATTCAGTGGTTTCTGCAGTTTTGCCCTCAAGGAGTCTTGTGACTGTCTCTTTAAGAGTCAAGTGAGTCCTATATCACTGCATGCAATATTTATTCTATTCCACTGCAAGGCCTTAATGGTTATTTTCCCAGCCAGCTGAGTGCACCATAACTCCAGCACAAAGCAGCAGGGAACATGGAAATCAGAGGGATATTTTATGTTTAGATAAGAATGTCTAATCGGAGAATGCACTCGAATAAAAGCCTCTCATACGCTCATGATGCTGTGACTACGCAGTTTTATGTTTGCGAACTCTGATTAAGGCGATGATTTTGACTGAAAACACACAATTTGAATAATTTAACCTTATTGTCACTGGCTTAGAGAGCAAAGCATTCATTATTTTAAGTGTTCAGTGTATGCCTATGTCTTTTTATTAACTTGATTAGGATTGTACCATCTGTATACCAGGGTTGTGCAAAATTCAGAACTGAATCTGTCTCTCATTCTCCCTGCCCAAACAGTCACAGTTTGCTTCCCGAACTTTGCTTTTCTAGATGAATTTCAATTCATTGTAATTGTGCTTCCTTACATTCAAAATCGAATTGCAATTCTACATCCTGTTTGCTACCGAAATTCAAAATCTAATTCAAATTCAAAATCAAATACACCTTTCCCTTGCTGACACATAATAAATAGTTTAAAGTGGTGACAACGATGGTCCTTGTGCGTCCCCACTGGAGTGGACTCCAGCCAAACTCTTTTAAAATCATATTATCGAATCGCCTACAGGACAGAAACTATATTTCTGACGAGCCACCAACAGGCCGCCAATAACAGACTAATGTGATTTGTCAAATTGCATTTACAACGCTTTACATTCTTGATTGGATTACCCCCAACAAAAAATTGGTTGCAGTCCTCTCCTAATCAAGTTAATCATCACTTTCACCTCAAAATGTGTAAAATGAAAAGAGAACAAGGTTCATTAAATATACAGTGTGCCAACCTCAAGTTTTAATATGATTAGTATCAATCTTTCATTTCAGAAAGGAAAACAAGCTTGCAGCAATATCAGTTATGCCTCCCAATCCTGTTTGGAATCGAAAACAGTTTAGCTCGGAGGATTATTTGCAGTCAATTGAATCCGTATTTAGTTACAAAACTGCAAAGCCAAGGCACCTCTATGAGAAGCTTGCTTTTTTGTTCTCCATAAACAAACAATAACTAAAGAATGCTTGGAGTTATGGAGGCTCTCAGGGAAAACATGTCATTTGCAAGGTGATAAATATTTTAGTGTGCTAATTACTTTGGTTGTTAACTTCTCCTTTTGAGAACTGAAGTGTTTGCATGCTAATTGTTCTTTAATGACTGTGTTCCGGGTAGTCTTACTCTGCTGGGAGGGATATATACTTACCTTGATTTTCTTTTTCTCATCATTTAGACAGACATGCATTTTGTTATTATGTACTAGAGGTGTTTTCCCGCACTAGCAGCCAGGCATTGCAAGCCAGCTGGCACCAGCACACACACCGTCACGCCCAACATGTCACTGACACACCTCTCTTTCTCTGTATTTCTTTATTTACACCATTCTCGCTTCATGATGCGGGGAGATGGAAGCACCTTAGGCAACAGAATGATGCAACAAGACCTGCGGGATGTGAAGTGTGACAGGACATTCCTCACAGGGAAGCTGTCACAAGACAACATCTGTCCTGACGCTCCACTAACCTGGCTTTCATTGTTCATCTACAGCATCAGGCGACTGTCAAATCTATCTATCTGGCTATCGATTTATCCATCCATCTGTCTGTCTTTCTGTCCGTCCGTTTATGAATGTATCTGTTATGATACATTCTATATGATCTCTAAATGACATGGGTCAGGTTATGGATGTGTTACTCTTGGCCTACAATCATTAAGTTACATATGGTTTCCAAAATGTGTTTCTGTTTGTTTGAATATTTAAAATGTCACATAAAGACATTTGATTCTTAAGAGAATGTGTTTTATTTGTATTTATAACCACCAAACTCAAAAGTCAAAAATGAGAGGGATAAATTAACACAAAAGCAGAAATGACAAACGAAAGATTGAGAAATCCAAGAAAGAATATTATATATATATATATATATATGCATGCAGTATCTCACAGAAGTGAGTACACCCCTCACATTTTTGTAAATATTTTATATCTTTTCATGTGACAACACTGAAGAAATGACACTTTGCTACAATGTAAAGTAGTGAGTGTACAGCTTGTATAACAGTGTAAATTTGCTGTCCCCTCAAAATAACTCAACACACAGCCATTAATGTCTAAACTGCTGGCCACAAAAGTGAGTACACCCCTAAGTGAAAATGTCCAAATTGGGCCCAATTAGCCATTTTCTCTCCCCGGTGTCATGTGACTCATTAGTGTTACAAGGTCTCAGGTGTGAATGGGGAGCAGGTGTGTTAAATTTGGTGTTATCGCTCTCACTCTCTCATACTGGTCACTGGAAGTTCAACATGGCACCTCATGGCAAAGAACTCTCTGAGGATCTGAAAAAAAGAATTGTTGCTCTACATAAAGATGGCGTAGGCTATAAGAAGATTGCCAAGACCCTGAAACTGAGCTGCAGCACGGTGGCCAAGACCATACAGCGGTTTAACAGGACAGGTTCCACTCGTAACAGGCCTCGCCATGGTCGACCAAAGAAGTTGAGTACACGTGCTCAGCGTCATATCCAGAGGTTGTGTTTGGGAAATAGACGTATGAGTGCTGCCAGCATTGCTGCAGAGGTTGAAGGGGTGGGGGTCAGCCTGTCAGTGCTCAGACCATACGCCGCACACTGCATCAAATTGGTCTGCATGGCTGTCGTCTCAGAAGGAAGCCTCTTCTAAAGATGGTGCACAAGAAAGCCCGCAAACAGTTTGCTGAAGACAAGCAGACTAAGGACATGGATTACTGGAACCATGTCCTGTGGTCTGATGAGACCAAGATAAACTTATTTGGTTCAGATGGTGTCAAGCGTGTGTGGTGGCAACCAGGTGAGGAGTACAAAGACAAGTGTGTCTTGCCTACAGTCAAGCATGGTGGTGGGAGTGTCATGGTCTGGGGCTGCATGAGTGCTGCCGGCACTGGGGAGCTACAGTTCATTGAGGGAACCATGAATGCCAACATGTACAGTGGCATACCGAAGCAGAGCATGATCCCCTCCCTTCGGAAACTGGGCCGCAGGGCAGTATTCCAACATAACGACCCCAAACACACCTGAGGGTAAAGGTGATGGATTGGCCAAGCATGTCTCCAGACCTAAACCCTATTGAGCATCTGTGGGGCATCCTCAAACGGAAAGTGGAGGAGTGCAAGGTCTCTAACATCCACCAGCTCCGTGATGTCGTCATGGAGGAGTGGAAGAGGACTCCAGTGGCAACCTGTGAAGCTCTGGTGAACTCCATGCCCAAGAGGGTTAAGGCATTGCTGGAAAATAATGGTGGCCACACAATATTGACCCTTTGTGCCCAATTTGGACATTTTCATTTAGGGGTGAACTCACTTTTGTAGCCAGTGGTTTAGACATTAATGGCTGAGTGTTGAGTTATTTTGAGGGGACAGCAAATTTAACACTGTTATACAAGCTGTACACTCACTACTTTACATTGTAGCAAAGTGTCATTTCTTCAGTGTTGTCACATGAAAAGAAATAATATAATATTTACAAAAATGTGAGGGGTGTACTCACTTCTGTGAGATACTGTGTGTATATATATATATATCTATTTATATCTACTGCTTATAACAATCATTTGTGCCTTTCTCCTTTACATCCAATTATTCTGAAATTTTAATTCTGAGTTTGTTATAGTTTGGTTAAATTTTTCCTCTCCAATATCGTTCATAATTCAGAGTGTTAGAGAAAGTGCATTGAATGTATAGCTGCTGCCGTTTTTTTTTTTTTTTTTTTTTTTTTTTTTTTTTTTTTAAATTCAACACACACAACAACAACAAACAAACAACAACAAGCAACCGACTACCAACCATTAACACCACTTCACTTTTTTTTTTTTTTTTTCTTTTAAAGAAGGCAGATTTAAATTTTCAATTTTAGTGTTTTTTTTAAACAGTGCCTGCTGCTCTTGTTGGTGGCTGAACCTCAGAAAACGGTGCCTACCGCTCATCATCCTTTTCTTAGAACAAATTTTTTTTTGATAAAGTAATGGGCGACTGCTGAACTCCAGACCAGCATGCGGTCCACTCCTGTTAAGATATAGCGTGGTGAGATACAGATGTGTGAGATACTGTTTAGTCTCTTTGCTTTCACTATAACAGCAGGTGTCCATACAGTGGTGTGCACACAAAAATATCTGTGACTCAACAAATATATATATATATACACACACACACTCCTCTCTTTACTAGCTTCAGGCCTGATACCAAACAAAAAACTGTTCTCCTTGATAGGATGGCATCCAATTTAATGAACTCTTCAGCTCAACTCACGTATTCTCCTACATGCTTTGTTGTTGCTGTTTCTTTCAAATGTCAAGCTCGTCCTCTGTTCTTGTTTAGCTCGCCGTGTCTCTTTTCCTGCTAAAACCTGCTCAGTGATCTAATTTATTAAATGTCATGTAGGAACTGCGCTGGCGCAGAATGAGTGCTGTCAGAAAAATGAGAGTCGCGCGGGCCTCACACGCCACATCCCATCAACTTGTTCAAACTCTGGGCGAAATATTTTGAGCAACAGCATAAGCTCCCTAGATTCTGTGGCATATATATCATAAGCAGGCTTCCCCGTGTATTCACAATGCATCATTCATGAGAAAAATGTGGTAAAGATTGATGGAGTTCTATTACGCCAGTATATTACAGTCAGCTGGAAGTGTAATATGATATTGATTTTGATATCGATTGAATTAACTGGACGAGTCCATTAGTGTTTTACATTTGTATAAAATTCTTTTAAATGTAAAATAGAAAGCTCTCATCCGTGGTTGCCAGAACCTCACAGTAAAAATCAACGTTTCAAGCGTTATGGGAGGCTGTGCCTCTGTATTTTACATTTCACTACTATGAACTATACTATGTCATTAACTGATGTTAATTTACCAACGTACTGTAGGCTACTTGAACAATTAAAATCTGCTTTGTGGAATATAGCAGATTGTATAATCTTAGATATAGGCTAATGATAACCGCCATAATTGTTCAGGTGATTAAACAGAAGGCCACATTATGACTTGCGTTAATCAAAAACGATTTTTTTTTTTATATGAACCATAGCTAAAAATAGGCCCAGACACCACAGTATTATAAAACACCAACAGGCTTTCAAATGAAATAATTCAACAGACAACTAAGTCAAAACATGTAACACCCTGATAAACGTAAATTATTGGAAAAATATAGCCTAATAAAATATGACGCGAAAGCTCTTGCAGGAAAGTCTTTACTATTTTCTACCAGGAATGTATTTTTACCATTTTAAACGGTTTTTAGAAACAAAACATAGTTTTCGGACTGTAAACGACATGTCATTTCTTGTTGAATGTTAATAAAATGTTGATGCAAATGTAGTAGGCCACATGGTGAAGTACGTCCAAAACCCTTTTTTATTTATTTTTTACAGTGAAATTACATTGATTGTCCATTAAATCTAATGTAGTTTTATTTACATTTCACAAGGTAACAAATGACTTTTTTTAATACAATAGTTCTCCCGGCTTAAAGCTGGCTTGTCCAGAAGAATGTCTAATCATCACTGCTCTCGTGAAGTGTCCTTTTCTCAGCAATAGGTGTCCGATAGTGAACAAAAACAACTTTGTGAACTTCTTCCTCCCGGTGTTCGTGAAGACAACCTCCGCTGAGTTTCCTCGCGCTCACAATCCATTCATCTTGAGTAACATTTTAACATGGCAGGGAAGAACAAATCGCGTCCTTGTGTCCGGTAGAACGATGACAAAATAACGCGCCCCCATTTTCCGAGGATCGGGGTGTCATCCCCTTCTGTCTGCTGAATAGGGTCTACCTGTAAGATACTTCTTTTGAGGGGTGGGACCCCACCGGCGCTGTCACGAGAAGAGGCGGTCCGTGCACTGGCTTGGAAAAGGATTGGGAAAGTAAAGACCGTCTCCTGCGCTGATTGGGGGCCCGGAGGGGAGAGCGAGGAGGGCGGGAGGATTGCGCTCACGAGCCTTTGTGTTTCACTTCTAATATCTCACATATCAATAATTGAGCGCGCGAGCAGACGGACCCCACGCGCTATGTATTCTACTGCGCGCGAGCTCGGTAAGGGCCTTGATCCGCTTTCAGTCGGCTCTTCCACTACGGACTGAGACGGGAACGAGGGGGAAAACTCTTGTAGTTTTGACTTGAACTGTTTGGAAGGACTTGGTTTTACAGTGAGGACAGGTTTGGAGTGGTTTTGGTTTGGGATTTGAGCGCGCTGCGTCTTTGCGAGAAGACTGCTGTTAGGTGCGGAGTGAAGTTGGCATGATGTTGACGTTGGTGCTAGGCGCAGTGTGGTTAGTGTGCCATGCATACGCACAGAACGAGACAGAACCCATCGTACTGGAGGGGAAATGCTTGGTCGTGTGCGACTCAAATCCCACCTCGGATCCCACTGGGACGGCTCTTGGGATATCGGTGCGCTCGGGAAGCGCCAAAGTGGCTTTTTCCGTGGTGAGGAACACGAACCACGAGCCGTCGGAGATGAGCAATCGAACAATGGTGATCTACTTCGATCAGGTACATTTTCACTCTGGAAATGGGCACTTCTTTTGCTTGATGTTACTTTTTACGCGTTCGCCAGTTGGGAATTGCGGGAGGATTTTTGTGTCACGGTTACAAATACAAACTAGATCACAAAATCAAAGAAATATCACAGCGATTAAACATTTAACTGATATGTGTAGTCTGGGGAGGTGTCACATTTCCTTCCACTTCGTTAAAGGTCAATTAAAGGCTAATGGCTTTCAATTATATCTAATAGCCGTGAACTTCTTTTTCGAGTCATAAAACTATTCTCCATCTGCTCTTGTATATATAATGAATCACGAAATGCTTTAAACGGTCTGCTGCTCTTTTGTAAAACTTCAAGTAAGAGCCCAAACTTAAAGTAAAAAGACGCCATATTACGTATTATTTGACTTTCATTCTGATGTCTGCATCCTCCTTTAGGTACTTGTGAACGTTGGTAAAAGTTTCGATGAGGAAAGGAGCAATTTCTTCGCCCCGCGCAAAGGGATATACAGTTTTAATTTCCACGTAGTGAAAGTGTATAATCGTCAAACGATCCAGGTAAGTGCTCACACCTTTATGCTCACCAATGTCTGAAGTGTTCTGTGGTGTGCGTGTGACAGTAAAGTGTGTGGCGAAATGTGACATTTTCAGTCGCCTAGAGAGGAACGCTTTCTTTTATTCTCTCAATTAGCACGAGATTAACAACCAGCCATAAAATGTGGCGCGTAGACAAGACTGGCGCGTGTTCAGGACCATGGACAGAGAACGCGCGTCTGTTTTTGTTGAAGGCTGCACAGCACAAATAGCCTAATGAAATAATTCTATATATTATAATATTTATATATGCGATGCTTATATATGTAGGCTGTCTTTGGCTAATTAAAGCGCAGTCGCTGTCTTGTCTCTCAGAGGATTCACAATTACATCCCGTTATTCCGCTCTGATCGAAGACTGATTTAGAAGCCAGTGGAATCACATTTTCCTATTCATCACTGAAATGCACTGAAACATTGACTAATTGAAGACAATGAGCTGGAGCTGTGTATACGACACACACAAACAAATATAAGATGAGACGATACATATATCGAAACCAAAGCTCTAATCCAACAAAATAATTCAATTAGGGCAAATATTATAAGAGCAAGCGCTTGAATAGTCTTGTATTGGAGGGCCTATTTAAAATTTTCCCTTTTTCTACCGTGTTCACAGGAATTACAAGAATTGTATTTGCAACATACATTTATTTATACCTTTTTTATCAGATCCAATGGTTTTGTGCACGGTCAGGTAAAGGACGAGCTTATGGGCTATTAGGGTGTGCTGTGCATTAAGTGTGAAAGGCCAGACTTTTGAGGACAGAACAGTGTTTTCAATTGATCGTTTAATAAACGGATGTGCTAATAATATGCTTGAGTGAACTATCTTACTACGAATTAAACTAATTTGTAACTAATGTGTCCAGACCAAGCAGAAAAAGAAATTTGTATTTTTCTAAGCATATTATCTTGGACAGATTTTTTTCTTCCTTTTTTTTATTGAACAAAGTTGTCCTCTACTCCTTCCTTATTTTTGGCTGGAGTAACACAGCTGACTATGTGTGAAATGCTTTGTTTAGCTGATAGAATAAATATTTTCTTTGTTCTTCTATATACACTTCACACTTAGTACTTCAAAGAAAACATGAATTCCGCTCTGTTGATCTGAGAGGGCGGAGCAGGCCTCTCTATTAGCATGCAGAACATATGATAAACACACACACACACACACACAGTGATCTGAAACGGTCCATAAAGATTCCAGCAACACACACAGTATATATGGATCTCTGAATTGTTTGGAAGTGAAACTGCATGCTTTGGGTGTACATATATTTTAGCTATTTTATTGCAAAACCTCTGGTCATATCCCTATAGTTAATTTTATATTGTGTCACAGAGTAATGTACTTAAATCCTCAAAGGACAAGTCCTCTGGGGGGAAACCCCCCCCCCCAAACACAACATTGGAGTCTGATGGGCAAAAGTTTTTTAAAATTCTGGTCTGGTTTAGGTGTCGAAATCAAGGAATGACATTGTCTATTTAAAATTCTAGTCAGTTGTTTTCATTATAAGTTAATTGTATCATAAAACTCACAAACATGATTTAGTTAATGCATATTATGTAAGCTTTGGGGATACTGACACAGACTGAGGAGTCTGGCACAATGCGATTCAAATTGTCACAGAAAGTTCTTCTCATGCAAAGCTTGAAGCAACACTTTTCAACAGACAAAGCAGCAGACAGCCATGCATTTGAATATTGATTGCAGATATACTGCCCATATTTTGTAGAGCACAATTCTCTTTGAACTCGCATATGTGACAGACGGTAATTAAGAAAATTACTCTCTGACCCAAAATAATGACCCTGTGAATAGATATGACAAAGGAGAAGGAAAACATTTTGTCGTCGCTCGTGTCCAACCATTATGTATGACTGAGACAGGCAAAGGGACTGAGAGAGAGAGAGAGAAAGAGGGGGGTTGTCCTCCATCACTCCACTGCGTCATTTGGACAGGAAGCTGTCTGTTGGTTCTGTTAAATGCAGCATTAAATTGTGTGTTGAGATCCGTTCGCATTATCTCACATTTCATGTTTGGGTTCTTCCATACAATGGTCCATTTATATGTTTTACATGTACTTGAAGAATGAGGATAGAATTAGAATTACAGGGCCTTAAAGCTGGAGGTTTGTTTTTTGAAATGTGAAAGGCAGCCGAAAAAAACGGTATTGAGTGCATGATGATTTTCTCACTTGTGATTCTGTGAACAAATGCATTGAGTCATGATGAGGGTTTGTTAGTGGTGAGCCTTTTGTGGCTTTTTATCTCTGTGTAAGAGTGGTTTCTCATTGTGTAGCAGTGTTTTTGCATATTGATAATGATAGCATCTGATTTCGTCTATCTGATGGTCACGCACAACATTCAAAGGGGCCTTTCCAATAATCTCATTCCTCACAGAGAGATCTTTTGCCGTATCAAATGTCATTTTCGCTCTTCTTCTGGCTCGGTCTGAAGATGGCTGGCATAGGAAAACAGACACAAATAAAGTAATGTGCCATATTCATTTCCCCTGGCAAAAGCCCATAAATGCTTTGATCAACTTTTATGATTTCACGGGGAGCAGCCTACTGTATTATCAAGGGACTTGTCAGTGTGCAAAAGAAAAAGAACGAACATATATAGATTATGCATATTATTGTTAGTTAGGAGATTAAAACAGGCTTTGATTTATACTAATAACATTGCCCCATTGGGGTTTTGAATGCGTGTTTTATTCAGCCGAGCAATACCTGCTTAGTTATTTATATACTCTATTTTTCAAGAAAATTCACTTTTCAGTTTCTTAAAGCAAAATTAGACAGACAAAAGAAAGTACGAGCGTACGTCCTTTTGCACCAATGGGATTCGACCAGCTAATCTATATGCTTCCATGTTCCAGGTGAGCCTAATGCACAACGGCTGGCCAGTGATCTCGGCCTTCGCCGGGGATCAGGACGTCACACGCGAAGCGGCCAGTAACGGCGTTCTGATTCAAATGGAGAAAGGTGACCGCGCCTACCTCAAGCTGGAGCGAGGCAACCTGATGGGCGGCTGGAAGTACTCCACCTTCTCCGGCTTCCTGGTCTTCCCTCTGTAGAGGAGGGGCATGTCACGGAGGGACTATTGCTCTTTAGCTCGCCAGCTTGTGGGAGATAGAAGGGATAAGAGGGCGGATAAGAGATAGAATGATAGTGAGATTGTAAAGAAAACATATAGGACGAGAAAATTTAGTGTGGCAGGCTCTCAGTTGCACTCACTTTGCTCTGCTGCTTGACTTCAGCTCTGGACAGCCAAAACTTTTTTTATTATCCTTATGATAATTGAAATAATATGGAAAGAAAGCATACTGAGGACCGTAGCCCTTCCCACCCCCCTCTTACTCATCCCATCACAATCAACCCTCAAATGTCTTCATCTGCTTTGAGGATTGCCCTTCAATAGTCCAGACCCCCATTTCACACTGGTCACATCTTTGTATATTCTATTCATACGTACATACTGTGTGTCTTAAATGCCATTGTCATTCCTCTCAGTCCAGTCGCCCCTTCTTTTCTGGCTTCCTTCAGCTCACCCTTTCTTGTCTCTGAGAGGGCGTCTTTGCTCTGTCATGACTGAAGGATCTCTGAATCCCCACGAAAAGACTGCATACTGGATATATACATATATAAATACGTAAAAAAGTTTCTATAGGATTATGATATACTCAACGCCTAACTGAATCTGGTCGACTCTCTGTATTTCTGTATTTCAGTGTTAATACTTAGTGATTGTGTGTGGATTTTCAGGCTGCTGTCCAACTACCAATGCTTCTTGTTTTTGTTTCAGTCAAAAATGTGGCTAAAATGAAACTATATCAGAAATACTATAAAGTACAAAGTTTTATTATCATTGATTGTAAGATATATGTGAATATTTAGCAGACAAAATCCTCCCTTTTAATCAATTAACCATTGTTTCTTTTTCTTTGATTCAATAAAAATTAAATGGTACTTTTTATTTTTCTTAATCTGATTCTGTGCTTTTGAAATTTTAAGATTATCGCCTACAGGTTTTAGAGAGCTACAAACACAAATCATTTCACTAAAATGACTCCTGACAAAGCTCTATGTGTGTGTCTGTGCGTGCCACAGAGACACAATGACACACTCTCAGTGTGTCTCATTGTGCTCTCTCATGATGTAGATATGCTTGGCTGGTCTCTCTCTCCCTGTCTCTGTCTCTTTCTCTCTCTACCGGGTGATTGGGGCTTCTCTCTGCTGCACTCAAGGCTCTAATGAGCTCCTGGGGGGAAATTAGCGCTTGCATAATAAGCAAACCCCACTGTTTACACAAAAATCATGTTGCATGTACATCTTTCCTACTCTTTTTCTTTCATTTTTACTTTTGCTTTGTCCTTGAGGCATTTCATACTTTCATACATTGAGGGATTTTTAATCCATGTGATTCTTGGCTTCATTTGATGACAGTCTCCATCATCCCATATTTATTTTAGCTGTACCATGCACAAGAGCTGTAACCAAACTAAAAATACTTAT
Source organism: Sinocyclocheilus anophthalmus (assembly GCA_018155175.1). NCBI lineage: Eukaryota > Metazoa > Chordata > Actinopteri > Cypriniformes > Cyprinidae > Sinocyclocheilus > Sinocyclocheilus anophthalmus. The sequence continues at coordinate 318,213 of JADLZN010005127.1, forward strand.
AATTGGACAGAAAGGTTGAAATCGTGTCATATTTATATTTGCATAATAACAAACACAAAAATGGAACCAGAGATGAATCCTCACCCTATCCCTCCAGCATAGCAGCAGGAGCTCAGCATTCTGACAGGCAACGCTCACCTCAGCACATTATAACGCTATCTCTTCACAATGCGAAAAAATTCTGCGTTTGAGGGCCCTCTCAAGAAAACTTGCTGCTTCGGTGCTCACCGTTCTGAGGATATGAAGAGGGTGAATAGGCAAGTGTTGAGCTGTGAAATGTTAACACAGCACCATAAGAGCCGTAGTGTCCCTGCTGGCCTGTGCCCATGACAGTACTGGCCCGTTTAAAACCACTCATTAGTGTCTGCACACTTATCATTTGTCTGAGCGGAACTACGGAATGAGAGCTGAGGGGCATGTGGGAAATGAAGAGGAAAAGGGTGCGAGAAAAAGAAAAAATTAACTTAGGCTGAGTGGTAATTATAGCATGTTGATGTTTAAGTGCAATACATATTTTCAATTTGTGTAGTTATGATTCAAGATCAGTCTTTACCATTTGTTTGAATATTGCATTACATGTTAAACAGAGGCTACACAGTTTCCAAACCCTGCAAAACTTGACATAAAATTATAGTCAGAAAATAGAACAGTATAAAAGGAAATCTATGAGAAAAGGTGTCTGATGTTTATTTGAAACATCAGGCTTTTACAGCCCATATAGTATTACATAGTAAGAATATGGAGCTCACACACAAGAAGAAAAAAAAACTAAATCATAATTTTTTTCAGAGGCCCAAAACTAAGAAAAATATGCTGTTATGTGCAGTAGTTATTTATATGGCCAAAAAATTAATTTAAATTACTGAGATTTTTTATAACACTATAACAGACTATACTTATATAAATTGCATATAAATATAATTTGTCACTCAGAATATAATATTATGATTAAAGCTCTGTTCTGTTTTCATTGCAGGGGGCAAAACATAAAATGCAATGCTGACTGAGATACACAGATCAATCTTCCAAAAAAGCCTGTTGTAACATATTTGATAACTACTGTACATACTTTTTGTTTCTCAAAAATATAACAGGTAATCAAGTTGTATCAAAGATTATAAGCTACAGTAGGTGTTATAGGGTTAAGACTCACTGTCAGTGCATAAACTTGTAAGGTGCACTGCATGCTGAACTCATATGACTGACCAACATTTATTAGACTCTTAAATCAGCCATAAAATAAAAGTCATCAGATAAAATATGAAGTCATGCATCTGGATTTATGTCGGCGCTGTGTTATGGAGTGGGTCGCGCGAGACGCGCCAAATGCTCCCTACTGTGGCACGTGCCAGGTGCTATTGGCCTCTCCGGGCGCGAGCCTGGTCCGTTGACTAGAGGGAGGCGGCGCGTCATCCACCGTCATCCATCTCTCCTGCTCTGACTAGATTCCCAGAGACCTCGGCCGTCGCTCATTACTGCGACGCTAGAGCGACCCATAACGACGAAAAACAGCCATATGGTGTCTCTCCTGGAAGTGAGTTCCTGTTTATGATTGATAGAGGGGGAGATTGAAGTGATTACATGAAGGGAGAAAAAATAAGGTGGATTTTTGTTACAGTGTGAGGGTGACTGGAAAAAAACCCATCAAACTGAACCATTGTGCGGCTTAACGATGGCTACGGTTTCATGTACACAAATAGTCAGATTAAGCAAGGAATTGGGTTAGATTAATATGTTTACGACGAATGCTTAAAGCTCCTTTTAACCCCGTTTAAACGCTGTTGCATTAACCTTACTTCAATTATTCGATCAGAAATGTGATTGTTTTGACCGCCATTTTGTTTAGGCCTATACTTTTGTGTACCAAGCAACACACAATTTTTATTTGCCCTTTGATTTGAAGGTCATTTATACCTCAGGATAGAAGTGTGGCTTTATTTCTAACAATTTTTTCTTTAGTTCTTATTTTAAAGTTTTATGTAAATTTTTCTTCTGTTTCACCATTTTGAGCTGAGTCAAAGTGGGAAAAATGCTTTTAAAATTATAAGTCCGGCAAGAAGAAAAGCTTGCACACATAATCATAGAAAAATTTCTTACGAAATGGTTTTATTCAAATAATATCAAATGTTATTGCAATGCAGAAATAGCTTTGGAAGCTTTGTCAAATGTTACCATGCATATTAATGCATATTTGCATGTTAAAGTCCATTTCATTAGATGCTACAGTAAATACTGAAGCAAAGATGTTTTGTCTTTGCACTGAGCAAGGTTCTTTTTCCCACTTGTTCGGACTCTGAATAAAATAATTTTGTTATATTTTCTACAATGTGGTGTGCGATCCTCTCCTCTTATTGGACTTTATAATTTTTCGAGATTGGAGTTTATTTTCGTTTACAATGGAGTTTATTTTCATTTACAAACTTATTCAGTAGCCTATTTGGCCCCAAGGTTTCATGGCCTTTTCGCCTGTCTTTTATTTAAAAAAAAAATTGTCTACATTCCTATAGTGTGATTAAAACAACAGTACTGTACTTGCAGTAATGATCATCGTAATTGAGTGATTTTTTTACACTTAATATCATAATTGTTTTAAAGGGGTGGTTGATTGCGATTTCACTTTTTTAACGTTAGTTAGTGTCTAATGTTGCTGTTTGAGCATAAACAATATCTGCAAAGTTACGAAGCTGAAAGTTCAATGCAAACTGAGATATAGTCTTTTGAAATTTTGGCAGTTTAATGCCTACAAAAACGGCTGGTAGGGACTACAACGAGTTACTTCCCGGGTTCATGACATCACAAACCCAGATAAACCACGCCCTCTGGAAAAGGCAGCAAAATGCTGCACTGCTTTAGAGAAGAGGAAGAGAAAACTAGGGGTGCACGTAAAAATCTATTCATATATGAATCGTGATTCTGTCTTCTAACGATTCTAATGGATTCACAAGTTTCAAAATCAATGTTCTAAAGCAGCGGTTCTTAATACTGTTCCTCGCGTCCCCCTGCTCTGCATCTCTCTCTCTCTCTCATATTCAACTCAGCTCCAACAATGAACTGTTCCAATTATACACTTATTTTCACATAGCTACGAGAAGCATTAAACAGCGTGCAGTTGCCGTACTGTATTAAAGCTTTAATCAGGATAAAACCGTATATTAAAAGCTAACATAAGCAGTAGTATTTACAAATAACAGCGTATCTAAAAGTATGAGACCACAACAAACAAAAAACATAGGCCTACCATTAAAAGCAGTGCTTGCACAGGTTCTGCACGATCCTCTTCAATAATATCCTCTGCTTCTCAATCGGGCTCAAACTGATAAGCGATATTAATGACGCTGTTGTTTACAATACAACCGGAGCACATGCTGCTGAGGTGAGGGGCGGGACGTTTAGATGCACACTAGAGGCGGTTTAGCCAATCACAACACACTGGGCTAGCTAACCAATCAGAGCCCATCGCGTATTTCTGAGGGAGGGGCTTCATAAAAGAAGGAAATGATCAGCGTGTTTAGAAGAGAAGGGACAGAGTGGTGTGGAATAAAGGTAAATTATGTGAAAAATAATGCGTTTTTTAAAAAACGAAGCATTAACACATGTTAGACTGCACCCCATAAACACAATCAAGCCTAGAAAAAGAACAGTGAACCACCCCTTTAATCACTTGTAAACGTAAGCAGACACTGGAGGCTGTATAATAATTCTGTGAAATGTTGTACTTTGGTAGAAAAAAATTCAGATAACTCAAAAGATAAGTGAAAGCTTTGATAACTGAATAAATGGGTTGAGTGTAATCTTTATCTTTCTTCTCTGTCAGACACCAAATTACTCTTTACTGGCTCTTGGCAAAGGACAACGTCTTTCTGTCCCAATGTTTGTCAACCTCGCCAATTTCAAAATCTAGCTCCTAAAACCATGGCCAGTGACAAGCAATTAGAGGACGGCTCAGTGGTAGTTATTTCCTTAAACGCTAAGGCAAAAAGAGAGGTGAGAGAGAGCAGCAATTAAAAGGGAAAGCGGTGAGACACTGCAGATTGAATTTTAATTGCCATATGAGGAACCATATTAGGAATGTTTACTTTAACTGATGTTTACTTTAACTGTGATGCTCGAACAGGAGTGGAGTAATTATAACGGCCTCTGAAATTAAATGAACCGCCTGCTGAATTTAATTTGTGCTTTAGAAGCAAGTGACAGAGATGTTGACATCATTTTATCTGCTTTATCGGGGTTATGCGCTCACGTCACACCAACGCTTATAATTACGCAGCATCATCAATATCTGCTGCAGGTGGCTCGGTTTATGAGAGCTTGATGCTGTGCAGAGTTTTGCTTTTAATTTGATGTTACTGTGTTATTTATCCAGAGAAGTGTTTTGAGTATTTCAGACCAATAATGTGTTTGGTTAAAAAAAAAAAAGGCTTATCCAATAACAGATAGAGACTGTGAACTGTAAATGTACCTTCCTCATGTGGTGGTAAAGCATGAGTATAGCTCTACATGCGATAAAACGTTATTTAAAAGACTTATAGTTTAATCTCAACTCTACATCTTGACATTTGGTAAATTATGCATTTCAGGATTTTCAGTTTCTCCCTGCTTTATTTCACTTGTTTGAAAGATTGAAAGTGTTTGGTTGTAGTTGAGTCTATTACTTTTTCTATAGACTGTCTTGACCCCATGAAATCAAATTAGGCCTAGGTTTTGCGGTATTTAGTCAATTCATTTTTAGGTTAGTGTACTCCTAAATATTGATTCAATTCACTTTATCAGATAAGCACATTTTAAATATGCCATGTTTTTCTTGTGGAAAACAGATCAAATATATAGTAATGGCTTGTTCTGAACAACATATGTCTGATCAAATATTCTCTAGAATGACAGTGTCCCAGACCCTAATACCACCCTGCCACCAACTAGCAAGTAGGAAGTCATGGTTCATAACTGTGACTACACTGTAAAAGTTTTATTTCAGTGGTAAGAGAAAATTATGTAATTCTACAGTAAAATACTGTTAAATGTACAGATTTGGATAAACAAACTTACCATCATCATATAATTTATAGTGGAAAACCACAAACTGCATTCCCACAGTTGCCTGTGTGACACCTTACATTTGATAGTATTTTGTTTAAAATATTTATTTTTCTTGTTTTTATCAATTTTGCACATTTGACTTTTATTTTGCATAATTTGTTGAATAAATTTATTTCATTCCATTTCACCATGTTTTGTATTTTTGTGCATTATAATATGCACATTTTATATATTACTACCTCTACTTATGGAAAGGCTGTTTGTGATGAACTCTTAATTCATTATTTTGTCCCTTTTACCTGTATTATTATTGTGATTATCAGTATTACACAGGTAGGAAAGAGATTGTATGCCTTTAGATGGATAATTAACATTATATTGGTTAATGAAATATAGGCTACATGTTTTCCCCGTAAATTTAAGTTCAGTCTCTTAAAACTTAAAATTAATATATTTTTACAGTAAAGTTTTGGCAACCACAGCAACCGTTTTTGTACTATAAATTTCACAGGTCATTTCTTTACAATCTAAAGCATAATAGTTCATAATTAAAACACATTGGCTAGGGTGACTATATTTTAGTTTTCCAAAAAGAGGACAGTGTGTGTGGGGGGAGGGGGCTTCGTGGGCGGGGGTTTCGCCTAAAAGTATACGCAGCAAGGTTTTTGTGTGTGTGTATGTTTGCTTGTTTTGTTTTTAGAAGTAGAAAACAAGTAGATAGAATAGAAAAAGAATAGGGAATGCTAGTGTTAGAGGGTAATTTTTAAATAAAAATAAAATAAGTTTATAGAACAGAAAAAAAATAGAGAATGCTAGCATTAAAGGCTGTTTTTTCTTTTTAAATAAAAAAACAAGCAGATAAAATTAGAATTAACATTATAATAGAGAGTGCTAGAGTTAGAGGGACAAATGAAGATGAAAGAGATGTGTTTTCAGCTCTTTCTTGAAAATGATTAAGGACTCAGCTGCTTGGATCGAGTTGGGTAGGTCATTCCACCAGGAGGGAACAGTTAATGTAAAAGTTCATGAAAGTTTGATCGTAGAATGCAAAATGTTTCAATACAAGCATTTCAGTCAAATGTAATTTAACCTTTAACCCACTTGGGAAATTAACCCATGGCAACAGTTTAAAAATAGCCTAATTCTGTGGGAAAAAAACGCGGACTTGGCAACCCTGCATCCAAGAAGAGCTACCAGAGTCAGATTTGACTGATCTCAGGTCGAGAATAAGGAGAGATGACTGACAAGATGCTGGAGTATTTGCTGCTCAGCAGATCTTGAGCTCATTGACAAATATCTGATTTTGTAAGATGTGCTCCCTTTACACAGAGTGTGCGTGTGTTCGTGAACGTGAACAAGAACAGCACGAACGCTCATTCAAAGGGATTTAAATACTCCGCATACTGAGAGCGGCTCCCTGATGCACCAAAATTATATACAATATTAGAATATTTAAAGGAGTGGACACAAAAAACGCGGGAGCCAAACGCGTTGCGGGAGCAGGCGGCAATGGTCACAGATTCAGCGGGAGTGGGATTAAGAAAACAACCGAATCCCAGACATTTTGGGCAATTAACAAATCCCGGCCGGACACATTTTTGTAGGTCCAAAAAGAGGACATATGGTCACCCTAACAAAATTTGGCCTATTTTTTTTATTTAGGATGTTCCACCCTAACTTTCAATGCAGAAACTGTACTCGTCATGTGATTTCATGCATGTTTTTTTTTTTTTAAGGTTCACATTTACAACAAATGTCTGAGAATAACTCATTGTGGGAATCCCTGATACCAAGTAAAATTCATGTAACTAAAGAACTTTAGTCGTTTTGTTGTCCATAAGCACCAGCTTGCTTCTCTGCACGACAGCAAGATGATGACCGTATGACTTCACAATACCCTTGTTTGTATAATTAATTACATGCAACTTCATTTTAAAGGGGTCATATGATGTTGCTCAAAATAACTTTATTTTGTGTATTTGGTATAATGAAACGTTTTTATGCAGTTTAAGGCTCAAAAAACACATTATTTTACACATACTGTACATTATTTTTTCTCCACTATGCGTCGATTTTTTTACAAAGCTCATCGGTCTGAAAAGTTAGGTGTGCTGTGATTGGCCAGCTATCCAGTGTTTTGTGATTGGCAGAATACCTCAAGCGTGAGACGGAAATTTACGCGCCTCACCATACTGTGATGCCGTGTCCGGCCGGAGCGATGATTCAAAAACAATAAAATCCATTATAAACGGGGCATTTGTTGCATCCAGTGGGAACATGATTACTGATTATAAGGACTTATACTGTCTTTTTACACGTTGCGTTGCGTTGCATCGCGCCGCGTAAAACATAAAACCATGTCTGCATTTGTGATCGGAGAAATGACAAACAACAAGTTGCTACTCTACACTGCTCAAAACTCGCGTTTGAATCATCAGTGGCAAATGATAAAAGAAAATGTACTTACGTGAGTCAGAACTGCCGGCATTTTAGTCTAACGTTACTCTCCCAGGATCAGTAAACAGTCCTCCATAAAATGATCCGGTGATCCACAGCACTAAGTTGTTTTATTTCCTCAGCAATCAGCACGGATCAGCTCTAGGCTCTAGGCATGACGCAGCGGATATCGTCCTCTTTTGGAGACCAAACAAAGTAGTTTCGCTTTCACAACCAAAAACACAGCGGCCTAGTGTGACCGAAAGCCCCGGCTTAGCGTGTGCTTAAGCCGGGCAAGAGTGAGCTGAGGCGGCGGGGTCGAGAACGGCGGTCCCGGCGAAGGAGCGGTGAAAACGGTGAAAGCCGATCCGGCGATCCACAGCACTAAGTTGATGTATTTCCTCAGCGACCAGCACGGATCAGCTCTAGGCATGACAAAGCGGATATCGTCCTCTTTTGGAAGACCAAACAAAGTAGTTTCGCTTTCACAATGAAGCACACAGTGTCTTCAGGACATGGCGGCAGCGGCAACAATACTACAGCGAGAATAAAAGTTACGCTTTTTTTTTTTGCGTGAACATTTGGGCAGCGTTATGCAAATCTTCCCACATAGTGAGGTAGATATGTGGGGCGTGTTCGAACGAGCCCTTTTAGGGGGGGCGTGACTGACTCTTAACTTTTATAAAGAATATCTATTTGGATTTGTGACTTTAGTCTTTGCAAATTTACAGATCTTCTTTATGCACCAAGAGCTTGTAACACTCCAAAGAGAAAGGAAAAAATGAAATCGCATAATATGACCCCTTTAAATATTTTTTGCTCTGTTTTTATTTGCATGAATGAACAAAGGCAATTAAGTCATAAAATATAAGCACATTTTCTGGGTTGGATGCATTTGAAACATTTCGTGAAGAATTATGTGGTTAATGGCTTGAAGTGAATTTGGGGATTTATTGTTTCTCTAAATTTCTCCATGGGGAAATAAGATTGCGAACTGCAGGGATATTGATGATAATGTCAAATGACTGAACACTAAACACTTTAAATATTTAAAATGTTAGGAACTGATGTTTCAGCAGATTGTGTCACATTTTAAAGCCAGACAATATGTCACTTCAAGTGTTAACCGCTCTCCACTGTCAGTCAGATGATCAGTTGGAGACCTGTCGTAGAAAATGTGCTTCGGTGGTCACTTATGTCTTCAGTTATTTAGAAAATACATCCGTTTTGTCTAGGGTTGGGTACCGAACTCAGTACTTTTAAGGGTACCGACTGAATTGCCTCGGTACTATAGAGTACCGATTCACGTTAAATCAATCAGTGGCAAATTTCGGTACCTGAGAATGCATGATGTGACGTGATGTCACCCCTGCAACTCGTTCAAACAACACACAGGGCAAGCTGAAATGTGGTTACATTTCTACGGCCATATGGTTTCTGCAAAAACGTGGACGGGATCGTGGAGTCCATTCATAAAAACTTAATTTACTCTATAGCACGGAATGCCACGGAATTGGTCAATTTTGGACGAATAAATCAAAAGTAGCCACTGCCACTTAATTCGAATTGCGATATGACCTAGTGTCTGTGGATATTAAAATGCAAAAAGACGGTTTAAATACGAGTCCTGCATGTTCCGCTTGCCTCTGTATGTATGAATGGCGGAAACGCGGTTTTGTTTACTACACAAATACTGAAGCACGCGTAACGCTCGTGGTGATTTTTGGCCTCTGCATCTCACTATATGACAGCATGAACACAAAACTTAATCTCCAGAGCTGCTGTGAGAGTCACTTCACGAGAATTTTACAGTTTCATTTGAGAATACTAGCATTATCATACTGTATACACACAGAAACTTCATGGAAACCTGTCAAAATAAAAGTACGATTTAACATGTAACAGAAATATATTACTCTTTTATTACTTTTGTACAGTATAATGTACATCTTTAAATATTCCATTTTCTATCAAATTTAAATAAAACAATTAAATGATAAAAATAAATATTACAACCAAATTAATCACTTAATTGTAGAAAAAAAATGTTTATTATAAAATGTTTTAAAGGAATATTCACACAATTTTTCTTCAATGTATTAATTTCAACAGTAAACCTCAGTTTGTTTGCCAAAAAATAAAAGTTTGATTTTCATTTGATTTAAAATAAATGTTTAATGCCATTTGATTTTCAGAAAAATTAAAACAAGAATTTGTGTGGGGGGGGGGTGGGGGGGGGGGGGGGGAGAAAGAAAACGTTTCTAAGGCCCTATTTTTCAAAATGTTGAAATTGAGACTTTTGGACTTATTTTTTCACTGAAATAAATGTTTTTGTAATTACACAGAGTAAAGTACCGAAAAAAGGTACCGTTGGGTACCGGCACCGAAATTCAGGTACCGATACCGGTACTGTACCGGTTAAAATGTGAACGTACCCATCCCTAGTTTTGTCTTGGTGCTGCATACGTTTGAACAGACAGCAATTTTAAATTGCCATGTTATGTTAACTCCCAATCCCTTGGACAGGGATTCAGATTCTCTTTTTTTTTTCAATAGACTTCAACTGACAATCTGAGTAATGTTCAGTGTCTCTCAGTATTTTATTTTTGCCTTCTACAACTTGTGGGCGAGAAGGCCTATTACGTTAATGGGGAACAATTGAATGTTAGTGTCACAAATTATCTCTGCGAATGATATCATTGTGCAAAGTAATCCCCTTCCCATAAACAACACTGGCATGCTTAAACTGAGAGAGAAAGAGAGAGAGGTTTTAATCATGCTCATAATTAGTTTATGTGCGCTTCATTTAGCCACAGCGCGTTTATCCAAGTCCTGTTGTACTCACTTTAGCAGGTTAATGTGTTTTCTGTTTACAAACAAAAAATGCAATCATCTCTTTAATCAAATAAGGCACATTTTGAGTGTGTACACCTAGCCTAACATCTACCACACTTAAGAAACAAAAGTGTGAGTTGAGCTGTTATCAAACAGCAGCATTTAACAAACTGTATCATCATCTGCTTTGTGCTGTGTTGTGAATTTTTCTAACTGTCTGTCTATAGATGTCAGAAGGAGTTGGTGAGAATAAGAAAGGTGTGGATTCAGAGAGCACGATTTGGCTGAGTGGTGCCATAATTGGGAGGAATGACTTGGTTTTGACTGGAGCGAAAACACAAAGCACTGGAATATTACATTTATTTCCTGACGCGTTTCTAAGAGCTCTTTAGCAGCCCTTAAACTGTCACCAGGCTCAAGTTTGTCATTACTATAAAGGGCTGCAAATCTACAAGTCATCAAATATGGATGCAGGACCATGGAGGGAGGGAAATTTATGTGGAGAGGGGAGAATAATTGTATGACTGCCTAAGTATTTTAGATAAGTCCTAATTACACCACAGAAAGAAGCACAGGGGGCGGATAAGAGGAAAGTGGGGCTCGAACGTAATGTTGCTCGTTGTTTCAAGAGGGTTACGATCTGACGCAGTCATTTGAAGTGAATTTAATTCTCTATTGCTTTAATTGCAGATGAACTGCATTCAAGCAAATTTTGTTTTCCTGAATGCTCAATCTCAGTAGCATTTTGGCACCACGTTTAACATGATGATTAGGGATGCAGTCATCAGATGACAGTGATTTTTTTTCTCCTTTATTAGGATTATTATAGTTAACTAAAAACCTAAGAACATAAAAATTATTTCTTTCTTAAAATAAATAAGGTGTGGGTGTTTTGCGTGTATTATATATATATATATATAATATATATTAATATATATATATATATATATATATATATATATCTAGATAGATAGATATATAGATATCATCAGCTAGTTGACAACACTTCTCAGTTTAGATATTATTTTAACTTGATGTACTAAAATAATTAAAACTAAAACTGAAATAAAAAATAAAATGACCACACACAAGACACACCACTAACACTTTAACTAGAATGAACTATAAATATAAACCCTATATATAAAGTTCTCCACAATAACATTATAAATAACCCAATATATTATTATTATTTTATAATTTATTGTACAACAATTCTGATTTATATTTGCCAATACAGGATATTTAATTGTACACTCATTTTGCCTATTCTTCCAGTTAGATTATCTTTGCTATCATCTACTGCTCACTTAAAGTTGATCGTGCATTGATTAAAATTCTGGTTAGTTCTTTTCGTGTTAAAATTCTAGTAAAAATGTAATTAAAGACTAAAATCGCTATTATTAAAATGTTTTTATTTTTTTAATTAATACAGTGTTTATTGATTTTTATTATTGGTCATTTATAGTTATGTAGTCCATGAAAATTATCAGCTTATTGGGAACGCCATTATCATGTGCTTCTTATATTGACAAATGTTTAGGGCTGCACAATTAATCGAATTTCTAATCGCGATTACAATTATGGATGCCACCATAACGTAATCGTTCAAGACGTCAATTATCGATTTTCAGAGATCCCACGGTTATTCTGCGTGCTTAAGATGCATTTTTTTCTTTCTACATGTTATCTTAAGGGATTTTCCCATTATTTTAATTTGTTTTAGTATAACATTATAATACCATTCATATTTTTACTTTTTTATAATTTAAAGAAGGAACCAGTCCGGTGTATAGTTGACATTTGAGGCTTAATACTATAGAAAAGCACAAAGTTTTTCAGTTAGAGTGTTTTCAGCTTGTTTATTTTCATATAAAAATGCAGTTGCATCAAACAATGGTATAAACATCATTCAATGTAAATTGTGATAATTGTAATTAATAATTGCAATTACAATTTCAAGGGAATGATCGACAATTATGATTTTTGTCAAAATCATGCAGCCCTACAATGTGTGTTGTTTATTTTATTGCCCCAACAAGACTTGTGTGTGGAGTGACCATTTACCATTAAGAAATCAAAGAACCCTGCATGTGTTCTTCTTTAGCGGTGCTCAGTCCAAGCCTCGGATAACTGATTTCTTCCTCCCCCCTTCTGCCTGTGAACAGAGGGTCCCGGACATTAGCTGTCTAGTTACGGTGACACCGACTTCTCCATTCTCACACGTGCCAGTACAATACATTCCATCTCTCACATACCTTGGTCCCCGCAGCCATTGAAGATGATGAAAACTTCTCTAGTGACATTTAGTAACCTTTTCCACCAAGAGACAGGGGGATGGAGATCTGAAAGACTGAGAGGGGGAGTGAGGGAGGGGCTGACATCTATACGTGGCATTCTTCTTTGTCACTTCGCCTCATGTCCTCTCTTCCTTCCCTCTTTTTCAGCCCACCTCAGTCCTTGGCACTGGCCATTATAAGCTGTATTGTGCGGAAGCTCTGTCCACAGTAATAGCAGCTTGTGTTTGCGTACCAGTGTGACCATGAAAGCCGTTTAGAGAGGGGTAATGTCCTTAAATATGCCACAGAACATCAGGAACATCTCTCATAAGCGTCTGTTGACTATTATGAAGAAAAAATTGCTAATAGTCTTGTCAAATAAGGCAGGCCTGATGTTGTCCTGGGTCCTATGATGAGGGGGGCCTACTAAGGTGGCACTGTTATACCCATTCACTAGGATAAACTAAAGTTTTACTAGAGTTTACTAGTAAAACCCATGAACTGGGATAAATGAGTGAGCAAATAAAACGTGTATTGTGTCATGTGTAGTCTGTAGCAGAGATGTAAAGTATTTGAGTAAATGTAACTTATTACTGTACTTGAGTATCTTTTTGGACACTCTGTAATGACATATTACATTTGTATGGCACCTAGCTTTTCCTGCTGCAGTTTATTTCTGTTACAAAAGACCTGATATCTCCAAATACAGGGCACTGAAAGTTCTATATCTTGTGCATTTTACCCTTACTCGCCCAAACATGTCAACAAGATTACTTTACGTGATTGCGGGTTCCTTAGAAAGTAGTTGTGAATCACAGGTGTTTTATACATGGGATGAGGACATGACTGCAGCCAGCAATGAGGCCGAAACCAGCACATCCAGTGCAAGAAAGCTTTGACTTTTTAATTTTACTTAAAATTATTATTTTTTATCCATTACACTGAAGAGACCCTTTTGAGGGATATTGTTTTTTTTTTCAGTTATATTTTGGTTTTAGAAAATTAATGTGATTACTCTCACAAATCTCTCACAAATCATCTCTTGTTTTTGTTGCAGGTTCTCTGTGCCATGTCTTGGACTTTTATGTCACTTTTAATGTCTCCTGTGGTATTTGTAGTCAGTTTGTAGTCCGTTTGGCCATTGGTTCCTTGATTAGTCTCCCCAGGTGTGTCTTATCTGGTTAGGCTTTTTTTGCCCCCTTTGTATATATAGCACTAGTGTTTCTTTAGTTCCTTGTGAGTTGTTGAATGTAGTGGTTGTGTGTTTGCCCATCATTCTGTTCTTTGTTACCTGTACATAGATCCTTGCCTCTGCCTGTTTTCCCCAGCTTCTTCACAACGTTACAGTTTTTCACTGGCATGTCTCTTTGACTAGTTTCTTTGAGCTATATTGTACTATACGTAAAATACTTAAGTACTGTTAAAATTAGATACTCTAAGGCTTTTACTTAAGTTGTTTTGGAATTGGTGACTTGTAACCTGTAGTGGAGTAATTTTCACTGTAAAGTATCTGTACTTTTACTCAAGTATGGCTTATCTCTATGGTTTAGCTGTTGCTCTTTTTCACATGGGTAAATGCAGTAATTTTAACATTTACAGGCACTGTATATTTACAGGCACTCAATGATTTCATGATTGTCCAAAATAGAAATGCTAGTATTTTCCGAGTGCCTCAGGAAAAAAAAGTTGGGGCAGAATTCCCTATTAATTGATTGTTTAATTGATTGATTGATAAACATTAGGTTCATGTGTTAATTCACATTTGAATCTCTTGCAAGCAGGTACTCATTTTGAAAAAAATTGGACCAGTCTTAACTTTTAAAAACAGATTTAACTTTGTATTTTCTATTTAAAAGAAAATATGGCTTCACCCTAATAAAGCTCATTCATTTGGAAAAATTGTGGGGCAAAGGAGTTCTGTGACAAATTCCAGATGTTTAACCCTTTATGGTCAGACATGAACATATTTGAGCATGACACTGAGAAACAACATTAGAAACACAACAGATATCTTACAGTCTTGTTGGTGGATGTAATACAACGTGCAAATTGTGGGTCAACATAATTTGCAAAGTTTCAATGTTTTGCACTTAGGCGCTTTTATCCAAAGTGACTTCCACCAGCAAGGAACAGGGAATGAAAATGTTCTGGAAAGGGATTTTGTGCCTCTCAGAGATGGTACCACAAGGCGTTACTGCCCCACTGAGGGATGAATGATTTGGATGGGAATTAAATGACCAAAAGACAATGATTTTTGTCAAAAACAAATAACTGATTACCACCCATAAATGATGATGTTTAATATTTGTGCATATCCCCATGTGAAACAATGACCATCCAAATAGATATGCATTACTATAACCTGACTCAGTAAAATGTCACAAATGAGAGTATTACCCATTTTCAACCATATTTCTTCTTTTCTCTTGGGATTCTCTTTCCTCAGGCTAGTGTGAGAGTGAGTTTCCTGTTTTCATTTATAATATATGGAAAAAGATTCTGTGCTCCT
Source organism: Sinocyclocheilus anophthalmus (assembly GCA_018155175.1). Classification (NCBI taxonomy): domain Eukaryota; kingdom Metazoa; phylum Chordata; class Actinopteri; order Cypriniformes; family Cyprinidae; genus Sinocyclocheilus; species Sinocyclocheilus anophthalmus. The sequence continues at coordinate 333,306 of JADLZN010005127.1, forward strand.
GGGACAGGAAGTGAGTAATGGCACGAAGGGCATCGGATTGAATACACAGAACCACAAACTCAAAGAGATGCTCCTCTGTGCCCTCTCACTGTCTGTCTCTTTCACTCAATCACTCACACTTGCACACACACTGACTATTAGCAGATTAGTCAGTTGTTTTATCTGATAAAGGAACCCTATCGTGGCATATCACAGAGAGGAGGAGAGCACAGACTTGAGCCATGGAGGGAAACGATTTCTCAGGCACTCAACAGCAGCTCTGCTTCCTCTGTCACACCGTCACTGTTCTCCCTCATTCTACCCTATATTTTTCCATGTCTCCTTCCACGGTGGTTTCAGAGCAAGGTGATAAGATTTCCCAGCTATTCTCCTACCATGTTGCCCTTTTCAGCAATATTGTGCAAGTAGCATGAATCTCAAGGTTCAAAGTCCCGTGATATTAGCTCTTGCAGACCTTTCAGCTCTAGCTCAGTGATTTTCATTTTATGTCCATGAATTGTATGGACATGTAAATCTGGTGTCTGTTGGTACCAGCAGGTGATGGAGTGCTGCAGCCTAATTAGAGAGGAAAGGACGATCTGGAGATTTTGCTGTTTTAGACTCTAGGTGTTCATTTGAAGTGCTATGTAAGTGTTTACATTTTTTGCTCTTGTTGTGTGATATTAGGAGTAGCATATTTGGGCAATTGGTCACTCGAGATTACTGTTCATATCTGTGTAAATCTGCTGAATCGTATGCCAAAAAGTATCATATTGAACTATTACTGTTGATTTAAAAGTAAAATAAAAATTAAAAATGGATTACAATTATTCTCAGTGTTTACTGAGAAAACCCTTAATTTAAGATAATTAAATAAAAAAATATTGAAGAGTAGTAAAACTTTGAAATAATGCCTTTATAGTCAATACAGTATGTTCTATGTACAGTATGTCACCGACCTACACCACAATCCATTTTGCTTTCAAACTTGTCAATCGGTCTAAAATAGAGTTGTCAGTCTGTCCAAAATGCGGTCCTCATAGAGCGTATTTTTGCATTCCATTCACGTAAAACATGAACATATATCTGGTATTAGTATCCGAAATGGATTTGAATATACAATGAATGATAAAATACAAGCCTCTGTTACTGTATTGCTCTATGATGTAGCCTATTGTAATTCAAAGCTTACCATGCATAATCTTGGAAATAAAGCATCATGTCTTTAAGTCCGTACCATATATAGTCACCGTATTTTCTCTGAATAAGATGAGATGTGTTTATTTTTAATGTCCTGATTGAGCAACATCTATTTCAGACTCTCCAAGATCGCGCAAATATGATGTTTTACTAGCATTACCGCTTCCATGTAAAATGTTATGTTAAATTAATAATTTAACCAACGTTTAAATCATTGACTTGCTTCAAAATGAATGCTGTTAACAAAATAATTGTTGACATTTGCAGTTAGCCTACTGTATGAATAAAAAACTAACAAAATTACATAAATGGTGAATAACTGTACAAGGCAAATTAAGGTATATGTATACGGTATATTCAGATTTCAGAATGAGCACTTTATCAACTGTTATACATGTGTTGAGGATCTCGTCCGTCTGATATTCATGTTCATCTGATATTCGCTACTGTAATGTATATGAATGCAACTTTTTAATAAGCAGGGGAAATTCCCGACATTAAACAAATAACCGTTTACATATTTAGGATGTTTTCATTGAAGTATCCCTGTATATTCTTACAGATATAAAAATGCTGACTTGTTAGGTGATGTTTTCTCATTAAAATCGTACGATTCCCTACTAATTCAATAGAATGTTTTTAGGCATACTAGGGAATACAAATATGGTGGTGGCTTCACTTTTATGACGTCATGAGCAATCCAGTTCTCTATTATAGATCAGTGGTTCCATCTCTTCTATTTAATTGTTGAACTATTTGCATGTGTAACTTAATATTTTTGGCTGTTTCATTTCATCTGAGCCAGGTGGGGAACGATTAATCGCATTTAGTTTATTTTATTTCCTTTGCACAAATTTGTGCACTCTCAGGGCTGGGTTGCGGCAGGAAGGGCATCCGGTGTAAAACATGTGCCAAATCGGCTGTGCGGTTCACTCCGCTGTGGTGACCCCTGATAAAAGGGAGCGAGCCGAATGAAAGAGAGAGAGTTTATTTTATTTCCTTTAAAAGTAATCACATTAAATTGAAGTGTTAAATTGACAGCCCTGTATTTTAGCATGTAATGTAATTTGCTTTATAGTGCCACATTTTGATGTAAATTCTAATAACGAATTAAAATGTAAAATAACTAAACAAAATAGAAGACTCTTAACCTTAGCTTAAAAAATCTAAATAAATAAATAACACTAGGAAATATAATAAGGAAAAAGTCCTAGAAAGAAACCTACTCTCTATTTTGGGGAACATTTTCTAAATGTTTATTTTTAAATGATAATCAGTTTGGTTGCAGTTTACTTTAAAAGTGCAAGCCCACATATTTTTAAGGCTCACTGCTAGATCTACAGTGCAAAATATTAATATTTGTGCCAGTTGAGCTGAGAAACAGGGCAAAACCTTTGCAACAGGTTCAATAGGCTACAGTGTCTTTATTAGCTGAAATGTTGAATGTGAACTGAATTTCACTTGAACCGTGAGAACAAGAAGTTAGCTGAAGAGCACATTTACAATCTGAAAATGATAACGCTTCTTCTATACTTTAAAGCTTAGGCTTTTCTGTATGTTTCAGCTTACTTACAATTAAGAATCTTTTCTGTCACAGAAGGTTTGCCTAATACACACGATATTTCACAGTTAATTTGACTTTCTGTTTGTGTGCATGTATTTGGACTATCCTGTTCAGTGTGTGACTTTTTGCTCCGTATTTAGTGTAAGTTATGTCCTCATGGCAGAACGACACAAGCTGTTTCCCCTCTGTCTGAGTGTTTTGGCCATGCTTGAGCACTGCTGCTCTGCTTGTTTCTTTAATAATCATTTTTAATGAGCTCTTCCTTATGCTATTCCCCTCTGCAGGCAGCTCAATTAATGCCTCGTTCCATGTCTCCACATCTCGAGTGCAGAAAGCCCCCCCCCCCCCAAGAGGACACCCCTCCCAATACACGCACCGATCCACGGCACAGACTTCCTGCTTTCCTCTCCTAGGGTCAGATAATATGCTGTTTTTTGAAATTATGCCCTATCTAAAGCAAGCTCTCCAGGTAAAAGCGATGTGGATTGTTTTTTAGAGGTGTCAGGAACATGCTGTTTAAGTGCAGGGAAAATGGGAATGAAAATGCCACCAGGTGGGTCACTGAGTTTGGATTTGAAATGCACTTGGAGTTGTCAGAGGACATTACAAATTTTCTTTAGGACTATTAACTTTTCCACCCAGGACAAAAAAAAAAGATCTTTAAAGTTTTAAAAACCTCTAGTAAATACTTATTTTACTTTGAAATGTCATTTAGGGCCAGTTTTACTAAAACCGTGCAAACCGTCTTTTGGCATTAAAATAGTACTGTCAGGTTTTACTAAAGATGCGCAGTGACGAATTAGTGCTGAAAAGCGTGGAGATAGTTATTTTGCGCCTGACCTTATTGAATATGCATTTATAGGAGTTTCCCTTTCAGATGCAAAATGTATGGTAGGAGAGTGTTCAAATGAATCATGCAACGCGTTTTACTAATGTTTGCGCTCGTCAAATTACTGGCATTTGCACCATTATTTAATGCCCCAAAAAAGCATGTCTTATTTTGCGCTTGAAATGGCTGCAATTATTGTTGCTAGGAGGCACCGCAGAGAAGGGAGAGGATTTTTTTCCACACGTATTAATTTATTTTGAATGCCAGAAGAACACATTATCAGAACATATCGTTTGCAAAGACATGTTATTTTTAAGTTGCTTCAGGAAATAAAAGAAGACTTGGAACCCTCAACTAGGAGTCACGCAATACCAGGTCTATTCTAGCAAACCTTCATTTTTTGTCCTCCGGTCGTTTTCAACGTCCTGTGGCTTCTTTATTTTATTCTTTATTTGCGACAACGCTAATTTGCACTGTGCTTGGTATATTGCGTTGGTCAATATGTAAATGAGATGTTGCGTCTGTGTTCTTTAATTTGTGCATTGTTAGTGAATCACCCGCAGAAATTTCCCCTCCCTTCGGCGCTGTTTTGGAATTGCGTTCTTGCGCTAATTTGCCCTGTTTAGTAAAACTGGCCCTTAATTTGAAAAGTTGTACTTGTTCTGAGGTTTTGCAGTCAGATTTGTACAAAATCACCATCTGTGCCCTTTCACATATTTAACATTTTTGGTAAATCATTGATATTAAAATAAAATTGTTCATTTTAAGACAGTTCTCCTAGATCTACTTGCGAATGCTGTTTTGGCAACTTTAAGTACTAAATTCATTGAAGTGGATTCGTTTTTTGTGTGTGTGGATTAAATGCATGCAAATAAAAGTGTTAGACTGTCTAATGAAGCCATTTTGATGGAACTGTCCTTCGAGTTTGAGACCCTGTAATGCCTGTTGCCATGGCATCCTTTACCTTCAATCTGTTTGCTTGCATTTCAATGTCAGCTCTATTGATTGGCGCTCTATTGTCTGTGGCCCTGAAGATGGAGGCTGTGCTGTTCTGAGAAAAGTATAGATGGATTAAGAGATTGTGGGCCCTGGGCACAAAAACTGTTGATTTTTTTATTTTTATTTTACTTTTCTACTTTTCTTTTTAGTGTGCCACGCAGTATGGGTGTGTGCCATTTTCAGTTTCTCTGTAGATAATGCTAACTAAATCAACATGCTTCTTTGACGCACAAATTTCCTTCAGTGCAAACTTATTGACAGGAATATCATTTAGTTTATTTAATAATAATAGAACTATTACTTTATTTTAGCATAATGTAATTATGTGGTTGTATTCATGATTTATTTAAATTTGAAATTCTGTATTTATTTATGTGTATTTATTCTTTAATTTGCTAAAATTAAATATACTTACTGTTTTATTTGATGTCAGATTATAGCAGTTGGATAGTGTCACAATGCTGGTAGTAGATTCTTTCTCTCCAAGGCTGTGATGTTTCTGTGGTCATGAGTCAATGCACTAACCGTTTTAGTGCACTGTCCTTTTCCCTGCAAATCTCTGATCACAATATCTCTCCACAGGCGTTCTCACTGAGGTCTTGAGATGAGAAACTCGGCAAAGGTTTGCTATAGTTTTTCGCTATGAAAGTTTTGCCAATCAATTTCTGAGTGTATGCAGGCCTGACAGATCCTGCATCATTTCTCCATTTGACTGACAGCCCTTCTCATTTTCTCACGACGCTTGCAACCTGATCATGGACGGTGTGTGTGTGTGAGTGAGTGCGGGGAAGCGCTTGTGTGTGTGTATGTGTTTGAGTATGCATGTTCCTTTGTAGATATAAAAAAGAAAATCCAATCTTTGAACAGCATATTCCTGTCTGTCTTCGCTGGGTGCTTTCCTTTAAAGTCTATATATTGTGGGGGGGGGTTGAACTGTGATATCTTGTCCTCTGTAAATCAGTTCTTATGTCAAGGGGCTGTCAATTTAATTCAATCTAAATATGTTTTCTTTTGTGGGCTGTCAGATGGGCGACGCTGCACAGAGCCCAACTCTTCTCCCCTTTTTTAAGACAGTAATGTAATGAGAGACACAAGGCAGATCTGTGGGCTTGCGTTTATCGTCAATGTTTTGGTTCACATGATTCCATCAAGACAATTGAAAATTACTGCTTAAAGTAATCTCTCTCTCTCTCACTCTCCTTCTTCCTCTGTCACTTCACCCCCATTCTCATCTCAAAGCACACTCTCAAAACTAAATTAGTGCCACACACACAAGCACTGAGCAGTGATTATTCCTAATGGAAGGCGATTTACCTTTGCAGGGGTGCTAACGTTTTTATAATTGACTTCTGATCAGCCGGATGCCGAGCAACAGAGACAGATGTTGTGGCTCATTCTGGCTTGTCGCAGGGCTTGCCAACCATAATTTGGAACATTCCCTGCACCTGTGCCCTGTCCTCTCCAGTTACAGACATGTACAGTGGGTACGGAAAGTATTCAGACCCCCTTAAATTTTTCACTCTTTGTTATATTGCAGCCATTTGCTAAAATCATTTAAGTTAATTTTTTTTCCTCATTAATGTACACACAGCACCCCATATTGACAGAAAAACACAGAATTGTTGACATTTTTGCAGATTTATTAAAAAAGAAAAACTGAAATATCACATGGTCCTAAGTATTCAGACCCTTTGCTGTGACACTATATTTAACTCAGGTGCTGTCCATTACTTCTGATCATCCTTGAAATGGTTCTACACCTTAATTTGAGTCCAAATGTGTTTGATTATACTGATTGGACTTAATTAGGAAAGCCACACACCTGTCTATATAAGACCTTCCAGCTCACAGTGCATGTCAGAGCAAATGAGAATCATGAGGTCAAGGAACTGCCTGAAGAGCTCAGAGACAGAATTGTGGCAAGTCACAGATCTGGCCAAGGTTACAAAAAAATTTCTGCTGCACTCAAGGTTCCTAAGAGCACAGTGGCCTCCATAATCCGTAAATGGAAGACATTTGGGACGACCAAAACCCTTCCTAGAGCTGTCCGTCCGGCCAAACTGAGCAATCGGGGAGAAGAGCCTTGGTGAGAGAGCTAAAGAAGAACCCAAAGATCACTGTGACTGAACTCCAGAGATGCAGTCGGGAGATGGGAAAAAGTTGTAGAAAGTCAACATCACTGCAGCCCTCCACCAGTCGGAACTTTATGGCAGAGTGGCCCGACGGAAAACTCTCCTCAGTGCAAGACACATGAAAAACCGCATGGAGTTTGCTAAAAAACACCAGATCGGACGCCCAGATGGGAGAAATAAAATTCTCTGTCCTGATGAACCAAGATAAACTTTGGCCTTAATTCTAAGTCGGTAGGTGTGGAGAAAACCAGCACTTCTGCATCACCTGTCCGAATACAGTCCCAACGTGAGCATGGGTGGCGCATCACGTTGGGGTGTTTTCAGCTGCAGGACAGAATACTGGTTGCAATCGAGGAAAGATAAGTGCGCCAAGTACGGGATATCCTAAACTAAGACCTTCTCCATAGTGCTCAGGATCTCAGACTGGGCCGAATGTTTACCTTCCAACAAGACAATGACCCTAAGCACACAGCTAAAATACGAAGGAGTGGCTTCACAACAACTCTGTGACTGAGCCCTGACTTAAACCCAATTGAGCCTCTCTGGAGAGACCTAAAAATGGCTGTCACCAACGTTTACCATCCAACCTGACATAACTGGAGAGGATCTGCAATGAGGAATGGCAGAGGATCACCAAATCCAGGTTTGAAAAACTTGTTGCATCTTTCCCAACAAGACTCATGGCTGTATTAGATCAAAAAGGGGAATCAAAATTGTTCTTCTACTAAATACTGTGCAAAGTGTCTGAATACTTAGGACCATTTGATATTTCAGTTTTTCTTTTTTAATGAATCTGCAAAAAATGTCAACAATTCTGTGTTTTTCTGGTCAATATGGGGTGCTGTGTGTACTTAATGGAAAAAAAATTAACTTACATGATTTTAGCAAATGTCTGCAATATAACAAAGAGTGAAAAATTTAAGGGGGTCTGAATACTTTCCGTACCCACTGTAAGTGTGTAATCCCAACCCAATAAAATCGCCATTGTCACCAAACTGAAAACAAAAGGTGCTTGATGGTCAAGCAAGTCGTGAGCCATTCGGAAGGGAATTTTAAATTGTAAACTGTTATTTTTTAACCACAGCTGTCACCGCCGATAGCCTTGTGGGCAGCTTGCCAATATAAATCACCATTGTGCTGCAGGCATCCCGAGGTCGAATCCCGGCTCGAGGACCTTCCCCGATCCCGGCCCCTTCTCTCTTTCCCACTTCGCTTCCTGTTTCATCTATGTCATATAACAATATAAAAACTGAAAATGCCAAAAATAAATCTAAAAAAAAAAAAAAAAAAAAAAAAACAGCTCTTCTTGGAATCTGCTTTGGACAAAATTCTGGATAGTTCACCCAAAAAAAAATTTTTTTGTAAAAATTCTGCCACTATTTACTCATAGAATTTCTTTCTTCTGTGAAACATAAATGAAGACATTTTGAAAAATGTTTCAATGGACAGTGGATGCCAATAGTAACTAAAACTGTACCAACATTCAAAATACCTTTTGTGATCAGCAGAAAAATAAAGTCATACAGGTTTGAAATTCCATAATTCCATCATCATTTACTCAACCTTTTCATTTTTGGATGAACAATTCCTTCAAGGCCAAAATCCTATGCAATATATCTCTTTGTAGTGGCGTTCTAGGACATAATTCCCCTACAGAAATCTATCTGTCCTCATGTGTGTAAGCTAACATTATAAATGCATTGCATATCATCTCTGATTGATTGAATCTCATTTATTTAAAGATCAGTCCTCCAGAGAATGGCGTAAATGGAAGAGTTGGAGGTGTGGAATAGATTGAAAGGTGTAGAGGGATAATGTGTTCAGAGCTGCGTGGTCTTTTGTCGAGTAGCTAGTCGTTTGCCTTATTTCACGACTTCTTCAGCACTGCATGATGGCTTTAGAGCGAATTCCTCCCTAGAGAGGCTTTCCACATACTATATAACCAAGATATCCTTAGGACCTTAACCCCAGCTACATATATCGAACCAAAGGCAGGGAGTGAATTACAATGAATGAAGCTAATTTATAACTTAAAGGTACAATAGGAGATCTTGGAAAATGCTAACTTTAGCCTGATAGCACTGAAAGCGAACGTCCCACCCTCCCTGCAATCGCCGTCCAAAGCCACGCCCCCTGAACACATTTACACTCACAGACCAGAGACAACATTACTACAATAGGCTACATCAGGTTCCCAATTCCAGCCCATGTTCCGAAGTGAAGTAAACTTCAATGGATTTCCCCTGCTCAGGGAGTAGGGAGCAATGGACACTGTGTAGGGATCATATCGATTGGAAAAACGTTCATGCACGTAGCTCACTTCTAACAAGCTGGCGGAAGGACTAGATTAAACGCTGGGCTACATCATGTGTCATTCACCGGTGAGAAAACTTTAAAAGTACTACAATACCAGGAAGAAAGATCGGGTTGTTGATGTTTGCCTGCCATCCTCGCTCTGTCTGCACAGCGTGTGTGAACGCGCTGATGACGTATCCTGTCTGCGCGAACTGGGTGCGCAGAGGTATGCTAATACATACGTTGACAGGCAGGTAGGAAAGCTTATTAAAACGCTCGGGACGAGCGTTTTGATTGGACGAACATTTCTTGATCCCACGCCTTCCACAGAATATATAAATACAGACAAATACATTTAGACCACTTAACTTCATAATTGCTATCGGGATGTGAAGAGACTTTCAACCAGCATAACAGAAAAAATTCTGAAGACAGTCACCTATTGTACCTTTAAGGAGAGCATTCCTGAATGGGACGGTAGATGTTGAATGGGACAGAGCAGATTTTTTTGGTTAGTTTCCTTTTTTCAATGTATTCATATTGTTTTAGAAATTTAGTAGTTATTTTCATAAATCTACAGTAAGCTTCATTGAAATACTTTAAGTGAAAAGCAAAACTGACCATAAGCTTATTGTAAGAAATGTAGTTTATAGTGTTTGTGTGTGTGTTACTGGTCCCTTGGATGTATAAAAATCCCTCATTTCACCAATTAGGCGACCAAGGCACTGCAGGGAAGTTAGATATAAATAATGTACCCGTGTCATGAAGTCAGCCGCTGTAACCTTTTTCTAGCTCTTTAAGACGTCATTTTCAATGAAGCTGCATCTCCATCACTTAGCACAGAGTGAGAGAGAGGCTGGTGGGAGGGATTGGAAAGGAGACAGGCAGAATTGCACAGCCTCTTAGAAGGTCAAACCTGGAGATCAGGTCTATCAACTGCCTGCTTGTCATCTGTTGCCTATGAAGGAAAAATGAAGAGAAGAAAAGGGAAAGAGCGGAAAATATTGTATCTCCACCTGCACGCAATGTTAGCAAGTGACAAAATGACAGATAATAAAGAAAGGAGAGAGCGTAAAGTAGCAGTGCATCATTTCTTAACCATTGAAAAAAAATTTTTATATTGCCTTTTTTTTTTTTTTTTTTTCCCCTTCCGTCCTTTTTTTTTTTTTTTTTTTAGGCTGTGGGACAAGCCTGTGTGACAACACACACAAAAACTAATCATCTCATGGGTGGGGGGACACCTAAGTCAAAGGCTGTGCTTGGAGTGGAATACTGCTGAATAAAACTGGATGTAAATTAAACAGTTGGCATTCTACAATAAACATTTTAATTATCAGCGTTCTACTTTGTCACATGACCTCATCACATTGCACGTTCAATTATGTGGAGCTTTCTGTTATCTCAAAAAAAAAAAATAATATATCATAGCTATCGTGTATATAAACTGGTGTTATAATAACCCACCATAGCCTAATTAACCCTGTTGGTTGTATTGATGATGTTATATGTCATCTAAAATCACATACGGCCCACTAGACTTGCTTTCAGCCCAGTTGAGGAAAACGTTGAGAATTGCTGTACTAACTAAAGAGCAGTTAAAATGAGTAGGTTGTATCCAGTGGTGATTTTCTTGTTTACAGTGATTTGAGGTTACCTTTCAGTTGAACTTGGCAGTGGTTCTTTTAGAGCATTTTGGCAAAATGATTTTGGTGAAACATTCTATTTAGGTAATCTCATCTAAGGAAAAGTAACAAATTTGTCTTGTACCACCCCCAGTCTAATCAGACCCAAAGTACAAAGACAAACACATCTTTACTCATTTCTTTACAAGCTTGAGGCTTTAAACCATCATGCAGTTGTCTATTTAGTATGCAAGCAGATCTGAGAGCCATACCACAACATACGACAGGCTGGAATGATTTGGCCAAAAGAGGGAAAAGGAAAGCACCTATGAAGGTTTTTTTTTTTTGGAAGATCAATAATACAGTGATTTGCCTAATAATGTTCTCTTAGGCTTTGTGGGCACCAGTAACCTTCAATTTTACATACATTAGAAGCTCTTACTGCTACCTTAAACAAGCATTGAACTTTACCAAACTCAAAACCAATTCAGAGGTCTTTCCACGTGCCACTCAAATTTATTTTGAGAGCAACTGTAACCAGGCCTATAAACACAATATTTGCATACTACACTACCACTATATTTCTATTTTAATAGATTTCAAAATGTAATTTATTCCTGTAATGGCAAAGCTGAATTTTCAGCAGTCATTACTCCTGTTTCAGTGTCACATGACAATTCAGAAACCATACTAATATTTCTCATTATTATAATAATTTTATACATTTTAATTAAATGATTGCATTAATTTTATTATTATTTGATTTTTTTTCTGAATTTTCTCATCATCAATGCTGAAAGCCATTGTGTTTCTTAAAGGGGTCATATGATGCGTTTTCAAGTTTTCCTTTCTCTTTGAGTGTTACAAGCTGTTTATGGTTTTTGTGGGGCATTTGAATTAATCTCTGCTGTCATCTACAGTAATGTGTTTTCTATTAAATCATGTGAATGTCCATAGTGCTTTTTCGTTTCGCTCATAGTTGTGAGTAGGACTATTTTTGCCAGTTAGCTTCACTTTTGCATTTTGCTCTTGGTGTGAACAGGCATTTAGATAAATGGCAAGGGTGACCCAAAAACTGGAGCTCCTGAGATCACAGTCATGATGTAAGCGCAATGCACAGCTGGCTAACCCGCAGAGACAGTCCCTTTAAGTGTACTATCACATGCTTTGATTGAAGCACAGTGGCCAACTCATGCAACGAATGAGTAACAAATGGCAATCATATTTACTTCTGTGATCCAGTGTTTAGCAATGTCACAAACTACTCTTTACCTGTTGATAATATCAGAACTGAAAAATATTTTTTCTCCTATAGGTTTGTACCTGGTGCTGTTGCTGTTCAGGAGCATGCTTCTTAAATAAAACTGCAGTAAGCAAAACTGATGGGCGGATAATGTTTGAAGCAAATGGAGGAACTGAAACATGATAGCTGCATTCGCACCCCTTCAGGCAGGTTCCCCAGGGAGCGCGCACTGTGTTACAGTCTTCCCCCATCCACTCCACAGTTCTGAGATGCACAGAGATAACACACTCTGGTAAGTGTGGTGGCCTTGATCTTTCTACCGCTACATATCTCTCTAGTCTCTGAGAGAAGACGAGGAGAAAAAGACCCTCTCATACATTCAGCTGTAATCTATGATTTGGGCTGCACTATCCACCTCCATTATCACCTCCACTCCCAAAGGAAGAGGGAGAATTGCATTTACCACTAACCTCACCTCGGCTGCTAGCAGCATCACATACACATATTGATAACATGCAAAGGCTTTGGGGGATAATTCATCTTTCAGTCATTTCAAATGGAATAGAGAAGGGAGATGGATATAACTTGTGTAAGAGTTTATGATATAACGTGGCATCCAGAGTTTCCCAGAATGCACTGCAGCTAGTTCTGATGTTTAATGTGCAAGTTAGATGACAAGTTAGTTAAGTGTAGTAGTGTGCCATTCTGCTGATTTCATGTGCTACCACATGTTTAGTGAAATGTGTTCACAGTTTAGTTTTGTTACATTAGAAGTTATGTTGAGATTATGTGTGTTATATGGACAGTATTTCTGATGTCCACCTAATTCTTAATTTGTTGAGAGTCTGCAATAATATTATTTTCATAGATAAATATATAACATTCTGATTGGTCAAACTTTCAATCCAGCTGTTACATTTTTCCTAATATTTGCCGTCGTTCATGGCACTTTTCTTATGACAGAGCGTTCTGGGTAATCTAACTTGATGCTCCTCTCATTACACCGTATACTTGCTCTCTCTTGTTTTAAATACATAGGCAACTGGTGCCATCTTGCATTTTTGTTATCAATAGTGAAAATTATCTTGGAGATCTTCTTTATAGACATTACTGTAAAACTGTTAGGGGTCATAGAACGGTCAAAGATGTCTGTCTAGAGCATGTTTACAAAAAAAAAAAGGAAAAGTAGCTCAGTGAAATTTTTCTCAGCGGAAGCTGAAAGATAATATACAGGAAATATTTAAAAATAATTTGAATTCAAATCAATATTTCATGCCCTCATATTTATTTATTTGTTGAGTTTCTGCCTCTCTGAGTCGGGGTCCTGATAACCCTGCCAGGGTTTAATTAGCTAAAATGACCGTCTGGTTGTGCTATCAGTGAATATTCAAGTGTTTGAATGCCTTCATTAGCTCTCTAATACATGAACTCCACACTAAAGTGCTTTTTTTAAATGTTTGCTCTGACTTTGAGCAGTTCAGAGCAATGCAATATCTCCCAAGAGCAATCTACACCCGTTTACTTGTAGTTAATGAGACCTCATACTTACACCACAAAAAGCTCACATAAAAACATGTTTATCTCTTCTAAGAGATGGTGTTGCGGCAGTTTATTTGTTAGGTGAGAATTTAATGCAAGTCGATCAGTACTAAAGAAGCAGTGATATTTACACGTTGCCTTATGATCTTCAGAGGCGCGGGTTTGCATACAATAGGTGCACTATTAAGGCTTTACAGATCCTAAGACTTCTTTAACCTAAGAACTATGGGTTAAAGTAGCCTATACTTGATTACGTTCCACAAACATCCATTTGTTTTCCCTTTTCATTTCAAGGCTCACTTTAGTAAGCTAGTGTCAATAGGAAATATAAAGAATTATCAGGATGTTAGAGTTACAGTTAATCTTCAAATAAGGTAAATCAGAAGTATTCTATATCATGTCTTTAGTCCCACAGGTGTGTCGTATTACAGTGTTTCTTCTTTTATTGTGTTTTTGATTGCTTGAAGGTTCTTGTGTGGGTGGTTGATATTTTAATCTCCAACTGTCGTGAGAATCGTTCGGTGCTTCTGTTAAAGACAACAATAGAATATGCAGTGAGCATCACACTCTGAGCCTGTTGTACGGCATGCAGCATCCATTAGTGATCTCAAACAGCTGGTCACATGACTGGATTCTAGCCATTGGTGGAACAACCAGGCCAGATTTTCTTGGACCGCTTTCATGTGTTCCATCCGTTGCGGTCAAAAAAAAAAGTTAATCTACTACATTTTAAAGTCTTACGTTGTACCTGTTACTTTGTTTGAAGATTATACTGAAAATACAGTTGAGTCGAGCTTCTATCCCAACTAACGGGGAATGTTCTCAGAACTTTGGCTAACATTCTGGCAGAGTTCTTTCAAATGTTCTTCCAGTAATGTTAATAGAATGTTGGTTCAAAGCTATCCGTCTTTAAAAATGTTCTCAAAACATTAGCACAACATTTTTTTTAATACATCATTCATGAATTTGATTTTTTTTTTTCCGGAACAGGTTAGTTGACTTCGTCCTAACCATTTTTTTAATGTTTAATGTTACTTGTTTCCGAACGTAGAGAGAACATTCAAAAATTAAATGTTTCCTTTCATTTTTAAAACATTTTAAAACTGGACATGTAATGGGAGTATGAGCAAAATGTTCTTATAATTCCTTAAATTTATATTTTTTTACATAGAAGGGGGGAATCTCCTCATCTCCCCACCACCGTGTGCAGCATCCACCTGGTGATGCGCGGCAGCCTATTGGCGCCAGAACGCCCCCCACACACTAGCTCATTGGTGGAGAGGAGACAGAGTGTTGAAGCCAATCAGCAGATATGGGGATGTTTAGGAGGCCATGATGGTCAGAGGCCAGTGGGCGAATGTGGCCAGGATGCCGGGGTTACTCCCCTACTCTTTTTTTGAAGGACATCCTGGGATTTTAAATGACCAGAGAGTCAGGACCTCGGTTTAACATCTCATCCGAAGGACGATGACATACTTTTTGTTCCATTATTGTATGTCTTTTTTATGTTTTTTTTTTTAAAAATTCATTTAATTTTCCATATTACAATGATAGTGTTAGTACCATTTTTGTTAAAAAGAAGTGCCTTGCACTTGAGCTCCATCACTCCCACTTTTGGGACAACCTTATGTAATCGAGCATGATTTCATAATGATCCAAAGAGCATCTTGTAACAAGCCTTTTAAAGAAGGTTAAAGAAGTCCTATGCTCCAACAAATGATCACTACAGGTTTTCTTTCATTAGGTAGTTTGTGTTTAACACTGACGATGACTAGTGTTATTTCGTTAACGAAGAGCTAGCCGCACAATGTTCTTCTGCAGCTTTTTCCCCTGCTAAAAAAAAAAGGGGACGAGATGAAGACGAGAGACGACAATAAGGTCAATAAACAATAACTAAGACTATATAAACATGCAATTTCGTTTACGAAATAAGAAGAGACTAAAATGTATTCAAAAAAATAAAAACTTTACCAAAAACCTCTTTTTATTTTCGTCAAAAAAGGACGAAAGCTCTACTACGCAAGCTTTCATGAGTGCGGTTGCCAGATATCAATCCCCGAATCAGAGCTTCACTGTTAAACTCATAAATTTTCTGCTCGGTGTGTTTTTCTTATTTTAAGCTATCTGACGACCATGCGCACGCGCTCTTTCCTCATTGCGGAAGCGCTGCCGTTGATGATCTGAAAACACGGACAAACAAGCTGGAGTTTAAATGAAAGCGTCATTCAGCCTGTCAGTGTTCTGTCATGAGACCTCGACTATATTGTTTGCCATTGTGATCGCTGAATAAATACACTTACACAATCGCTGTTGTTTTAATAGAACAATTGACCGTACATGTGGCCAAGTATGGTGACCCATACTCGGAATTAGTGCTCTGCATTTATCCCATCCAAAGTGCACACACACACACAGCAGTGAACACACACACACAGGCCGGGAACACCAACCCTACACACACCCGGATCAATGTCCGCATTTTAATAATAGCCAAGAACTATTGCAATTATGGAATTAGTGGAATTACTAGAAATTTCACTGTTATAATATTTTTCGTTTGTTTGAGCTGTTTTCATAATGTAGACCGAGTCATATTGCATAATTCTTTGATTTGGTCTTTCAGATAATAAAAGCCTATAATAATCCGACCTAGATAGGTAAATACACCCTGTACGATATGTTTCCCCATCCTCTTTTTGATTTTGTGCTTACTGGCGAAATGCATTACCTGAAATGCCAAAGTAAATTTCTCAAATGACAACACTCAATACTTATAATCTTTGATTTTCTTTTTTTTATCGGTTTAACCCATATATAGAATGACGGAAATGTGACTAATATTTCATTGACTACAAAACCTGACTCATGCTCATACTTTTCATTGAATAAACAAAAACAGGACAAGTTTGTCTAAATATGATAACTAAAATGTAAATTTTAAGACTAAGACTAAATTAAAAATGGATGCCAAAATGAATACTGCTGTACAGTTAATTAATAATAATCTTATTGTTAAAATGTCAAGTTTTCATTGACTAAAACTAGACTAAAATGTTGAGACTTTTAGTCGACTAAAACTAAATAGGATAAGGTTGACTAAATGTGATAAAAACTAACAAGGACATTTTAGCCCGGGACTAAGACTAAAATGAAAATAGCTGACAAAATTAACACTGACCTTTTGTTCGAAGGAGATCAATTAGAAGTGCAAAATCTGAAATATTTATTTTTTCATTTTGTGCCATAACTTCTAACTTGTTGAAAAGTTATTCTTTCATCACTCTTAATATTTTCTAGATTTAAAAGACATTTTTAATCTCATCTTTTCAATGTGGACTCAGACTTTCAATCCTCTGTAATTTCAAGGTTGCTACATCAACCCACCTTCATTAATCACGCTCCTCCTTTCTCTTTTAGCACTACTGCACTCTTTTTGTCTTTCAGTGACATTTTCCATATACTAATTACGTTACTGTACCACACCACAGCACACAGATCAGTATTTAGAAATCAGTCAATGGTAAACTAATTTGCCTTTGCACAAAGTAAGATGTTGATAGGTGAGGTTGACATAACTATATGAGCTAGCTGCTACACTGCATACATCCCTGCCACTGTTACAATCAGTTTAATGTTTATAAGACCAAATATGAGAGTGTTTAATGGTCAGTGTATGACTGTAATACAATACACCGCACATAATATCACTGAAGTATCAGATGTTTATAAGTAGTTTTCCATCCAGCGGCCCTGGTTGTTGTTTTTCGCTAAGTTTTCATTTGCAGGTCTTAATGAAAATGTATTGTTTATGAAGTCCAGGCCACAATGAAATCTGTCTGCAATTTCAACCTCAGAATTCATTAGTATTGATTTGGCCGGACCTCTGTTGTCTAGCTGCTGTTTTGGCCAGCCTGTGTGCACACTGTATTGCTCTGCAGATAGAAAGAGGTTTTGACCAGAGCCCTGAACTGCTGCTCCTACTTTTAGTATTTATTCTGAGCATTTGTCCTTTAGAGTGGTTTGTTTTGTGTGTCTGTGTATGTGTAAATTGATAGCAGAGCTTTCAGATTTTCTTTTCATATGTGTTGCTTATGTGTAAACAGATAACAGGGACAGGCTTTCTGTCCCAGTGGAGGCACTCTAAATATTATATAAACCCAGTGGTGTACCATGGGGTTTCAGTCAGGGCCTTCAGTAAGCAACTGTAAACTACAATACCCTTAACACAGCCATATGCATATAATGCACATATTATGCTGCACACAGGCTCTCAACAACAATGACAGCTGATCAACAATTTCAACAGTAGGCTAGATTAGGGTGGGTTAAATGCAGAGTAAATTTTCCTACATGGATCAGTAAAAGTAATCCACCACCAATACACGGGTCACTATGCACATTCCCGTCACTCTAAAATGATGACGCGCCCAGGCGCCCACAGCAGCAAAAGTGTATAAATGCTGGACATCCACACACCACGCCACAGTATTATCAACGCACCATGTACACCTCCATAACAATGTGCATGATACAATACTCGTCAAATAATAAAGCACTCACCTGTCACTTGCAAATAAAGTCCATGCGTCTGTCATTCCGTGTCCCTTTACTCGTATTAAAAAGTAAACATGGCCAAATAACTTGTTGTGCTTGGTGCTAGCTGTTAGCCACTCATAGCACTCATAGTTGCAATCTTTGAAATGGCCACAAGACCTTTGTTAGTGAATTCAGTTTGGGTGTAGGTCTTCCTTTCTCAGTTATTCCTCTTTTGTCTACAAAAGAGCGCATTGAAAAAGGCATTTTTAGTAGATCGGCAACAAGACCTTGTGTAGGCGCCGGCGACTGTGGCTGTCATTTTCTTTTCGTTGAATTTCACTTTCATACCTTGGAAATGCCCAACTAAAGGCTGGGGGTAGCACTGGGCACATCGCTAGACCCGGAGGGCCTTGACGTGTCATTGAACGTCAAAATTTGATTGGCTGATGAATCTGTCACTAATGCTCGTTGCAAATCAGATGTGACGTCTTTGAACAAAAGGGTAGCACTATCTGTAGCACTGGCCGCAGACTATTTTTATGTGGAATATTCCAGTTTAACCTCAACGAAACTAATCATAGGCACTTTTGTGGGCATTACACAAATGAAAATGATACCTAAAACAATTTTCACACAATTTTTTTTTATAGGGCCAGCAGAGAAGGCCCTGCTGACCCTGATGGCCCACCACTGTATAAACATAATTTTTTATATATGAAAGGGATTTGACATAGAAATTGGTTGAAGGGGAATGACTGTAGAATTTTCATAGAAATTAGGTTAGCAGTCACTTATATATTATTTCATTGATTAATCAATTAACATTGATTGTAACACCTTAAATTTCAAATTTTTACATATGATACAATGCACTTATTGTGTACAAACATGTTTTATCCTTGACATATATGTAAAAATATTAAATTTAAATTAATATCTGTAATATACTCTATAATTAACACATATTGAATCAGGGCTGATTGGTAACTGGGCATACGGGACAATTTTCCCGTGGGGCCGACGCACTTAGTGGCCCGCCAGACGGGTTTTTTTTGCCAAAGGACCATCACGCGTACAGCGGCAGCCGTGGCCCCTTGGAATTGATCCCTCCGTCATGACGCGTAACCCTCCATCACAAGTCGCTATAGACTGAGTGATGAAGTTATTTTTGCCTCCGCCTATATTAAATATCTTACTCCACTTCTTCCCTCGTCGGCTTTCCCCCACGTTTTTACAGCAGCTTTATCAGAACAGCATGCTTGCTCTGGCGGTGAGTGCATGGCGGCCAAAGAGGCAGACAGGAGGGAGACTAGTTGAATCGGTAACGTCTTGATAGGGACTACGCAACGGATGCAGACATCCACCTATCCTAATTTTGTGCGCGCCATGAGTGTAGAATAGCGTACACTTTTTAATACCTGTCAACTCGTATTCCCCCGCCGCGTTTTTGTCAAGTCACAGTTTTCATAGAGGTTTCCATGGCAAGGCAATTTATTTGTATAGCACTTTCAATACACAATGGGGAATTAAAGTGCTTTTATCATTAAAAAAAAAAAAAATAATCAAAAAAATAAAAAAAGGAATTTAAAAACTTTGAAAAAAAAAAATTGATTTAAGAGGCTTAAAATTTTAAGAAACGATTAATACATATATGTGCCAATCATTCGGCACATCGACTGTGCTCATTCAGTAAATGCACAGCTAAACAGATGAGTTTTGGGTCTGCATTTAAATGTGACTAATGTTTTAGCACATCTGATTTTTTCTGGAAGCTGGTTCCAACTGCGGGTGGCAAAATAGCTAAAAGTAGTTTCCCCTTGTTTTGTGTGAACCCTTGGTTTTTTTCTAACTGACTCGATCCTAATGATCTGAGTGGTCTGTTTGGTTTATATTCAGTGAGCATATCTGCTATGTATTTGGGTCCTAGACCATTGAGTGATTTATAAATGAGTAGAAATACTTTAAAATCAATCCTAAATATAACTGGAAGCAAGTGTAAGGACCTGAGGACTGGTGTAATATGCTCAGTTTTTCTGGTTCTAGTCAGAATCCTGGTAGCAGCTTTCTGGATGAGCTGCAGCTGTCTAATTGTCTTCTTAGGAAGGGTTAGGAGACCATTACAATAGTCCACCCTTCTGTTGATAAAGGCATGAACAAGTTTCTCCACGTCTTGACTGGAAACAAAACATCTAAAACTTGCAATGTTTTTGAGATGATAGTACTGTATGCTGATTTAGTTACTGCTTTGAAACTAAGGTCTGTCTCCAGAATCACAACAAGATTCCTGACTTGATTTTTAGTTGTTAGACCTCTAGAGTCAATGTATGCATTCACCTTAAGAACTTCATCTTTCTTTCCAAATGCAATGACTTCAGTTTTATCCTTGTTTAACTGAAGAAAATGTTGGCACATCCAACTCTTAATTTCATCAATGCATTGGCAGAGGGATTCAATGGGGCTGTAGTCATTTGGAGATAAGGCAATGTAAATCTGGGTGTCATCTGCATAGCTTTGATAGGCAATTTGGTGCGACTAATCTAATGTAAATAAAGACACGATATTGGGCGACCTGACGTTTATTCTCATCAACAACTAGATGTTATCTGACGTGTGATACCATACACAAAAGTTTTGAACGTAATGTTTTGTTTGTTTTTTAGCCGTCTTTTCCCCCAAACCGTGCATTATTTGATACAAAATACAGCAAAAGCAGTATATTGTGATTTTTTTTACTATTTAAAACAACTGCTTTCTATTTAATATTAAAATATTATTTATTTCTGTGATCAAAGCAAAATTTTCAGCATCACTACTCCAGTGTTCAGTGTCACATGATCCTTAAGAATCATGTAATTGCTGATTGTCAAGAAACCGCAATGCTCTACCACTGAGCACGGAACATAGTAAGCCAATTATTCAGTACGTAGTATTTCAAGACCCCCCAATTAGAGTGGGGACCAAAATAGTTCTTCTTCCTCCTCTTCCTCTTCTTCTTCTTTATCTTTTATTCTTCCATTACGGCAGATCACCAATCAGAGCAATATGGCAAAATGTCTCTTGTAGTACCGTCAATGTTAAATCCAACACATATTGACAAAAGAAATACATCCGTAAACGACTTCAATTAAAATGGCAAGTAAGGCACCATACATATAACAAAACTAGCTACGACCCAAAAAGGCTACTGTCTTATGAAAACAGCTTAATTTTTCAGAGACAAAAAACATCATTTTGATACTCACGTCAAATCCTTTCAACAGAAACGTTTTAGATTTTTTTTGTACAAATGGAGAGGGTTATAACCCCACACCTATGTGTTAGAGTCGAGCTTCTGTTTTTCGGCTTCTGGCAACGACATTACACTACTTGTATAACACCTCAAAGTTAGGCTTCAGCTCAGATTTGGGCAAATAAGTATTGGTACCGTTACGTGCTAGAAAGTTAATAATGACAGAGATTCACTTCACAACTTTACACAGGGTTAATTAATGGGGCTGATTAATTCGATGAGTACACATGCAGGTGCGCGGCTTAGTGAATTTGGGGGCCCCAGCAAAAAAAAATATATATATAGGAATAGGGCCTTATACATTTGCTCACATTTTCCTAGATCAACCTTGAGGTTCCTTTTTTGTTAAAGTGTCACACGTTTTAAACTCAACAAAATGGTAAACTACATATATCAAGAGCATGCTCACAGATGAGAAAAAAAAACAGCGTTGGATGAAGTGGATTAAAACCCTGCATGGGTCTCAAATATAGGCCCTAGCCCGTCTTTTCCCCCTTTTCCCACAAAAGCTTATACTACTGTTTCAGCTATTAAAATAGTTCAGTTTTGTAAGTAATGGAAATTGTTTATTTTTTTTATAAAGTAAGTTTAACAGAAATATACTTTATGAAAATACTATCAAGCTAGTGTGATTTAGAAAGCTACTGGGTTCTGAAAATACAGGGCAAGTGCTATTTTAATAACGGAAAACATAAAAAAACTAATCCGTAGAGAAAAGCATACTGCAGCTGTTGCTGTAAATAATGTCAATAAACATTTGTTTGTGTGTGTGTGAGTGAGAGAGCTAACAGTTAGCACAAAGAAAGATGAAACTAAATAAATGTCATTAATTTCTCTCAATTAGCTTTTTCAATTCTTTTCAGTACTGAATGAATTAAATTCATAATCCAGATGAATGTTGCTTCATCAAACGTTGTTTTAGACCTCATTGCCTTTGACTGAATGGACAAAATCAACATTGCTTAAAATATCTTATTTTGTGTTTGCGGATGAAAGAAAGTCATACAGGTTTGGAATGAGATAAGAATGAGGAAATAATGAAAAAAAAACATTTTGAGGTGAACTTTAAGCTTCTTAGCATTTGGAGCAGCCTTTATTTCTGAAACACACCTAATCCCTTAAATGCTCCCTCATTATGCAACTCACTAGGAAATGAGAAGGATTCTTCATTAAGTCTGGATGACCATTTGCCACTCTTTGTCTTTTATTCCTCCTCTACTTTTCTCTCAATTCTTTAAATGTACAGACATTGATGTATTTTCACCCTTCCAAACAGCTATTCTTTAAAATATGTGACAGACTGCAATTAAAGGAAAGTGCTACTTGTTCAGGGTTCAAAGACACTTTGAGGCTGATAAAGGAAAGTTTTAGTCAGAGTGTGTGCCACTGTGTGTGTGTTTGCATCCAGAAAAAGAGGGAGCACTAATGTTTGTGCATTTTGCCCTGCTCTGTACAGTGCGTGAGATCTTAAATACCAGTCAGCTGTCTTGTGTGAATCCCTGGATGAGTATTCAGCTCTCCGTCTGCCCTTTCCACGCTTGCTGCCTGCCTACCTGTCTACTCGCCGCCTCATCTGTCCACAGCAGAATAGAGCTGTGCCTTTATCTGACAGCAGCGTCAAGGCCCCGAGACGACCAGGAGTGGACACGGCGAGTGTGGGCAAACGCACAGCAGCGACTTAAGACCGAAACCGATCTGCTGAGACTGAGCACCATGGGCTCCTCTTAAATTGTAGATATATTAAACTGTGTGTATATATGTGTGTGCAATTGCTTGAGCTGTTGGTGCAAGCTGACATACCTTAAATCTGTGTGGTGATGAATGCATGCAATATGTGTTTGTGCCAGAGGGGCTTTATCATCTTTCTTTGAAGGAAAAGTTCTGGATGATTCATTAGAGTGAGACAGAGAGGGAGAATTTGGATGAGGGGTGTTTGGAGGCCTTAGCAGTAGGGAGGGATGGAGAAAGCAAAAGGAAATATAAAAAATCGTACTGAGCATCACAGAGAACAAATCACATCTGCTTTGGTGTCTTTTTATTTATTATTTGCTGCTGCAGATTAGCTGGTCAGTCAAAAGCACAAACTACAAAAGAAAAAATGTTGCATCAAGAATATAGATTTTTACATATATATTAAGTGTTTATTATTTAGCATGAAAATCAAGGCCTCAACAGTATTTTTTTCCCGACTAGTTCTGCTTGTTCTTTATATGTTAAATTGTATAAATGTATTTGTTTTTTTTAATTTAATCTATTTTTTCATTTTTCATTTATTAATAGATTTGTTTTTCAGTTCTTCATCAATAGAAATATTAAAGCTGAATTGCTGATATATTTTGATTGGACAAGCCACATCTGAAACTGTTGTGAAATGCAACACCTGCGACAGCACATAAATTATATATAAATAATTATAAAATTAATGTAATATGTATACATTTAAATCCTCAGCGCTAAAACACTTAATCAGCTTAGGTAACACTCTGAGTGCAGTGTTTATGAAATCATTTTTACAAATTGTCTAGGAAAAGTTATAGAAATTCATTGGCCTAAAAGTGCAGGGACCTTACACTTTGCTTGGCAACTGTAACGTTCATCCATCCATCCTTTGTTTTATCTCATTCTATCTATATAGGTTGCATTTGCTGCAGTAAACAATAGCTATTTTCTCTCAAAAGTTAGTAAAGTTGGAAAGTACAAGTCCTCAGTGAGACACTTGAATTAATGTGCTCTCTTATTTCCCATCAATAGTTCTGAGTGAGTCTCCATATAGACTGCATCTATTTCACAGTGCACACACACTGCAGTGCACAAAGGCTAGTGTGAGACAGCCTAGAGTGACAAAAGATAGGAAGAAAAGGGGAAATGTGCGTGCGGTCACAGACAGACCTCTGTAGTGTGAGTGAGTGAGAGAGAGAGAGACATTTTGGGCAGTATTAATCTGTTCCTGTAAATGATCTGACTGGCACTCCGCTCTCATGTAAACGGCGGCTGTCAGAGCGATAAGGGTGCAAGCTTCAGTTGAGAATCTCTTTTTTTCTCTCTCTCCCTTTCTCTCTCTGTCCACTTCCCCAGAGAGAGCCCGATAAGCCCAGTGTGCAGAGGGGCTCCACACAGCACCAGCCCCCAAAAAGAGCCCCATTATCAGCTTGTCAAAGTCACTCCTGATGTGCTCTACACACACTCAGAGAGGTGCCAAGGACATCAGTTGGCCATAAGAGTGCACACATGTCTGTCTAATACAGCATGCACATTTAATTTTTTTGTCGAAAACAAAGGCATTTGCACTTTATGAATCACACTGGTTTTATTTTACTCACACATACTCTCAAATTGTCACATACACACAGATGCTTAACAGAACAGCTTGGGACTCTTTTCCATTTGAGCGGAGGGAGTGTATGGGGAGATTTGAGCCCACAGTTCTGATTGACTCGCATGAAGTGAGGCCGCTGGGTTATCCAGCTGTCTTTGGGTTCCTGGAGGTCTGCTGTGAAGAGTCTCATCTCCAGAAAGCATTACCGTAAATTTCACACACACGACACACACACACACACACACACACACACCCACCCACTGTGTTAAGCACTTGAACTGGAGTGTTGATGTCTGGATTACTAATTTCCCTGTATGCCCAAAAAACAAAAAAAAAAAAAATATATTTACATACGTATGTATAAAGGTATGTATATATGTATGTGTGTGTGTTTATGTATATATGTATACAGTGGGGAAAAAAGTATTTAGTCAGCCACCCATTGTGCAAGTTCTCCCACTTAAAAATACTGAAAGAGAGGCCTGTAATTTCATCATAGGTATACCTCAACTATGAGAGCTAGGCCACTCCAGGACCTTGAAATGCTTCTTACGAAGCCAGTCCTTTGTTGCCCGGGCGGTGTGTTTTGGTATCATTGTCATGCTGAAAGACCCAGCTACGTTTCATCTTCAATGCCCTTGCTGGTGGAAGGAAGTTTTCACTCAAAATCTCACGATAAATGGCCCCATTCATTCTTTCGTTTACACGGATCAGTCGTCCTGGTCCCTTTGCATAAAAACAGCCCCAAAGCATGATGTTTCCACCCCCATGCTTCACATTAGGTATGGTGTTCTTTGGATGCAACTCAGCATTCTTTTTCCTCCAAACACGACAAGTTGAGTTTTGTGTTCTATTTTGGTTTCATCTGACCAGATACATTGCTCCCATCCTTCTTCTGGATCCTCCAAATGGTCTCTAGCAACTTCATACCTGGCCTGAACATGTACTGTCTTAAGAGCCAAAAGGCGGATACACGTCTGGCACTGCAGTATTTGAGTCCCTGGCGGCGCAGTGTGTTACTGACGGTAGTTTTTGTTACTTTGGTCCCAGCTCTCTGGAGGTCATTCACTAGGTCCCCCCCGTGTGGTTCTGGGATTTTTGCTCAGTTCTTGTGATCATTTTGGCCCCATGGGGTGATATCTTGCGTGGAGCCCCAGATCGAGGGAGATTATCAGTGGTCTTGTATGTCTTCCATTTTCTAATAATTGCTCCCACAGTTGATTTCTTCACACCAACTTGCTTACCTATTGCAGATTCAGTCTTCCCAGCCTGGTGCAGGTCTACAATTTTGTTTCTGGTGTCCTTTGACAGCTCTTTGGTCTTGGCCATGGTGGAGTTTGAGTGTGACTGTTTGAGGTTGTGGACAGGTGTCTTTTATACTGATAACAAGTTCAAACAGATGCCATTAATACAGGTAACAAGTGGAGGACAGAGGAGCCTCTTAAAGAAGAAGTTACAGGTCTGTGAGAGCCAGAAATCTTGCTTGTTTGTAGGTGACCAAATACTTATTTTACAGAGGAATTTACCAATTAATTCTTTAAAAATCCTACAATGTGATCTGGATTTTTTTTCTCATTTTGTCTCTCATAGTTGAGGTATACCTATGATGAAAATTACAGGCCTCTCTCATCTTTTTAAGTGGGAGAACTTGCACAATTGGTGGCTGACTAAATACTTTTTTGCCCCACTGTATGTGATCAAAAGTGACCAGATGTTGACCACATTATTACTGTTTTTACTCTGTTATTAATCAAATAAATGCAGCCTTGTTGAGCACTTCCTTCAAAAACATTAAAGAAAATTATAAACCCCAAACTTTTTGAATGGTAGTGTATATTGAAATTGGACTGTAGATGGTTAGAGATAATTTCCCCATTTCAGATGCCACTGACAATTTCCACCACAATTCTCATGAGCTATGAATGTGGTCTTGTATAGTTTTTGTTCCACTTTGTTGTTTGTCCCTGAATCAAACAGATTTTTTTAAATTATATTGTTCTCCACACATTCAGTTCATTTTTCTCTTATTTTCTGTGTTTCAGCAATGCATTCTACCCAAACATTCAGACTTTTCCTGGCACACACATATGCAATCCACTGTGGGATTTTGCAACCGCTCCCTAGACTTAATGGAAAGCACAACAATGGAAAGTGAGCCACAGTGCCAAGGCAATTAATTCACTTCTGCAGTCCATGGTACCATAATGGTCACATGAGAAGTAGTGAAATTCTTTCAGTGACACTGTGAAACGAATGTCACGGTGGTCTCAGAAGCCTGCGGTTGCTTCATTAAGGCCACATAAAAGAACGTCGAGGTCAGAAACCCGGAAAATATAATAACCACATGTGTGCTTTATGCTGCAGAGTTCACACACCCATTTGCATTTAGTAAGCAATTTAAAATGTGCACATAAACAAAAACAGCCTCGCTTTCATTTCCAATCGCCCTTAATGAAAGAGACATTATTTTGTAATCCAATGAGGAAAATGTGTGATAAATGTGATGGGGCAAAGTAAATGACTACGGTAATTAAATGCGGCAATTACTGTTTTGTACCTGATTCTTAGACAATGCCGTGTGCTCCCTAGTGAAACATGGTGCAATATTGCCCTGTCTTTCTTCCTCTCCCACAGATGACAATGGTATAATAATTACAGAGTGAAAAATAATCTGTCTCTTTTTTTCCACCCTTCCACATCCAGTTTAGCTTGGGGCTGATAATATACTGTACTGGTTTTGAGAGCTATTTGAATATTTCTTTGGCAGGAAATCATATTACAGGGCTATTAAAAAGTAGTTATTTGTACATAAATTCCTAGGGAGTCAGTGGTGGATCTTGGCAGAAGAAGTGTATGCGGCTCGATACAAAGGCAGTTAGGAGATGATATTTCGCCAGCACCGTGTTTATTAAAAAAATAGGCCTGCTCCTTCATCATCCTCTGAGGGAACTGTGTGTCAGCTAGCTCATATTTCATAGCTCATGCTAATGTAATTAGCACTGTCACGCGGGAAGGAAAACGCTCATTACCACTCTTATAAATGTTGATTTCACTGGGTGGCAAAAGACAGCAGCTCTCAGCACTGGAGGTCTTGTTTGGAATTGTGTTTGGTTTCCTGGAAGGTTTTGTTTTACATGTTTTTTGGATTGTCTCTTGCGTCTATACCTTCTATTTTATCCTAGTGGATGTTGCCAGTTTTGTTTTGTTTTGTTTTTGTTATAGTGAATATGAGACATAATGCAAATATCTTAAATAATATAAAAAAACATGAGTATATAATGAATATAGACCAGCTGATGCCATATGCTAATATGGACCATGTATTGAGGTTTCACCCTGTCTGAACTGTTGACTCTGATGAAACCAGATGCTGAAAAGCATGCAGACTTGTTAATTTGGTTCCCAGCTCTCAAAACATCTGCATGGTTTGTATGTCTCCTACATAATGTACAAAAGCAGCAGCTCTTGTGTTTGTTCTCTTAGTGCTATTTTCATCTCCACTCGTGAACCTTTTCCCCCTGATGTGTAGCAATGTGCTTGGGGCATTAAGTTAGTTCAGTCAGCTAGTTTAGTCTCAATTTGGCTGGAGATGAATACTACTACTAATAGTTAACACGGGGCCGTAGCTTGTGCGAGCGACTTGCTATGGACTCACAGAATCTGTTTGGATGAAGCCCACACTTCATCCTAATGCACATTGTATTCAAACACACTCTATCATTCGCGCTAATGGCTCTGTTTACCAGCTAGGATATGACTGCCGATCCCACACACTGTAGCTTCAATTTCAAAACAATAAGAGTTTTTGTTTTACCCTCTCTGTTATTAAATTTCAAATGATTATGCATACGGTTATAGAAAATCCCAAACAACTAGGAATGATTTTGTGGCACTGTATGAAGAACCCTTGAAATTTTCTTTCAAAGGAGACGGCGAAACTTCTTAGATGAGGCTCTAGATCACCATAAGTTGTTATAGGTAAGTATTAAGAGAAGAAATAAATCATTGTAGAACACATACTGTGCTTTTGGCACTAGCATAAATGAATAAAGTAATTGGCCCCACCCCAAAAATCAGTCCCTTATCTTCGTTGTCATGGCGAGTGTGTCAAAACGGCCCGTTGTCTAGACCTGTGGTTTTAAAGGGTGCTGCTCTGCAGTGTCGGCTGCATTTGATTGGACACTTCATTAACGAGCAGTTGGAAAATGGTCTGTACATAGCAGGCAGACAGGAGAGAATGGATAATTACCTCACTCTCCCGGAAGGTTTTCCAGCCTGGTCCTTACACACACTGACAGACCAGAGAGAGAAAAAAAAGACAAAATTGCCTTGAAGCCTCACTTTGAGGTTTAGCCAGCTGTCTGTATTAGTAGAGGTTGTATTGGAGGATAATGATGACAGGACATTTACAGGTCATTCGAACGACCGCCTGAACTGATCTTACAAAGACATATTGTCGTGTTTCACTGCTCTCTTCGATTGCTTGTTTTACCATCCCTTCAGCAATTATTTAGCTGTGTTTTGCATACTTAAGACTGCAGTAAAGATGTGTACAGTTAGGGATTTCAAGATATTTTATTAAGACCACTATAGTCACATCCAGACATTTCATGGACCATCTGCTTGATATTGCACACAAAAATAGCAATACCTGGCTAAAATTGCTTTCTCAAACAGGTGTTTATTAGTCCTCAGAGAAACTAAGTCTTGTGTAGAGGTACCAGGCTGATTAAAATAGCATTTAGGAGGAAGATTTGTCAAAGTTTGTAAATTTAGGACACAAACATTGATATTTGAGACTCTTGGTGAATGGGATATTCTTTATCATACTTCCCAGCGTTGCTGGTAAGCCGAAGATTGGTCAATCAGGTATAAGGTTCTTCTTCAGAAGGACTGTGCTGAATAACCCATATTTATGCTGTTGAACAACGTCTGTGTGAGACTTGTATCCCTTTTTATTTAAGCAGTATCCCTTTTCATGTTTTCTGTTTTAATATCAGTTGTTGTAGAGGGATTGGAAGAAGTTTGGAAAGTGATCTTCCTGCATCCTTACATTGGTCTACAGCTGACTAGTGGATTACTGAGGTAGACTAGTTTATCTTTGTTAACATGGGTATATATAACATTAGTAATATATGACATTGCTTTAAAGGGGATGAATTTTCAGGCTCAACTTCTCAGAGAGGTTTTTACTGTGCTGATGGCATGTTTTACTTTTAGCGTTAGACTGTCAGCACTGAAAACTCTTTCTGAGAATGTGTTCCTAAATTCATCCTTTTTAAAACACAGCCAGCCATCAAAGCACCACTGGTGTAACAAATTCAGTGCTTCAGTAATAAACTTCAAGACAATTACTGTTGGATTTATTATGCATTAAGCATTTGTATGAGGACCATTATAGATTTGTTGCCATAAAAGTTTATTGCTATTTAATCTATTTATTTGTTGAATATCTGTCAGTTTCCTTATTGAAAGGTTGAGTGTTGGATTCATTATGTTTTGGGCTGTTGTGTCTAAGCTTGTTGTGTTTTTGCCATTAAAATTATGTTTTAGGATGTCATTTTTAAAGCAACTTGAGAACTCTGCATTCTACTGTGTTTTGTTATGCTTAAATTTAAAGGGGTCATATGATGCGATTTTAATTTTTTCCTTTCTCTTTGGAGTGTTACAAGCTCTTGGTGCATAAAGAAGATCTGTAAAGTTGCAAAGACCTAAAGTCTCAAATCCAAAGAGATATTTCGTTATACAAGTTAAAGGTCAGGCCACGCCTCCTAAAACGGCTTGTTCTAACACGCCCCCACATATCTACCTCACTATGTGGGAAGATTTGCATAACGCCGCCCAAATGTTCACGCAAAGAAAGAAGGCGTAACTTTTATTCTCGCTGTAGTATTGTTGCCGCTGCCGCAATGTCATGAAGACGCTGTGTGCTTCGTGGTGAAAGCGAAACTACTTTGTGTGTATTCCAAGAGGATGATTACTAGCTTCGTAATGCCTAGAGCTGATCGTTGCGGTCGACTGATGGAATACCTAAACTTAGTGCTGTGGAGCGCGGATCGGATTGCACCGTTTTGTCAACGCTCTTCTCACGGGACCGCTGTTCTCGATCCCGCCGCCTCAGCTCACTCTTGCCCCGTTTCAGCTCACGCTAAGCCGGGGCTTTCGCTCACGCTAGGCCGCTGTGTTTTTCGTTGTGAAAGTGAAACTACTTTGTTTGGTCTTCCAAAAGAGGACGATATCCGCTTCGTCATGCCTAGAGCTGATCTGGCTGGTCGCTGAGGGAATACTTCCACTTAGTGCTTTCGGATCGCCCGGCAATTTATGGAGGACTGGTTACTGACCTGGAGAGTAACCGTTAGACTAAAATCCGGCAGTCTGACTTCCATAAGTACCGTATTCTTTTATCTTTGCCATGATGATTCACAAACGCAGAGTTTGGGCCGTGTGAGTAGTAACTTTGTTTGTCATTTCTCCGATCACAAAATGCAGACATGGTTTTATGTTTACGCGGTGCAATACGCAACGCAACGCGTAAAAATACAGTATAAGTCATTATAATCAGTAATTATGTCCCCACTGGATGCAACAAATGCCTCGTTTAAAATGGATTTTAATGTTTTTGTCTCGTCGCTCCGGACGGGACACGGCATCAGCTGTATGGTGAGGGGCGTAACATTTCCGTCACACTGCTTGAGGTATTCGGCCAATCACAAACGCACTGGGGTAGCTGGCCAATCACAGCACACCTCGCTTTTTAGACAGATGAACTTTGTAAAATTCGACGTGTTTCAGAAAGGCGGGGCATAGAGGAGAAACAATAATGTACAGTATGTGGAAAATAATGTGTGTTTTTTTTACTTTAAACCGCATAAACACATTTCATTACACCAAATACACAAAATAATGTTCTTTTTAGCAGCATCATATGACCCCTTTAAACAAAAAAATTGAGTGAATAGTTGTCTAATTGTTTGGATGGCCAAAATGGATTTTTAAAGTATGTAGTTACACATTTCTACCCTCCTCCATCCAAAGTTCTGTCATATAATAATCAGCTTCAGTTAGTTTTGTAGGAAAGTTACAGCACAAGCCAGGTCTCATGTTCAGTCCTCACATTGCCGACAGTAAGCCAAATATATTCACTTTTATCACTCTTGTGGATTGAAAAAGACCACCAGTCAGTGGCTGGGAATGTGTAACAGGCTATTATAGAGTAAATAAAGGTTTTTAGAGCCATCGCTGTGCCATTTCTGTAGTGTTTGCTGTGTGTTTAAAAGCTACAGAACACGTCCCTCAGGTCTTGTTGCAGAAGCAGAGAAATCATTACATAGGCTATCTGAGCCAGCAGAGCAATGGGAAATTCAAACTACTAACACACAAACACATGTATACACGCCAGACCACCTGCTTCCTTCTCAAGGGTTCTGTTCAACACAGCATGAGGTTAGAACCAGACACACCTGCCTTTGGTGTTCAGAGTAGGGCGGAGGAGTAGGACAAAGAAAGCCGAGCCTGAGGCCTAGTGAGAACAGTGGGGAAATCAGTTGGAGATCCTGTCTCCTTGTGTGAGCACCCGCTGTCACCCTGTAGGCTGGAATCGCAACAGGTTCCTTGTCTCAAACAGGCTCAAACAAACCTGGGGTGTTATGACTAGGGAGAAATTTGACCATATTTAAATGGATAGTTCACCCAAAAATTTAAATTCTGTCATCTTTTACTCACCTTCATGTCGTTCTTAACCCGTAAGACCTTCGTTCATCTTCGGAACACAAATTAAGATATTTTTGATGGAATCTGAGAGCTCTCTGACCCTCCCATAGACAGCAAGGGTCCTTACACTATCAAGGCCCAGAAACATAGCAAGGACATTGGTAAAATAATCCATGTGACATCAGGGGTTCAACTGTAATTTTACATTTTTACGCAATTTACATTCAGTAGATTATCTCCCAAATGGTCGGCTAGGGTAAAGCGGAGGAGACGAATTGTTGAATAAAGTCGTTTTTTTTTTTTTTTTTTGCTCACAAAAAGTATTCTCATAGCTTCGTAAAATTATGGTTGAACCCCTGATGTCACATGGATTATTTTACCGATGTCCTTGCTACATTTCTGGACGTTGATCGTGTAAGGACCCTTGCTGTCTATGGGAGGGTAAGAGAGCTCTCAGAATTCATCAAAATACTTACTTTGTGTTCCGAAGATGAACGGAGGTCCTACGTGTTTAGAACGACATGAGGGTGAGTAAATAATGACGAAATTTAGGGGTGTGAAATTGTTGTGGGGAACTACCCTTTAATGCTGAAATACAACTACATGTTTCAGTAACTATTATTCTGATTTAGGGTGCTTGCTTTTGGTACGGGCCCAAGCTCATTTTACATCACAGTTGAGTTTGTGTGGTTTGGTATGAAAGCAGTTTTTCAAATTCAGATGTGCAGATAAGTGAACCATTAATATTAAAGGGGTCATATGATGATTTTTAAAAAAATTATTTGTGTAATGAAATGTGTTTTTGCGGTTTAAGGTTTAAAAAACACATTATTTTCCATATACTGTACATAATTTTTTCTCCTCTATGCCCCCGCCTTTCTGAAACGCGCCGATTTTTACAAAGCTCATCGGTCTGAAAAGTGAGGGGTGCTGTGATTGGCCAGCTATCCAGTGCAATGTGATTGCTGAATACCTCAAGCGTGTGACGTAAATGTTACGCCCTTACCATACTGTGATGCCGTGTCCAGCTGGAGCGATGAGACATAAACATTAAAACCCATTACAAAGGAGGCATTTGTTTGTTGCATCCAGTGGGGACATAAGTACGGATTATAATGACTTATACTGTCACTTTACTCGTTGCATTGCATCGCGCCGCGTAAACATAAACCATGTCTGCATTTGTGATTGGAGAAAAGACAAACAACAAGCGCTACTCTACACTGCCTAAAACTCGCGTTTGAATCTTCAGTGGCAAATCCTTTAAATATGAAACGTACTTACAGTCGGTTGAGTCAGAACAGCCGGCATTTTAGTCTAACATTACTCTACCAGGATCAGGAAACAGTCCTCCATAAAAAATGTCATATCATAGATTTGCATCATATGATCCCTTTAATATAAAAATTGCATCTTTGCATGCTCTGGTCTCACATACTATAATATAATATAAAGGCAAAACATAGTAGCTACATATTTTTATTTTTTTATTTTTTACTTTATAAATTGTATAAATTTAATTTTATGTTATTAATTGTATTCTTATTAGTATTTATGATCTTTTTTCATGTTGCGACCTCCTGTGGCCTCAATCACAAATTCCCCACAACATAAGCACCCCCCACCCACACCTTTTCCCCGCTCCATAGATAGTTACTGCCATTTGCTTTAATGCATAGTGTAGTGCATTGTAGTGTAGTAAATTGCCTTGTTTTTTGCATTATTTGGCTCTGCTACACTGCATCTGGGACAGACAAACACAAGTGCTGTTCTGTGCATGTGAAGTTTTTTGTGCTAAATTCAACGTGACAGAAACATGAATAAAACAGTGAAGCCGGCATCATCTCATCCTAAATTGTTACCCAGCTACAGTGGTATACAGCCGCTGCCAGTTCAACCAATTGTACTTACGTTGATGTACTGCAGTTCAGACCCAAAAGTATATAGCAAACTCTGGTTTGGATCAAGCAGCGTGTGACATTAAGTGACTTATTGTGGACAGAAGAGGAGATTTTTAGCATTCAGGATAATGTTCAAATTTCCATTGATTTCCTGAACAGTGATGTACTCGCCTGATTTCTATGACAATATTTCCATGTCGTGTGTTAAATCGCGGTAATTAAAATGTCATCAGGGCTTTGTAATATGATTTAGTTCTCAGTCAGCCTCAGGTTCTAAATCTCATGCATTAGTACACAAGCAAATCATCTCAAACACTCAAAAGCGCTGGTCGTTTAATGCTTGACCTAGCGCGGGTGTTTTGGCGGCACTGTCTGTCTATTTACAGATAAATGCTTCTT
Organism: Sinocyclocheilus anophthalmus; assembly: GCA_018155175.1. NCBI lineage: Eukaryota > Metazoa > Chordata > Actinopteri > Cypriniformes > Cyprinidae > Sinocyclocheilus > Sinocyclocheilus anophthalmus. Next base: position 367,859 of record JADLZN010005127.1, read on the forward strand.
CTGGCCCGTGGCTGGTATGGTGTACTGACCTTCCCAGAGACCTGAGGGGCAGGGTGTTCAGAATCAGCGCTGCTGACCAGTGAGGTCACGCTGGTGGGTAAAGCTTGGTGGAGCCATTCCAAACAAACACTCCGACCCTGCCATTCAGTCCTCTACCCGTTTTCTCTGTCCCTTCCTCTCCACTTTGAATCATTCAGCCATTTCAAGGGCCGGTGAATCACATTGTAACTACAGGGAGTGCTGACATTTAAAGAGACTGGATGAGAAGCAATTAGCATGCTTTGCAAAACAATTAGACCACACTGACTACACAGATGATCAAACACTGGCCCCGCAGAGTGTTTACTGAAACAACCATCGCCCACAAGCATAGCTCAATGACCACGCCTGAAGCAATCCACTGCTTCCTCAGCAAAATCCACCTCCTCTCTATCTTAACATGCTCAACATAAAGCAAATATACGTGTTTACGCAAATATACAATATATATATGAGTAAATTGTTGCATGGATGTACTTTTGCGGTGACTGTTTAATGAAAGATACAAATAAATAAAATTAGCCTTTAGAAGGTTACTTCTGATTTGAAAAAGACTTCAGACTGTATTAAACTCCACAGCAAACCTTATATGTGTAAGTAAGAGTTTGACATTATTATGAATTTTGCAGACATTTCTACTCCTTTCACATACAAAAATGTTTAAAGAGATAGACCACCCAAAAATGTAAATAATATTTTTTTTATTCACCTTCATGTTGTTCCAGACCTCTATGGTTTTATTCTGCTAAACACAAAAATATTTCAAAAAATATTTTTTGGAAAATTGTTTTTTTTTTTTCATGAAGGTAGGGTCATTGGTGTTTTGGCACCTTATTGATTTTAAATGTATGGACAAAAACTTTAAAATATTCTTCAAACTATCTTCTTTTGTGTTTCACAGAAGATTGTTGCTACTGTTTGAAAGTTTGGGGTCCATAAAATTTATTTTTTAATGCTTATTTTCACCAGGGTTGTTTATTTGATCATCAGTAAAACAGCAATATTGTGATACTTATATATTTAAATATATATATGTATGTATGTATGTATATATATATATATGTATGTGAAGAGTTAATTTGCAAAAACAGATAATTTTTAAAAAATCATGTTTTTTCATTGTGCATTACAATTAATCTCAATCAAACTGCAGTTGGGTTATTTTGATTAGGTTAAAAAAAAACTAAAAATACAGCTAACTAACACAATAAAATACAATAAAAACATGATAACATAATAAATGTAAGGGAAACAGGTCAATTTAGCTCAAAGGGAATCATTTATGATTTTATAGGGAATTTGGACAGAATCACTGTTTTTACGGCTGATCACTGAGACGGCCAGCGATTCATTGAACGAGCCGTATAACATCAATTCTGCAATGGATATTAATATCCAAAATATAATGAAAACACTATTAATTAGCACAGTAACAAGATCGGCAGTTTAAGACATTAACTTGTAAGCACAAAACACAAGATACTTCTCTTTCAATATAAATAAGGCTTTATTGGAAAAATCTAAGACATATAAACTAATCTAACACAAAAACACACGCACTCACACAAGTCACACAAGTTTGCAGGGAAGGAGAAGAGGAAAAGTGAGGGGGCTGGAAAGAATGAGTTTAAGAGAATGAAAATGTGAAATCCCAAGTTTACAGCAATATGTGCAATTGCATAGACCTGAACAACCATCAATCACTTAATTAAACCTCGAATTGAGTTCCTCAATGAGGTTAAAATTTATATTAAATGCACCAGTTCAGCTTGAATCCGGAGGTACTTGCCTTGCCTGTGTAGGGGGAGTTCCCTTTGTTGTGTCATTGCAGAGAAGGGGGTTTCCCGAGGTTGCTGATTAGCTGGAAGTTCAGTATTCATTCATTTGTCTTGGGAAGCCAGTGGATGGGCGTTGGCGAGAGCAGAGTTGTGGGCTGGTTGGAGTTTTGAGGCGGAAACAGACTCGAGGTGAACTCGGAGACACAGAGTTGCGGCAAAACTTAACTCAGAACAAGAAACTCTCAACGGAAAATAAAATAAATTAAAGTAGAGGAATAGAAGTAACGAGACTAGATGGGTTTTCTCCTCATGGTTTTAGAGGAGCTGCTGGCGTGTAAGCCAGAGCACGCTAAAAGAGCACTAAAAAGCAGTGGCAAAAAGGCAAGGAAAAAAACTAAAAGCAAACTAAAAGCATGACTAAAAGCTAGAAGCATAATTTGATGGTGTCCTGAGTATTTAAACTGGGCTGTTGGAAACATCCCAAATGGTGTCTTGACCAATTATAGCTCGGGGTGTTGCGATGTTTCTCCTCCCAAAACATAAATCAACATGCCATCTTATCAGTCACATGGTCCGAATTTTCCCGCTCTTGCAGAGTATAATTTGGACAATGGTTTCTATAACAAAATTATAATACATTTGACAAAGAATTGATTGATAGAAACGTTTAAAGCATGAATTTTCAAACTCATACATACTAAACATGAATATGAACCCTTAAGCTATTCAATAGTTATTAAAAAGACATACACAATAAGTGATTAGAACATGATAGTCAAATGTGTTGGTTACATACATGATATGGAGTTAAGCAATACTGATATCGTTTATAGTCTTTTTGAGGTAAGTGTGGTGAATCCTACATCGGTAAAGACGTTCTGTGCCATTCTGTAGACATAAGGACATGTTCTGTGAAGACCAGAGAAGTTAAAAGGTCTCCTAAGGAATCTCAGTATGTTTCTTGTCTTCTAGGTGGGGGAAACCACCCACCGCAGTTTCTACTAATGATTTTCCTCATGTGATGGTCATGATATGCTGTGTCTTTGACCATTAATCTTGGTTACTTGCCCCAAATTTGACAATCTCCCTTCTGCGTTGTCAATAAGTGTTCTTTTGTTTAATGTTGCAAGCTGTTCTGTGAAAGAGTTGGTTGGTTAGGCTTGCTTCAGACTAGCTGGCGCTAGGATCTGATTTACGAACATCCTGTTGTCTTGGGCCTGTTTGTGGAATTCGGCTCTTTGGGTTGTTCTTGGTTGTTCTTGATCGAATCTTAAATTGTCACTCTGAAACCCTACATAAAAAACATGATTTTTGAAAATATCTTAAACTGCTTTTGAAATAAACTCTTCATATTATAGATATATATAATATAATAATATATATATATATATATAATTTTATATATATTTTTAGGGGTGGTAAGGTCACAAAATTCACGGTTTGATTTGACACACAGTGGTGTCACGGTTCAGTTCGGTACGTTCGGTACGGTGGTAATTGGTTACGTCGCATTGTTGGAAATATTCCTGTTTAAAACCATGAAGGCGAGCCAATGGATATCACCTAAGCAACGTGCAAATTGGGCAAAGGTATCGATGAAACGTTTTAATCTCCAATCAATTCACTAGCAGAAAGTGAAAGTGAAAAAATGGAATGACGGAAGTAAGAGGAGCTTCTGCATCGACACTGCATATTCTTCTCAGGGGACGAGGAGAAGAATCTACTTTAACATATGATGATAAGGTTATATGGCTACTGTTCATTTACTCCCTTATATTATAATAGTACTAGTGAAAAATGAGGAAGAAACATATTTCGTGGTTTAAACAGGAAGTTTTTGAAAGCTTTGACATAGGCTAAAGCTTCTTATTCATTGATTTTTAGTGATGACTGCAGTGTTATCTTTTAATTTGTAGGCCTATAATTCACGGCACGCAAGTATTTGGTAATTATTGCGGGGCAAAATTAATTGTTGAATATTAGTTTCTAAAAAAGAACTTCATAATAATAGTAAATAGGCTAATAAAAATAAGAATGTTATCAGGCCTACATTACTGTAAATGCCAAAAATTTAATAATGCCAAAAAGTTGAGTGTTTTTGACAATACGCTGGCTTACCGTCGACACCAAGATCATGTCTTCGACGCAGCCCAGCAAGGGCGAGGTTATCGCTGGGCAGACAGATGTTGCCGTTACGTCGTTTGGGCTGCCTTGTGAGCACGTGGCACTGAGAACATTATATTCACACACTAAAAGCCATGTGCTTACCTTTCCAAATGAATGGAGTAGTCCAACGAATCGAATCATTGGTTTGTAATGCGTACGAACCGAAAGCCTGGTACAGAACGGTTCAATACGATTACGTTTATCGTTTCACCCCTATATATATATATATATATCTATATATATATATATATATATATATATGTTATATAAGAATAAAAAATGTTGTATGTAGACAAGTATATGTATATATATACATATATATTATGTTATTTATTCCTGTGTGGGCTAACGCCGAAATTCAGCAGCCCTTTTCGTGATCTCAGTGTCACATGTCATTCTATATGCCTGATTTGGTGCTCAAGAAAAATCTTCTTATTTTCAATGTGGAGAACAGTTGTATTGCTTAGTATTTTGTGGAAACTTACTGACCCAAAGTTTTTGAATAATAGCATCATATTTTTGAGATATTTATTTTGTAAGTGGTCTGGTCTTCCCACCACAATGTTGAAAAGATTGACACAATATACCCTATTGCTTGTTGAGCTCACAGCTAGGACAAAAAATGATTTACATGGAGACTTGAGTGCTTTTAGTGCTTGTTTCATGCCTATTTCAGAGTTATTGCGCAATAGCAAAAATCTACCCATTTGATTTTAAGGGTCACGTAAAACTTTTGTTAAAAACTACTATTTTGTACATCCTAACATTAAAATAGAACCTCTGGGAAATAAAGCTCAAATGCTTTTAAAAATGATGATATGACTCCTAAATGTTTATTAATGAGCTTCTCTCCTCTTTGTTCACAGTGCTGGTATATGGTGAAGTGTGCAGCTGCAGCGGTTAGGAGGAATGCATCATGGAGTTGCTGGTAGGACTGGAGAAAGCTACTGGGATAAGGTACTGGATCAGTGGTGTCATGAGACGCAGACAAAGAATAATAGAATCTGCATAATGTTCCTTCCCCTGTCTCCCTCAGTGCCACACTCTCCCGCCCCACAGGGCATTGTGGGTAATATATAGAGGTGCTCAAGATGCGCTAGGCTCATGTGCTTGTTTATGGTAGAAATAAAGTGCAGTATAAACTGCAAACAAAGCAGCTGGAGAGGCGCTTAATGGCCTCCTCCTCCATCTCCTCTATACTGTCTTCCCTGTCTCTCTCTCTCTAACTCTGTATTTCTCACTCTCTCGCTTTCTCTGCTCGCTTACATCCTCTCTTTCTCTCTCTGTCTTTCTTCTTTTTTAAACAAGAAGCTGGACCACTGAGATCATTTGCTATTTTCTGCTGGTCTCTTGACAACCTGACAGCAAATTACAGAAGCATTTTTTGTCATCGGGTAAAATGTCTCTCAGTGGTCATTTCATTAAAAATTTCTATAAGCAATCCCCACCTGTCTTTGTTTGCATGAGTGTGTGTGCAGGCTTATTGTCATATCTAGAGCCTCATTTGGATCTCATAGTCCCAGACTCCTAACCACTCATGACTATGAAATGGCATACTCAATAGCACTTTTCGTGAGTTTTTCTGCTCACTGTTTTGTACAGTTAGTCAACGGACTTCGTTAAAGTTGACGTGTGTAATTTTTTTGATAGTGAAATATCTTTTCCGTGTTCAGTTTAATGTGTAGAGACAACTCCAAGTAAGCCATTTGTAGGTTGATTTCCTAGAAAAGTGTCAAATGTGTGGCTTTATGGCATTAATTAACATTGCTTTATTCGTTTGAGTCAAGGGAGTCTGTAATAACTGGAGAAAGTTATCCATTAGCATTCCTAGACATCGCAGTGGCAGTTTTCCAGCTGGTGCAAGACTCTCTGAAAGTACACGACTTCTCTATCTTTGCTAATGGAACTTACTCTGAATTTATTGAGTCCAGAGCTGTGAATGCAGTGTGACTAATCACTCAGGAGCCACAGGAAATCATGATGACATCATGATGCCTTCAGTCCCATGGCAATTATCTTGAGCTGTGATGTCGAAGGCAGCTAAAAAACTCAGTTTCACGCTTTTAAGAGCCTTCCAAACAACTGGTAAAAACATAATGTAATTAAATATTTCAGATTTAAGTGTTGCTTGTTACAAAGTCAGGATGCACATCATCTTTTGCATGGCCATTAATGGAGATGGCCATGATAACCAACCAAACCATCAGCCCTTTAAGTGAATGAAAATTCTGTCATTATTTATTCACCAACATACCATCCCTGTATGACTTTCTTTCCTCAGAAGAAGATATTTTGAGAAATGTCTCAGTTTTTTTGTCCATATAATGGAAGTCAGTGGTAACCAAAACTGTTTGGTTAACAGCATTCTTCAAAATATTGTAAAAGAATGGCATTTAGTTTTGGAACAACATGGTGAGTATATGAGAGAATTTACATTTTTGGGTGAACTATTACTTTAGGTTTAACCAATGACAAGTGTTTGGGGTCGGACTATTTGTTTGTCTGCCAACTGACAGAATCAAGGAGCAAATTTTAGTGTAGAATTTAACTATCAAGACTTTTGTGCATGCCTATGCATTTCTCAGGCATTCAGTTTTATGAAATACAGACTGCTCTTTTTTGACTCAAGAATCTCAAGAAATTAAAAAGGTCTTTGATCTTGACCTGGTTCTGGTCTGTATTTATTCCTTGTCATTGCAGTAGATAATCATCAGCCTTGTTCCAATATATTTGTGCGTGGACGTTGTCTCACTTAGACTGATAAGAGAACTCAGTATGAGCTCCTATATTAAGATATAAGCTCATATTGACAACCCAATTATAGAATTTTAATGCTCTTTGACCTTTCAACCATATAAGCAGCCAGTCATTCACCCCATCATGAAAGGTTCAATCAGTGACCCACAACCTTAAATAGACATTGTCAGTCATTAGTTTGAGTCTTAGTTGAACCATTGGAACAGAATTGGTGCAGTGCTGGCATGAACATAGCAGCTTAACATTTGTTGGATCTAAGTATGTAATGAGTTAATCAATTAGAACTGGGCTCAAGGACTACGCTGTCTCATAACAGGGCTTTCACAGCCCAGCTCCCTTTGCTGAGGGAGTTCAGCCCTGATTATTAGAGGGGCTTGGCACTAAAAGACTGGAGCTTACCCGTTCTCTGGATGTAATATTAGGAGCAAGCCACCAGAATGATTTCACATAGCATGGTCTAAATCCCTCATAATTGACTGCAAATCTGAGCACACTATTCTTGAGCATAATCCAGTTTACTCCACTATCTCTCCCTCTCTCTTTTTATAAATGCATGTATAAATATGTGTGTGTGCATATAAGAATGTTTAGATGATAAATGTGTTGATAAACCCAACTTTCTTAGTCTCCGTTTACGTTAAGGCTGCGTGAGTGTATAGCATGCTGATTCATTTTCAACCATGCAAATGAAATTAGACTCCATTAGTCCTGCTCGAGTTAACCTCTATCTTTACAAACATCAGCACATTCATATACTTCACACTAATATAATTCACAAAAATATAAATCTCTGTTCAATTACATTCAGCCTTCCTTTTTTTGTCTCTCCATTGTCTTTCTCCTCTAGTGTGTTTTAGAAATATCACAGAAGCAAGACTGAAAAATACAGCCTATTTAACATCATCTGCCTTTCAGCAAATAAGGTAAAACTGCTGGCCACTTAATTAATATTAATGAGACAACTGTTAGATTTGTCCCTCCCATTTTTCAGATCAATATGAGATCAAAATTTTATTAGCACCTTTGGAAGGCAGTTTGTTCAATCCGATTAGAGGACCCGGAACTAATTATTGTTAAGGATATGTTATGATGTGATGAATGATAATTGCCATCGGCTCTTTAGCAGCCGGCCTTTCTTCCTCTTTTGGCCGTCTGGTTCACTGCTGGATAAGACAAGAGGGCAAAGTCTTTGTGGGATGCAATAAAGATCTCTCCAGTTATCTAGGCTATTTATCACCGGATCGCTCTACACTTTCTGATTTTGATTCTAAATGTTTATGGGTTTCCTTGTTGATACACATTATTTACTTTACCTAGTGGTGCCGATGATATCTGCGTGGTTTTGTGGTATTGTTGTTTGTTTTCACTCAGGCAGTGCCCTTTCCAGCTGAGCTGATTGAATGAAGGGCATTCTTTGAAATTAATGATTGTCTTGTTTGAGTGAAAAGCACTAAATATTCATGAAGTGAGCAAGAGAGAAACAGAGAGATAAAAAAAAAATCGGAGAGTGAGAGGCAGAGAGATACTGAGATAACAGTCAATGTTTGGTCAGAATCAAAATTACTAACACCATATATGCCACATGACCAAAACGTTTGCAGACACCAAACACCATATGTTTTTTGCACATTTCATTTTAAAACGTGAACATTAATAGGAAGTTGTGCACCATTCAGAATTGAATTAAGAATGCCTTTAAACGTCCTATGACGATGACGTTATAAAAAAAGACATTTATTTTGTGTATTTGGTGTAATGAAAGAGACTTTACGGCGGGTTAGGTTCATAAAACAATTATTTCACAACTGTCACATTTTGTTTCTCCTCTATGCCGGCCCTTCTGAAGAAGCTGACGATTTTTCCAAAAGCTAATCGTTCTGAAAGTGCCTGGTTTTCCCACGTGTGCTCTGAGCCAGATATCCAGTGCGTTCCTTGCGGCTGATTGGTCTAGCGCCTGAATACCTCTAGTGCGGTGGAGCGGCTAAGATGGTACGACCTCTTACTCCAGGACTGTGCATGGTGTCCCGCGCGCGAGGAGACACAAAACTTATGTAGTAATAACATTTATAAACTGACTGGCACAGTGTTTGCATCTCTCTGGGGTGGACAGAATTACTGAGTATACTGATCTTATACTGCTCTCTTTTACGCGTGCGTTTGTATCGGACACCAGTTAAATCATAAAAAGTGACGTGTGAGGTGACATGTGGTCACAAATATGGTGACCCATATTGGAATTAGTGCTCTGCAGTGTTATCCCATCCAGAAGAGCAAACACACAGCAGGTGAACACAACACCGTGAACACAACACCGGAGCATGTGGGCAGCCAGTTATGTGCTGACGGCGCCCAAGGGAAGCAGTTGGGGGTTCGTGGGCTCAAAGGCACTCAGCGTGGTATGAAGGGGGGAGAGAGCGTCTGTACCTTCACTCACCAAGACTACAATCCACGCCCGGTTATGAGACTCAAACCAGCAAACCTTTGGGTTACGAGTCGACTCTCTAACCATTAGACCACGACTTCCGCCACGATAACCATTGTCTTCATTTGTGATCGGAGAAATTACAAACAAGAAGCGCTACTCTACACTGCTCAAAACCTGCGTTTGAATCGTCTGTGGCAAATCCTTTAAATATGAAAGCATACTTACATGCTGTGAGTCAGCATTATTTGTCAGAACACCGGCATTGTAGGCTACTCTTCCAGGAAACAGTCCTCCATAAAATGCATTGCAAACATCTGAATATTTGGTTTGAACTGTTCTTGAACAGTGTTGTAAATAAAACTTAACCACCGATTTCTAGTCATGTCCTCTTTTGGAAGACAAAACAAAATAGTTTCGCTTTCACAATGAAACATACAGCGCCTTCACGACATGGTGGCGGTGGCGGCAACAATACTACAGCGAGAATAAAAGTTACACTTCTTTCTTTGCGTGAACATTTGGCGTCGTTATGCAAATCTTCCCACACAGCGAAGTAGACATGTGGGGGCGTCCTGTTTTAAAAAAAGGGTGTAGGAGGGGATTTAGTGGACGAGTCTCAATTTTTTAATATCAACTCAGTATCTTTGGGTTGAGACTTAGTCTTTGCAACTTAGCCGATCTGATCTATTACACAACAGCTTGGAAAAACACTACAAAGACGACCAGAGAAAAATTCGAAATCGCCATCACTAGGCACCCTTTTATAGTTCCAGTTTTAGTTATTCTGGAATTGAAGGAGGATTGGACAACTGGAGCAGAATACCGGATACAGAATGAATTGGATGCAGTTTGAGATTTGAAGAAAGCAATCTAGTATTCTAAATAATTGAAATACAGAAATAACAGAAAAAAAAAAAGCAATGATGGATGGATGTGATAGACAAATTAGAGTGAACATGGGATAGACTGTCTAAAACACCTCTTACAGCCCAAAACATAATTGTTTCATCTTTCTATCACTCTCTGAGGCAGAGAACGCAGAGGAAGTACTCTAAAACTAATCCCTTCCCAATCATCGCTAATTGTCCACGCCTTGATCCTATTCCATCTCTCTCCTGTCAAGCCATCCTGCGTGTAACCCTGCATCCCCCACTTAAATCGTTATTACACATCCCTTCACACTGGTGTTTTTCACTTAACATTTAAACAGGCTCGTATAACCACACTTCTTAATAAACCCACTCTTAACCCAACTCTTTTATGAGAACTCAGAGGTTCCTTCTACCTTTCATTACAAAAAACACTTGAACGAGTTGTGTTCAATCAAGTCTCAGCCTTTCTCACACAGAACAACCTCATCGACAGCAACCAGTCTGGTTTCAGAATTGGGAGATGGCGACAGAATGGACCTGCCAGTGCTTTCAGTGTGTGTGAAGCCCCTAAGACTGGCAAGAGCGGTTTCCAAATCTTCTATACTTATTTTGCTGGATCTGTCTGTTGCTTTTGATATGGTGAACCACCAGATTCTCTTGTCAATCCTATTGGAAAATGGCATCTCAGGGACCGCACGCCAGTGGTTTGAGTCTTACCTCTCAGATAGGTCCTTCAAGGTATCTTGGAGAGGTGAGGTGTCCAAGTCGTAACATATAACTACTGGGGTTCCTCAGGGCTCAGTACTTGTACCACTTCTCTTCTCTGTCTACATAGCATCACTAGATTCTGTCATTCAGAAACATGGCTTTTCATATCAATGCTATGCTGATGACACTCAGCTTTACCTCTCATTCCATCCTGATGATCCATCGATAGCTGCTCGCATCTCAGCTTGTATAAAAGACATTTCTTGTTGGTTGACGGACCATCACCTTCAACTCAACCTGGCTAAGACAGAACTGCTTGTGGTTTCTACAAATCCATCACTTTATCAAAATTTCACTATCCAGTTAGGCTCATCAACCATAACTCCTTCAAAAACAGCTAGAAACCTTGAATTTGTGATTGATGTTAAGCTGAATTTCTCAGACCACATTGCTAAAACTGCCCGGTCCTGCAGATTTGCTTTATACAACATTAGGAAGATCAGGCCCTTTCTTTCAGAACAAGCAACACAACTCCTTGTTCAAGCTCTAGTTCTATCCAGGCTGGACTATTGCAATGCTCTCTTGGCAGGTCTTCCAGCCACTTCTATCAAACCTCTACAATTAATCCAAAATGCCGCTGCAAGTTTAATCTTTAATGAGCCGAAAAGAACGCATGTCACACCTCTGTTCATCAATTTGCAATGGCTACCAGTAGCTGCTCACATAAAATTCAAGGAATTAATGTTTGCCTACAAAACCACCAATGGCTCTGCACCCCTTTACCTAAATTCATTACTTAAGAGTTATGTGCCCTCTAGAAGCTTGAATCTGCAAGTGAACGATGCATTATTGTTCATCCCAAAGAGGCACAAAAATCACTTTCACAGACTTTTACATTAACTGTTCCCTCCTGGTAGAATGACCTGCCCAAATCAATCCGAGCAGCTGAGTCCTTAACCATCTTCAAGAAACAACTAAAAACACATCTGTTCCACCTTTATTTGATCCTCTAACTCTAACACTTTCTATTCTATTTTAATTCTACTTTATCTATATTTATCATCTTTTTTGATTTTTATTCTTATTTAAAAAAACAACAAAAAACAAACACTAGCTTCCTATTTTTTCTATTCTATCTACTTGTATTTCTTTGTGTGTGTGTATATGTGTGTGGCATGGCTAATAAATATATAATATACCCAGTCATATATAAGAATATAATATAATATATATTAAACTTGCTAAGTGAATACTGCGTTAGGGTAGAACCGAGATTGCCATTTGCACAATATTAAAATGTTGCTCTTTTGTAGTTTGACGCTTTCATTGTCGCTTTGGATAAAAGCGTCTGCTAAATGTAAATGTAAATGTAGACAGACAGATTCTCTTTCAAATTCCTGTTCAGTTTCCTGTAGGGTGTGGCCAATTAGATTCAAATTCACATTCATGAATTTAAAAAGATGTCAGTTTGGTTGTCAAACTCAAACACTTTGTGAACATAGCTGCAGCCTAGAAGTTGTATGAAAGAATCTGACTGATTATGTCAAGCTGGTCTGTGATTGGACAGTACTAACTAAATTGTTTCTACCTGTTTCCGATCTCATATGGACTTGAAGACATGAGAGTCTCATTTGCTGAACAAATGGATTATTTTTTGGGCCTAATGAGGCAGCAGGACATACAGAGGAGAGAGCTGCTATACCTGCACAGCATGGACAGTCAGCAGGGGTGGACGAGAGTTTAGCAGTACACACACTGTGCAGAGCAGCTGTCATCACATCCGCACACACACACACACACTTTCATACTGAGGTGTGGCTGCTGAAGTTTGGAGAAAAGAGAGGCAGATGCTGTTGGAAGCGGCGCAGTATGGAGCCCCTTGTTTTTCACACCAGACACACACACACACACACTCACACATACAGCTGGTTGTGTTGGAAGACGTACAGGTTGAATGTGACTTATTATTTATGCAATGCAATTTGTAATCCTCCTCTTTCCTTCTTTCTGTACCTACGGGTGTGCTTACTAAGAAGTTTGGCACTAAATTTTGTACATAAGTAAAATTCCACGTAGCGCCTAAAAGAACTAATCTTCTCCAAGAAAGTTGTGCTTCATCAATTGTCTTGGTCCTTTTTTTTCCGAATGAAAAACTGAATTCAATGATGAACTGCTTTTAACTGAAAATTGAGTGTTTACTATTGTCATTTTGCATTATTGACACTATTTTCCTATTTGATACTGTAAAGCTGATTTGACACAATCTGTATTGTATAAATTGCTATATAAATAAAGGTGACTTGACGTGACTAAAGATTAGAATTAGGGCTGAGTAAAAAATATCGATATCTCGATATTAATCGATTCTCATTTTTACAGAATGATGTCGATTCTTAAATCCCAAGAATTGATTACTCTAGCCTGTTTTCAGTTAATGGACGGGGAAGTTCATTGATAGAGAGTGGAACATCCAAGATATCGCAATATGCATTGTGCTTTGGTACTTTTAATATGAAAAAGTCTCAGATTTAAAATTCTGTCCATTGTATGATGGCGCGGTAGGGGAGTGACAGATCGCTGAGCCGCCTTCAGTTCAACAGACGCAGCAATTTCAGTAGCAACACCCGGCAGACACGTGAATCTGATTCTCTCCGACATTAATACCAGTTTCCAGCACAAAATAAAACATGACCGTAACCATCCCGAAGTAGATAAAAGAAAGAGTACAACTTTTTGAAGTCTGTATCCTGTCTCGTTGAATTACTCAATCAGTGTTTCAGCGGCAACGACGTAATATAAGGCTTTCTTTTGTACAATGTATGTAACGTCACATTTACCTCATAAAAACATATTCAGTGACCATAAACTTATTAGTGAGATAGAAAAATAAACTGTAGGGAGGGGCATTTTGCTAAATATATGCACCGACATATTCATCATAATTTTTACTGTTATTCAATGTTTCATTTATGTTTGAATTAATCCATATAAAGTTGATACCTGACAGGAAACCGTATGTTTATATTTCAAAAAAGCGAATATTATTATGTAATTGTAACTTTATTATTTTTCATTAAGTGTAATTTTAACAAATCAGTCCATTTTAACCCCTTCAGTATTATAGTAATGTAGTAACTGACTCTCATGTATATTTTACAGAATTAGTTGAGAGATTTTTTTCCTTGAGAAAATTTGGCATGTACTTTAATGTATAGATATCGTGTGGAGTGTATGGGGCTCGATATGGAGTTCGAGCGAGGTATTGGTAATCGAATCGCATGCTTGTGAATGAGAATCGAATTGAATTGTGAAATTTGTGTCAAAACCCAGCCCTAATTAGAATGAGATCTGAAGGATAATGTGACACTGAAGTTTGCATTAATGGCTGCTGAAAATTCAGCATTGCCATCACAGGGGGGGGGTGGGGGGGGGGAATATATTTAAAATACATTTAAAGAGTATGGTTGAGTATAAGAGACTTCTTTTAAAAACACACAAAAAAAAAACATTAAAAAATTATTTGTTAATATATGTTGAATTAAAATGTTTATAAATTAGTGTTTTGTATTTTTTGTATTTTAATATTTAATATTTTTCAGTTTAGATTTTTATTTTCAATAAGTCATGATTTATTAAAAATAATAATAGCAATAAAAATTTACTTTAACTGTATAACTCTGAAATTGACAGGTTTTTGATTCAGCATTTTACTTTTTAGATCATAATATTAATATTGTTATCTATTATAACCATGGCTTACTATTCTTCTTTTTTTAGTCTCTTTTTTTCCACTTTCTCGCTCTCTTTCTCTCTTTCTTGCCATTTAGAATGCCTGATGTGCATGTGTGGCTGACAGTGAGCTTTCACACTCCGCTGTCAGAGTGAAGTTATAGGAGAGATGACAGACAGACAGACAGATGCCCAGCGCTCCGCTCTCTTTTGGCATACAGAACAACCACACATCACAGAAAACCATTTAGAAAACGTTTTATTTGCCTTTCCCTCCATTTGACCTACACTATATTCCTAAAAATAAGTGGCCACCAAGACACCTTACCAATACAGTATGTGCTTGTTGAGCTTTAATAGAGAGTCAGTCCACCAAAACAACTACCACTTGATGTGATCAAATATGAATTAAGCTTCATCTCAAACTGTGAAGCTCGGTTGATTGAGATGATTATGTCCTTTCTGATTTTCTCTCTAGTCATCCATCCCTCCTCCATCCTTTTCTCCTGAGTGACAGTCCGATGTTAATCCTCAGGGTCAGGGGGTGGCTCACGCCTCCTTGTTGCCGTTGTCCTTGGCCCTGTTTCTTAATTCATCCAGCACTCATTACACATGCCGCTGTGTGTCTGAGACAAGTGGCCATTTGAAACATGCTGCGGTGAGCACGCCTCAGTGGCCAGCGATAATTAACATCAGCTGGGGCAACAAACATCTATACCTCCTTCTGAGAAATGCGGGATGATGGACGTGACACAAGGAGTGATGATTGAACAGAAGCAGGAAGAGGTTAAAGGGTGGAGCTGAAGAATAAATAAGAATATATGAAGAAGTTGGTTGACCATGGAAGGTGGACATATGAAATATCATCTTTATGGCCCTGAATGTGTCTTCCTTGCTCCTGTCATCATCATAGAATAAGCATAAATCTGTTAGAACTTCCATAGACTACCTACATACAGTAGGTCAGAATGCTTCGCAGAATACAGTGTGAATGTGTTAGCCAGAGGTCACTGCTTGCCAGAACGCTCAACACTTAGCTCTCGCTTCCGGTTTCACAGTCAGGGCAGGTCACCTCTGGCTGCCCACCCATTTTTTCCAGTCTGTGAAAGATCAGCAACCTTTTTGTTTTTCAGTTGCGCTATCTATATTCAAGGTCAGCCTGTCGACTTTGCTTTTTGAAAAGAGGCAGAATTTAAATTTCTGCTTTCATGTCATAAATGGATCAGTGTGGGGCTTTTTTTGTTGTTAAATATTCTTGCATAGCTTCCTGTCCAGCAGGTCGGGTGTTAACTACACAGCTCAAATTGGATTGGATCTAGTGCATTTTAGAAGGAGACGTGTCACTTCTGGGTGGGAAAATTATGGATGCAGCATGTTTTGCCATGTGAAAATATGCATAAATGCTGGCATGTGATTGGCAGAGCTGGTTGGGAGGGATTTACTTGGCTAGGACATATGTACCGTGGACATCTCACGTACAGTATGTATTATTGCACAAGGGTTTGAATCAGGAGTATATCAGAGCAAAAGAGGGTCAGTTTGCATCATATCTGCTGCACTGCTCATGTTTTCTGTTTTCTATCTAAAATAATAACTATATCACTGACCATTTAAAAAAACCTGTTATCATTTATTCACCCTCGTTGCTGTTTTTTGGGTGAATGATTTCTTTAATACAAAAAATGTTTTCACTTGAATCTCTTAACATTTTCAAAATAGCCCATATCTGCTTAATTTATTCCAAACTTCCTCTCTGGCACTCTCTCACTTCTTCCTTTGATATCTTTTTAGTTTTGAGTTCTTTTGTCTTTATCATTTGCTTTTCTGCTGTGGATCTTTTCACAGCAGGAATGATAACAGACAAGCAGGATCTGGAGGCAGATCTCAATCCCGAGTCCAAAGGGTGGAGGAGACGCTGTGATGTGTCCGTGGTTGTGGTGGGCTCACACTGAGCGGGGAGATTGAAGAGGGAGACTCCAGAGCACACTCTCCACGAGTAAGGGAGGAAAGAGGAAAGAGATCTGTGATGTGGTGAGATGAAGGAGAAGGAGGGATAGATGATGTGGTGCAGTGGGTGGGGACGCTCTCGTAAGTTGGATGATCACAGCCACACCGGCCCCCCTTGTCTGCAGCATCACTCCAAAACATCCATAACAGATCAATCCATTACTTACTGAAACACACCGTGACCTGCCTGTGATTTTTGTCTGGCGGTCGAGGCAAGTAAATGTGAGCGTAAAATGAGAGGTAATATTAAATCAACATGATGTGGAAAGGTAATATCTTGTCTTTGGTTCTGTCTTAAGTCAGATTTTGCTCATGTCCAGTTTGTTTTGCTGGGTCACGGCACCAGAAAATCAGCAGCATACAAAACAAATGAATGTAACAAAGAAAAAAATACACAGTAAGAAAACCCCCAACCTTGTGGACCACTGTTGTCCATAGCAACATCCGGATAAACCACATTTCAAGTTTTAATAACACAAGATACTATGGGAGATTTACAAGCAATTTTGTTTCTTCAACTTCAGGCACATTTATGTCTCAGGGTTGTTTTTCCCTGTCTCAGGATTTTTTATTTTATACATTGATTTTTTTTTCTTTTCCTTTTTGTTGTATGACTTACTAGGAATCATTTTACATTTATGTAATTTAGCAGATGATTTTATCTAAATTGAATATAAGTATACATTTGATCAGTTCTCGCTTACCCTGGGAATTAAACCATGACCTTGCTAGCTCCATACTCTACAGTTTGAGCTCAAATGCTTTTTACATGCTTTCATGATTTATATTCCCTATGCTTTTCAAATGCCTTTATGTATAGATTTTGTTTTACCCCTATACCAGGCCCAGTCTTTAAATCCTGAAATATGAAAGTCCATCATGAAAGTTTAATTAATGCAAGTGACTACTAACAAAGAGTGATTTGTGATTTAATTTCCACCACACAGAACAATTTTGTCCCTATATTTTTATTTGTAAACTATATAAAGAAAAATCTCTGTGAAGACTGTGAATAACATATTTCAAGATGGGTCCAATGACCCAAAAGTGCCCATAATTGAATAAATGCCATACTAACAACAAACTTAATTTATTCATTACCTACATGAATAGCTGAGGCCTGTGTGTTTACTTTGAGAGACCCAAATCCCCACCATTCCTGAAACCCAGGGGTAGAACAGCGCAATCATTTTCTAACATAAATTTTCAGCTACAGAAACATATTTGTCTGTCCTCCTCAATGACCTTCTCTCATCAAAAACATGGCAAGAGAGGGAGGGATTGAGAGAATAAGCGCATGTAAAAAACAGTACATTTCTCTCTCTTCTCCACACTGGCCTTGGGCTGTCTCTTCTGTTTGCAGAAGGTCTTGAGCTCGATGAAAAGACCCATTGGCAAATACACCGGCATGCTCCCAGAAGTGCTTGCGTGTCTCTTTTGTGTGTGTGTGTGTATGTTTGAGTGCATGTGTTTGTGTGTGTGCACTGCGCCACATGCCGCCACAGCCTTGTAGCCTTCGCATCAGCCTTCAGGAATGGGATCCTACACGCATTCGCAATACTTTCGCTTTTCTTCCTTTCAAACACGCATTCGCAATACTTTCTCTTTTTTTCCTTTCAAACAAGTGGCAGACTGCTTTAATAAAGACATATGAATTAACTCTGAACTAAGATATGGCTCCACAGTACTGCAATATATTGCATATCCCAGAACGGTCTCCTGACTTGCTGAAACAAACTGCTTAATCCATCCACTGGATGGTTTCCTGGTCTGCCCAAACTGTTTAGACTGGTCTTGTTTGATGGTTTTATAGCGTTTTTCTAATTCAGAGCCCTGTCTTTAAAATATATTTTTATATTTATATAGCTGTTCTTCTCATCATTTTCCATCTTTCTAAACCAGAATTTGCCCTGTTACACTCCATCTCTCTGTCTGCACCTCTGTACTCAGGTTCAGATTTGTCTTTATATGTTACAAAAGAGCGTACAGAATGCCTGTCATTTGAAAGGTTACCTGGCTAATAGAATTGCCCCATATACAGGGACTGGTATACTAGGACAGATTGAGCTTGTCTCCTCGAAAGTGTGGTAAGAATATTTCTAGTCCGTCTGTTTAAATGTTTCAGTTTAATGTGTGATTTTCAGGCAGCAAGGTGCAGAGGGAAAAGATGTAAGACAAGCAACATTGTGAGTATTTGCCCAGCCTTTTTAAAAAGTCATGAAGTCCTGAACTGAAGTATCCATTATTGAAGCACCGGTCCAAATGGCTTCTCATCCCTATGCGCAGATTTTCTCCTCCTTTAAAAACAAAAACAAATACCTCTGGTACACTGCAGTCTAGTGGGAAATGACCTGTGTATGTCTCCTATAGGCTGTCAATACAGAGCATAGTGATTATAGCCCCTGAGATGCCTATGATAAGTGTTTTTCATTTATGTGGTTGGGATATCGATTGTGGAAAATTAGGGTCATGTTGCTGGTGAAATTGGTTATGAGGAAATAAGAGGGAGACATGCAGAATATATTCTAAAATAGAGTATGGTCATTATTGCTATAAACAGCAGCTGGTTGGTAACCAATCATAAATTCAGTAGTAAATATTTAAGTTAATTTAATTTCTGGTAACTCCAGCTGCTTTCAGCATGAGAGCCACAGTGAGACAATTACAGTAGGCTAGGTCGAGAGAAGTGCACATTACAAATACAGTTCACTTAAAACCAACAAGCATAGATAAAAATCGTTCAGTCAAAATTAAAAAAGAAATTTTATACTCAATATATGTATATTTTCTTTGATATTTCAGGCTGCTTTGAGAATCAGGTTGTTCACATAGCAACATGCTGATACCAAACTCTATTGCTGTGTATGGAGTGCTATTTGTATACAGATTTGCTACACTGACACCCTGCCATTATTTCCTGTCATGTTTCTCTTGACCCTAAAAGGCCAAGAAATACAATAAAACCAAAATGCAAGAGGTTCCTGGAGAAATTTCTATTTGGAAAAGTCCAGAGAGCTTAAAATATTTTGTCCTATATACACCCTACAGCATACTGTTATACTATAACATACTGTTCTATTTCCTGCCACAAATGATAAAGTGTTCTGGTATGTAACGCTTAGAAAAAAGTAGTCGAATTCTTTTGGCTTTTTAATAGACACACAATGTCGCACTGTTTAGACACATTCGCCCACTTCCGTTCCGTCAGTACAAACACACTTTTACACCTGCCGAGTGAACACACACAGGAGTGGGACTCACACATGCAGTCTCATACTTTCACATGAGAGTGTGAGAAGCGTCACCATCCGTTTTTCGCACCCTTGTCTTCACACCCCTGTTCAAGGTGTGTTGCAAGTCTTCAGGTACATATCTGATTTTGGGAGGGGACAGTCAATGTTATATTAATAGAATCTTATGAAACATTTACCTATGTTACTTCTAGTTGTATTTACTTGAGATCGTTTTGCAAAAAAAACACTGAACAATGATAGATTATCGTCAGTTGTATCAGGTTTCCATGAACCTGTGAAAATATCACTGTGTCTATAGTCTTATACAGTACGTTTGATTCTTTTAAAGCATAACTTATGGTACTTATTTGACACTTGAAAACAAATCTTTTGATTCTATGAAATGTTTACATTATCATATGTCAATTATGATTACTTGTGTAAGAGTAATGTGAGTGTGACGTGAGAGAGAGAGATTTGTGAAGATTAGAGATAAAGTGAGGGGTAAACTGGGCTGTGTTTTACAGCTTTAAAATAAAGTGTGAGCGCATTCACCATCCTTCCCTCCAAATCGCACACTAACCCTTTCAGGAACACGGAATCGTGTAACACAAAATAATTTTTCTATTTTAATTCATCGCTCTTCGTGTTTACCTCCACTTCCCGTGGTTCAAGGTGAGATTGAGTTGCTATGGTAGCATTGCTGAGATCACTCCACCTCTTTCAGTATTTCAATAATGTTTTCTTGTACTTTTCTACCCGTTTCAAGGGCAGTTCTGTAATAGTGGTATGAGGAAGCGAATGCATCTTGCTTCTACTGCTTGGAGAGAGTTTGAACAGAAATGCTTGTTTTGTCTTTGGGAGAAAGAGAGGAGGAGGTGAGGAGTTGGGGGGGGGGGGTCGCGTTCTCTTCTCTGTCTACTGAATTCATGTTTGTTGTTGTATGAGTGGATGTATAAGTGAGTGGATGAAAAGGTGTCTGTATCTATATATCGTCATATACTGCGATGCATCCTTTCAAACTAAATCACAATCTTTAGCCTTTGCACTTTCCATTCCTTGACTCAAATACATCCGGATGTCAATGTCAGTGGAATGTATTGGTATGTGGACTCTGGTATGTTGATTCTTTCGGATGCTTTGACGGTTGGCATTTAGCTTGCCTTGCTTATAAAGAGATTTTTATGTCTTTTAAAAGAAAGTTAACCCAAAAATTACCTCATCCTCATGTCATTCCAAACCTTCTGTTAAAAAAAAATTATTTCGAGATGTTGATCTTCATGTAGGTTTTATAGGACAGTTCATAGTGACCACTTCTGTTAAAACAACAAGAAGCACCATAAAAGTAGCCCATATGTCTTGTTCTATTTCAAGTCTTCTAAATCTAAAGGATTGCATTGTGTGAGGAACAGATGAAAATTTAAGCCCGTATTCTCTGTAAACCTTCCCCTCCAGTGAGCTGGAAACTCGGGAAAAGCTGCAATTACATCTCTGAGTCAGTGAGTTGAACTACAATTCCTGAATGAATATTTATAACAAATTTGTTAAAAGTAAACGTGTACAATTTGTTAAAAGAACAGTCTCAAAACAACAATTCTTACACTAATACAATTCACAAATTCAGCAATCCAATTTAGCAATCCAAATGTGGTTCTCAAATTGTCATAATGACTTAATGTTATTTCCTCACACAAACCTGAAAAGTGATAGGTAAACTGTGGCCTGTATTTTAGCGGGTTTAAAATAAAGTGAGCATAATCACACACTGAAGCATCACACAAACCTGTCATATGGCTTCAGAAGATTTGGAAAATAGAGCTGTATGTAAAAAACAAAGTTGTATGGACCTCTTTTATAATATTTAGGCCTAATGTTTTTTGTTTTGCTTTTTTTATGTCATTTTTTTAAACATTTTATGGAGAGCTTCATGGCAATTCTTTAGTAATGCATGAAAAAATAGTAAGCAGGTTTGGAACAACACGATGGTGAGTAAGTTCAAACTTCAGATGAACTATTCCTTTAATTATCCATCAGTAGCTGCTGTGTCTTTGGCTCTGAAATGCTTGAGGTAGAATATGCTGTAAATGAGCTTGGCAACAGCAGATTTTTGGCAAATTAAAGCATATATTCTACTCTGAATCAGTTCTGACTGACTGTCTGGGCATGAACTAAACTGATGGACTGGGTCTTTGCTGGCATTGAATGGACTGTTGGTCAGTGTGGGCTGTTCTGAGGTCAGTTGTGTGGGCAGTAGTGTGTAGACTCCCACCAGGCCTGAGATTAATGCTGCTCGTTTTCTCTCCGGAGGAGATTAATGAGGAAACCTCAAACTGTTTGAATCAGAGAGCCAGGGCTCCGCTGAGTTGTATACACACTAGACACACATCTGCTATCTGACATTTGCCCTTTCTCCTTCCTGCTCTCTAAAAGTTTCTTTCTGACATACTGTAGGTGCATGTTGTAGCTTGAATGTATAGCCTATTCTTTAAAATAGAGTTGATTTCTTGATGCCATGCTTTAGTTTTCAGCACAGAATTATTGGTGTTGCTTTTATAATGAATTCGCTGCCTCATGTTGGTCTAACTTTTCATGTTCTGCTGTTATTAATTTGGTTCTAATGGAACTGTGCTGCCAATGCACACTGTGTATTTATGGGCAATTTCAATGGTTCACTGTCTGATATTTTTCAATTATGTTTATTTCCCTGTTATACGCTGTTTCTCAAGGTATCTAGAAGTTCCTCTCTGAACGCTTGAAAATTAATGGAGTGTGCGCTGAACTGATTTAATCTAACATGGTCCTATTATGTGACCCAAGTCATAAGGTTCTGGATATGTTTTCATTGGTTGGGAGGCATATCTGACTGTGAGCGTGTGGTATGTGTGAATCACAGCTTTCTAAGCATTTTAATGGACTAATGACTCAGTGCATCAGGTGTGTGTATGTCCAGGCAGCCTGACCTGAGCGACGCTGAGCAGCTGAGACTCACCTCTCGCCTCCTGCTAGTTCAGCTCTTTCCTGGAGGAAATGCCTGCCTAGCCATGACCTTAAGCAACGCTCCGGAGTAACACCTTAGGCCTGTGCTTGGACAGCTAAACTTTAGGATATTTGGCAGCATTATTGTCATTTGGCTGCTAGATCTGTGTAATGAGTCATGTTATGTTATGAGTTTCAGGCTCATCTTCAGGGTTTGCTCTATCTCCCCAGCTAATTATCTCTCATTCGACCTCCAGATCACCTAGATCATGGAAGCATATGAGAGAATTTAGTTTTAAGTTTTAAGAAGCCAGTACAGAGTTCAGAGACACTAAATCAATCATTTGGACCAGGGTTGTGCATTCAGAAGTGAAGAATACCTTTTGAATTCCAATTGAATTCCTAAATGTGAATTGAATTTGAATTGAGGTGGCAAACGGAATGCCAAATTGTGTTTTAAGGAAGAACAATTCAGATAAAATGTTATACATGTAATTGTTGTGTTGTTTTTGATAATACATTTAATTGTCATCATGTGTAATTTCATTATGAATGTATTTCAAGAAACATTCAAGTTAATTGTATTATTATTAATCAGAAGAAGGACGAGTTTTAAAAATCTAATTATATGGTATATAATTAAAATGTATATTTATTTTATGCAAGTCCATTGCAAATTGTATATTGCATGTGTGATTGTGTAAAATATACAATTGTATATTGTAGCTATATTTAAAAAAAATTATACATATTTATTACGTTTAGGATCATTTGCAATGGGACTCTTTAACAGGTATAATATAATTCTGTTTCAAACTATATATTTTTATTTTATTTTCATATTATATTTTTATTTTATTTTATTTTGTAGAAACACTTTATTTCCCAAATAATCCATTATCCAATTGAGTCAATGACATGAGGCTCAGTCATTAAGTAAGTTCATTTCCTGTTTGCCATTTTCTTGATGTGTTGGACTAATGAAATTCCCTAGTTGTGTGACAATGTTGAATATCTTTTTTTGCTATTGCAATTTAGTAAATTCCTCTTCCTGTCATTCAAATTATAATTATAATTCTTGTTTCAATGTCAGACCTGGCTTTTGGATATTGGCATTTCAAATCAAATTCCAACTCATGAACTGAACAACAGGCATTACATTTCAGAAATTGTGCCAAAACCTGATTTGGACAGAAAAGGATAGGCATTTTTAGAACATTTACAAATTGTTCTCTATTATCAGCGTGTTCGCCATAGGTACAGCAAACTTCTGTGAAGAGATCGACAGCTAGAGCATGAGTGGAGTGTGATGAGAGAGGACTCTGAATTCCCCAAGCTGACGATGTAATAATCCAGCTAACAGGTAAAGGCTGGAGTCTGAGACCGTGTCACACTTCAACACACTCACACACGATTTCATGTTATTAAAGGTGTCACCACGCTCCCCCAGAATTAGGTTGTCAATCATAGTGGCCATCGTCCATGGAGAGAAAAAGATAGAGATGAGTCCATCCACTCTGCCTTTGTCTTCCCACCGTTCAACGTCAGTCTCAATCTATCTGCCACCTTTACATTTCTCTCTTTAAATAGAAAAGAGACAGCGCGCATCCCCACCCCTGCCTCCTTTCCTCTCATCTTTTGCCACCGCCTCATCTCTCTTCGCCTCCTTTTCTTCCCTTCATCTCTTTCTAACCTGCCAAAATATCATAATGCATTTTTATCCTTTTTTGTTTTACTTGCTGTGTCATTGATCAATGCGGCCAAAATGCCAGGCCTCCATCACCGCAACGGAGTGTGATAGTGGAGCTTTGCTGCGGCCCACTGGAGCTGATCTGTTTTATCTCAGCCTCTTGGGCAAAATGTCACTCCAGGAGAGAGAGGCTAAACCAACATATGTCAGCCGCCCTGTCATCCTTGGTTGGGCTGCGGACAAAGAGGGAGGAGGGCGCGCTTTTGACGAGCTGCTTGGTCACGGCTGAACGGTATCTGATGGAGCCATGGTGCAGAATCGGGGTGAACGGAGGTGGTAGTTAGAGAGTACGAGGGTGGATGGGGGCTTGTGCGGAGTCACCGTGTTTGGTGGTCCGTCTGCACAGCGGAAAGCTCTCTGACATTACAATGTCGATTAACCATGACTTGTTGGGTGGGGTGTAGGGGCAAAGAGGAGCAAAAGATCACTGTCTATGCTTGCACAGCCGACATGTGTTTGTGCAACCTTGACCAGATGATCAACTGTGTGATCAGTTCATTCAACATGCATGATTAATAGGGTCATTAATATTGATATAAACTATATTGAACAATTATATCATCATTTACCCCGATTTAGTTTCAAAGACTTCCAGATGTTGTACCATATTGGTTATTAGAGTTTTTTTTATCATATTTGTCGAAATTGGATATTGGAGCTGATATTGGATATATAATTGTGCAGTCTTATTTTCCCTATATTTACATTTAGATTGCTTTTGTAATCTCAAAATAGCAATTTTACATGTACATTATGATGGATGTGATGCCTAAATACACTAGCATTTTTAATGATATGTTTTAATATTGCAGGCTAATAATATTTGAATACTATCCAGTTATCAAGTTATTTGAAAAATATCTAATGAAATGATGATTTTAGATATTTACCATGGGCATTCGTATTTTCCTAGTTTTTACCTTAGATTACCTTTGCTGTCACCTAACACTCACTCACAGTTAATCATAGCACTATGTTAATGTAATCTTTAACAAATCTCAAAATGAATATCCATTTTACATACTGTACATTAGGGGTGTAAGAAAATATCGATACACGTGAGTATCGGGATATTTTGTTTGGCGATACTGTATCGATTCTCAAAAACGGAATATCGATATTTTTTTTAAATCATACAAGATTCATGGCAGTTGTTTCGTTTTGAGTTTATATCCCGACCGCTAGATGGCAGTCTTCATCTCTGAACTTAAACAGTGACAGGAAATACTAGCATTAGGGCATGCCACTAATGTTAGCGTTAATATAGTTTGCTGCTAGTAATGGAGGATGAAAGAATTGTTCCAGTTCCCATTTCGGTGTACAAAGCAGAAGTGTGGCGTCATTTTACCTTTAATCGTCCACCCCCGGGACCCGTTCGCGGGCGCCGCCTGGGGTCGCAGCTGCCGTGTCCCCGTGTGAAGTGCCTTTCACACAGGACGCGGAAAGCGCTGCGCTATGAAACCCATTCGCTATGAAACCCATTCATTTCAATGGCTTGCACCGCGAAAGGGTGGTTTGTTGTTGCGCCGACCAAAGATTTGTGGACGCTCGATGCTCTAACATAGATCGAATGATTATCTTGTATTTAAAGGGGTCGCAAAGCAAACAAGCTTGTTGATCTTGTGCAGGCTGACCACAAGGAGGGTAACGTTATAAGTTAACCTCATTAAATATTTTTGTGGACGAAGTATTAAGATCCTTTAACTAACAGTGTATAAAGCACTAATACCACACTGTAAAAATACTCTGATACAAGTAA
The DNA here is from genome assembly GCA_018155175.1 of Sinocyclocheilus anophthalmus. Classification (NCBI taxonomy): domain Eukaryota; kingdom Metazoa; phylum Chordata; class Actinopteri; order Cypriniformes; family Cyprinidae; genus Sinocyclocheilus; species Sinocyclocheilus anophthalmus. The sequence continues at coordinate 394,058 of JADLZN010005127.1, forward strand.
AAGTCCTGCATTGAAAATGTTACTTAAGTATAATCAGTGAACTGGGACTATTATACTATTATTTATTATATCATTAGTTTATTATTCCTATTACGTTAATGCACATCAGCAACTCACCAGGAACACCAACAATCTCAGACACCTTGCTCCACGCATAATTTTTTTTATTTATGTCCCTGTACGCAAACAGGAACACGTCGTATATTATTGGGAAACCCGCCACAGCAATAATCAACTTCTCCTCCATTTTGCTTGGGAACTAATATTGTCGGAACCAAAGTTTACAGGACTGCATTCTCTGGAATCCTCTCAAGCATTGGACTTCTATGTTCCGATTGGTTGCCGCCAGATGCCGCCGAACCTCGTCATAGCTCATTACCATAAAGTTGACCTGATTTCAACTCTCCTCGATGCCCTCAACGTCCAAGACGTGCCGCGCCGCTGCTCGACACCAGCTCACATTGAAAATTGCCTTGTCCAAATACACACACTTGTGGTCTTTGCACTTGACTGCTTATATGATGTATTTCCTGTATTTGGGTCAAGTGTTCAAGTGAGGATGAAGACCCCAAGTGTAGAAGTTTTTATTACCTGATGGGACACACTTATAGTTTTGTAAAGCGCAAAGTTTACAGAGTTGTTTATTGATTTTCAATACTTTTAATTTTAAACAACGTCTAAATGTCTTTCAGTATTCCCTATAGAGACACAATTTTATTAGTGATAAAAATCAATTGCAATGTACAAAATAATTACTAAGCTTGCAGCAATAAATGTTAGCACTTTGTTTTACTCCAAATTATATGTCTATCGAAGTATAATAAGAGTAACTTTACATTGGAAAGGTTTTTCCGTGCCTCTCGAGCGAACTCTTGGCAAAAAGTCTCACGTTTATTTCCGAAGATCTCATGATGGGATACACTACCCTTGAATACCGATCCTCGAGCGGTATTCGTGATAGTGTGGGTTTAGTGTGCGTTAAGTGCACTGCGCTTTGGTATTTTTAAGACCTGGGACAGTCTTGCGCACTTACTTCCTGTCGGTTAGGGTTAGGGCATTTTGATCTGTCTTTTGTTCAGATCAAAATGTTATGACATTGTATGTTACAATTGTAAACTTAAAATGTGAACCTTTAAAGCAGGGTCTAAAAAAAGATATGGTCTTTTTATAAAATGCATATTATACATTTAACTTAAGGATCCTGCAAGCACTTAAATTTTTCCCCCTTGACTCGTACTGCACAAAAAGTGGTTCAATAATGTTGAATGTTACAGGGACTGATTATTGCAAATACACTGTGTTCTGGTTAAATCATTTTTATTTATTTATTTATTTATTGCGAAGGTTTGCATATGTGGTGTTTCTTTATGACACATCTTTTCCGAAATATATCCTCTATTTCTAAAATAAGAAATATCCCAATATATCGCCTTGCTTACAGTATTGCAACATATCATATCGCAACCCCTGTATCGTGATACGTATCGTATCACCAGAATCTTGCCAATACACAGCCCTACTGTACATTATAATGTTGTGATGCATAAATTCACTTCAAGCATTTTAAATGATTATTTTATTTATTGAGTATTTTTTATATTGTCCAGTTATTGGTTATTAATAAATGTGAATGATATGATTATTTTAGATATTTATTTATAAAATCTTATTTTCTCTATTTTTACCTTTAAATTATCTTTGCCATCATCTAATGCTTACTTAGATGTTAATAATTAAAACACTAATTTAATAAACTGTTAAATGTAATCTTTAGCAATTGTCAAAATTATATCATTTTTACAAAACTTACATTATTATGTTGTTGTGTCTAAATCCACGTGTAGCATATTAACTGATTTATTTTAATATTGTATTATTTTAGTATTATCCAGTTATTGGTTAATAAATATTAATGATATGATGATTTTGGATATTTAATTAGAAATTCATATTTTCCCTATTTTTACATTTAGGGTACCTTTGCCATCATACCATTTTAAATGACCAATGATTTGAATATTGTCCAGTTATTGATAAATATTTATGAGATGACCGCATTAATGGATGAATAGATGAAAGTGCATTGATGCATGTTTCATCCCAGTGCCCCCGTTTGAGTGTGCATAAATGCAAATGAGGTAACAAGTAACAACTATCTTAAATTTAGCCTCTTTCACCTTCTTTCTTCACTATTTTTCCAGCATTCCTCCTCCATCCCAGCTTTTACTTTTCTCACTGTGGAATTATAAGCTTAAGTCAAGACTCATGGTTAAGCCTCTCTATTACAGACAGCACGTCCAACCTGTCTACCAATTTCCACATCACTCTTAAATGTTAGCTGAACATGGGAACTTATGAAGTATATTTAATATCAAATATAATCATTTCACATGTGCAAGTAAGCTGTCTTTTTATGCAATACTTTGGGTATTTTTGACAGAATGTATGTGATATTAGCATTACTCTGGCTTTACAGATATATCATGCGAAATGTGTTGAGCTGAGCACATGCTTTGGCATCGTTTCCCACCCCTCAGCCAAACCCCAGAAGCTGCCTGTTCTCTTACAATACAGCGCAAAACAAATAATTCAGAGCCAAATTAGAATTGAATTTCAATTTGCTGGGAAAACTCTCCAGTCTCCTTTGTCAATACAGGGCAGGTTTCTATTCTCTGTGAAATAGACATTTTGCCAGCCTCCCTTGTCTGGGCTTTGGAGCACAACAATACAGCAGACCCCCTACTCCTCATCTCTTCGTTTTATTGGTGCGTGCAGATGTTCCTCTGTTAATGGAGTCATTCACGTTCTTCATTCTAGAGATCATCTGCTGCTCGGTGCTATTAAGTGTTCTGAGCTGCGTCTGATCCTGTCTACTCCTCTGTTATCTGTAAATGAGAATAAGAAATATCTCACCAACTATGTCGAGTTAGTGCTTGATAAAGAGTTGGATCGTGAGGAGCAGACAGAGGTGACATTAATTCTCACTGCGGTAGACGGCGGGACTCCACCGAGATCAGGTACTGTAGCCATACACGTCTCTGTGCTGGATGCTAATGATAATGCTCCAGTCTTTAGTCAGGCCGTCTATAAAGTCAGTCTGCCTGAAAATTCTCCTCTAGATACTGTAGTGGTGACAGTGAGCGCGACTGATGCTGACGAGGGACAAAATGGAGAAGTGACATATGAATTTGGGCATTTATCTGAATCTGCTAAAGAAACATTTTCATTGGATCGTCAAACTGGACAAATTGCCGTGAAGGGGCGAATAGATTTTGAAGATGAATCAAGGTATGAAATTATTGTTGAGGCTAAGGACGGATATGGTCTTTCCTCGGACTCAAAAATCGTAATAGAAATTACTGACATAAATGACAATGCTCCAATTCTTATAATTAAATCTCTTAACAGTCCTGTTCCTGAGAATGCGTTACCCGGTACAGAGGTTGGCGTCATTAATGTGCAGGACAGAGACTCTGAGAATAACGGACAGGTGCGCTGCTCTATTCAGCAAAACGTCCCATTTAAACTCGTGCCTTCAATCAAGAAATATTATTCCTTGGTGACCACAGGTGAATTAGACCGCGAGCTGCTCTCTGATTATAATATTACAATTACTGCTACTGATGAGGGCTCTCCGCCTTTATCTTCCACTAAGAATATTCACCTGACTGTAGCTGACGTGAATGATAATCCACCTGTATTTCAGGAGCAGAGTTACAGAGCTCATGTGCAAGAAAATAACAAACCGGGCTCCTCTATTTGTTCAGTATCAGCTACAGACCCGGACTGGAGACAGAATGGCACTGTAGTTTATTCTCTGTTGTCCTCTGTTGTCAATGCCGCACCGGTGTCCTCCTTCCTATCCATTAACGGAGACACCGGGGTCATTCATGCCGTGAGGTCGTTTGATTACGAGCAGCTGAAAAGTTTCAAAGTGCTCGTGTTAGCCAGAGATAACGGTTCTCCTCCTCTGAGCAGTAACGTGACCGTGAGTGTCTTCATAACGGATGAGAATGACAACTCCCCTCAGATATTATACCCCTCTCTGGAAGGAAACTCCTTCATGACCGAGATGGTGCCCAAAGCTGCGCAGGCGCGCTCCCTGGTCTCCAAGGTGATCGGCGTAGACGCGGATTCTGGCCAGAACGCGTGGCTCTCGTATCACATTATTAAAGCGACTGATCCGGGACTTTTCACTATCGGTGTCCACAGCGGAGAGATCAGGACGCAGCGGGACATTTCTGAATCTGACAGCATGAAACAGACCCTTATTGTGTCCGTGAGAGATAACGGACAGCCCTCTCTCTCAGCCACGTGCGCATTATATTTACTAATATCAGATAACTTGGCTGAAGTTCCAGAACTGAAAGACATGTCTCGCGACGAAAGCAGCTCCAAACTGACGTTTTATTTGATCATCGCTCTGGTGTCCGTTTCCACTTTCTTCCTAACCTTCATCATCATCATCCTGGCCGTGATGTTTTGTCGCAGGAGAAAGCCCAGACTGTTGTTTGATGGAGCAGTTGCTGTTCCCAGCGCCTATCTCCCTCCCAATTATGCAGATGTGGATGGAGAAGGAACTCTCCGCAGCTCTTACAATTATGACACGTATCTAACCACAGGCTCGCGCACCAGTGACTTCAGTCGTCAGATCTTATAATGAGGGCACACTGACTGCTGACCTGACTCTGAAAAAGACTCAGTCCTCTGTGGATGATCTTGAAGGACTTGATGCGGAAATGAACGATTCGTTTCAGGTAGGACTAATAAAATCGTTTTTTTAAATAATGTGTGTGTTAACAGATTAAATGTGTTTATGTACTAAATCGACTTTCATTGGCAAGACACGCTGTTCTTGTAAAAAGTCTCGTGACACATTTAAGAACTTTGTTTTAGACAAATATTGTAAGGGGCAATTTGGAATCAGAAAGTACTTTGGTATTTTTATCATTTATTTCTAGATGTGTATGGTCATGTTTGAGCAATTATTAGTTAAGCTATCTTTCACAAATTGTTGTTTGGTGAGCTTGCATAGTAATCCATGTCTTTCTTCTGTTAACTAATAGTTCTTAGGGTCATCTTAACGTTACATCCATTTTTGTGTCTCTCTAGTTTCTGTCGTTTGTAATTGAATGATGATTTGCGTTTCTCTCAACGACGCCTCAGTTATGTGAAGTTAACTAAGTGAGTTCAATTCAGATACCAGTAATAATTTGGCCAGCAAAATCTATTAAAACTCAGTTTCAGTCAGATTAGAAATGGCAGCGTATGTTTCTCCTGTTGCTGTCCATGGTGCTGCACTGGTGTGTACTGTTATGTGGATTGTTGCTCCTACATAAGTAAAGTAATCTATATCCTATTTCTTATTTTCGAAATGCTATGAATATTGAGATCATGTTTATATGCTTCCGCTGGGAAATTGGAGAATCGAAATTTGTAGGATGATTAATGATTGGCCTGTTTTTGTGATTGTTTTATTGCTTTGTGGTTTTACGTTTTTAAGTTTGAATTCGATGTATTTTGAATGGAATGGAAAAGTACATGTTTATGGTTCCTTTCTTGTTAATGAAGTAGACCATGACGTATTGCTGCGCTTTCTCTGAGATATGTGTATTTTTATGCTCTGAAAAGTTACATATAGGGTGATTCGCCTTTTTAAATCATTTTATTCTCGATAGTGAGAAGAACATTTAAGTTGGGACCTATTTGTCGTTTATAGTTTTGTTTTATTGTATTTTTCTCAATTTAGTCCTGTGTAACCCCTGTCCTTTCATTAAACGTTTCTGCTTTTGAATTAAGTAAGAAAACTATTTGTGAATTATTCATGTTTGAAATCATTTCTCTTCCGTGGCGCGCTTAAAGATTGACGTTTAGCACTAAGTACTTTTCTGTAAACATTTCGTGGTGCAAGGCGTGCATCAACATGCAAATGGTATCATATTTTCTCCTGTGTCAATTTTTTAAGTCGTGTGATATTTCCAGTTGCACAGTTGCTTTGAAACATTTCAGGTGTGTTAAGTTAGTGTATTTCAGTTTTTTCCCCCTCAGATAATGAGATCTTACTAATTACTTAAGCATAAAATTAATATTTGGTTAATTTTTAGAGCGNTGTTAAATGTAATCTTTAGCTAATCTCAAAATGAATATCCATTTTACATACTGTACATTAGGGGTGTAAGAAAATATCGATACACGTGAGTATCGGGATATTTTGTTTGGCGATACTGTATCGATTCTCAAAAACGGAATATCGATATTTTTTTTTAAATCATACAAGATTCATGGCAGTTGTTTCGTTTTGAGTTTATATCCCGACTGCTAGATGGCAGTCTTCATCTCTGAACTTAAACAGTGACAGGAAATACTAGCATTAGGGCATGCCACTAATGTTAGCGTTAATATAGTTTGCTGCTAGTAATGGAGGATGAAAAGAATTGTTCCAGTTCCCGTTTCGGTGTACAAAGCTGAAGTGTGGCGTCATTTGACCTTTTATCGTCCACCCCCGGGACCGTGGCGCGGGCGCCGCCTTGGTTCTGCAGCTTGCCGTGTCCCGTGTGAAGGGCCTTTCACACCGGACGCGGAAAGCGCTGCGCTATGAAACCCATTCGCTATGAAACCCATTCATTTCAATGGCTTGCACCGCGAAAGGGTGGTTTGTTGTTGCGCCGACCAAAGATTTGTGGACGCTTGATGCTCTAACATAGATCGAATGATTATCTTGTATTTAAAGGGGTCGCAAAGCAAACAAGCTTGTTGATCTTGTGCAGGCTGACCACAAGGAGGGTAACGTTATAAGTTAACCTCATTAAATATTGTTGTGGACGAAGTATTAAGATCCTTTACCTAATAATGTATAAAGCACTAATACCACACTGTAAAAATACTCTGATACAAGTAAAAGTCCTGCATTGAAAATGTTACTTAAGTATAATCAGTGAACTGGGACTATTATACTATTATTTATTATATCATTAGTTTATTATTCCTATTACGTTAATGCACATCAGCAACTCACCAGGAACACCAACAATCTCAGACACCTTGGTCCACGCATCATTTTTTATTTTATTTATGTCCCTGTACGCAAACAGGGACACGTCGTAGATTATTGGGAAACCCGCCACAGCAATAATCAACCTCTCCTCCATTTTGCTTGGGAACTAATGTGGTCGGAAGCAAAGTTTACAGGACTGCGTTCTCTGTAATCCTCTCAAGCGGTGGACTTCTACGTTCCGATTGGTTGCAGCCAAACCGCGTCATAGCTCATTACCATAAAGTTGACCTGATTTCAACTCTCCTCGATGCCCTCAACGTCCAAGACGTGCCGCGCCGCTGCTCGACACCAGCTCACATTGAAAATTGCCGTGTCCAAAATACACACACATGTGGGCGATTGGCCTTGACCACTTCACTACTTATATGACGTATTTCCTGAATTTGGCCCAAGTGTTCAAGTGAGCATGAAGACCACAAGTGTGTGTACAACTTTTCATTACCTGATGGGACACACTTATAGTGTTGTAAAAATACAAGTGTTTATGGAGCTTTATTTTGATTTTCAATACTTGCATTTTAAAATAACTTCTAAATGTCTGTTCATTAGCCCTATATGATTACACAATTTAATTAAGTGATAAAAAGTAGTTGCAAATGTACAAAATAAATATACTAATCTTTGCAGCAATAAAATGTGTAGCACTTTGTTTTACCACCAAATGATATGTAATATTTTATTATTAATAATATTTAACTTACATTGGAAAGGTTTCCGTGACCTCTCGCGCGATCTCGGCAAAAAGTCTCACGATTTATTTCCAGAACATGATGCATGATGGGATACACTAACCCTCGAATAGCGCTCCGGAGCGGTATTGGAGATAGTGTGGGTTTAGTGTGCTTTAAGGGCACTGCGCTTTGGTGTTTTTAAGACCTGGGACAGTCTTGCGCACTTACTTCCTGTCGGTTAGGGTTAGGGCATTTTGATCTGTCTTTTGTTCAGATCAAAATGTTATGACATTGTATGTTACAATTGTAAACTTAAAATGTGAACCTTTAAAAACCTTTAAAGCAGGGTCTAAAAATATACATGGTCTTTTTTTATAAAAATACATATTATACATTTAACTAAAGGATCCTGCAAGCACTTAAATTTTTCCCCCTTGACTCGTACTGCACCAAAAGTGGTTCAATAACGTTGAATGTTACAGGGACTGATTATTGCAGATGCAGATCCTACTGTGTTCTGGTTAAATAATTTTTATTTATTTGATTTATTTAGGTTTGCATTTGGTGGTGTGTTCTTTATGACAGCTTTTCTAAAAATATATCCTATTCCTAAAATAAAAATATCCCAATATATCGCCTTGCTTACAGTATTGCACATATCCTATCGGAAAAAAAAAAAAAAAAAAAAAAAAAAGGAAAAAAAAAAAAAAAAAAAAAAAAAAAAAAAAAAAAAAAAAAAAAAAAAAAAAAAAAAAAAAAAAAAAAAAAAAAAAAAAAAACACCCCTGTATCGTGATACGTATCGTATCACCAGAATCTTGCCAATACACAGCCCTACTGTACATTATAATGTTGTGATGCCTAAATCTACTTGTAGCACTTTAAATAACTAATTTTTATATTGTAGTATTTTTATATTGTCCAGTTATTGGTTATTAATAAATGTGAATGATATGATTATTTTAGATATTTATTTATAAAATCTTATTTTCTCTATTTTTACCTTTAAATTATCTTTGCCATCATCTAATGCTTACTTAGATGTTAATAATTAAAACACTAATTTAATAAACTGTTAAATGTAATCTTTAGCAATTGTCAAAATTATATCATTTTTACAAAACTTACATTATTATGTTGTTGTGTCTAAATCCACGTGTAGCATATTAACTGATTTATTTTAATATTGTATTATTTTAGTATTATCCAGTTATTGGTTAATAAATATTAATGATATGATGATTTTGGATATTTAATTAGAAATTCATATTTTCCCTATTTTTACATTTAGGGTACCTTTGCCATCATACCATTTTAAATGACCAATGATTTGAATATTGTCCAGTTATTGATAAATATTTATGAGATGACCGCATTAATGGATGAATAGATGAAAGTGCATTGATGCATGTTTCATCCCAGTGCCCCCGTTTGAGTGTGCATAAATGCAAATGAGGTAACAAGTAACAACTATCTTAAATTTAGCCTCTTTCACCTTCTTTCTTCACTATTTTTCCAGCATTCCTCCTCCATCCCAGCTTTTACTTTTCTCACTGTGGAATTATAAGCTTAAGTCAAGACTCATGGTTAAGCCTCTCTATTACAGACAGCAAGTCCAACCTGTCTACCAATTTCCACATCACTCTTAAATGTTAGCTGAACATGGGAACTTATGAAGTATATTTAATATCAAATATAATCATTTCACATGTGCAAGTAAGCTGTCTTTTTATGCAATACTTTGGGTATTTTTGACAGAATGTATGTGATATTAGCATTACTCTGGCTTTACAGATATATCATGCGAAATGTGTTGAGCTGAGCACATGCTTTGGCATCGTTTCCCACCCCTCAGCCAAACCCCAGAAGCTGCCTGTTCTCTTACAATACAGCGCAAAACAAATAATTCAGAGCCAAATTAGAATTGAATTTCAATTTGCTGGGAAAACTCTCCAGTCTCCTTTGTCAATACAGGGCAGGTTTCTATTCTCTGTGAAATAGACATTTTGCCAGCCTCCCTTGTCTGGGCTTTGGAGCACAACAATACAGCAGACCCCCTACTCCTCATCTCTTCGTTTTATTGGTGCGTGCAGATGTTCCTCTGTTAATGGAGTCATTCACGTTCTTCATTCTAGAGATCATCTGCTGCTCGGTGCTATTAAGTGTTCTGAGCTGCGTCTGATCCTGTCTACTCCTCTGTTATCTGTAAATGAGAATAAGAAAATATCTCACAATAATTCACTTTTAAGATATCTGTAAGATATCTCACTTGATAAGTAGGCCTTTGATTTGTTTTGTGTTGGCTAATTGTACAAAGTGAATATATTGACCTGATATAGGCATGCGATTATTGCATCTAGCTGCTGCTGATCACAGCGTGAGTATAAGTAGGCAGCAGATGCAGCGCATATTCAGCTTTTCGCTTCGGAGCCGAGCGATCACATCGTTCTGCTCCTGACTACTCTACTGAGAGAAGAAGACTGAACGAGTTCAGCGCGCTCTTAGAGAGCTCTTTGTGTTGGCGGACGGCGCTTCAGCAGTGGTGGTTTCCCGTGTCGAGTGGGTTGCACACATCAGGCTGCACTACCCCCTGTTTGTGTTGCAGATGATCATCTCCCCTGTGCGCCTCAGCACGCTAAAAGAGCTTTTTCCCCTAAAAGAGCAATTTCGGGTGCGTCTTTTTAAAGACGACGTTGCGTGGCAAACTTGACGTTACGTCTTTGTAAAGACGATGTGGGTCTTGCTATAGACAACGTATCACCCGGGCGTTCTGGATGTGGTCGTTACCTGGTCCTGGGTGATGGTCACGATCGCTGCCGTCTCTGCCTGGGCATAAGCACGCTGAGGGGGGGGGGGGGGGGGGGGGGGGGGGGGCTTTCGTGGATGCCTCATGCTCCCATTGCGGGGTAGGACCATCTCGGAGTTGCGGACCGGACTCCATTACCTGCAAAGGGGCGGGGAGAGGGAGGGGGGGGGGGGGAAGTGCCCTGTGCCCTGGGGCCCTAGATCTGGGGTTCCCTCTGGTGGCAGCCGGGGGCGTCCTTTTTCTGGCGGTGGGCGGACTGGTCTTACGGTCACGGTGTGGAATTCCCCTCCGGGGATGCCCAAGCCCGCCGGCACTTCGAAACCAGCGGAGCTCTCAAAAAGAGCAGGCTGGACCCTCCCGGGGGTACCACCTGTTTCTTCGAGGCTCCCCCCGACGATCAGATGTCGATTGCAGCATCGGAGGGTGAGCCAGAGCTTTTTGGAGAGGAAGATTCGGCTGCACTGCTGCCCTCTGGGATTGTAGCAATGCCTGAATCGGATCCAGCAATAATGGCTATGCTTTCCCGGGCCACCGAGAGGGTAGAGCTCGAGTGAAGACTTTCACCGTGCCCTGAGCCCTCAAGGTTGCACGATTGGTTCTCAGAGGGGTCCGCGCTGGTTCTCAGCGCCCCACCTCGGTGCCTTTCTTCCCGGAGGTGCATGAGGAGCTCAACAGGTCGTGGACGGCACCTTTTTACTGCCGGAAACTGATTTGCTGGATCCTCCTCCCTCACCACCCTCGATGGTGGGGCAGCTAAGGGGTTACAAGGGTCCCCCCGGTGGAGCGGCCGGTTGCGATGCAGTTGTGTCCTAATCCCGCCTCCAACCGGCAGGGAGAACCGTTCCTCCCCTCCCCCTGGGCCCCGGGTCCGTAGGTACTCGACTGGCCAGCGATGCCTATACGACCTGTGGAGAAGCTGCCTCCACCTTACACGCTACGGCGTGATTGCAAGTGCACCAGGCCAAGGCACTGAGGGACTTGCACGAGGGTGGTCACGACCCGGAAGTTCGCAGAGAACTCCGCACCGCGGCGGACCTAGCGCCATGAGCGACGAAGGTTACGTTGCGGTCTCTGGGTCGTGCGATGTCCACTATGGTGGTCCGGGAGCGCCATTTCTGGCTGTGACTGGCTGACATGCGCGAGTTGGACAAGACACGATTCTTGAACGCCCTTGTGTCCCAGGCCGGCCTGTCGGTGACACGGTGGAGAACTTGCCCAGTGGTTCTCCGCTGACCAAAGCAGACTGAGGCCATCAGGTACATCCTGCCCCGGCGTGCAGCTGCTGCCGTCGCTGAGGGCGGCCCCCCTGCCACCGCCGAAACAAAAGCAGCGCTCCTGCGGCCTCCAGCAAAACTGCGCCATGGAGCCGGTCGCAGGGCAGCCACCCCACCTGTCCAGGCCCCCGCCAAACCTGGTTGCAAGCGAAAGAGCAGAGGCCCTGAGAGACGGGCGACCCAGAGTTCTTGGATCCTGCTCTTCAGGAGATTGTGACCGCACCACTCCTTCCCCCGGAGGGGGGCCGGGTGGAGAATCTTTTGTTTCTTTTTTTCCACCATTGACCTCTCGGTCGGGGGTACCCAAATTCTTGACAAAGAGCATTCCTCTATTTCTGGGTCCCCTGAGGGGACAGGGGGTTGAGGACGATCTAGTGCGTATCACACTCACCCTCCTCTCTCGCCAGTGAGCAGCAGTGGGCGGATCGGGAGGAAGAACCAACGGACTACCCACGCACCCTCTGCTCGAACGCAGGTCAGTGTTACACACACCAGACCCCGCCTCGGACCGGCTACGTGACGCCCGGGCCGGGCCCTGCGTTTTTCCGCGCTGCCCCACTGCGGGTACGCCTGTAGTTCCGTTGATGCCACTAGCGCGGTGTCTGGGAGCCTGGCTTGAGCTACCCAGCCCGTCTCGATGGCTCCTTCGAACCGTCAGGCTTGGCTATGTGATTCAGTTCACCCGGCGTCGCCCCAAGTTCAGTGGCATCCGCTTCACAACAGTGAAGGCGGCGATGGTCCTGTCTTGCGGGCGGAGGTCGCAGTCCTACTGGCAAAGGATGCGAAAGAGCCGGTCCCTCCAGCCGATATGAAAACGGGGTTTTACAGCTCCTACTTCATTGTACCTAAGAAAGGCGGTGGTTCTGGAAGAAAAAAAAAAAGGGGGGGGGGCGACCAATCTTGGTCCTGCGTGTCTTGAACCGGGCCCTTCACCGGTTACCGTTCAAGATGTTGACGCAGGAACGCATCTTCGGGTGCATCCGTCCCCGAGATTGGTTTGCAGCGGTCGACCTGAAGGACGCGTACTTCATGTGTCGACCCTTCCACACCACAGAACATTGCTGTGGTTCGCATCCGAAGGACAAGCATATCAGTACGAGGTCCTGCTCCGGCTGTCCCTGTTGCCTCGTGTCTTCACCAAGGTCGTGGAGGTAGCCCTCGTTCCATTGAGGGAAGCTGGTATTCGCATTCTCAACTACCTCGACTAAGCAGTCTCAGGATCAGTTGTGCGACCACAGGGACTTGGTGCTTTCACACCTCAACCTGTTGGGCCTTCAGGTCAACTGGGAAAAAACAAACTCTCCCCGACGCAGAGGATCTCTTTTCCCGGTATGGAGGGGACTCGGGGAGCAGGATGGCGGTCCCACTGAAATTTTTTTTCAGAGGCTCCTGGGGCATATGGAAGCTACGGCGGCAGTCACGCTGCTGGGGTTTCTCCATATGAGACCGCTGCAGCACTGGCTCCATGGCCGAGTCCCGAGGTGGGCGTGGCAACGCGGCACCTTCCGGGTCCAAATTACACCGGCCTGCTGCCAAACCTTCACCCCGTGGTCAGACCTTGCGTTCCTCCGGGCAGGAGTGCCCCTGGAGCAGGTCTCCAGGCATTCTGTGGTTTGCACGGATGCCTCAACCACCAGCTGGGGGGCCACGTACAACAGGCTTGCAGTGTCAGGGGTTTGGACGGGGCCCCAACTGCACTAGCTGCCTCGAGTTGCTGGCAGTGCACATTGCCCGGGGCCGTCTCAAGAGCGCTTACGAGGCAAGCATGTACTAGTCCGCACGGACAACACAGCGACCGTTGCGTACATCAACCGACAAGGTGGTCTGCGCTCCCGTCGCTTATCGCAACTCGCCTGCCACCTCCTCCTCTGGAGTCAGAAGCATCTGAGGTCGCTTCGTGCTGTTCACATTTCTGGGCTGCTCAACCGGGCAGCCGATGAGCTGTCCCGAGCTGCGCTCCTGGGAGAATAGCGACTGCATCCCCAGACGGTTCAGCTGGTTTGGGGACGTTTTCGGAGCCGCTCAGGTAGACCTGTTTGCCTCTCCAGAAACCTCTCACTGCCAGTTGTTCTTTGCCCTTACCGAGGGAACACTCGGCACGGACGCACTGGCACACAGCTGGCCGCGGGGCCTTCGCAAGTATGCATTTCCCCCAGTGAGCCTTCTGGCACAGTTGCTGTGCAAGGTCAGGGAGGACGAGGAGCAGGTCCTGCTGGTGGCACCCTATTGGCCTTCCCGGACCTGGTTCCCGGAACTAATGCTCCTCGCGACAGCCCCTCCTTGGCCGATTCCTCTGAGGAAGGATTTACTGACTCAGAGACGGGGCACCCTTTGGCGGAGGTTCTGAGTGGCCTACCCCAAGAGGTAGTTGACACCATCACTTCAGCGAGAGCACCGTCTACGAGACACGCCTACGCTTTGAAGTGGAACCTGTTCGTTGAGTGGTGTTCTTCTCGCCGAGAAGACCCCGAAGATGCCCGATCGTAGTTGTGCTGTCCTTTTTGCAGCAAGGGCTGGAGCGAAGGCTGTCTCCCTCCACCCTGAAAGTTTGTCGCTGCAATTGCTGCTAACCACGACCCCGTAGAAGGGAAGTCATTGGGGAAGCATGACCTGATCATCAGGTTCCTTGGGGGGGCGAGAAGGTTAAATCCTCCACGGCCCCCCTCTATACCTTCTTGGGACCTGACTCTAGTGCTCACGGCGCTACAGCAGGGCCCATTTGAGCCTTTGCAGATGGTTGAGCTGAAGTCCCTCTCAATGAAGACTCTGCTCCTGCTGGCATTGGCCTCCATCAAGAGGGTAGGGGACCTGCATGCATTTTCGGTCAACGATTCGTGCCTAGAGTTCGGGCCGGCTGATTCCCAGGTGACCCTGAGGCCCCGGCCCGGCTATGTGCCCAAGGTTCCCGCTACTCCTTTCAGGGATTAGGTGGTGAACCTCCAAGCGCTGCCCCTCTGAGGCAGACCCAGCCCTGGCTTTGCTCTGTCCCGTCCGAGCCTCAGGAGGCTACGTTGACCGGACGCAAAGCTTCAGGACCTCAGACCAGCTCTTTGTCTGTCACGGAGGCCGGCAGAAGGGGAATGCCGTCTCAAAGCAGAGGATGGCCCACTGGATAGTGGATGCCATCACCCTGGCTTATCAGGCACAGGGTGTGCCCTGCCCGTTCAGGTTGCGAGCTCACTCAACTAGAGGTGTTGCATCCTCCTGGGCGCTGGCTCGTGGCGCCTCGCTGACAGATATCTGTAGGGCTGCGGGCTGGGCGACCCCTAACACATTCGCTAGATTCTATAGCCTTCGTGTGGAGCCGGTATCCTCCTGTGTTCTCACCTCAAACGGGTAGAAGCACTGAGAGCCCCGGCTTCGGGTCGGCTTGCAAAAACCACTCCAGAGAGTCCATATAGTAGACCCTGTTGAGTTCCTCCGTCCCCTCGGCAGCCAGACGTGGCGGAGCGTCCGGCGCCAGGCCTTCACTCGCTGAATCCTCGAGAACCGGTAGAAGGCTGGGTTCCATATGTAAGACCTAAGTGGATCTCATATGTGTAAAGTCCACGGTATAGCCTTGAGCCCGTGTTTGCCCGGCAGAACTTCTTCCATATTCACCTAAGGGATGTCCATATGTGTATTGCTTCCGAAACCTCCTTCGGGAAGTTTGGAGCTTCCGTAACGTCCCTGTCCAAATAGATTGGGTATGTTTTCCCAGTGTTATCCAGTTTTACTCATTGTGTAGTGCCATAGCAGCAGTAGCTGGTCCTCTTGTGAAGAAGCCCTGGCCTACGCCAAAAAGTAGGGGCGCAGGTGGCTTCCACAGGACACTGGAAGGGGCAGTAGCTGTGGCCCTTTGGTAGGATCCCACTTTTCGTCGGTCTCCGACGTGACGTCGAGAGTGACCGACTGAAGGGAACGCTCGGTTACGTATGGTAACCCTCGTTCCCTGAAGTAGGGAACGGAGACATCACGTCCCGTCGCCACAGCTCCTGTACCACCGCTTAGCGGCCGGGTCACCGTCTTGGCTCCTAAGCGAAAAGCTGAATATGCGCTGCATATGCTGCCTACTTATACTCACGCTGTGATCAGCGGCAGCTGGATGCAATAATCGCATGCCAATGTGCATTGGCTCGTTTAGTTTACACTCGAAGTAGATTGGTCCCTCTAAGCGAGATCCCAATTTCGTCAGTCATCCGACGTGACGTCTCCATTCCCTCCTTCATGTAACGAGTGTTACATACGTAACCGAGACGTTTTTTTTATAAGAATATATCAGTGTTTCCCAGTTTTTTTGTCTTATGCACCCCCTAAATTAAATGTAATTAAATTAAATTTTAGGTAAAATAAAATAGTGTTTGGTTTTTATTAAAATAATAAATTTGTGGGTAAAAACAGCAAATGTTATGCTTAGTGACCTCCACAAAAATGTATAAAACCTTCACACATTACCCTTTTTTCTTTTCTTAAAAGGTAAGTTTAAAGGAGTCATATGATGCAATTTAAATTTTTCCTTTCTCTTTGAGTGTTATAAGCTCTTGGTGCATAAGAAGATCTGTAAAGTTGCAAAGACTAAAGTCTCGAAACCAAAGAGATATTCTTTATCAAATTTAAGAGTCAACCATGCCTACCTAAAACGTCTCATTCTAACACGCCCCCACATGTCTACGTTACGATGTTGGAAGATTTGCATAACGCCACCCAAATGTTCACGCAAAGAAAGAAGGCGTAACTTTTATTCTCGCTGTAGTATTGTTGTTGCCGCCGCCGCCATGTCGTGAAGGCGCTGTGTGTTTCTTTGTGAAAGCGAAACTACTTTGTTTGGCCTTCCAAAAGAGACGATATCCGCTTTGTCATGCCTAGGAGCTGATCCTTGCTGGTTGCTGAGGAAATACATCAACATCGCGCTGTGGATTGCCGTATCGGCTTTCACCGTGGACGAAGCGGAGTCCAGCCGGGGTCATCGCTCACTCAGCCCGCCATGTGGTGACGCTGTTGTTTTGTTGTGAAAGTGAAACTACTTAGTTTGGCCTTCCAAAAGAGGAAATCAGTGGTTAAGCTGTATTTACGACACTGTTCCAGAACAGTTCAACCCAAATATTCAGATGTGTGCAGCGCATTTTTATGGAGGACTGTTTACTGATCCATGGGAGAGTAGATACACTGGCCGGTGTCCCTGACATTTTATCCCTACCCGTCAGATTGTACTACCAGGTTTACTGCGTGCATGCGCACATCATTTACTTCCTTTTCTCACGCTGACACAATATTTACTCTATCTGCATTATGTTAAGGGTAGATTTAGGTTGGGGTAGTGTAGACTTACTAAACAAACGAATAGGTAGAACAAATAATTATAGTTGGTTTCCTGTACTGTATCCCTTTCTGTCTACAAGCGCGAATATAACTACGATAATTACTGTATTTGCATTACTGTACGGGTAGGTTTAGGGTTGTGGTAGGTGCAGACGTTAATAAACCATAATTTTACAGGTAGCATTTTTCGTTGTCGAATTGCACTACCCACTGTTTTAATGGGAGGTAGCAAATCTGACGGGTAGCCCAAATCGCAGAACAGAATGGTTTTAATGTTTTTGTCTCGTCGCTCTGGCCGGACACTGCATCAACAGTATGTAAGTATGGTATGGTAAAATTTCTGTCACATGCTTGAGGTATTCAGCCAATCACAACGCACTGGATAGCTGGCCAATCAGAGCACACCTTGCTTTTCAGACTGATGAGCCAAGTCAAGTCAAGTCACCTTTATTTTATATAGCGCTTTTAACAATACAGTTTGTGTTAAAGCAACTGTACAGCATTAATTAGGGAAATAGTGTGTCAATAATGCAAAATCACATTATTAAACACTCATTTTTCAGTTAAAGACATGAATTCAGTGATGTCAACATCCAGCTCAGTTTAAATATATCTTTGCAATCATGTCAACACTATCGCTGGAAATGATGTGTCCCCAACTAAGCAAGCCAAAGGCTACAGTGGCAAGGAACCAAACTCCATCGGTGACAGAATGGAGAAAAAACCTTGGGAGAAACAAGGCTCAGTCAGGGGGCCAGTTCTCCTCTACCAGACGAACCAGCAGTACGGAAAAATCAATTTAAGACGTAATAAAACAGACGATGAATAATATTAACAGCAATTATTATATGATGCAATCAAACTTATAGCAAAATGTGGTAGTTCTGTAAGTTGTTTCAGGGTTGGCATCATCTGAGGTCATCTGAGGGGTTGCATCATCTCTTCTCATGTGTTCTGGGTCCAGACTGAAGCTTGTGTAAATCCTGACATCCCGTGCAAAAAACAGAGAAACAAATACAAACCTAATTAGCGTAGCTGCTGTTCCAACCCAGCAAAATTGATTTGTTTAACCCAAACTAATGAATAATAATGTGCATTTGATCAGATATAACTGCAGTACAAGATTATGAGATGCATTATTTGAATGCTTGGCCAAAGAGATGTGTCTTTAATCTAGATTTAAACAGAGAGAGTGTGTCTGATCCCAGAACATTTATCAGGAAGGCTATTCCAGAGTTTGGAAGCCAAATGCGAAAAAAGCTCTACCTCCTTTAGTGGACTTTGCTTTCCTAGGTACTACCAAAAGTCCAGAGTTTTGCGACCTTGATGGGTGATGGATTGTAGCTTGGTAGAAGACTAGTTAGGTACGCAGAGCTAACCCATTAAGGGCCTTATAGGCAAGTAATAATATTTTGTAACTGATACGGAACTTAATAGGTAGCCAGTGCAGAGACTGTAAAATTGGGGTAATATGATCATATTTCCTTGACCTGGTAAGGACTCTAGCCGCTGCATTTTGGACTACCTGTAGCTTGTTTATTGAAGATGCAGGACATCCAGCTAGCAGTGCATTACAATAGTCCGGTCTAGAGGTCATGAATGCATGAAATAGCTTTTCGGTATCAGAATCAGGTAACATGTTTCGTAACTTGGCATGTTTCTAAGATGGAAGAATGCTGTTTTTTTAACATGGGAAATATGATTTTCAAAAGACAAGTAATATAACACCCAGATTTTTGACTGTAGAGGAAGTAACCGTACATCCATCTAGTTGCAAATTGTAATCCAAGAGATTCGGTGTACTGTCTTTTGGTCCAATAAGTAATATCTCTGTCTTATCCGAATTTAGTAGGAGAAAATTATTGGTCATCCAATCTTTTAAATTTTTAATACACTCTGTTAGCTTAGATAATTAAGTTTCATCTGGTCTTGTTGAGATTTGTAGTTGAGTATCATCAGCATAACAATTGAAGCTAATCCTGTATTTTCTAATAATATTGCCAAGGGGCAACGTGTATATCGAAAATAGGACCTAGGACAGTTCCTTGTGGCACTCCATATTTTACTGTGATAATTGAGATGACTCCCCATTTAAATGAACAAGGTGGTAGCGATCGGACAGGTAGGATCTAAACCATCTTAAAGCCTGCCCTTGAATACCTGTATAGTTTTGTAATCGATCTATGAGTATGTCATGATCTATAGTATCAAACGCAGCACTAAGATCAAGTAAAACTAGCAATGTGATGCAGCCTTGGTCTGACGCAAGAATCAAGTCATTTGTAATTTTAACAAGTGCAGTTGTTGTGCTATGGTGGGGCCTGAAACCTGACTGAAATTCTCCATATACAGTAGATCAATTTTTTGCAGTAAGGAGTACTATTGAGCAGACACAACTTTTTCTAAATTTTAGACATAAAAGGAAGATTTGAGATGGTCTGTAATTTGCCAGTTCACTAGGATCTAGTTGTGGTTTCTTAATAAGAGGCTTAATAACCACCAGCTTGAATGGTTTTGGGACGTGACCTAGAGATAACGATGAGTTAATAATATTGATAAGTGGTTCTTCTGCTACAGGTAACAACTCTTTCAATAATTTAGTGGGTACAGGATCTAACAGGAATGTTGTTGGTTTAGATGCAGTGATAAGTTTATTTAGCTCTTCCTGTCCTATAGCTGTAAGCACTGCAGTTTATCTTTTGGTGTGATGAATGAAGCTAAAGTATTATACGCTGTAGAATCTACATTTGTTATTGTTTTTCTGATGTTATCTATTTTATCAGTGAAGAAATTCATAAAGTCATTACTATTAAACTGTGAGGGAATATTTAGCTCGGATGACATCTGATTATTTGTTAGCCACTGTGCTAAATAAAAACCTTGCATTGTTTTGGTTATTTTCTATTAGTTTGTGGATATGCTCGGCCCTGGCAGCTTTTAGAGCCTGTCTATAGCTGGACATACTGTTTTTCCACGCAATTCTAAAAACTTCCAAGTTAGTTTTTCTCCATTTTCGCTCAAGACTACGAGTTTTTTTCTTTAGAGAATGGGTATTACTTTTGTACCATGGCACAGTAAGTTTTTCTCTATCCTTTTTCAATTTGATGGGGTCAACAGCTTGTAATGTATTAGAGAAGATCGTGCCCATGTTGCTAGTTATTTCGTCTAGTTCATGTGTACTTATGGGTACACAGAGCAGTTGAGATAAATCAGGCAGGTTATTTGTGAATCTGTCTTTGGTGGCTGGAACAATAGTTCTGCCTGGACGATAACGCGGAGCCATATAGTTAATATCAGTAATATGCAGTATGCACGATACAAGTAAATGGTCAGTAACATCATCGCTTTGTGGTACGATATCTATATCAGTAAGATCCATTCCATGCGATATAATTAAATCTAGCATATGATTAAAACAATAACACAAAAAAATGATGAGTGGGCCCAGTGACGTTTTGCTTTACTCCACAAGAGTTTATTAGGTCAGTAAACGCAAGTACTAATGCATCATTTGTATTATCAAACGTGAATATTAACATCTCCGACAATTAGCGCTTTATCAACAGTAACCAATAGGTTTGAGAGGAAATCTGCTAATTCTTTTAGGAATCTGTATACGGCCCTGGTGGTCTATACACAGTAGCCAGAGCAAGAGATAGGAGAGATTTCTTTTGTTTATCTGACAGTGTAACATTAAGCATAATTATTTAGAATGAGTTAAACCTGTATCCCGTTTTCTGAGTAACATTGATAATATCACTTTATATTGTTGCAACACCGCCGCCACGGCCAGTCTGACGGGTCTCATGCTTATAATAGTAGCTTGGTGGAGTAGACTCATTTTAGACCAATATAATCATTAGGTTTCAGTCAAGCAGAGTACATCAAAACGATTATCTGTGATCATTTCCTTTACAATAACTGCTTTGGGTGAGAGTGTTCTAATGTTTAGGAGCCCAAACTTTTTAAAAATTGTTTTTGTTCATTTATTTAAATTTTTTCTGGTTTAATCACGATCAGATTTTTTCTAGATCCTGCATTAAATTTATATTTTGACCTCACTATTCGGGGAACAGACACAGTCTTTATAGATTGTACAGCGCAAGTACTTCTATCATTTAAGCGGGTAGAACACAAGTCATCAGGGCAGTTATTTGAGATTTGACTTACTAGTCATATGGAGCGTAGCGTCCTGAAGATGTTGTCCGAAAGGAGTTCCGCTACGACTCTGCTGGGGTGCAGGCCATCAACGCGAAAAAGCCTAGGACGCTCCCAGAAAAGATTCCATTTATTAACAAAGAGCAGTTTCTGTTTTTTACACCATGACAATAACTATTCATTTAAAGCAAAAAGCCTACTGAACTTTTCATGTCCTCGTCGATACGTGGGAAGCGGTCCTGACACGATGATCGTCGTCGCGGGCGATGTGCGGCGCACCGTCTCGATCAGGCTCCTGAAGTCCCTCTTCAGCGTCTCCGTCTGCCGCAGCTTGGTGTCGTTAGCCCCCGCGTGAAGCACGACCGCTCCGGGGCTCTCGTCGCCCTTCAGGATCGCGGGTATCTGCGCAGAAACATCGAGAACACGAGCACCAGGGAAACAGTGAGTGTGCACTTTACCTTCAGCTAACGTAGCACGGACGTGCCGGACGATGGAGTCTCCGATGATCACTGCGTCGCGTTCCGTCTCGCGGAGGGGAGCGAAGCGGTTCCGGGTGGAGATCTCGAAGACCGGAGGCGGAGAGGTCGTCGCCCGGGACCTGGCTCGCGTCTTCCGCTGCGGGTGCACCCAGGGTCCGTGGTGTCCCGGCGCCGGAGTGAAGGACATCTGGGAAGATCGCGTCCTGGGTGCACCGGGCCTGTGCAGAGAAACACACGGAGTAGAGGTGGTGGGAGAGTTAGCAGCGTGCTGTATACTTACCTCGGACTTGTGAGCGTCAGCCTGGGATGTTTCCAGCGCGGCTCTCCGCGCTCTCAGCTGGGTCTGCTTCTCCACCAGGTCGTGGATCTGCTTCTCCATGGCCTCCAGCTCGACCTGCACCAAGTGCAGCTCGAACGTGTCCTCACCTGCACTCAAAGGTAGACACACATCCGCCATTAAAGCAAGTAACAGTGAGTAAAACAATGGTAATGTGTGTGAATAGAGTATTAGTAATGTAAGCGAGATTAGCGTCAACCACGCTGGCGATGCTAGCGGGCTATATGCTAATAGCGGACTCGGGAAATCAAAATAGAACTAGTGATAACAAGGCGCTCTGATTGTTTTTGTTGTAGAATACGATAGGGGATATATTCACACGTTATAGAACTGAAAAAGGATGTTGTATAAAATTGATTTTAAGATAAAAACTTATACTACAAAGAATTACTTTACGTAGCTCAAACTCAAACCACACGGCAGCAACAAAACCTTTTCAGAAAGGCGGGGCATAGAGGAGAAACAATAATGTACAGTATGTGGAATTGTGTTTTTTTAACCTTAAACCACATAAACACATTTCATTACACAAAATAATGATCTTTTTAGCAACATCATATGAACCCTTTAAAAAAATATTGCTTACTTCGTTTAGTTTTAGTTTTATGTATTTAACAAGCTAAAAAAACTTGCTTCACTGTCCCTTGAGTTATGTGATTTGTTATTACATTATATTTGTTATATATATATTTTTTTAAAGCAGCAGTGATATGGCTATTTCTCCTTTCCCTTTTCTGTCACTATTTTCCCCCACCTCTCTGTCCCCTCCCTCCCTATTTGTCTCTGTCTAACTCGAAAAAGGTGTTCTGATGGATTAGGGGTATTTTCCTCTTTATTTTGCAGTATGTTGTGACCCTGGCTGTGTGACAGGCCTCCTATATCTCCAGTCCTAGGGGGATTTTTTTCTCCACACGGCCCACTGCTCCCAGATGAAGATGTATCACAGGTGACCCATTAACTGATGGGCACATTCTACAAATGCAAGTGTAACTCCTTAATGTTTTACCACTGTCACCACTGAATGAGGTACTTGCTTTTGTGTGTGTGTGTGTGTGTGTTCACCGTTCTTTTCCTTCTGTGAGTCTGAATGTATCAATGCAGGCTGAAAACGTCAGCAAGAGGAGATACAAATAACCTCAAAATGAAGCTTAAATCAGCTTGTTTTAGTATGTAATATTACTGAATTTATATGATTATACACCAATGAAAGTAAATTTTAAAGGGATAGTTAATTCAGAAATTAACATTCTGCCATCATTTTCACACCCTCATGTCATTTAAAAACCTGTATGACAAAGAATTGTAATTGGGAACAAATCGTTCAAAGTAGTTTTGCCAGATATTTGACTAAAAAGAATAATTAATCTCTATTAAATGGACAGGATCATGCCATAGAAACCTAGAGCAGATATCAAAAGGTTGGCATTAAACATCCATTTTTGGCAATCCATTTAAAAGGAGACAACACTACTGACAACATTACTAGATACTGTGAAATATTAATAACGACTTCAATTTCAGTGTGCTCCTCACAAATCATATCATACTGTATGTCTTGGCTTCAGTAGACTTGAATTATAAGGAGTATTATACTATAATAGTGTATGTATGATGATATTGAGCACTTTTATGGTGCTGTTTGGATGGTTAAAGCTTTAGACCACATTCATTTCTAATTAAATGCAAAATAGTGTTTTTCTATTAATAATTTCTGTTAATAATAATTTCTAATAATTTCTACAGAAGAAAGTATTACAGGTTTGGAAAAACGTGAGGTTGAATAATTGATGAAGAATTCAAAATTTTTGGAAGGGAGGGAGGTGAACTATCCATTTAAGGGTCAGATCAGGTAGAAGTAGTTAACAACTGCACATTTTCACTTTTTATAGTGTTTGTGCTTTGTGTGCCAGGGTGTGTGTGTATAAAGTTGTGTGTGTGTGTGTGTGTGAAAGGGAGTTTTCAAGGGTGTGCACATTTCTTCTCACTAACTAAAGCGGCATGTTTTGTCATTTAGTTTGGACAGAGCCCACCTGATAAGCGTTCGCTGAGAGAGCGAGAGCTACAGGCTGGGACACAGAGACAGCCTCATGTTGTTGGCCTAATTAGGCTGCTGGTGGTGTTATAGGGGAGAGGCCACTGAATCAGGCAAGCGCTGTCTACCCACGGCCCCAGTGGAGTCATGGATAAGCCAGCCCGTGCCACGCTCTACCCTGACATTTAGGAGAGATATGGAGTCTAATTTGTGCCTTGTGTTGCTCCTCAAGTGTGCTCTGTACTAGCCTAGTCTACACATCTCACACACACACACTGGCACAGAAAGAACACCAAGGTGATTTGGGGGCAGCAGTGTGTGTGTGAAGTGTGAGGGCCAATTTTTTGATATTAACATCTGTTTGGGGCAATGAATTTAAAGTGAGACGACACTAGATACAGATGTAAACAGTATCTGAAATGTTTTCCACTTCAGTCACATTTGAAAGGTGTCAAGAATGCATATGACCACACTGCATTTGTAGCATAAATGTTCATCTGTCCTGATGCAACCAAAGTAGTCCGATAATCGAACGAAGCAGTTTAATGTGTCCATTATTTTTAGTGAATCAGTCGCAACCAGTGTACAAATTACTCTTATGAGTCGGTTCTTTTTAGTGAGTCAAACACATACTTTGCAAAGCAGTGAGACCCGATTCCTGCACAAATTACTCTTATTAATTATTTTTATTGAATCAAGTACATACATTACAACCAGTGTGAGCCGAAATCCTGAATGAATAACACGTCTGAGCTGGTTCTTTTTGAAGGAATGGACTTGGAGAATTCAATCAGCATAGTTACTGACTTGTTGATTATATGATAAAGTGCAGCTAAAGGTCATATAGAGTTTTGTCTGCAGTATTTTATAAAAATAAATGTAATACTGTATATTAACATTTAACTGTATATTACCCGCATATTACCATTTTGTTTATGTTGTTTTATATATAGTCAAGCCAAGTATTGGATTGCATTTATGGTGCCTTTAAAAATAATTTTGCTGTTTTTTAATCATTTATTTTTTTATCATCCCACAATTTTCCCCCATTATGAGTTTTGTCTGTTGTATTTTATAAAAATAACTGTAATATATTACCACGTTCAGTTTATTTTGTTTAATATATATTTAAAGCCAAGTATTGGATTGCATTTATGCTGCCTTTAAAAAGAATGTAGCAAATTTTTATTAAATATTATTTATTTATTTTTTAATTATCCCACAATTTTACCTTGGCATTATACCATCAAACAGTATTGTTTTGATGCAGATCCTAAACGGACCAAACTAAGGGAGAAAACGCATCAAGATATATACAAACAAGATATCCTAAAAGAATCAAATAACTGAGCAAATGCCCCAAAAAAACTGAATAGTGCAAATCTTGCGGGTCGGTTTTAAGTGCTACATTGTTCTGAGAAACCGCATGCAAAAGTGGCACAGCCGTTTTACTGAATTCACCCCTGAGAGTCTGTGATCTTACAAATTACCCTACTATGTCAGCTTTGGGCTTCGTTATATTTCTGTATCATCTCCCTACACACACATACGTATTGGCACACGTACCTCAAACTAAAACCTCTGTCTCCGTCATTCACGACTCTTTGTTCTGTACACATGCTTTTGTCTGTTCTCATTAAAAGTGATGCCTTCACATCACGCTCTACTGTCATATTAGTAAAATATTAATGATGCGGATCTGTCTGTTGTTCCCTTGGCTGTTTCTGCGTGTTTGCGGCTCCTCTGTTGTCAGATGCAGGAAACGCTGTTGTTATTGTGCAGTAAGTGTTAGTTTGGCATCCAACCTGAAGAAAAGCGTGAAGTAATGGGGTCGAATCAGAAAAAGAGAAGCAGCCCGGCCCCTTAGAAGGAGAGTGTGTGGGTTTTTGTTAGGTTTGGGTGGACTTGATAGAAGAAATGCTGGCAGACATTTAAAGAGAGGGGTGTGTTTGAAAAGTGTGGGAAGCTTTTTTAAGGGACAAAAAGTGGGAAATCTTCAGGAAGGAAAGGAAGTTGTTATTAAAGTGTGAAATGTGACTTGAAGGAAGAGGCGTCTCTTTTG
Organism: Sinocyclocheilus anophthalmus; assembly: GCA_018155175.1. NCBI lineage: Eukaryota > Metazoa > Chordata > Actinopteri > Cypriniformes > Cyprinidae > Sinocyclocheilus > Sinocyclocheilus anophthalmus. The sequence continues at coordinate 420,228 of JADLZN010005127.1, forward strand.
TTGTGTTGTATGCTTTTGTTGGAGATTTTGACCCAATGTAGAATCTGATCTCTTAATTAATTTTGTTCACATTCACTGCTATTGTTTCATGCCTTGTAACAAATGTTGTGGGTATAAAATGTTTCATCCAACCTTGAATGCCAAGGCATTTACAGTTCTTTGAGAATAGCACAGTCACTGAGGAAAATACAATAATCATCATTGAGGAAAAAGAGTGTTTTTTTTTTTACCAGGAAAGGAGTTGTTTTGATGGACAAATTTGTTTTTATTGTCTTTTATAACAAGAATCTTTTATTTAAACCCATAAATATGCAGATCCTATTGTAAATAGTGAAAAATCACTGTTGTTCCACTATTACCCCTTAGCAACTTATATATAGCTCTATATATGACTATTGCACTTGTCCACTGTTAATGCCTATGAGCAATCGCTCAAAAGTTTTACATCACCTGCTTGACTTCTCAGAGTTTCCAGAAACCTTGTAGCTTGCAATGCATAACATCTACAGCTACTGGTATGTGTTGTACACTGTAACACTACTTCAGATCTAGCCTCATCAAACTTTCCTCTCATTTTTGTGCATCAGAGAATCTGAAATCAAACAGAAATGTCAATGGAAAATGTATATAAAAGATTTTCTTTATATGTCCTTGGAGTGCCTTCAGTTTTGTATAGTCAGGCCTTTTCACACTCAGACCAGTAGAATAGCACACACCCACACACAACCCACTCACACACGCTACGTGAAAAGAGCTCTGACCTTGTCCACCTTGCCCTCAATACACGTCTGTATTTCGGAAAGTAATTTCAGTTTGAACTTCATCTGCATAAGATGTGTATGGTAATGTACGCTGAGGTAAAATATCCACATTTAGGAGGATATTTCAAGATGTCTGTCTCTTTTTTTCTTTTTATTAAGGGAGACATGAATATTTTTCCATGTGTCATTCAACGATACAGACACACGTGTGTGCATCTTTGCGTGTGTGTGATCTAAGTTATTGCATTATTGCACAGTGTTGCCAACACACCCAGGGAATAGAATGATCAAGGAAAACAAGGCCTTTCTTTATGGCTCACTCTGTCTTTATTGTGGTTATTGTTTGTGCTCCAGTGGGGCTGAAACACTTCAGCCTTGTCAATTAAAACTCCCTGTCACCCCAACACAGATAAAATACTGCCACCTCTGAAGGCCATGCATTGCATTCACTTCTACAGGCATTTGTAAAGTGAATTTATTTATTTAATTTATTTATATTTATGTATTTAGCAGATGCTTTTATCCAAAGCGACTTACAGTGCATTCATCCTATGCATTTTTTACCGTATGTGTGTTCCCTGGGAATCGAACCCACAACCTTTTGCGCTGCTAATGCAATGCTCTACCACTGAGCCACAGGAACACTTTGATATATGTCAGAGTTTGAAAAAGAGTCTGCTATAGCATGTACAACATGGTCTAGTTTAATTTAGAATTCCTATTATACAACATTAATATTGGATGACAATATTGCAGTGTTTTATTTGATATGCATTTACATTTACATTCTTTCTTACCAAAGTAACTTACAAATACATGCCCCAGAAGAATTTTTATTGCTTGTGTAATAGGTTGCACTGTTACAGCTCAGGAGAATTGTTGGCATCCTCAGTTATGTTTCATATAAGTTTCAGATGTTTCTCTTTAAAATTGAGATACAGCTGACACAGTTGTCAACATACAGCATCTTTGAATGACTGCATTGATTAAATCATATGATTGATTGATTGATTTTTTTAATCTTGACAAATCTGTCCTCAATTTAAAACTCAAGATGAGACATGTGAGATATGTTTTATATTATAGGGTTCTTCAACAACGGTCTTGGAGTTCCAGTGTCCTGCTGAGTTTAACTTACAAACACACATTACTCAAGGTGTTCAGAATTACTTGGAAAAATATGTACAGGTGTGTTTAACAGGGATTGGTCTAAACTAAAGTCAGTAGGGCACTTGCCATTCAGGATTGGAGTTGGCTGCTTTATTTAAATCCCATTGCTTTCTGTGAGAAACAGCTGAGAATCTAGGATGTATTTCTTTCCAGTGGAATGTTATTTTATGTTTGTGGTTATATTTAATGGGGTATCTAGGATAAAACTTTTGTGCTAACTAAGACAAATCATTTTGCTACAACCATAGTCCAGTTATACAAGATACCAAATCTAGTTTTTAGATTCCTGTATCATGACCTGCCCATAAAACAATACATTGTGCATCTTTAACAAGTTATGCTATGTATTTTATATATATTTCATGGTGTTTAGAGTCTGTTAAAGCTGTGAATTGGATTTATCGGTATGCTATTGTGAATAGTTCTAAGTCCTACAAGGTAATTTTGCAAACACAGTAGCAGCAGTATTTTATACTGTACAGTTAGTGTGGAGCGACATGCGTTTTCTTTTATGAATGTGTATAAGAGCATTTGAGTGATGACGAAAGTGCATTCCTCAACAGAGCACCTTAAAGAGAGATAAAGGATATAAAGAAAGCAAGACACACACACACACACACACACACACACTTCAAGGTCTCTTCTTACCATTATGATTTATCCCAGGACGCATAGTACAATATCGCTCTCGGGGCCACTGGAAAAGAACAAATTGAGAAGAAAGACGAGATTTGGTGTGGTGGGCCACAGGGTGAGGGGGGATGGGTCTTCTGGTGTCAATATATCACCCCCATTGTTGAGTTGATGCCAATATATCACCGTTATTCGATGGGAAAATAGAATTATGAGTATAAAGGGAAGGAAAAAGATGGAATAGTTATGAATAAAAAACATCAACTACAGGTTTCTCATAAATATCAATCTATAGACTTTGAAGAAAATATCAGACATTCTAAAGGAATATTTTCAACATGAAAATTGTCATCATTTACTCACCCTCATGTCTTTCCAACTTGAATTTTGTCTAAACAATTAAAGTTAATAGGGTCCAACTTTGTTTTAGACCCACTGCCTTCTATATTTTTTCTCAAATGAAAAAAAGAAAGTCATACAGGTTTGAAACGACATGACGGTGAGTAAATGATGACAGAACTTTCATTTTTGGGTGAAATGTACCTTAATGTTGATGCAATGATCCAGTTTTTTTTTAATTTTTGGAGTTTTGATCTGGCTCAGTCCTGGCCTGATGAATGCATCATGTCAAACGCTAGGCAGACTCTTCCGAGCTCCGGCAAACTCCATCCCTCTCTCGGCCCCCCCCCACTCACATAAACAGGTGTGCTGGACTGCGGCACTGGATCTATCACACACACCGTGACAGACCTCTCCCCAGTGCCCTCCTCTTCCCACCATCTCAAGATAGCTAACTTCATAATGTAGCTTTAATAAACAGACTGTTTGTCTGTTGTTCACGAATGACGCCATTAACTATTAGGAAAATGAGCGTGTGATTAACGTATGCAGTTATTTTGTCGCTCCCATTCACCACGTTAAGAAAGATGCAGTGAATAGTGGCAGATGCCATATGGCCCAAAGGCTGCTTTTATTATCTTATCAGGTTGTGTGTATGTGAGTAAGCTAGCGTGTTATTGTGAGTGAGTGAGATGAGACAGGATTCTGTGTATATATACCATAAAATGAATGCATGCTTGGAAGATCATTTTAGCGATTCCAGTGTTCAAACACATTCATTCTCTGTTTGTCATTTCAATCTATATCTTATCTTCCGAGTGGAATACAGTTGCCTTTGTAGGGTATTCAGATAGATATTGCTGCTGAAAGGGACATACAAATATAATTTTGCTGTTTGTTTAATGTACTTCTGGGTTTTAGCCTGCCTGAGGATATTATCTACTACAAATAGCTGTCATTCATGGCACATGAACGTAAGAACGCGACTGCTTCAGGCTTTTTATTGCTCTCTCACACACTCTTTCCCGTTTTCATTTTTCTTTCATTTATGTTCTCATCTTCCTCACTCTCTCTCTTTGTAATGTGGTACAGTTGTTGTCAGTAGCTGAGATGTTTGGTAAGGGCTCTATTTTGTGTCTTTAAAGTGACGGAACTTGCGTCAGAGAGAATAGGGATTCTCATGCACTATCATGCAGATTCAGGAGTGCATTTTATGAAAAGGAATGGAGACAGAAAAAAAAAAAGAAAAGTTCCCCTAAAAATGAAAATTGATTTACCCACTTTCATGTTTTTCCAAACCTGAATGACTTTCTTCTGTGGAACACAATTTTGAAGAATTATGCTGTCACTCTTTTTCAAGAAGTTAGAGTGAATGAGGACTGAGGTTTTCAAGTTAATGCAAAAACACCATAAAAGTACAGTATCATAAATGGGTTCATATTACCTGTGCAATATTCCAAGTCTTCTGAAGCCATAAAGTAAAAGAGACCCACATTTAGGTTGTTATTTACTGATAACTGGATCATTGATTCAGTGAGTTGAACTTGAGAATCTGATTCAGATTTGTGAACGAATCATCCAGAAGTGCATTTCCTGTACAATACCATAACTCACTGCTTAACTACGTTTCCTGAAATCATACTAACTTTGTCGCATTTCTGTCAATGTTGGTTCGACAGTAAAATGTAGAACTGGCATTAAAGACTACACACTGGTGGTGGAGTAATAACTTCTGCATCAATTTGAGATCTAATTAATGTCAGATTATTGCTGTAATAACATACATGACATCTGAGGATTGCTATTTTTCTCTGATGTTTTGCTTTATTTAAAGATGTTTGATTCAATCACAGGGTCCCTCTTACATCGGAGCACATTTACACATACAAAGTCGGCAAAAATGGCAAATAAAATTAATTCCATTCACTTGACTGTCTAAAAGATGCAGAATGAAAAGTGTATACATAGAGAATGACAGAAATAAATTCTACTGCTTAGCTTGTTTATTTTGCTCAAGAACATATTTGTTTACATATGTTCACATTATACTTACAAGATAAAATGCTTCATAGGTCAAGAACTGTAGCTCCGGCCAACTTTGCAATGCTATTTGCAAATGTTTGATGGAACTATGGTTTTAGAAAATACCAAATTGTTGAACTATGTTGCTAACAACAAAACTTGTGACCATACTGTAGCTGGCTAACAATTCTTTTGGGGAAAAACACCCTGGACCGATTCTATGAACAGAATCAAAAATTATTCCAAACGGTAATATCTGACTTGGAGCCATTTATGTTTTCTGTCATTAACTGAAAATATTGGTCTGTTTGTCACACAAAGCTATTGTATAAACTTGCACATGAGTCAGTTAGATCACTTTTATGGTGCTTTTGCATCCTTTTAAAAGTTGATAAGCATCAGTCCTCAGTGCTTAAAAATGTATAATTTGTTGGAAACTACATGATGATTAATAAATCCTGACAATTTTTATTTTTGGGCGAACTATTTCTTTATGTGAGTTTATAATAAATACACCCACTTTTTCAATGAGCATCCCTCTATTCAATATACTGGCTGTCAGACACACACTTGAGTAGAATGCAAATGATTCCCAGCCTGGCCTCTACTGCATCTCTAGATGAAGATCACATAGTGTGTGAGCTGCTATAGCCTCGGGCTAATTAGCAAAATAGATGCAGGCGGGTGACTAAGATTCATTCAGCTTCTAAACATCTAAGGGATCAGTGGTTCCAGAGCCACTCAACACCTTGACCCTCTTCTCAACAGAATGCCCTCTAGTTTATAATTCAGATTCTTGCATGACCTTCTGTGTGTGTGTGTTTAATGCATCTATATTCTGACTCACTTCACTGTGTCTATATTTATACCCCAGGTTTCTCTTGGCCCTTCAAACTGTTGTGTCCCATAAATCAGAAAACACAGGTGTTGATCCGTACAGAGCTCAACATCATGTTCCTCCTCCACTAAACAGCTGTGTGTGCACAGGTGGACCACACATCAAAGATGGGTATCGAGGGGAGCTCTGAGTCCATCCCCTCTACTTACTCTGACAGTGGATTTCTAAAAGCCTTTTCTTCATGTAGTGATCAGAGAGACATGAACTTAGGAGGGCACACTCTACCCCTTTGCTTACCCCTGTGAGGGTTTTGGCGCAGGAACTGGTGGCCTGTATCAATTTCTTATATTTCCACCAAAAAAAGGTGGAAATTTACTCTGTGCCATCTCTTCATCATGTTCAGATTTTAAAACAACAACTCATTTGGGAGTCAAAATGCTAAATAAAATAGGATTGCTCCCATTATATAAGATATTTACAGTACACTATTTTCTCACTTCATGTTGAATTGTTTACTGTGAATTATATCATTATATACGGCATACCATTCAAAGGTTTGGGGTGGGTAATTCTGTATTTCTTTAAAGAAATGAATACTTTTATTGAGCAAGGACTTTCTTGCTGAACTTTCTATTCATAAAATAATTATAATTGTATCCAAAAATAATATGCAGCATGTGTTTTCAACATTAAGAAATGATTCTGGAGCACAAAATCAGCATATTAGAATGATTTCTGAAGGATCACCTGCTGCTGAAAATTCATCTTTGCCATCACGGGAATTCAAATTTATACATCTATTTAGAAATATATATATCCTCCTGAGACCCAGCTATGGAGTTTTTGCCTCTGTAGTGGACATTATGTTTACCTCACATGTCACAGTTTTAAGTCTGGATGTCCTGTAGAGAGCACATTCAGGGCTTTCCAGAGATACCAAATGATTGGATGTTTCACCATGACCACTCCCTCTCCTTGGTTTTTAAAGATGGCTGACATTAATTTAGTGATAAAATTGTACATCGTTATGGAAATATGATCATTTTTTGTAATTATAATTTAAATCTGATTAATTTTCAAATTGTTTGTCATAAATCAACATCTCAGGAAAATGTTATGGGGTTTCAAATCAAAATTTGACCTTCTGTTACGATCATTTCATACATGTCCACTGTAGAGGACACCAGGACTAAAAGCATGTTTATTATACATTTTGGGAGACAAAAGAATTGAATAGGGAAAGAAATTATATTTCAATATTCTATTAAATATTATATATTATTATGAAAATCTGGCCAATTGCTACTCCCATTATTACACTTCTTTTTCAACATGCTGTCCCAACAGCACTTTAATATGCAAATTAGATACATTGTATAGATAACATTGTGCTTAATGGGAAAACCAGTTTATGGAATTTTTACACACATATTGCATAAAGCAAAATGGTATATCAAATAATTTTGTTATATATTTTATAACATAGTTGAGAACCTGAAAAAAAATCCCGAAACATAAAAATTGATTGGTGATTTAAAAACAATTCCCATTGTTTTTGCCTTTTCATGTCTACTCTTGTCATTTTATTTTTTTTTAGAAAAACTGAGTCCTGGTGTCCTCTACAGAGGACATATCATAACATATGAATAAAATATCATTTTTCAAAAATGTTATTTTACCATTTTTTCTTATGCTCTAAACAATGTAATGACATGAAAAAATACTAAATTCACAAAGCTTTTTATTTCTGGTTCTCAGGAGGATATACTTTATATAAATATGATCATAAATATCTAAATAATATATAAGGTAAATCACTCACTGAATTGTTTGAAGCGAATGAACTGTTTAACTGATTCAGCTTATTTACTTAACTGGTCAAATTATTCATACTGATTTGCTATCCTGTTTTGCTGATTTTTTTTTTATTGTTCATGAATCTGTAGTTCTGTTTATAAAAAGCTGACCCAAAGCACCTGACACCATTTGATTGCTGAAATATTGCCACAGAAAGGTAACACTGTGGCGCTTGATTATTTTAACATACATACATATTCACTGGTACCACAGCAAATTTGTTTCAAATCCTTAAATATTGAAAATTTAATTGAAGGAACTATGCCATAGTGCTATTAGTAAGTGTTGAATCACGGTAATGTAGAGAGCACTTACAGAAAGAGCTGTAAAGGGTGAAGAGTGGAAGGCGTGGAGTGGGGGGTGTTTAACTGAAGTGTTCGGCTCCAGCACCATAGGTTGTGTTCTATTTTCTTGTGTTTATTTTGGATATTCTTTCTTTCATGCAGACACACACACATTCATATAAGAATAGTTGAGATGGACTCTCAAATGGGACAGGGGGACCCCTGCAGATGGATGTGGGCGTTACATCCGCCCGGTGAGTCATCAGTGCTAAATTTACCAAGATCGCTAGCTCACACATGCTCACATGCAAAAACACACTTAGAATAGTTTTTATCATTATTGTCTTTATCATTATCACCATAACAGGCTTCTACACAAATTAACCACTACATCAACTTTCCCACATGGTCAAACACATGGGAAGAAGATGAGGTCGCAACTTGTAACCTTTCTGATACATCTATATTAACGTCCAGTAAGACAAAGTTACATTTGAGTTTGATTTCCTTTATAATCTGTTTGTTTTTCTACTGTTTATCTCAGTTATTGCTTCATGGGTGTTCTATTATCTGGATGATGTGATTCAGAATTTAATAAAATGTCATTAGTTGATTACTGAATCGGTGAGCCTGTTGATGACCCTCATCTATGACTTCAGACTCCAGGCTGTTTATTCAGTTAAGTACATTAAATAAACACTTAAATCTATGAGATTTCATGACCTTTCCTAACTGGAGTTACATGCTCAAAATTTACAATCAGAGCAGATATGTTTAATATTTCACATAGCTTAGTATGTGAAATGAATGAACACTCAATGAAATTCCTTCTGGCAATGTTACCACAAAATAGTTTGTATAATCAGTTCATGTTTATACATGTTTATTAGTGAGCAAACGTTATTCAGGAGGCTCAACTTTTTTCAGACTCAAGATTTTCTATCAGTAATTTTTAGGGCACAGTCTGACATGGTAGAGCATGGCACTAACAACACGGCATTCGATAAAAGTGTCTGCAAAATGCATAAAAGTCAAATCTTTTGGTATGTCCAGTGCAGTTAGATGAACTTAAAGCGATAGTTCACCGACAAATGGAAAATTGTCATCGTTACTTGTTACAAATCTATATGACTTTCTTCTGTGGAAGATATTTTAACAGTTTTGGTGACCATTAACTTTAATTGTATGGACAAAAAAAAAAACAGACATTACTCATGTTTTTTGCGTTCTACAGAAGAAAGATATTCATACAGGATTAGAACCTGAGTGTGATTAAATGATGACAGAATAGTCATTTTTGATGATTTGATTTTTCACAAGCCCTCTTTTGCACCATCCCTATTGAAATTGTTTTGTGACTTTTGTGGTTACTACAGTAAAACATTTCTGGAGAACCAAGTTTGAATATTCCTTAGTGGTAGTAATAGAATTAAAAACTGATTGGAATGTGTACTTTTTAGAACATATCATTTGTTTTGTCTCCGTTTGTGTGCTTCAAGTCTTAATTAGGGGGATCAGACCTACCTTATTAATTTTAGGTAGACAACGAATAAAAATAATTTGCACTGTGTTTACAAATTTGCATAATAGTTGTTGTTTTTGCAAAAGAAAAATACCTAAGCACTAAAACCCTTAGATAAAGCAACCTTTTTTATTGCTTTGTTTATATTCTTAAAGATATCGGATTCAGATAGTACTGAATTATAGAGCCAGATCAGCCTCAAAAATAATACATTTGCAAAACAAAATTCATAAATGCACAGCACAATTTACATTTACAAAATCCGATTCATAAATTCAAAACACAATTCATAAATACACAAGTAAAAGCATAAATATTTCCCCAAATGCTCAAGTAGGTAAAACTGCAGACCGGCGATCTCCAAAATATTTTTTTTTGGCGTGAACTCCAAAAGTGGCCAGAACCTCCAAAATGGGGCGGGGTCTCTTCGCGCAAAGACTTTCACCATTGGCTCTGGCTTCGGCCAATTGTTATTGACTTACATTTCAAAATAAAACTTAATTAAACTAAACATTGAACATACTTAAATTAAACATTGTTTCTAGTTGATCTAAAATAAAAAATGCTATATAAATAAATATTCTCCGTGAGAGCAGAGCCCAAAGCTCGTGGCCAGTGGTGTTCGGACTGGAGTTTGAACAATAAACGGGAATCACCCACGAGCCATCAGCGCAGGGGAAAGATTTTACTCTATCGCTTTGTTCCAAGCAACGGGGGCATCCCCAGGCACGCACGACAATTCGCAGGGTGCGTGAGGGGGTTACACTCTTAAAAATAAAGGTGCTTCAAAGGTTCTTCAAGCGATGCCATAGAAAAAAACATTTTTGGTTCCACAAAGAACCATTCAGTCAAAGGTTCTTTAAAGAAACATCTCTTTCTTACCTTTTTATAATCTAAAGAACCTTCTTTCACCACAAAGAACATTTTGTGAAACAGAAAGGTTCCTCAGATGTTAAAGGTTCTCTATGGAACCATTAATTTCGCCCCCCCCCCCCCCCCCCAAAAGGTTGCTTATATGGCATCGTTGAAGACCTATTTAAGGGTGTACGTTGATGCTGGGTTGTAACTAAAAAAGGCTGGCTATTGTCCGGTTGGGGAGTTACGGAACGATCTTATATCGCATAATCTTATTAACTGTTTATCTCCTGAACTGCAACTTTCTTTACCACGATATTCAGCGCCAATCCCGCTGTGCAGTCAATTTCACTGGTTAAGGTTAGGGTCAGGTGTGGGGTAGGTTTAGGGGTTAGTATTTTTTGTAGCATAGTGTAGGAAATCAACACTTTAATTGACACAACCAATAAAAACTTTAGAATCAGCTGTGTGGCGGAGTTTGCACTGAAGTGGATTGAAGGAAAAAGTGCGCATGCGTGTCATGTGCCTGTCTGTCAATGGCAAGGCAAGGCAAGTTTATTTATATAGCACATTTCATACACAATGGTAATTCAAAGTGCTTTACATAAAAGAAAAGAAGAAAAAAAGAATCACAACAATAAAACAAGGAATTTAAAAACTTTGAAAATGATAAAAAAATTTATTTAAGAGGTTTAAAATGAATTTAAAACGGTTAAGAATAGAAAACGATTATACATAAAATATAGTGCAATCAGTTCGGACATCGCAGAGTGCTCATTCAATAAATGCACAGCTAAAAAGATGAGTTTTGAGTCTAGTTGTAAATGTGACTAATGTTTTAGCACATATGATCTCTTCTGGAAGCTGATTCCAAACTGCGGGTGGCATAATAACTAAAAACAGACTCCCCTTGTTTTGTGTGAACCCTTGGTATTTCTAACTGACTCGATCCTAATGATCTGAGTGGTTTGTTAGGTTTATATTCAGTGAACATATCTGCTATGTCAGTGGTTCTCAAACTGGGGGCCGCGGCCCCCTGGGGGGCCACCAGATGGCGCTAGGGGGGCCGCATAGAAATTCTAGAATCTAGATTAGGAAATTATAAAAAAATTATTTTACCTGTATGTAAATCAGGATTGTCAATCTATGTAAACTATGATGTATTTAAAAAATATAAATATCTAAAAATAACTACGGAAACACTCCGTTGATGTACTAGTGCACAGAACGGTTAGCCATGAACACGCTGATAAATGCTAAGACTCTTTAAAATGGATACATTTTTAGATAGAGGATGCAGTGTCTCAGCTGAGAAGGTTAATACAGAAGAGCCTAGCGTGAAAAAAACGAAACTGCGTAAATTTGACGACTCGTACATAAAATATGGCTTTATGGAATATAGTGACGGCAGACCACAGTGCACGCTGTGCTTGAAGATTTTATCCATTGCAGGGAGAATAGAGCTTGGACAAAACCCTATCCCTCCCCAGACCATACTCACAACAATTTTTTTTTTTGTTTGGCATCTGGGTGGTTGGCATTCAGGACGGCACCACAAAAACTCTTTTTTTAATTTTGTTATGTAGATGCCGAATTTTCTCGACACGATACACAGAGAAAGAAAGAAGAATACATCAAGCAAAAGGTACGACTGACTAACATCACAACAATACCTGAGAAAGCACAGCAAGCATCGTATCTTGCAGCCCTGCGAATAGCCAAATGTAAAAAGCCTCACACGATCGGGGAGGAATTAATACTTCCAGCAGCAGTGGATATGTGCAGAGTGATGGTCGGGGAGGAGGCCGCGAACAAGCTTAAATCCATACCGCTGTCCAACGATACAGTAAGCAGACGGATCAAAGACATCTCTTTTGATGTGAAATCTCAACTGACCGAAAGATTATGATTGTGTGAGCAGTTTGCGCTTCAGCTTGATGAATGCACTGACGTTAGCAGTGCTGCACAGTTGTTAGCACTAATATTACTAATACTAATACTAATATAACACTAAATGTTCGGGACAGTTTATGGGACAGTAAAATTATGGAAGATTTTTTATTTTCAAAAGAACTTGAGGGGAGAGCTACAGTTAAGGAAATTTTCAAAATGTTGGACACTTTCATGGTAGAAGAACATCTGAGTTGGGAAAAATGTGTGTCTGTTTGCACTGATGGTGCGGCAGCAATGACTGGGCACAGGAGTGGAGTTGTCACGCGAATTCAAGCCATAAATCCAAAGATCGCAGCCACTCACTGTATGCTTCATCGTCAAGCACTTGCATCGAAGTCAATGGCACCCGACCTGCATGATGTTTTGGAAGTAGTAGTAGCGGCTGTCAACTTCGTGAAGTCAAGACCGCTGAAGTCATGTCTCTTTGCAAAACTATGCACAGAGATGGGGGCAGCTCATGATCGGCTGCTCTTCCATTCAGAGGTGCGGTGGCTCTCACGTGGAAAGGTTTTAGAGTGAGTGTTCGAACTGAGACGTGAGCTTCATGAATTTTTGAAAGAACATAAACCTGATCTAGAACTGTTTTTTTCTGATCAACAGTGGATGGCAAAACTGGCCTACCTTGCAGACATTTTCAGTCTCAATGGACTGAATCTGTCCATTCAGGGATGTTATTCCACAATATTGGAGGCAAGTGACAAAATAAATGCATTCAGGAGAAAAATGGACCTGTGGGTACATAAACTACAAAGAGGCATCACTGACATGTTTCCAAATCTATCTGAATTTTTGGATACAAACTGCATGGGAGTGGACTTCATGCTCAAAACCATTACCAGTCACCTCACCTCACTGAATGAACATTTCAGTCACTGAAGTATTAGAATACTTCATAAGACCAATAAAAAAAATTTATAGGCCAACGTCTTCCCCAAAAAAAATGTTTTTTTTATTGGTCTTTTGAAGTATTCTAATTTGTTGAGATTGGTGAATTGGTGGTTTTTTGTTAAATGTTAGCCAAAATCATCCCAATTAAAAGAAGACTTAACTACTTCAGTCTGTGTGCATTGGATTTATTTTATATTGTTTCACAATTTGAGTTGAATTACTGAAATAAATTAACTTTTTCACGACATTCTAATTTATTGAGATGCACCTGTATACATATTTGTGTAAACATTTTACATTTATTTAGGTAAGATGCTTTTGTTTGAGCATTTGGGGAAATATTTATGCTTTTACTTGTGTATTTATGAATTGTGTTTTGAATTTACGAATCTGATTTTGTAAATGTAAATTGTGCTGTGCATTTATGAATTTTGTTTTGTAAAGGTATTATTTTTGAGGCTGATCTGGCTCCATACTGAATGACATGAAATTCCACCCTCACGTTTCTCTTTTTGTGCAGCTATTTACATTGAACCTTGTAAGGTTTTATTATAATTCAGATTCAGTGTTTATAGTGTGTTGTTGTTGTTGATGTGTTTGTTTCAAGCACATTCACAGACATAAAAGACTCCAGTTTGTCTCCACTATGTTCTAAATAGCTTTTGTGTTGCTTGCAGAATCTGTTTGTTGCTACAAAGAAAGAGCAGGATCAATATAATACACCCAGGCTGTTATTTTATATAATTATTTTGACCTAAATCTTTTATTGTTTAAATATGCGCTTTTCTGCATAGATTTCCGCTTAAAGTCTTGCTCATAAATAGCAAGAGTGACACCAGCGAGGCCCTGTTTGCTCCCTCACCTGCTTCCCCTGGTCATCCAGAGCACTTCTGCTCTTTAGACCTGCTGACACAGGTTATTAATGTGGCTCATTTAGCCTGACCCTCCCTCCTCCCCCAGTCCAACACACACACATACGAGCCTCTGCAGCAATCAGACGCCCCGTCCAGACGCTCATTAGAGAATCACGCTCATTCACACACACATTATTAAGCCATCTTTAAGTGAGTGATTTTTAGGAACAAATTCCATTGCCAAACTCATAAATGTTCACATTTTTGTAATCAAATGCAGATGCACTCTGGCATGGACACTGTATGGGGGTCTAACTCCATCCTGTGGTCCTCTGGCACTCGGCTGGCAGAGGCTGCAGTGCTCCTCCCATCCTTGAGCCTCTGGTTGCAGCTCCAACCACTCCATCTGTTCTGCCTAGAGCTCTAGGCATCTCTCGTTCCCCACCACACATACCTGTACCTACTGCTGCTAAACTAGTATATACACATTCAAAATGGCACATTTTTGTGCATTTTAGTCTGTTTGTGGTTTTGAAAATAATCTTCAATAAACTATTAAGTAAAAACGAGGCTGAAATGTATGTAAACACGCAGTTTACCACACATCCACATTCACAGACGTCTCTCTCTGCATGTGGCTTTGTTTGTTTACCTCAGCTCTAACCGCAACGCTTCTGCGCAGCGAGAGCAAAGTCTCGCCCTAGTCCTCTCCAGATTGCAGCTCCCCCCCCAACCCCCTACCATCTCTGCAGCTGCTCCAAGCTAAGCTGAGTCACTCCCTAACGTCGTACCCTCTCCCGGCCGTTCGGCTCTCTGGGAGAACAAAGTGGAGAGCGGCGGCAGTAATTAAGCCGTGCGGCGGGGGGCTGGGTTTGGATGGGGTGAAGTGCCGGGTTTTCGGGGGAGAGAGAAGGCCACTCTTGTAGGGCAGAGCCGCGATGCCATCTGTTGATCGGGCTCTCGGAGGGAACGGGGCAGCTGGGTCTGACAGAGCCAAACCCGGCACACCTGCAGAGAGATTCTCACACACCTAGACATGCCGAGACCGCTGCGCTGCGGTGCCACGGCTGTGTCTGCAACAACCAAGCCTGTGGCAGTTTGTTATGCTAGAAAGATCACAAAGCAGAAGCTCTACATTGAGACAATAGGTAGAGCAGCATAGCGATCCTTTTAAAGGGGTGGTTGATCAGCTTTTTTTGAAAGCTTGATTGTGTTTATAGGGGTGAGGTGGGGCAGTTTTTTTTTGTAATAAGGTGTTGCATGCTTCGTTAAAAAAAAAAAACAAACAAACATTATTTTTCACTTAATTTACCTTTATTCTACACCGCTCTTTCCATTCTCATCAAAACGTTCTGTTGAGTTCCTGGTTCTATGAAGCCCCTCCCTCAGAAATACGCAATGGGCTCTGATTGGTTAGCGGGCTCAGTGTGTTTGTGATTCGCTAACCGTCTAGTGCACGTTGTCCGGAAACGTCTCGCCCCCTTACCATTACGGGTAGTTGCGTGTTCCCGGGGGCGAGGTTTATGTAAACATCGGGGTTAGTGATGACACAAACCCTGGAAGAAGCACGTTGTAGTCCCTACCAGCCGTTTTTAAAGCATTAAACTGCCAGAATTTTAAAAGAAGATATCTCCATTTGCATTGAACTTTCAGCGTCGTAACTTTGCAGACGTTGTTTATGCTCTAACAGCAACAGTACACACCAACTAAATTTCAAAAAGTGAAATCAGAATCAACCACCCCTTTAAACCATTTGTGATTACTAAATTAGCATAGTAGCACTTGTGCATATTTATGTACACTGTTATGTATTTTTGATGCATGAGTAAATCATTGAATAGTCATTTAGCTACATAAAGTGGCTTTAGAAGTCCGTATAATATTATTGATGTTTTATTTCCATATCATTGAACAAACAGCCCATCATCGACCTAGAATCCATAGTGATCCTTTTTGCAATAGAGTTATTAGAGTTTGGGCCAGATTTACTAAACAGGGCAAAGTAGTGAGAGAGCGCAATCCCATAAAAGCGCCAATAGGAGGGAAACATTAAAGAACACAGACGCAGCCAGAACATTTCCATAATGACCAGCACAATCTACCAAGAGCAGCGCAAATTAGCGCCTGCTTTAAGACATTTTTTTAGGGCCTTAAATAATGGTACAAATGCTAGTAATTTGACGAGAGCAAATGTTAGTAAATCGAGTTGCGTGATTCATTTTAATGCTCTCCTCCCATACATTTTGCATCTAAAAGGGAAACATATACAAATGCATATTCAATAAGGCCAGGCGCAAAAATAACTGTGTCCATGCCTTTTCGGTGCTAATTCTTCAATGCGCATCTTTAGTAAATCCTGAAAGTACTATTTTAACGCCAAAAGACTTTGCGCTGGGGCGAGCTGTTAGTAAATCTTGCCCTTAGAGTTGCTAATGCTGCAATATTTGTTTAATTATTGGTCTATATGCAGTGTGCCGTCCTTTTATTTTATATTATTTTTATGTTATTTATATAATCTTTATTATATTATTGAATTAATTAACTCTCTAATTTATTGAATGAGTGATTAAATGAACTTCACCCTAATAACTATGACAATTCTTAGGCCACTGTTATATAAAGATCAAGTGCACAAGTTAAAAAAACAATTTTTAAAAATTATTTTTATTTTAATATTTCCATATTTTATTTGATGTAATTATATATTTTTTATATTATTAACTGTATTAAATGAACTCCCTATTTTTTAAATATCTAGCTATATAACAATTCACTCTTATATAAAGATCAGTGCACAAGTGTTAGCGAATATGCACGCCTGTTACACGTGTATATATGTGTGTTTGTAGATGTTTTGGTTCTGCTATTGGCTGTCCCTCTGGTGTTGTGTGTGCTGTGATGACGGGCTCTGAGTAATACTCTGGTGTCTGTCAGCATACATTAGTGACATTTGTTAACGTCATGCCCTACTTCCACTGCTCTGCAAAGCTGTAGAGGTGCACATCTCACTGGATAAAAGCCTGCCTACTTAACGATGATCACCGTTAATGAGCACCACCAACAACATCAGTTATGCTCAAAATTTCAGAGGAGCGTTGCTTAATGTAATAGCCCCCCTGCCCCCCCCCCCCCAAAGCTACAGGGACTGTTTAATACAGTATGTTAAAGTCATTAATGATGAGATGTGGAAGCATTGTTTCGAGTTATAAAAAGTTGATGAACAATGCATAATGATGTTCATTTTATTGGGACTTGTACGAAGGATGCCAGATATCTCAAGATATCTCAACCGACTGGGTGTTAGACGAATAAGTCGAGTTTATAAAAATCGGTATCGATTGGTACCGTTCAGACAGAATATAAATTCTGTTCTCTGTTGTCAGGCCACCAAAACAGGGGTACTTGTGTGTGTTGATGCAGGGAGTCATAACTCACACTAAAGGGCCATGAACGGACAGACATTTACATCTCTCTCTTATGGCCTCAGTGCCGGTCTGGCATGACAGTACAGAGCAACATTTGACCAACAGTTGCATCTCATCAGTGCAAATTAATAGTCACGCTATCGCACACCATCAACATCACACACACCAGACTGAAACCAACCTTCACACACGACCATACACAGCCTCTCCCCCCTTTGTCCTCCACTTCACGTGCTGGCAGTGTTAGAGGCTGGGTTCGATGTCAACCATCGAGCGGCCAGAACCAGACCACCACCCCACCATCTCATTACGCCCTGCAGCACACCTTATGCATACACCCCACCCTGTTCACCGTTTTGGCGTTCCTACATGGTTTATGAACGAGCCACGTGTGCTTCCTCCAGCGCCGTTCCCTGGACTTCTCATTGTATTCAGGCCGTCCCGCTCGCCAGCACACCTCCACCTTCCTGTACTTCCTACCCACTCCCCCCACCACTGCCAGTATCTCCCGAAATCCTTGACTTCCCCTTTTCTTCCCATGCCCCACTGGAATTTTTGCTCATGTACTTTGAAATCCCTCAATCCTCTCCTCACCACCTCCTCATCTTGTGTTTTACCAATTCACAAAAAAACTACCTACAACGAGTCAACGACCCAACTATATAACCCACCTTCACATGCTATTCATAGATCTAATCCAGTAACACTGCCGCAGTCCTGATGACCCCCTGCCCTGTCTCTCAACCACGCTGTGGGATGGTGAAAATCTGGACTTGTGTTACCAGCAATTCTCAGTCATCCTGACGAGTTTCCAAGGAACTTTTAGCCATCTCTGTTTCTCTGACCTTTGCTTTAAGGGCAGATTTTATGTGCTGAACATTTAGGCTTTATTGATATTTCCCAGTTCGTGTTGCTTCACCACAAATGAATAGAGCATGCAAAACATCATTAACCTTCAAAAAGGTTCTACAATCGTTAGTATCAGCTACAAATTCCACAGTGCATGTGCTATTATTAACCTTAACTCCAGAGACAACAGAGTTGCCAGAAATGGTGGTTCCTGGGGGGAAATCATCATTTATAAATGGCCCAAACAGGCAGTTTTATGATTTATAAAACACTATCCGAATGTTTTTCACTTTTATGAAGTCACATGGTTCTGTTTTATTCAATCCAAGGCTTATTGATAGCTTCAGTAAGCGTACGGTGGGTGTGACACAGAAAGTCTGTTGTATGTCGCCTCGCGTTGATACCGCATTAGCAGACCTTTATCTCTTTGACAGCATCGCGCCTAGACTTTTTCCGCTCCGAAGCCGTCCCAGACTGAGGCCACCCGTCACTTATATGCCCCACTTGATAGTACCTTGATTACTGTCGCTTCATCGCACCAGAGGACCTATTACATAGACCGAGTGTGTGTACAATTATTACTATAAGTAGAAGACTAGAGCAAATGTCCCAGATTGCTCTAAATTGAATCTCATTGGTGTCAAGGAGAAACAATTGAAATATCAAAGTTTCAAACTGAATTTTCTTTTCCTTGCAGAAATCAAACAGGCGTGCTTGTGTTGTAGTGTTTGGTTTGACCAACTTTTTTTATTCTTGAAGCTAATTACTGAATGAATAAAATGTGATTCCAAGTGAATTAAAAAAAAAACTTTTTTCAGTTGATTGCTATTTTTTCAATGGCAATTACATTTTTTAAGTTTACTGTACATTTTTGTTATACTTGAATATTCCATACCATATTAGGTAAGAAATAGGTATTTGATGATGTTTCCATAGGGCAAAGGTAAAAAGTCATTTATCACAAACAAACTTTAAAAACTGATTTGGGAATGTAATTGAACTTCAGTGCACATCAGTGGTTTATTGAGGGTTAAAAACAATGCTCTGGGGGAATAACAAATTGGGTGCTATCATGTCCTACGGGTGACCTGGTGTGAGAAAAAGAAATAGCAGTTAAATCTTTTTTTTATTCATTCAGTATTGAATTGCAGCCATAGCAGCACTACTAAAAGACTGTCACAACAGCTCAATGCGTATAGAGGAGGGGGATGAGAGATCACTGACATTTATCTTCCATATTCTTCAGCAAACACAAAGAGAGAGTGTGATGACAGACAAAGAGAGGGAGAGAAAGAGGACCAAGTGTGATTGGTGAGGTGTGTGTTTGAGCATATTTGTAAATAGGGGCGTGGTTTTACTGGAACAACAAATTTTCTTTCAAGGGAACTGCGTCAGCACAAAATGCTTTTGCACTTTGTCAGAGGTCATATTATGTAGATACACACAGAGTTGTCTGAACATCTGTTTGGGTTAAGTGGAAGCCTCTAACAGACTGGCTTCCCTGCAGCTTGAAAGTCTCCAAAGCCATTTTTTCCTATTATGCCACGTACAAACAAACACACAGTCCTACATAGTCACAAGTTTTGCCCTTGACATTCAGACTTACTACAACGCTTCTTTATTAAGCAGATCAGATTTGTCTTTCTGTCTGTTTTATACACCTGAAGTTCTTTCATTATTCCATTGGTAAACTGTTAAATACTGTACACATAATCAATATATTCTCATATTAACAGATGCCTGAGCTGACTGATTTCCATGTCTACTCTCACCTGTTTCAGAGCATGCTCTCCTCACCAAGAGCCCCTGTTCCCATAGAAACAGAGAACAGCTGGACTGTCAGACCAGGTGTGTTTGACTGACGGGGTCACACTTAGCTGTCCCAGGAGTGGAACTGGAGGCGGAATCCTGCAGTCTTTTGATCGGTATGATTTTTAGTTGATGCTCAGTTGTGTGTGTCATGTACCTTTATTAATGATGCATAGTAACTCTAAACACCACTGGCTATGTAACAGCAGATATGTTCCATTTCATGTTTGACATTGATGGCTCAAAAGAAATGCTGAAGTATTTTCATGATCTATGAGGTCATTGTGCGCTGATGGTCAATGAATTTAATGTATAATACATAATTTTTAATACTTAAGTTATTTAGCTAATGAGAATCCCTTAAATTATCTATGGATTAATATGTATTTAATAAGTGAAAGTATTTGTGGGAAAACATCAAGGTCAACCACTTGAAAAGACCCAGTTTGATCAAAAAAAGCGACCAAAACATTCTTAGATTGATAGAGAGGGACACTACTAAATGGCTTTTTTTTGTTTAGTTACTGTGTACTGGAGATGCGTGGAAGAATAATTTTCTTTGAAATTACATAAGAATGATTCCTCCAAGATGCACACAGTTTATTTACTCAAATAAGAATAATAGATAAAAATACTTGCAACATTATGAAAATATAAAAGTGATTAAAAAATCAACTGGAATGATAGTGGACTTTTTGAAAAGTGTATGCTTCATTTTTAATCAAAAGTATATTTTATCAAAAATATATGGTAATACGGTATATGTGGCATATGGTAACACATTTTGACTGATCAAAATTTCCCTGAATCATAGCTACAAAAACTCCCTTGTTTGCTGTCTACTAAATAAACCATATTCATATGATTTTTAGTCTTAATACTTTTTAAACAAATTATGTTGCTCCATCAATATTGAATATTTTTTATCATGCACTTTAAAACCTGAAAGAAAACAAGTTTTTGAACACAAAAGATGAGATTTGTTTTTAGTTCATGAGATTCACTGAACAAAAAACATTCTTCAAAATATTGCTGTGTGTGTTCCACAGAAGAAAGAAAGTTATACAGATTTGGAATGACATGAGGGTAAAGTGTAAATGAAGACTGAAGGTTTATGAATGAATGAATGAATGAATGTTGAATGATGCATTTATATAGCACTTTATTGTGTATTGTTGTACACCCAAAGCGCTTTACAACTGGTTGAACAGTCTCTTTAAGGTAGGGCCTTTACCCCTTACACATATACACTTCAAATGTTAGATAGCTTCTCAGATTGCATGACTTATTTCCTCATTTTGTACCAGTGACTGAAATGAATTCAGTATCATCATCATTACAAAGAGAATATTGCTGCATATAAAATATGACTGACTATGCTTCATAGAATTATCCCTTTGTTATTCAACTTGAAGAAACACAGAGATTTGTGTGACTTGGCTAACACTAGTCACATTCAGCACTTGTGATATATACATTCACCAACCGAGGAGTGACAATATACTTTGCTGTGTGTACCCTGCTCCCTGTATATTCAAAGCAAACATGGGTCTCATGCATTGTGGAGATGGGAAAGCACACGCCGCTGGTTCTGGGATGCGGAGGGGTTGATTGAGTTTGCTTTAACAGAGGCTGGGACAGGAGGAGTGAAATATGGCAGTGACAATATTACAGAACACCGGGACACCTGGAGACCAGCCAACTCCCGCAGCTAATGTCATCATCTGTTCCAGCGAGTGTGTGCGCGTGCTGGGGGAATAGAGGGGGAAAGTAGGGGAAAAAGCAATGCATGATTGAATGATATGTGCAAGGTATTGTGTAAATATACGCAAAATTACATATAAACCATTGTGCAAGTAATGCAATCCACTAAAAACTCTCATTTGCAGTCTATGACAGGGAATAGAAAGAAATAGTTCAGGCTTGTGTATGTGTGTGTCACGGGTGTGATGTTCATAATGGAGCCCTTCTGCGGAAGGTAATTGCATCTTTCAGGTCATTTGCAAGAAAGCCCCCAATTAATGGAATCATAACGCTGCATCCTGCTCCGCCTCCGCCTTCACCATGCATTTGATGAGGAACGCCTTCTTGCTCTCATCTCTTTCTTACTCCTCCATCACTCGAGCTTTCTTTGCCGGCTCCCTCAGAACTGTGAGATAATGATAGTTTTGAATGTGCAGACGATATTGCATTAACACATCACTTTGAAGAGCACAGGAGCACGTGGTGACGATCAGAAGAGGGGTTTTTTTCTACGGAGAGCTTCGCCTACGGGGAGCATTTTCTCCATGCTGCTTGCTAGTAATGAGCGTGTGTGGATGGGGAAAGACTGTGCTTGACCCTGATGGCTGTGTGTGGTTTGTAGAAGTCCTGTTTGTATACTACTTACCTAAAAATATCTCATCAACTCATAAATATTTGATCAGCCATTTCTTCTGTGTGCCGAACAAAGATGTTTGTTCGAAACTCCTTGGTCTCTCAGGGGCAAATTTTGCTAATTTAATGTGACAAGATTTTCCAAGGCTGTTTTGTTTTGTTTTTGGTTTGGTTTTTGTTGTCTTTTTTGTTTTGGTTTTTGTTGTCTTTTTTGTTTTGTTATTGTTTTTTGTTTTGTTTTTGTTGTGTTTTTTGTAAAGTGACAAGATTTTTCAAGGCTGTTTTGTGTTTTGGTTTGGTTTCTTGCCTTTAATGTCTTTACTGTTCTGTCACATTGTTAAGCCTATGTAAAGCACTTTTAAGGCAATCGTAACAAACAATACATAAATAACTAAATAAATATTAAAAGGAAGGAAAGTAAAAGTATAAATCAAAAAATCTGAATTAAAATTAAATAATGCAGTCCAGTCAGTAATGTAAAGTGCAGCACAGTGCTTAGTCAGAGAACCCACTGGTAAACATTTTTTTGTTGTTGGAACATAGCTACCGTCGGGGCACATCTGACATTTTCTGGATGCTGATTCCAGCTGTGAATAGCATAATAGCTAAATGCTTTCTCACCATCTTGAGAATGAATCCTAGTATTTCTAGCTCAACTATTTTGCTGATGTTGTCTGATTGTTCTTTTGTCTTATTCTGGCCCAACAGTACACATTTTGTCCAAACGAAAAGCTACTTTTTCCTGCTTTTTCATATTTTGTGTAAAGTAATGTAATGCAGTCTCACTCTCTTTCTCTCTATAAAAGGTGAATGGAGTGGTCAGCAAGGGGCAGTGGAGAAACTCACCGCAGAAGAGGAAATTAAATCAGCGGGATACACAGGTTTGGGGCAGATGCAATGAGTGCCAAGTGCAAACTAATTTAATTGTGTGTGGGCTGCTGTCCCTTGATGGCCCAGACCAACCACCCCACGACCTTCACGAACCTACAGCCTGCCATAGGGAGACAGCAGTCTGGTGCAGGAGGCAGCTGGGAACACACTTGGTAAGTGGTCTGCACCTAATTTGTCAGAGTGTGTTTGCATATGTGTACTGTATATGTATAATTAATTATAAATGTGTTTCTTGTGCTCTTATGTCTTACAAAGACATTCACTGAAGTAACAGTCTTAGCATTTGAGAACAGAAAGTGAGGAAGATCAGGACGGAAAAATGAAGCATCTCATAGAGGGATCAGATGGAATAGGGGGCAGAGACTGAATATAGATTGATCAGAGTGTGATGGAGAGGTAGGAAGTGCCACAGGTTTGTCTGTGACACCGCATGCTGTTGTGTAAGCCAAACAAACAACAGGTGTTTGGCTTCTGTAAAAACCCTTATGCTCCTGACTGTGAGGAAATTGGAGTCGGCAGACCTGTGAAGTTCAAAGGAGGAGAAAAAAACATTAAACAAGAGAAGCATCACTCTCAGTATGAATGGGAAATCAAATGCCATGCTAACACAAAACGCACAGATATACACCCATGGGAGCAGACAAGCACATGCAGATATAATATTACATAAGACGACTTTAGACTGAGAATTTACACTTTCTGTGAATACAGTACTTGGGTGTCCCATGAGTTTAAAAAAAATTAGAAGCACAAATCTCAATTTGTTGTTGTTTGATCTCTTCAATACACTACCTTTCAAACGTTTATGCTCACAAAGACAGACTTTTTTATGATAAATACACTAAAACACTAATATTTTGAAATATGAAAATATGAAATGTTTTCTAATCTTTTTTGTGGAAAATGTGATGCGTTTTTTAGGATTCTTTTGTAACAATCTAAATGTTTTTACTGTCAATGTTAATCAGTTTAATGCATCCTTGCTGAATAAAAAAATTACTGACCCCAAACTTTTGAATGATAGTGTATGTTGAAATATTAAATAACATAACGTTAACCTAGTATGAAAAAGTAGTTTCAAATATATCAAACATCTGTATTCACCATCTAAGATGGTCATGTGTTGTAGTAAAATATATGTATTTATATCTAGTCCCAAACTAGCAGCTTAATGAATAATAATTTAAAGTCATACTGCAAGCCTGCATTTTTTTATTATATGTTTTATTATAAATTAAAATATTATTGTTTATTTTGAGGTTTATCTGCCATTTATTGTTAGACAAAAAGTTTTTATTTAACCATATTCTCAAAATTCAGTAAAAGGGTTAATATAAAATTAATAGAAAATAAAACACATTATATTTAATTTGACTCCCTGAGGCTGACAGACATTTTCTGAAGGTTAGGCAATGAACATTTAGTTGAAAAAATACTTCATTTTTTAAGAGTTTGAGGCTTTATTTTGTACCCAATTTGCAGAAACTGCCACTTGTTTTTATTTGCGCCTGACTTCCTGATGAGGAAGTCATCCTGATGAGTTATGTAATGACGGGGAAAACACATATTCAGTCATTTGCACAATGGCCATTATAACACAGAACTTAATAGCATTTATTTTCCATTTATCAAGGATATAAAAGGCTTCCATGATGAATTCAAATGTTCGTTTGACATTAAAGCTTAGCTCAGCGGTTCTTCCACTCATTTGCATTCTCTCCTGCTCTCTCTCCCATTCTTTCTGTCTTTTTCTCTTTACTTCCTCGTCTGTGAGTTTTAGGTTGGAGTGAAGTTGATCTTCCTGTGCCGCATGTGCTGCCATCAGTGCATTCGCTCTCACTCGCACTGATTCGATTTTGAATTTTCAAACAGTTCATGCTGTGTAAATGTTTCTGTTTTTCTGTCACAATTAACCAGTTGGATTTCAATTAATTTCTTAAACATTTATTATGCCTTATGAAATATGATTACTTTAAAGCATGCTATTGGTCACATAACACAGAAGGTGTGCATGGCATTAAACATCCATAAATAACATCATGTCTTTGCACCAGCATTTAATTAAAGTGACTAATAGAGCATTTGGGTTATGCTATTTGTGACAAACTTTGATACAATATGCACATATTTATCTTCTGAAGATTACATTTACCTAAACTGTGTAATTAATACCATGTCTCAGATGCTGTTAATATGATCAGAATGGCTAATTAATGGTTGTGATTTGTTGAGATGTTTGCAATGCTCCATGGCTAATAATGCCGTGTGACCTTTAAAAAGCTTAATGTCAAGTCAGGCATATTGAATGCTGTCTGTGGACGAAGTGGTTTGTGTGTGTATGTGTATGGATCGTCCTGGGCACAATGGGGCATCGTCAAACAGAGGGCACTCCGCGTGAGGGCATTTGAGCCAGAAATGTGATGGAGAGCTCTTTCATTTGATGTCTTCTTTAAAGGGCTCTCCAGTTTGGGTTGAGGTGGGTGGTCTTCTCTAATGAGGAGACCAACCTCAGACCAGGTCAGCTTTCTTTTTTCCCCTCTGTCTCTCTGATGCTTTCTCTCTCTTTCAGTCTATCACCGGTGTGTATGGGATCATGCTGTTCTTAAGTAATGGCTCAGGATGGTGAACTGTTATATGCTATCTTTGTTTCCTACCCAGTCCATCCTATTGAAAAATAGCCATCACAGCCACAACATATTTTAAAGTGATAAACTCCAAACAGGTTTATAACACCTGAGAAACTTTCAGCGTAGCGGTTAAAAATGTGTCCCGAATGATGCCCCGACAATTGTCATAATTATAAAATTTAAAACCAGGTCCCTATTTGACTTTTGACTTGTTTTTGCAATGATTGACAACATATAGTTTATATACAGGTGCATCTCAATAAATTAGAATGTCGTGAAAAAGTATTTCAGTAATTCAACTCAAATTGTGAAACTCGTGTTTTAAATAAATCCAATGCACACAGACTGAAGTAGTTTAAGTCTCTGGTTATTTTAATTGTGAGGATTTTGGCTCACATTTAACAAAACCCCCACCAATTCACTATCTCAACAAATTATAATACTTCATAAGACCAATTAAAAAAAAAACATTTTTAGTGAATTGTTGGCCTTCTGGAAAGTATGTTCATTTACTGTACATGTACTCAATACTTGGTAGGGGCTCCTTTTGCTTTAATTACTGCCTCAATTCGGCGTGACATGGAGGTGATCAGTTTGTGGCACTGCTGAGGTGGTATGGAAGCCCAGTTTTTTTTGACAGTGGCCTTCAGCTCATCTGCATTTTTTTTTTGGTCTCTTGTTTCTCATTTTCCTCGTGACAATACCCCATAGATTCTCTATGGGTTTAGGTCTGGTGAGTTTGCTGGCCAGTCACGCACACCAACACCATGGTCATTTAACAAACTTTTGATGCTTTTGGCAGTGTGGGCATGTGCCAAATCCTTCTGGAATATGAAATCAGCATCTTCAAAAAGCTGGTTAGTAGAAGGAAGCATGAAGTGCTCCAAAAATTTCTTGGTAAACGGATGCAGTGACATTGGTTTTCAAAAAACACAATGTACCAACACCAGCAGATGACATTGCACCCTAAATCCTCACAGACTGTGGAAACTTAACACTGGACTTCAAGCAACTTGGCTATGAGCTTCTCCACTCTTCCTCCAGACTCTAGGACCTTGTTTTCCAAATTAAATACAAAACTTGCTTTCATCTGAAAAGAGGTCTTTGGACCACTGGGCAACAGTACAGTTTTTCTTCTCCTTAGCCCAGGTAAGACGGCCTCTGACGTTGTCTGTGGTTCAGAAGTAGCTTAACAAGAGGAATACGACAACTGTACCAAATTCCTTGACACGTCTGTGTTGTGGTGGCTCTTGATGCCTTGACCCGAGCCTCAGTCCATTCCTTGTGAATTTTTCACTCAAATTCTTGAATCGATTTTTGCTTGACAATCCTCATAAGTCTATGGTTCTCTCGGTTGGTTGTGCATCTTATTCTTCCACACTTTTTCCTTCCACTCAAATTTCTATGAATATGCTTGGATACAGCACTCTGTGAAAAGCCAGCGTCTTTGGCAATGAATGTTTGTGGCTTACCCTCCTTGTGGAGGGTGTCAATGATTGTCTTGTAGACCATTGCCAAGTCATCAGTCTTCCCCATTATTGTGTAGCCTAGTGAATCAAACTGAGAGATCATTTTGAAGGCTCAGGAAACCTTTTGGAGGTGTTTTTGAGTTGATTAGCTGATTGGCATTCTAATTTGTTGAGATAGTGAATTAGTGGTTTTTGTTAAATGTGAGCCAAAATCAAAAGAACCAAAGACTTAAACTACTTGAGTCTTTGTGCATTGAATTTATTTAATACACGATTTCACAATTTGAGTTGATTACTGAAATAAATGAACTTTTCCACGTCCTCTTCATTTAGTTGCGCATACCCTGTACTATATATATATATATATAGTTTAATACTATATATAGGTTTTGTTTTTGTTTTTGCTGTTGTAATTTTTTTTATTATTTATATTTATTTGTTTTTTATGATACACATTACTACTCGTTGTAATTTAAGTTTAATTAATTTATTTAAACTAGGACGAACCAAAAATGATAAATTTGCTATAGGTAACATTATATATTATAATAGATACTGTATATAATCTATATATACGTGTATTATAATGTATATATATATAGTGGTGTGAAAAAGTTTTTGCCCCCGTCCTTTTTTTTTTTTTTTGCATATTTGTCACACTTAAAGATTCACATCATCAAACAAATTTTAATATTACAAAAAGATAATGCAAGTAAACACAAAATGCAATTTTTAAATGATGATTTAATTTATTAAAGGAAAAAAGCTGTCCAAACATACCTGGCCCTACATGAAAAATTAATTGACCCCTCCTGTTAAATCATGAAAGAACAGCAATTAACCACATTATTTTAAAAAGCTGAGTTAAATTTCACTAGCCATATCCAGGCCTGATTACTGCCAAACCGTTTTGAATCAAGAAGTCACTTAAATAGAACCTGTCTGACGAAGTGAAGCATGCTTAAAGAGTAACACATCATGCTGAGAAATCATCTAAAGGAATTCAAGAACAGATGAGAAACACAATAGTTGTATCAGTCTGGAAAGGGTTATAAATTCATTTCTAAGGCTTTGGGACTCCAGTAAACCATGGTCAGAGCCATTATCCACAAAGTGAGAAAACTTGGAACAATGGTGAACCTTCCCAGGAGTGTCCGGCCTACCAAAATTACTCCAAGAGTGCAACGACGATTCATCCAGGAGGTCATAAAAGAACCCATAACAATATCTAAAGAACTGCAGGCCTCGCTTGCCTCAATTAAGCTCAGTGTTCATAATTCAACAATAAGAAAGAGACTGGGCAAAAAAACAGCATCCATGGGAGAGTTCCAAAGCAAAAACCACTGCTGACCAAAAAGAACACAAAGGCTCGCCTCTCATTTGCCAAAAAAATATCTTGACTATCCCCAAGAATTTTGGGCAAATATTCTGTAGACTGATGAGACAAAAGTTTAACTTTTTTGGAAGGTGTGTGTCCCGTTACATCTGGCGTAAAACCAACACAGCATTTCATAAAAGAACATCATACCAACAGTCAAAATGGTGGTGGTAGTGTGATGATCTGGGGTTGCTTTGCAGCTTCAGGACCTGGACATTTTGCCATAATTGACGGAACCATGAATTCTGCTCTCTATCAGAAAATTCTGAAGGAGAATGTCTGGCCATCAGTTTGTGACCTCAATCTCAAGCGCACTGGGTTTATGCAGCAGGAAAATGATCCAAAACACACCAGCAATTCCACCTTTGAATGGCTCAAGAAAAATTTAATTAAGGTTTTGGAGTGGCCAAATCAAAGTCCGTACTTAAATCCGATTGAGATGCTTAAACAGTCCATTCATGCTCGAAACCCCTCCAATGTGGCGGGCAAATGGTGGCAAACCAGTTATTAGATTTAGGGGGCAATTACTTTTCACGTAGTGCCAGGCAGGTTTGAACAGCTTTTTTCCCCTAATAAAAGAAATCATCATTTAAAAAATGCATTTTCTTTCATTTCACTTGTATCTCTTTGTTAATATAAAATTTGTGTTGATAATCTGAATCTTTTAAGTGTGCAATACGCAAAAATAAAAAAACCGGTAGGGGGCAAAAACTCTTTTCACCACCACTGTATGTGTCTGTGGTGTGTGTAACTATATAATCGATTTTATATATAGTATCTATATATTAATATATATTATCAATATTAATTAGTACTTATATATATATATATATAGAATATAGAAATCATTCTACCACCTCTTGAAATCTCGACAGGATGCCTAATCAAGCAAAGCAAGTCAAGCACTTCATCACTGATTTGTGAGTAACCAGCATCCAGCAAAACAAGACAATTATATCAACAATAATGTGTAATGATTGTTCAAATTGGCTTATTCTGGTCTTTACACACTTTAACTTCCTTCCACTCTCTCTCTCTCTCTTCAGGACTAGGGTGGTTCTTTTTGAGCAAAACGAAAGCCTTTTTTGGTGGTGGAGATCAGGAAGGACACTGTGGCCTTTTGTGACCAGCAAGGTTTTCATTCAACCCACTGATTGAGCTTTCAGCCCTTCATTCATAATTGAAGACCATTAACTCCCATGGTAAGTGCCTGTAGTTTAATTAGCTGGTCTGATGGCCTGGGTGCTTCACTAGTGAGCACTGAGCTTTAATTGAGTCTTCGGTCGGCGGGCAGACAGGGACAGTGATCTAGATCACCTTCAGCACAAATAGCAGTGAAGGTGGACATTTTAAAAGCTGCCTTTTAAACACGCTTTTTAAGTTTCATTGCTCTTTGTTCTACCTATAAGAAAATCAATGAATGCTCCCTCCTTATCTGTCCTTGTGTGTCCTTAAACGCTGTATGAAAAGATATATTAAAGTTTGTACCAAGTAGTTGATTAGTTCTGCCACTAGTCAGTGTGTCGGGTCTGAGTCGACTAGTTGTGGATCACATGACTTAATTTGTTCTTGTTCTATACATCTGAGATGGTCTGAGTGCATAGGGATGTGTCTTGTAAACTGCATTCAAACTAATCAAGCATCACCCAGAGACTGACAGAAACTGTTTTTTGCGCTGTTGATGACAATGCAAGCTGCAGTTTGTCAGTGGACATGTGAGTGGAGTGGATATTTGATGTGTATCATCTCAGCTGCACATTCTCTCCAATCGCATATTCTGTCAACAATGCATTAGACTTGCCAGAAACAGTAAAGTCTGCTGATGTGCACTGTGTGAGACATTTTTGTAAGGTAAACACTCACCCACTTATATGTGTATATATCGTATGCAAATATTCTGTGTGTGTTTGTATACTGTACCGTTCAGAAGTTTGGGTTCGGTCATTTTTTAAAAATGGTTTTGAAAGAAAATGCTGCAGTTATTTGATCAAAAATACAGTAAAAGGAGTAATATTCTGATTTGGTGCCCAAGCTTGTAACATAGAAACCGTGATATCATTTTTTCAGGATTCTTTGATGACTTGAAAGATCAAAATAATTTTCATATCAATGTAAACTGCCGCTGTCACTTTTGAGCATTTTAATGCATCCTTGCTGAATAAAAGCATGAATTTATTTTTTAAAAATACACATATATATTCCACTCAAATTGTCATCTTTAATCAGAATAAAATGTTACATTTTATTATAAATTAAGCATATATATACAAAAGGTTTTGGGTTATCTGTCCTGTCTTCCTTTTCCTTATCTTCTTACTCTCCATTGTCTATCACTTGTTTTCTATCCTCCTCCGTCTTTCATTTACTCTCCTCACCTTATCTGCTCTTCCGCTCTCAATCGCTTTATTCTCTTATATCTCCCACTTCCTTCATACATCTGTTGGCATCTCTGTGTGTGTGTGTGTGTGTGTGTGTGTGTGTGTGTTTATGATTGTGTAGTAGTAGCAGGGAGGGAAAGCTCAGCTGTTCATAAGATTTGATGGGTAGAGGTGAGATTTTCTTACACTTTTCTCATTGCAGCGGAGCCAGGGGGCAACTAATGTGAACAGAACAATAGACGTGGCAGCTCCACAAGGCCAGGCCTTATTGCAAACAAAGAACACAATGCTGTTTCATAAGGCTTTTCATTCATTTTGTGACCGCTGTGAAGAAGTTTTTCTGTTACCATGTTCAGTCATGAGGAGAACATTTTCTTGGAGTGCCCTGAATGAATGCATGTAGTGCGTAGGGCGCAAAAACAGTATAGTCAGTAGGGATATTTTCTAATGCAACACCATTCTTGAAAATTTTGTCACAACTGATTTTCATTCCATGCAGTCCAGCTATATTTATCAAATGAAATTACTTTAAAATTAAGACACTTCAATTGTAAGTAGACATCAATTGATTTGTTTTGTTATTGTTGAATTCAAGCAATGCTGAAAAATCAGAGATTGTTATTTTTCGTTATTTTTGACAACCTGTTTGAAAGCTTTCTGCAGCTTGTGTGACAATTTATGCTGTGAAAGTGGGCACAGTGAAAAGGCACCTTCTGTAGGTAGCTTTTGGTATTGCACGATGGTAATAATGAAAGCTAGACATCATCACTGAACACGCTAAATAATATTACCTTCATCTTGCAGGGGTGTATAAATGATTCTTACTGATGTATGAAGATATACTTCTAGAAACGTTAGACCAGACTGCCTGTCTATCTGTCTCACCTCAAAGTGACGGTGCGTGTGTGTAATGTGCAAATGTGTGTGTGTTGATAGACTCAGTTGCAGAGCTCCTTAACAGGATGTTTTTCCGGATGCTTTGGCATTGACAATTGCCCTCTATTTCACATCTCTGGAAATGTGCGATTCTGTCTCTCTCTTGCTGTGAGGGATTCCTGTGGGGATCTGCAGTACCTGCACTCCAGTGCCATATAGGATATAAGGCAGATGTTGTGTTGTGGTGGTGGGTATGTGTCATTAGGCTTGTTATGTCTCCTACAACTTTATGAAATCCTTTCCTGCTGGCTTTTTGGTTATTATTGATATTGCAGAGTTCACCTTATGTAAGGTTCCGGTTAAAGGTTAATTGTTTGAGCTCTGTATAAATTCTGACTTAGATTGTTCACTTTTTTGCTGCTGAGAAAATTATTAAGCCCAGACAGAATATACAGACAATATTTGTGGCATTCTGTGGAGATGAAGGTACTATAGTCTCATTAGTAGCCAAAAATAGTCAGGTCAATGACATATAAAAGTGTCGATGATAAATAGAAGGATTTTTCCAAATGTCCTTAGAAATGCTCTCTTTGTATATGGTTTCATATTGTTTAAAAAACGTTTATTTTCAATAATAATTTACATTTATTTACTCTTAATGTCATGTGCATTATTTTTTCTTAAACATTTAAAAAATGTTTTTCAATGTAATTTTTTTTTCAAGTATCATGGATGATTAATTCATGAATATTATAAATTTTTGGGGAGTCACTCCACATTACATTTTACAACCTGAACTAACTTCATAAAAGGATCAAATTAGGGACTTAAGATATGGTTTTCTTTTAAAGAATTTTTTTTTTTTTAATAATTTAATCAAAATTTTAAAACATGCACATCAAAGTGGGTATACAAGTCATTATATTTAAAAAAAAAACATTGCAAATATTTCTGAGTAAATTAATAGAGCTGGAAAACAAAACAAAAAGGGGAGGGCGGGGTTAGAGAATGTGAAGAGCTTTGAGAACGAGAGCTGTTCCAATTCTGTGAAAATAGAGCTTTCTTCCGATTTCTGCAGGTGCGGGTTCTTTATGAGCAATAATACAGCAATAACATCACTTAGATTAGACTGATCAAACATAACCATGTTTGAACCAATGAGTCCTTTTAAATTGACTTATGTATTGCCAATAAAACTGCACTTTGACTCAATGATGACATTACTGATCTGCGTTTGACCTCAAGTGACTCAGTTTACCCTTCAAACACCAATCCCTGTCCAAGGTGAGAAGAAAAGACAAGATCTGACAGCTACTGCACCAAGGGATCAGCCAAAACTACAAGAACTGACACCCTGAGATTGATTGATTATGTCTGTCTTGGCTCAAACATGAGGCTGCAGTCGGTACAAACTCGGCACTTTGGTTGTCCCAACCCACTTCTCAGTATCCCTCTGCATCTACCTCACACTCATACAAACACACGTCTAGTTTATTACATTAATGCCGGGCGTTTCACCTCCTGTCAGCGGCAGAACGACAGCAGTGAAGAGTGTGACAAGGTCGGAGCAGGGCTCACAGTCTAACCAGATTACACGGAAATTAGGCAAGCATGCACGTTTCAACTGATGCCTATAAATGTGCTTTCTGCGCAGTGGAGTGTGTGTTAAACCACAGGATGACAAGACTGTCTGCTCTTATGTCCTTGTGTGCTTCATTACAACATGTTTTTAGTATGTTTATATGATACCATATAGTGTACTGTATAGTAAGATTGGAAACTGAGAACCAGTGCTTATTCAGAACCCATTTCGTTTTCAGAAAAGATACCAGAACCTCATGCATTCTTCCATCAATGTGGACGAAACACCGTACTAAAATACTCTTGACAGAGTTTCCTGCATTATTTATTCAGTGATGCTGAAACACAGAGTAAAACAGGCAGCACAAGCAGTGTTGTCAAATTACAGAAAGAATTACTCTATCGGGCCGCTCTTTCTTTTTTTTAGGTTTAATAAAAGGCATACAATGCCATCATTGTCGTTTGATTCCTGTTTAGTGAATTAGAATATACTATGCAGATAATATAGTTCGATACAAGAACAAATTACTTTTATGACCCTATTTTTTTTAGTGAATTTAATCAATTAAATCAAATGCACATAGTAGTTTACAACTGTCAGACCTGAATCCATGTAGTTACAATGTAGTCACAGTTCTCTTACCAAAAAGAAAGTGCAAGCAGTGTAGTTCGGTTCAGGAACAAATGACTCTTATGAGCCAGTTCTATTTTGGTGAAACAAAAACATACAACACAACCATGTAGTTCAATTCCCAAACAAATCACGGGAGTCAGTTCTTATTAGTGAATCTAAACCGGTGTAGTTAGATTCCTGACCGAATGACTCTGAGTCTGTTCTTTTTAGTGAATTTACTTAAAATTACCTCATCATTTGGCAATAGAGTAGCATTTTTTTTTTTCAAAATATTTGTCCTTAAAAGTACTGAAGAAAAAAAGTAGTTGATGTACCTATTATGGAATCAGAATTGGAATTGTTAAGTTCTTAAAGGGGTCATATGATGCTATTTTAAAGATCATTATTTTGTGTATTTGGTGTAACAGAATATGTTGACATGCTTTAATGTTCAAAAAACACATTATTTTTCAAATACTGTACTTTATTGTAGTTCCTCTATGCCCCGCCTCCTCGTTTTCTACAAAGCCCCTCCTTCTGACAAGCACAGTCTGCTCTGATTGGCCAGCTGACCCAGTGCATTGCGAACACCACAAGCACACGTCGGAAATGTAACGCCCCTTTCCATAATCGTGAGCTTCAGCTTTCAACATAAATTTAAAGACCGTAAATAATGTCCTTAGTTTTACCATCAGTTCAAGCCCGAAAGTGGAAGAGTCTCGTGACAGACACAGTGATGAATTTGGTATGTGTTTGCAGTACACAAGCCTCGATTAAGACAGCTGACTCCACTGTGATGTGACCCTGTCTCTCTCTCACGCACGCACACACACACACACCGCGATACTCTACACGATGCAAAACTCCGCTTTTGAACAGTCAATAGCAAATACTTAAACTATTAAGAAAACATACTTACAGTAGCTGATTCAGAATAAGCACCATATTGTCATAGCAAAGTTGGAATTGACCAATTTTTTTTTAGAAACAGCCTTTGCACAGCCAGCCTTGTAGGCTACTCTCCTAGTTTCACAAAACTGTCGTCCATAAAATGCATTGTATCTGGGTTGTGCTGTTCTGTTGTAACTAAATCTTAACCAATGATTCCTCCTCATTGCATCTACTTTCGGAAAGGCCAAATAATGTGCTTTTGCTTTCGCACAGAAACACACAGTGTCTCCCTGACATGGCTGCATCAACACTACTGCGGTTCCTGAAACCACGCCTTCTTTCTTTGCATGAACATTTGGGCGGCATTACGCAAATATTTCCACATCGTGATGTAGACGTGTGGGGGCGTGTTTGAATGACGGTCTGGATCAGCCTCTTTTTTTTAGATAGAATAAATTCTTTTGTGGGAGACTTTGAGCTTTGTAACTCTGCAGATCTTATACATGCACAAATAGACACATAACACACTTAAAAGAGAAAGGAAAAATAGAAATCGCATCGTATGACCCCTTTAATGATTCCCATTGTTTTTGATGGATTGCTCCTTCTGGGTAAGTGTAAATTGCAGTGTTTCTGTTGACTCTCAGGTGTCAGTGATGTCCTGGTGGGGCTGGACAGAGGGGGGTCATCGCCTCCCTGTGTCCCCTACGTCCTGTCTGCTTGCTGACAGGGAGGGCACAGCCCATTCTGACCCCTGGCTCTCGCTCCCCTGAGGTGGCTAACTTCATTTCTGCACAATCGAGTTAGAGCCCAGATTATCCCTGCATATTCAGCAGCCCTCCCTATTTCATCTTCCACCTACACACCCATCAAATCAACACACACACACACTATTTCAGATACACATTCATGTTTACCAACCTTGAAATAATGCCATATACACTATGTATTTTGATGCAGACAATGTTTGGGGCTGAGCTCACATTTATTCGGCATACTTGACAGGACAGCTGTCATATGTACAGATTCCTTGTGTGTTTTTTAATAAATCAGCTTTACCAGAGTTGTGCAATGCACCATAAATCACTTATTGCATTGATGCAGACCATTTTACAGGATCTCTCCCAACTTTCGCCCTCTGTTGCCACTGTGTGTGTGCGCGGGGAGCACGATGCCTCGTCTTGCCTCGGCTCTTATGAAAGCTTTATTGGATTCCACCATCCCCAAAGGGAAAACGCTTTAAATGTCTTTGCAATTATACCTCTAATAACAGCGCTGTGCACTTGGGCAAAGCCAATGATAAGGAACTGCAAGTTAGTCAGTCAATAGAGGGGCTATTAATCTCTGTCACCTGCCTGTCAAGATGAGTTGGGCAACAACAGCGGTGTCTCTTGACCTAGGTGTCTCTTGAGTCCCAGCACCGTTGATGAACTCAGTCAGAGAATCAGTCTTTATCGGCGAGGGTAGCGGATGTCTACGGACCGGAGGAGAGAATTTTACATGCTCTCGTGGGACCCACTTTAGGCTGAAGCCTTCAGACAGGGAGATGAGGAGAGATGGTCGTGAACGCAGACGATTATTAGTTGCCACCGTTTGTAATTTGCTCTGGCCTTATACGCTCACCGGCGTGACATCACCTGTCTCTTGTTCTTGACATCGCCTCCATATTGTTAAAACGTGCCCTGAAGTGGTTATTCACTATATAATATCCAAATTAGCATAGATATATTTTCTGAAGTAGGCCTGTTTCAATAAAGATTTTAATGTAATAATTCATCTTACAGTGACAATTCTATCACTCATTCTCATGTCATTTCAAACACAAAAGGAGATGTTTTGAAGAATATATTTTTTGTGGTGAACAGATCAAAATGTAATGTTATGGCTCATTTCCAGGGTCAGTAAAGTACAGTACGGTATGATTTAGGACTGTACACCCTGATCTGGCTTGCATTTCCACTGCCAACAGTAGCCTTACTTGATTGGTGTGGTGTATGCCAGAAAGTAGCGATCAACGTCATTCTTGCGCGAAGAGGAAAGCGCGACATTGGGTGCTTCTCAATACTCAAATTGATGCTTCCTCGTTTCCTCACTCCTCCATCCTTGAGCCTGTGTCCCGAAAACCGATCAAACTCAGCCATCTTGAAAGACCTCTCAATTCTCTAATTGAACCGGGAGGAGGCGTGGAATGAGGAGGCTTCCAGAGGAGCTATGTGCAAAGATACACAGGTGTATCCTATGCTGAAGTTTTTCTTGTCGAAAAACCTGACACACGTATAAATTCTCCTCCCCCTTCGCATCTGTCGTAATAATTTTAATTTGCATTCTACCTTTGCAGTTTAAATAAACCATGCATGTCATATATTTCAACAGAGCGTCTTGTTTTATTAATATTTATTATGAATATCTTAAATAACAAACTTTAACAACATAAGGGCAGATACCTTTGGCGCAACTGATGATGCTTTGAAGTGACGCTTGAGTGATCAAGAATATTCCAATGTACAAATAACTGTTCCTTTGACTCCTCTGTCCTCATTTACTTTCCTTGACCCATTCCTTTCCCTAAATCAATATCCTGGGGGGGTGAGCTAAGAACGGCTAGGAAAGTAGGGAGTAAAACAATGAGGATTGCACAATAAGAAAATGAGAAGCCCCCAATTCTGGTGTGAAAAAAACTTGTTATCACATTAAAAACACTGCCTAGGTATGTTGTTTGTTCTGGTCTTATCGATCGCACGAGGGGGTCTTCTTAAACAAGGCCCAACACTCATTGATCCCATTGGCGGACACGGATGAGGAGGTTGCTTCATTCATCTTGTGTCGTCATTCCCTTTTTAGCACGCGCAAGTGACGATTCTCTGTCAACCAATCAACGTTTTGCAGTCTAGCTCCACCCTTTAGGTACCGGACTATGCTAGGTACCCCAACAGAAAGGTCCCAAAAAAGTGGTATGGTACGGTTCACTATTTTAATACTATTAACTAGTAAAATCTGGCTTCTGTGGTTGAAATAGACAATTGCAAGATATTTGCAGAGCAACATTTTTTTCCTCAAGATAACGGTCATTTGCAGGGACACCACTATGGATTATAGACCCCCTGAATAGCATAGAAATTGGAATCCAGGGGGTCTCTCCCAATTGGCCCCCTCTCTGACCCTTCCTTTGAGTTGTCCATAACTCTCAACAACAACAGCCCCCCCCCCCCCCCCATTTCAACCCTTCATTGAATTCTTTGCGCATACACATATTCAAACTTGTTGAGTCACAACGCATATTGACTTCAGCCAAGTGAAACCAAAGAAGTGGTTCACACAGTCTCATAATACAACAAAATGTGGCAAGTTTTAATATGCAGGATTTTAAACAAGCATCCTGTCATATTTTTCTTTCTTTCTCTCCTTTCTTTCTGTTGTCCTTTCTTCCTCCCATCTTCTTCTGTGCGTTCCTCTGATGGGCTCCCACTTTCTTGTTGCCATTTCCCATTCTTGGATCAAACACTCATCATGACCAACCCTTGTTCTTTCCCATCTTCTGTCTCCCGTCTCTCCATGACCTTCCCCGCCTTCTCTCACTGTTTGATGAGGGGAATGCGATTTGAAATTGCCCCCTGCTGCCACGGTTCTCTTAAATGTCCGGGTCAAGCAGACACTTCCTGAGCCGGATAGGAGAAAGAAGAGTAAAACAGACGAAGAGAGAGGGGGAAAAAACATGATGTAGATGATTGCTGCTGCAGTTTACATAATGAAATGTGTGACGAGGGTCTCTATATATGGAAATCTTTTGGAGATATTTGTTGTGATCTTTACAGATTTTATAAAGGTCACCCGGTGTAGTGAGAGCAAGCTGGAAGGGAGTTCGCTGTGTTAGTGCTGATCATAATGCCAGGGCACATTGTGACCCCTGAAAACAAACAAGACTGTTGAAATGCAAGATACAGGACGAGAGCGAGAGAGATACACAGAGAAGTGAAAAATTCAGTGGGTACGCCAAAGAGGAAGCACTGCAAGGTATAACACAGTGTTCCATCCAAGACATTCCACCTTTCTCCATTAATTTTTAATGTGCCGTATATCTCTGCTACACTGGAACATGACATCTACCCTGAAGTGTGGAAGACTTTCATCAGGGATTCTGTGTGCGTATGTGTGTGTGTGTGTGTGTGTGTGTGTGTGTGGTGTGTGTGTGTGTGTGTGTGTGGTTTGTGGTGTGTGTGTGTGTGTGAGTGCGTCTGTCTTGGTAATAGAAATAGATCTAGAGGCTTGTGTGTAGCAATACGTTTCAAATGTGTATTTATGTCAATGAGGCTGCAGATTTGCATGTACATAACGAATGAAAGATTAAGACAGAGAGCATAGTGCTTTAAGACAGAGTGTAAGATGTCTCGCTCTCTCTTACACATATACACACACACACACACACTTACACACCCTTTCCATCATCTGTGCTGTAAAAGTTAAATGCCTTGGGCTGTCCCTGCTTGGCTCTAAATGCTGTTGAACTTCATTGTTTGACTGCCGCTGTAAAAACAGAGTGCCTCACTCGTTCTTCCACTTATCACTTCATCCCTCCATCCGTAAATCTGTTATCCTCATGCGCTTGCTCTCCTTCCACTTCATATTTATCCATATCATATTCATTTATTCTTCTGTATGAGGTCCCCTGTTATCAATGTGAGCTTTACAGCTTTATTTTCTTTCGTATATGCACCTTTTCCACTGATAATTTCTGTTTTTGTCTTCCCATACCCTTAACCATTCTCATCGCCCCCTTTCTTTCTTTATTTATTTGTTTGTTTTGCAGCAAGTGCTTTTTCACATTTGGGAATGCATGCTTAAAGAGATGTGAATTTATGCAAATGTTTGGCTGAAAAATTAGGAGTCACCTTCTCACAAAGTATAAAGAACAGCAGCGACTCGTTACAATATTTCCCTTTGTTATGAATCTGCAGAATAATAATTAAGAATGATTTGTGGACTGAGCAAAAATGCTGTTTTCTAGTGGTTAAATAACTGGTAAGACTTCACCTAGACCCCAGCTGATATTCAGCAGTCCGGCTGATTAGACTCCTGTGTAATTTCGCCCAGTGGCGGTTTTTAATTATACCACAGGTAGTTGCCAGCACTTATTTGCACAATTGCCACTTCTAAAAATTAATGCATACACCCATGTTTTTCTCTATGAGATTGTGCTTGCATATGCGTATGTATTGAGAAATTATGCATTTATTAAGGATCATTGTGGAATTTTACATACAGATGCATACAGTACATGGTTTTTTAGCAAACAATATATTAATATAAAAATATTTGACAGTGAAATGATTGTCAGTGCCACCCTCAAGGACCTTCTGTCACATTACAGTGCTGACAGTGATGATGCAGACTGCAGTACACGACCCTGCTGGGGTCAGAGGTCATGCAAGAGGGGTCACTGCAGACTCTATGCCCTGACACAGTGATTGACAGATGAGTATGTCTCTGCAGCATAGGTCAAGATGCACAGTGTGCCACTACAGCGGGTCAACTGATGCAGCACTTGGCTGACGCAGCAGGTATGATTTTGACTTACTCTGAGATGCTCTTGTCCAAGCTGGTGCTGAATAACATAAGCTGTGTTCCCTTCACAGGGTCCTGAGCAGGGGTTGTCTGTAGAAGTTCACTTCACAACAAAATAGTTCAACTTGAATGTTCTGCATCGTCATTCAACAGACATTAACACATGAGCTGCACAGGTATTTGGTATACTTGTGTAAATAAATACCAAACGAATTACCATACTTAAAAACCATACTTCACTGAAAAGTTTTGTAATATTTTTTTTTCATGTTTTTGAAAGAAGTCTCTTATATGTTCACCAAAGCTGCATTTATTTGATCAAAAGTACAATAAAAAACTATAATATTGTGAAATATTATTACAATTCACAATAACAGTTTTCTGTTTTAATATAATTTCAAATGTATTTTTTTCCTGTGATGGCAAAGCTGATTTTTCAGCAGCCATTATTTCAGTCTTCAGTTTCATATAATCCTTCAGAAATAATATCCTGATTTGGTGCCTTAAGAAAAAACTCTTATTATCATTGTTGAAAAAAAGTTAATATTCTTGTGTAAACCATTACACATTTTTTCCCTGATTCTTTAATGAATGTAAAGTTTAAAATAACCAAAAAAAAAACGTAAATTGTTTTTACTGACCGCAAACGTTGAACGGGACTTTAAAATCTACTTATATTATATATACTAAATATCAAATAATTAATAGAACCTATATTATATACAAGTATCTAACATTTCTGTTTACATTAACAATATAGTAATATATAGTAATAACAATATAGTACAGTAATAATATAGTATTGTGTATAAATACAAAATATTTATTTTTACATTAATATTAATTATAATATTAATATTAAATATGTGTTTATTAAAAACAAAATGTTTAGCACAACTATAAATGTAATTAGTTTGTTACAGTATGTAGATCGTATTTGTTTCTTAACTATTATATACATGGCACTGTAACAGTTACATCTCCTCATTTAGGCCCTGTCCACACGAACGCGGTTATTTTTAAAACGCTTTTTCTACGCGGTTTGGCCATTCGTCCACACGCAAATGCAGCACCAGGTTACTGAAACCGAACATTTTTGAAAACACCTGCCAGGGTGAAGATTTTCAAAAACTCCGGTTGCAGTGTTGTCGTGTAGACAGAGTTTTTGGCTTGTGACGTCGGAGCCTGCGCTGTTATCTCCACCTACTGGAAACTTTTTCAGGCTTCTGATTGGCCAACATGGCTTTATGGTTGAGATTATATCGCCACCTGTTGATTTGGCATGCTCTTAACAGTGCTTCATAGCATGCATTTGCGCTTTCATGTGGACGGAGATTTTTTTTTTAAACGGAAGAAGGAAAAACTCAGTTTATAAAAATACCCGTCTACGTGTGGACATGGTCACACTACAGTAGTAAATATCCCTCTACACTTCCTATAAAGTGTTATATCAGTGTACCTTTGTTCAATGTACAAAATTATATCAATGTTCATATGTTCACTATGCGTTTTGCAGACCTCTTTGCAGACAGCATATAGTTAGCATAGAAGAAATGCCTTTATGTTTGGTACTGATTATGAAGAGAAATAAGAAATGCGCTGAGGCCACTTGTAATCAAAAGTATGTTTCTCATATACTCTGAAGAGTGTTCAATGCACTTAATTCTATACTTTGAGTCCGCAAGGAAATGAGAGGACAGAGGGATGCCTGCCACACTAATCCTCTCATTATTCATCAACACCTTGGCAATGCTTTTAGCTATCTGCATATTCACAGGGAATTGTGGGAGATGTTGTCCTCTGGGGCCCAGATGGGGTGCCGCATCTGCTTTGCTCTTGAAAAGTCATTGAGTGAGTCAGAGAGGAGTCCAGGCAGACGCCGTCTTCTCTGACTGCGTTGTCTTAAACTGCTCAGCTCCACAGCATTAAGTATCCTCTCTGTTTAATGAGCGTCTGCACAGCGAGAAGAAGTGCGTCGACGTTCTCCTCGCCTGTCATTAACGTGCCGACAGAGGGGACACGGGATGGGCTGAAATGGAGAAATAATAGGCAATTTAGCGGTGCGTGGAGAGAAGAGGGTGATGAGAGGGAGGGCAGGGTCATCCCTCGCTCTGTTTTTAGGGGATCCTTTTCTGTCATCCTTGCAGAGCCGCAGGCGGATAATGAGGAGTCGTCTGCAGCATAAATAGGCTTAAAATAGAAAGAAGGAATAAATAACTTTAATAGAAGAAAGTCAGTGATGGGAGGAGAGGGATGAGGTAGGCGGCCCCAGTTCTCTGTCCATCTTACCACACGCCATGTCCCTCTGTCCTGCCTCTGTCCTTTTCTCCAAACGCTTCTTTAGAAGGGCAACCACTGGACAAGGGCACTGCCTGAACAGTCTAAAAGGCTGAAAAAAGTGTGGTTGTTTTTGGTTGGGTTACTCTGTTCAGGCGGTCTTTCTTGAAGTTCACACTAGGGGTTCAGTAACTATAAAGTTTGTTCTTAATTTCTAATTTGATTTCACAATTTGTTCTTAAAACAACATGGCTAGCAGGTTGTAAGGTCTCTGTAATTAGATGTGTAGTCATATAATATGAGGTTTAACTTTATTTATCCAATAATAAGTCTCCAAATTTGTAAACAGAAGTAGTGCTGAAAAGCCATGCATTTCAGTTTTAGCTTCAAAGTTAATGTTTTAAATAATCTTTTGGCTTACATAACAATTAACAATATAATGTAAATTATATTTCCTCTGAAATACAACACATAAACTAAAAAGTAAATTCTGTGTGTATAAATGAAACCGTATCTAAAATAAATAATGGGCAATAAATTATATATATTTATTTTGACTTCTTTTTTTATTTTCTTGACATATAAAATACCATTTCGGGGTTCTAGGCTGGTCAGTATAATATTCCTTACTTTTATTCAGCTTAAGATTAGCAGTAAATTGTAAATAAAGACAGATTTAAAAGGAAGAGACACGCTGAAGAATACTGAAATATATATATATATATAAAATAATTTACGTATTTACACACTCGTGCCATCAAACTGTTGTATAAAAGAAATATCACACTCGTAGACGTGAGATAAGGCTGTATATTCGCGACACGGCTGTGATTTGTGCCAAGGTAATCACAGCATGCGATATACAGCCATATACTCACGTAAATGAGCGTGTAGATGTAAGGA
The DNA here is from genome assembly GCA_018155175.1 of Sinocyclocheilus anophthalmus. Lineage (NCBI taxonomy): Eukaryota > Metazoa > Chordata > Actinopteri > Cypriniformes > Cyprinidae > Sinocyclocheilus > Sinocyclocheilus anophthalmus. The sequence continues at coordinate 464,106 of JADLZN010005127.1, forward strand.
ATAATTCAGACGGCGACATTGAATTATTAATAGAAAATATAAGTCAATTAATTCTGCTTATACTACGTTGCTTAACCACACCTCAGACATCGATACAGATAGATATAGTTAAAGCGATTCTCGTCCGCTCCGTTTTTTTTTTTGCCTACTTTAAATCGTATTGCCTGAGTAGCGAGTATTCTTCCGCCCATCTCATCCAACGCCTCTTTTAGCTAAGTTCCAAAACGTCATTTTTAAAGCCATGTAATGGAGCTGGGGGTGACTTGAGCGTTGATAGCATTCTAATGCAGTATTTAATTAAGTTTTTAGACAAGAGCACGCGAAATGAGACAGAGACACACAGAGGAATAGGAAAGAAAGAGATGAGAGAGAGAGCTTGTGCTCGCAATATAGGCATCACCATCTGTGCCCGTCCCTCCAAAAGGGTTCTATGCAGCGAGCATCTCTTAAACAGCTGCGTTATTACCTCGCCTCGTGAGAGAATGTCAGGGTAGCCTTATAAGTGCCTCACTATATAGGGATAACTGCATAAATATCAGCGGCAGCCCGCAGCGCTGAATGCAAGCACCTTTTGTGCAAACTGCGTGCCCCCTGCTAGTGTGCGTTGTGTGAGTTGGAGGGTTGGGGGTGAGCACGTGTGATGTTGCTGCAAAGTAATTCCTATAGTGCTGTATAGCTGATACTGTATGACGTAATTCGGTTATACAATAGACTATGCGAACTGTGATTCATATGGAACTGTAATCGCGGTCAAATGCAAGAGCTGCCTAGGAACACAAAATACATTCGGCCGTAGAACTTGTTATCCCTGAAAATAATTGCCACACATCAGAAGTTCGGTCAGCCAATAGATTTCAGCATTCAAGGCTCGTAGTATAAATTGCCTACGGTGGTCTCAGGCCTTGTAAGATGCCCGAATGACGTAAAGAAAACGTTATCAGAACGAATGGTATAAAACTAGACTACATTACATTTCTAGTCTATTACCACCCACTACCACTTATACCAACGCCTGAAAATACCGCGCCCAGGTAGGCAATAGGATAAATTATGTGGACCCGGACTTTTTTGAGCAGCGTTGCTGTATTGAGTAGACTATTGTTTGACAATAGGCTAGCCACTTTAATATTAACTTGCACTCAAGACGAGTTCAGCAATAATAATCATTCAGAAAGAGTGTTAATAACAAATATTTTGTTTGGTTACCACTTGAAGCTTGAGTTACAAAATAGTATGAAGGGATGCATTAAAGCATATGTCAATTGCCTCACACATACATGTAAAATATTTAAACCTAAGGAAAGACGAGAGAAAGAGGGGGAATAGATGGAGGAGGAAGGAAAATAGAGGGAGATGGAGAGGCAGAGCACCCCAAGAAAGAGCTCCAACCAAAGAAAGCATGGCAACAAAGAAAAGAGACAGAGCACAGTTACAGTCGTTTCTTTAAATACCCTTTCCTTGATCCTGTGACTAAAACCAAATGATGTGAGAATTCAAACTGACCAATCACCAGATTATCAACTTCACCCACTGGGCCCAAAGGTGTGGCATCAATTAGCAGACCCTGATGTATACACATGCTTGGCCTAAAGGCTGTTGATCCGCTATATCAGCAATCCTGTGCCCCTTCAGGAATGCCGACAATGGCCCTTTGGTTACTGAAGCTATGGGTTTAGGGACAGCGACAAGCAGAAGTCTTTGAACGATTTTGACTTTACAAATAAAACAATGGATGCGGACCTAGTGCTCCTTTAAAGCACTCTTTTGTAGCAGAACTACTAGCCTTTAGCCAGGCATTTAAATCTAACAGATTGACAGTTTCAACAGCTAGAGCCAAGCCTCCGTTAGCATTCCAAGCATCGTCACTTTAGAACTAGTTAATGAAGAAAAAGTTTGAGTTGCTTCATTAAAAGCCCTTATTGTATATACTGTATTAAATAGTTGTATGCTTATGTGCAGTGCGAGTATTATGAAAGATGGAGATTGATTGCTGATTTGGCGAGTCGGTGAATGCTCACTGCATATGATCCAGCATTCATTCTTCAGATCAACTCATAATCTCAATAAAACATTAGTTTGCATAGTAAGTCCGATTGGCTCGAATATCCTTTACTCATGGTTAAAGGGCGGTACCATTGTTGCTTTTTCACTTTTTTAATTTTTAGTGTCAGTGTGTAGTGTGTATGTTGGGATCAAAAAAAGACTACAAGTTACAGATCTCAATAGTCCACTCATAAGCCGCCGAGATAATTTGTGTTTTTTTTTACACACACTTCTCTTTTTCAAAGAACTACAACGAAAGCTCGTTTAGCGACTAGCAAGTGTTGCCGTTTATTGCGGCTTTGTGAATGTCACAAAGCGGCACCATTATTAGCATATCATTAAAATAATTCTCCGGCCTACAGAAATCGAATGGTTGGCGCGGACTGGGGTAGGGGCTACGGGTCGTGGGCTTTACTGGCTCTAGAAATGCCTTGTGCCCTATACAGACTAAGATGAAACACGAAGACAAAGCAAGAACGATGTGGCCAACTGTACGTCAAGTATTTCGGAACAGTCGTCATACAAGGCCCGAGGGGGTCGCACACCGAACGAATGAACAAGCGCTGGCTAGCCGCCGCCGCGTCTATAACAATTCTTACAACAAGTACAACACAACGTAGTTGCTGGGCAGAGCCGTGGACAGCAGGCCGAACATGCACCGCACCGTCGGGTTTTTGTGTCTACACTCATAAAAAAATAATAGCTCTGTTTGAGATGCCACTACACTCGTCCCCCCCCCCCCATGCCACCGCGACTGGGCCCTATGAGAGATAGCGCCCTGGCCGCTCAGGGCCAAAATTAAAAGAAGAAAGCAACACTTGTTAGGCCAGGACACTTTATTCTCCTAGTAGTGACGGCTCTCGCGTGTGTGCTTTTGAATACTCTATCAGCCGAATAAAGCTAAGACCACTGCCGTGCTGCATCAGACAAGGCGCTGCAGACCGCCACCCTTGCTAACACATGTGCCAATCAAGCTAGCCGCTTTTTGTGACCTGAGCAAAACTTGCATTGACAGCCCAGCCTAGGTCAGGCGTGTGACGTGTGGTTCCCTCTAAAATCGGGACTGCGGAAAGCCCTGAGATGAATGCACATATTTTCTCATGCGTCAGATTAACTGCGCGGGATTTGAAAGACACTACGATCGTGTGATTGCACGTGTTTTATTCTAACAAGTAAATCCAATAATGCCTCACAAATCTGGGTTTTTAAAAACCAGGTAAAACGCATTTTTTTTTTTTTTTTCTTTTTTTTTTCTAGTGCTAGTCGCAATTAATCTTGAGTATTTGTATAAAAACACTGCAATAAATAAGCATATATACCCAACTTTATAGTAAATTGCTAGCACTCTGTTTATGCCCTGAACTTTTATTTCTTGAAACTATGATGAGACGTTCTTGTATTATTTTATATATAGCAATATAAAAAGTGTTCTGTTGCCCTCATAAAAACGTTCTGTGTATTGACAAATATATGGCCACCATGAATCACTTTATCTGCTAGATAAAACTATGCGCAAACACTGTGGAGCCCGCTGTGTCACCCCGATACGCGGGAGCAGTTAAAGAGATGTCCTGATGATACGTATCACATGTAATCCCGCCACAGCACTGCCAAGTGGCTACTCTTAGCCAGCCCGGTGGTCATGGCTAGTGTAGATAGCATCGAGCTTCGACATATGACTAAGTGTGATCTTCGAATTTTAAGACGTGAGCCCGCAACGCATGCTGACGCCTGCATTGACCCGCTTCTCGCCGCGCTGTGTCGGTAGTCCGCCCTTAGAAACGCTGTTTTTTTTAAATCTCCGTGCTCAAACGTCTTTGTTTGGGTTTCCGAAAGCAGATGATGTCAGGAAACTGTGGTTGCAATTTACTTTTTAACTCTGTACTGCAGCATTATAATCCCCAATTTCACTATTGTGCTGCCTGCCACATTTTACCTGAGCCGACAGCTTCCACAACATGCAATGATGAGAGCTACCCCCCCCCAGTGCCCGGTTTTCGCCAAAAAGCTTTGGTTGAAAGACGGAAGAAATGGGCGGGCACCTACTTAGTAGGCAGTAATGAAACACCTTCTAGCTAGCTTCGCAATCACAACGCACTGATGTGATAGCTAACCAATTCAACAAATACTTTAGTTTTCGGATAGCGGGCCTTCATCAAACCCCGAGGGAGCATGTTTGTTAATCAGTGATATCGATGCCGCTTTGGCGTAGCGCCAAGGGGGGCGACAAGGTCACCTTTAATAATACGTAAATTATGGTTGACGGAAAATACTGCGTTTTCGAAACACCATAGCCATGCAGAGCATGGTCTAGCTAGCACCCACCAAAACCCGACTTTGCTAAAAGAGCCATAATAGACCCCTTTAAGGGATGCATTCATGATGACAGCACTACTCAGTAACTGCAATTTGTTAGGCCCTGGAGACAGCTGGTACGAGCGCTGTGAAAAAAATTACTCCTTGTTCAAAATGTGCACTGTAGTATTTTTTCATTTAAAGGTCTTATAATGCCCTGAGAGGGCTTTTTTTTTTTTTTTGATTGCTTGTTTTTTTTTTTTCTTTTATTTCTGCTCGCTAAAAACTCTGTCTCTCTTGGTTCCCATCTATATCGCCCACCAGAGCCAATGTACCTTCAAATCACTCACAAACACACACACTAGTTTCCTCATACCATAGTGCTACTATTATTTGTATAAAATATTATGTATTGAACAATAATATTTAATAAACTACAACAACAGGCATCATAAAAGTTGCTAGACAATTCAGACAAAAGTACAAAGGCAGGGCTCTGATAAACAGCATTGAAGTTACGTAAACATGATGAGAACAAATAATAGATTAATAAGAACTGCCCATTAGATTTACCCAAAACAAAATATATCTCATGTTAACCACTACAGAGACATCAGAGCCAGCGAGATAAATTCCAGCAAAGATCTGCGCCTGAGCCGATGAGGTGCTTTTCAACACCGGTTTATGCAGCGCAGAACAAGTACGCTAGACGTCCTGGAGCTCATCATTCTCTGAAAACCGTGTGGTGCTGGGTGTGTGGTGTGGCGATATATTGTATATAATATACTATCATACTATAACTAAACATTGTGATAATAGAATCGTTGCAGGTGCAATAAACACAAATATCTATATATTAGAACTGAGTTTACTGAGGATCATTTTGACAATGAAAGACTGAGTAATGTTCTGCAAAAAAATTAGCATAATTAAGATATACTGAAACGCTAAACAATTACAAAAAATACTAAGCGAAGACTTCTTTTAAAAATCTTTTTTTTAAATCTTTTAAAAGAACCACAAACAGTAGTATCTAATTTTTTTTAGACAGAGCTGCACATGTCAAAGAGTCCCTCAAATTCAGGTACAAAATATTTAGCCTAACCTGGGCCCTATTTAGGCCCAGAACCATAGCATAAAGTATGATATTACATCACAGACGGATGCAGCTGGCATCTGATGAAGTGAGAAAATCGCCACCACAACGACGTGACTGGCCGCATAACAGGGAATATCTGTTCTAATATTAAGAAAGAATTATTGAGTTACAAAAGCCTTTGTTCAAATGCGTGTATGAAGCCCTCTACTCTAACCAGCCCAAGCCTCTATCTTTTCCAGGTGTATTTGCAACCCAAAGAAGAACAACGTCTGCGCTTATGTGCTAACCCTAGACTCCCCTGAAGCGAGGAGACGGAAGACGCTCTAAAGTCAGTCATGTCTGACTGACGAATTGGCGCATTTGCCATCCTCGCGAGAGCCTCCAATCACCCTTCAGTAGTGGTAAACCCTAAACAAAGCCAATGTAGCATACGTGCGTAGGATCTATGCAAGAGCGTTAGACTAAGTTTTATGGCCTTAAAAAGAACCCCTTTTAAGCCTTTTGACATTTGCCATATAAATTACAGCTTCTCGCAGTCTTCCTCAGAGATTGTTACAGTTGTAATAGGCGCGCTGGTTTAACTTGCCCAGATGCGCTCTTCACGACAGAAGATTCGAACCAGCCCCCCCCCACTATCATCCTTCTCAATCCTGACTTCAAACACCTGCCTTCAAAGAGCCTGTAAATTACCTCGACAATGGGCCATCCAGGCCCAAGAAACTATAACGCCCACACACACACACACACTAACACACACAACACATAAAAACACATTTTTATTTTAGCCTATAATTAATCAGCTATAATAATGGCTTATCTTGCGCTATATGCAAATGTGAGTGACTTGTGCTGACATTCCCTTGTTAGCATTAGTATGAGTTACCACTCGCTTATTGTGTATTAGTTAAAGCATTAACATGATATTCAGGTTATGTATGATCTTGGTTTAATATATTCCAAATGGTGCTTCTTGGGATAATCAATGTTACCTGTGTTGTCATCTCATCGGAAACAATGCAGCGTACCAGATTGTGGATTGAGTTTGTCTGAAGCCACATCCATATGACTGGCTACCGATATTTTGGTTGTGCATATTTTTAAAACTACGGCATATTCCAGACCGTCCGGCCATAAAGCCCCGGGGGGGGAGGGGGGGGGGGGGCGGTGTGGGGGGGTATGCAAATGAGACCATAATACAAAAGACAAAGAAGTGTCTACCCGCGCCTGCTCAAAATCCATGCCTCTCATTGGCTAGTACACACAGAATAGGAACTCTCAAAAAACGATTAGCCCAAAATAACTTTTGCTCAGAAAACTTCTTCTTCGTTTGAGACAACACCTTTCAAGACTCTCAAGACCTTCCTTTTGAGTTTTATTTTCCGGCAGTTTTTACTTCAAATAACGTTAGTCGCTGTGGACTTCTCCCTCAGAAGAACCAGAAGTAAAAACTTCAAGCTGACTCCTCACGAACTCATCAAAAAACCTCCTGTGTCTACCGCATCCGGACTCTTCTTCAGAAATCGAAACCAATGCAAGTAACCGCTTAAAAATATTCAGATGCGTGTTTAAGGTTCAGACAAGGTGATTTTTGGATTCTTTGACGATTTTCAAAGGTTGAGGTTAAGTGATGTGAAATACTGCCATCTTTCCTATTCTCTCTCTTTTCCTTACTTCGTTTCATTCTGTGTATATATGTTTTAGGTAGTTATATGTTAGATATAGTTTCATTTATTAAATCACTTATATTCACAACGAATTGTCTCTGTTTACTGTTTACAGTTCCAAGTCAATGAATGTTTGAACCTTTTCTACATTTGGCTAAGAATTACTGCTATCACTGTACAAAGAAGGACAGTTTATTCTTCCGTGGCCAGAAAAATAAACATTTCTTGAATTGATAAATTATTATATTGTCTGGTCGGTGGACGGAGAGATCAAATAATTGTAATATTTATTCTGCTAAAGTTAATTCGAAGATGTAATCTAAATATTTATTATGAATCATAGCCAGTTATAATTCGTCATAAATATTCCCCGTTTTAGAGCTAATAAATAATAATAAAACCCTACAGACAATGAACAGTGCGCTGAGCGTGTTTGCCACGCACACCCGCCCCCCCAGCGGCGGCGCTATAAATAGAAGACACGCACGAAGTGCAAACGCACATCAATTTTTCGCCATGAGGGAGCCGGACTACGAATGCCCCTGCCCGTCACATGGGCTGGATACAGCAACCGTGGCGACGCGACCGTAACCGACGCAATGGTTACCCTTTCCAGTCAGTCACGTACTACGTTTTAGCGATCAGTCCTGACTGACGAATTGGGCTAAATACCGTATAGAAAATGACAACTACTTGCTGACCCCCTCCCCCCCCCCCCCCCCCCCCAGTGCCCTGCGGAAGCCGGCAAGTACCCCACACCAGCTGGGGCGGAAGATAGGACAGCCAAAAAAGCAACAAACGAGCCCATAGCCAGCAGAAGGGCGATGGTCTCGCCATGCTGCTTTTCCATACAGTGGTACATTGGATAACACAATGCGGCCAAGCCGGATACCCATTGAGGGATACGATTAGGACAGCACATCCTGCCCTGCATAGAGGGTATCACCTTTTTTGTGGGAATTCATGTATGGACTGGCCACAGCCGGCAGTGCGATACATATGAAGTCACATGCGCTAGACTAACCGCTGGGCTGAAGATGAAGCTACTCAGCCAGAGATGGAACGTGAACGATCTCCAGCCGGAAAAAAACATGGCTACCGTGTGCAGGGGATGCCCCGGTACGTGTGGCTTCCCAAGAATAAACATGAGGGCATATACCCGAAGTGGAAATCACATACACACGGGCACCTAAGCCATGCACAAGGGCTAAAAGTAACGCGCTGCACCTTGTACCTCTCCGCGGCAGATGCACACGGTTGATCCTGTACTGAGCCTTCGCGCATTAACTGGCGCCGTCCCTCGCCACGCCCTAGAACCGCCCGACAGGCGAACACGTGCCGGCGTGTCAGGGCGAACTCCACCCAAGGGTTATGAGTTCGACCCTGATGGGGCAACTAAACCTGATAACAGAACCGAAGGACAAAAAGGCGCACATATCCGCGTACCGTAGAGGCGAATCGCCGCCGCAGACATATCGTGCATACGACACCGGCAGGTCCGCGTGTGTACTGCCTCTGGAAGAACAAGTACTACGACAATTTCGAGGACACCGAGGCCTACTACACCGGAGATTATAGAATCTCGCCCAAACGTGTTAGGGCGTCGCACAGCGGCAACATTGTATCTACAGATGTCTAGCTATCGAGCAGATTGCCCGTACCTCAATGCCCACCGCTCCAAGAGATGACACTCCTCTCGCTAGTGCTCAGACAGATGAGCTCTCACTCCGACCTATGGGCGGCAAGTAACCGTTGGGCTGGTAAGACTAAGACTTATAGCCTACCACTATCCGCTGCGGCAGTCTTGCTTTGCCCGAGACCAGCCTGTCCCCTTCTCGCTTGCAGCTCACTCCTAAAGGCAGACAAAAGAGCTGACGTCTGCAGAGTCCTGAGCTCTGACACGTCAGCGTCCACAACGTTAACCGCTGAAGAGCCCGTAGTACCTGAACGGGGCCCAGAGCACGAGCCAGAGCGACGGGACCACTCTGGCGTCTGCACTCCTCACAGTGACGCAGCCGCTGCGCAAGTTCACCAACTTCGATCACCTAAAAGGCATGGTGCCCTGACGCAACTTTGAGCACATATCCAGGTCGGGCTGGTCTAAGACACACGTGAGAGATCTACCGGCCCCGTACGAATTCCAGCGCACGATATCCGATCGACAAAAAATGCCCTGCCAGGTCCCTACCCTCTGACCGATGCCCCCAATCGCGCATGAGGATAGCATCTATCTTAAAACGACCAGAAACTAAAGCTCTACTCCCCCCGACCTGCCATGAGGCCCTTCGGAAGCTGGCTCCCTTCAAGCGCCAGCCAGGCAGACCGAAAGGGAGATCCAAGTGAGGCCCGATAAACAGGTGATCGCGGCGCCAGGAGCCAGTTTAACCTCCCTTGCCCCCCTCTGAGAAAATGTATGACCAAGTCGTGCTACCCCCAGACTTACCGCGTCTCTTCCTACGCCTTTTCGTGATGCCGCGGCATATGCTTAGCCACATAGACTTTAACGGTGGAGGGAGACAGCCTTCGCTCCAAGCCCTCCTGCAGGAAAGAAAGCACGACTACGATTGGGCATCTACGTGGACGAGGTCTTACCGGCAGGGCACGAGCACAAGTGACGAACAGTAGTTGCCTCGATGAGTGTTTACTACCGATGGAGGGTATGCCTACCTAGAACCTCGGAGTCCCGCCTCCAGCGGACAAATAGTGGATGATTACACAAGGTCTGGAACGGGTACTGTTATGGGGAGCCCGTGCCATGCAAGGGCTGCCCCCCCACTCTCTGCAGAAAGGAATCCCTCCTAGCGAGATTTGACTCGCTATTTTTTTTAATTTTTTTTTTCACCCAATGAGGGGCTGTCGCGAGGAGCATCAGTTCAGGGAACCAAGTCCATACTGTGCCAATATGGCGCTACCAAGAGGACCTTCTCCTCGTCCTCCCTGACCTTGCACATTGTCTGTGCGAGAAGGCTCACTGGGGGGAAAGCGTATTTGCGTAGGCCCCGAGGTCAGCTGCATGCCAGTGCGTCTGTGCCGAGGGTTCCCTCGGCCAGGGAGTAAGACAACTGGCAATGGGACGTGTCCGGGGCAGCAAACAGGTCTACCTGAGCGTCCCCAAAACATCTCCAAATCAGCTGGACAGTCTGGGGATGGAGTCGCCATTCTCCCGGAAGGGCGGGCTGACGTGAGAGCTCGTCAGGTGCACGATTGAGCTCGCCTGGGATGTGGACGGCGCGAAGCGACCTCAGATGCTTTTGACTCCAGAGGAGATGGCAGGCGAGTTGCGACAAGCGATGGGAGCGCAGACCACCTTGTCAGTTAATGTACGCAACAGTCGCTGTGTTGTCCGTTCGGACCAGTACATGCTTGTCGTGCGCAGCGATTTGAAGCGGCGAAGAGCCAGCCATACTGCTTGCAACTCGGGGCAGTTGATATGCCACTGCAGTCGGTGCCCCGGCCGGAGCCTCGCAGCTGCATTACCATTGCACATGGCACCCCAGCCCTGGCAGAGGCATCTGTTGACACAAAAACATGCCTGGATACTCGCCCAAGGGAAACCCCTGTCCGAAGAAAGGCAAGATCTACCCACGGGCTGAAGGTCTGACGGCAGAACAGGGTGACAGAAACCCGGTAAGTGCCGTGCCATGCCCATCTCGGGACCCGGTCGTGAAGACAACGCTGAAGCGGTCTCATATGAAGCAAACCGAGCGGCGTAACAGCGGCTGCGGATGCCATATGCCCCAGGAGACTCTGAAACTATTTCAGTGGAACCGCAGTCTTGCACTGGAAAGACCCCAGGCAGTTCAGAATCGACTGCGCACGCTCTACTGAGAGACATGCCGAGAGGTTGACAGAGTCTGGCTCCATGCCGAGAAAAGAGATCATCTGCACCGGGGAGAGTTTGCTCTTTTCCCAGTCGACCCTGAGGTCGATCGCTGTGAACCAATCGAAAGGACGGACGCATTGAAAGATGCTTTCTGGGTCAACATCCTGAACGGGAGATTGTGAAGGGCCCAGTTCAGCACGCGCAGGTCCAGGATTGGTCGTAACACACCGCCTTTCTTGGGTATGATGAAGTATGTATGCATGGCATGGCATGCATGGCAATAGCGCGCTCAACCGGAGGGATGTCCACATACCCTTGGGCCGCCCCCCCCGTCGAGGGTGGTGAGGACGGAGGAGGCACCCAGTCTGTTTCGGGCAGAAAAAGGTGCATTCCAAGACTTAGTAACCTCCTCATGCAATTCCGGGAAAAATGGAACCGGAGACGGCTGCCGATGCCCGGCCTGCGCCCCAGGAACCAATCATCCAGCCTCGTGCGTTCGGGAGAAGGCGGAGGCCTCCACTGCAGCCCGACACTCTCGGCGGCCCGGGAAAGCATAGCTGGCGCTTGATTGATCGGGCAATGCCAATTCCAGGAGGGTGGCAGCGCAGCCGAATCTTCCTCTCCAGAGAGCTCAGGCTTGCCCTCCGATGCAGCGATCGACATCCTGTCCTCTGCCTGTGTCCCACACAAGACGCTGGACCCCACCCTGTCTGAGGGCCCAGCACACTCGTCCGGAAACCCCAGGTGGTGCGCCATGCTTGAGGAATGAGAGGCCCGCGGAGAAGTACTCAACGGGGAAGCTCTCACCGTAAACCTCAGGTCTCCCTGACCATGAACCGAAGTAGCCCTCAGAGAACCGGAAGAGCTAGAGCAGGGCATGGCAAGGGGGATACCCCCCCGTTTAATGAGGAGGTATCTAGACCGCAACATCGCGATGGTCATGTTCCCACACTGAGAACACGACTCATCCATGAGCGCTGCTTCAGCGTGCTGTAAGCCCAAGCATGAGAGGCAGTGATCATGACCATCAGATGGAGGCAGGAAACGACCGCATCCAGAAAAGCACGAGCGGGAAGCCATCTTTAAAAAAACGCCCGTCGCTCGTGAAGCTCTTTTAAAAATAGCTCTTTTAGAATTTTTGGAAAATACTCTTTTAGAGAGAGCGCTGAAGCGCCAGGGGAGGTCGCGGCGAGACCGCAGAATGGCAGCTGCAGCACGCCGAAGATGAGCAGCACTGAATGGCAACCCCCGCTGACGCGCCGTAACACCAACGCCAGCTGTTTCTTCCAAACACTCGCGGAGATTCGTCCTGAGAAGGCTCGGCTCCGAAGCGAAAAGCTGATGTGCGTTTGCACGCGCTCTCCTTTTATACCCGCGCTGCGGGGCGGGTGCACGTGGCGAAACACGCACGCCAACTGTCATTGGCTTGTTTAGTTTACACTCTCGGGCGAGATCCCAATTCGTCAGTCACGACTGACGTAACGTAGAACGTGACTGACTGAAAGGGAAACTGTGGTACCTCATGGTTGTGTTTTCTCTGATGTGATGTGATAATGAATATGTTTGACAAGTGAGAACGACAAAGCAGCAGGAATTTGAAACAGTCTAAACTTAACTTAATTACCAGCTTTTCAAAGCTAGCATTTTTTTTCAATGTCCTCACCTGTAGCTTAGCCTCGTCTCAACCTCACGAGAATGACAGACAATTAGTAACTTGTGTTTGTGTGCACAATAATACATCAACAGGCTAAGGTGCACAGCTGTGAGAGAAGGATAACTGGGTTTTATTTCCAACTTGGTGACTCTGATGTGTGGTGGTGGCAGGGAGGGGAAATCGGTGTAATTATTCTCCGTGTGCAGGGGAGCCAGCTGGGGACCCCTTCAACAACATAGGCTAATTTATATCTGCGTGGCACTTTCCCGGTTTCTGACAGAGCCCCTCTCTGCTCTCCAGGCTCTCCTGACGGTACTTCTGGGAGTCCTAGTGCAGCTAGTACACTGCTTATAGACTCCCTCCAATCTCTTGCTATTCTGCGGCACTGCACTGTGAAGGAGCGAGTCATTATGGGAACAGGCGGATGGCTCAGATCGAGTGAGTCACTCTTGGTTCAAATGGACTATTGCCTCGTGAGACTGAACTTTTTAATCATTGACTTTCAAATGAGAGGTTACACAGTTTTTTTTTTTTTTTGGCAGTGTCTGATTTCTGTCTTTTTTTAAAAATACTTCAGTAATCATTCATCCTTTTAGCTGTTCATTTCATGAAGAATTAACTTGATCTCTATTTTAAAGGTGATGTATTAGCATTTAAGCATCAGTGTTATCCTTTATTTAAAGGATAACTTTGATGATTTTCAGACAGCTTTGTTTTGTTACGATGTCAAAATACAGATTATACTTCTGTCAGAGGGAACCCAGTGCATTATGGGTGTTGAAGTTTTCCTACCTTTTTGGCAAAAGGGACCGCCACCCTTTCTTTCTGTTTTCTCGAGTCATTTAGCAGTAGCACCAGTTTAAATCTAGCGATGTCTGTCTACTGCATAGATAGCCAAGTTTTATTAAAAGACCATCATGCTTGCTCTAAATTACTACTTTAAAGATTAATTCTTATGTATTTCTGTCATACGATGTTGATGAGTGGCATGTTTTATTATTGTCCTTCTACATAATACAAAAACAAAAGAAATTCTAGCTTGGTTTGTTATTGTTAATGTGTATTGAATAACTTTGTCTTGAAAAACTTAAAATGAAAATTACAAACATTGCTTTGGCAACTAACTGAAATAACTTTAAACTGAAGAAATAAAATGAGTAAAAATAAAACTTAAATAAAATAAATTAAAGCTATATAGGAATGTATAAAACATGAAAAAAGACAAAAAGCAAACAAATTAAAATAAAAAATAAAATAAAGGCTATTCAACATATTAATAAATACTATAATAGTATATAAATAATACAAAAGTTACACAATTTTCCTGAGTTCTGAATCATAAAATTAGTATCTGCTCATGGACCATAATCATTTAGGCTCTAAATATTTATATTTGTTGCTAATCAGTTTTATAGAGAAATACAGCACATTTTTGGAAATTATATATTGAATATGGACTGTAGGTTGATGAGGCAAAAATAAATTTTAATGATTTTATCATAAGGCTGCAATGTAACTAATAAGTGAATACTAAATAGTGAATGCACTATAAATGTCATATTATTTCAATAATTCTGTTAGTTTTGTTAGCTATCAATGAAATTTAACATGGAGCACAGTATCAGTGACAGCTTCATTAAGAGATGCAGCATGTTTTCACTCATTAACATCAAGCTAAAGCAGTAGCAAGCATTGTTGTGCTCACACCTTCACAGACACTGTGTAATTTTGTCATTCTTGTGTGTGGAAGAGGTACGGCAGCAAGATTGCAAACTAAAGCATATAGCCTTAATGCTATCATTTCCCGTTTGTTCTTAATTTAGGCTTAGGAGGGGGTGGATCTCTGCAGTCTCCAGAATTTGAGTGACAGTAATAAAAATTCATGACTTTTGACAAATAATTGTATTGTAATGTCACTGCTTAACTTAATAACTGTAAAAAACTCTGTCATCTACTACTATCTTATTAAGTTCAAAATGGCATCAGCATGGAGTACATGCTTAGAGTATTGTCGTTTAAATGTGGATTCTGAGCACGGTTTCATATTTTCTTTGCTTGTGTACAGCAGCTGTTGATTTGATCTTCCCTTTCAGCAGCTAATTAGAGTCTTTTAGTTCCTGTGAGAAAAGGTCACTTTCTCCCTCTGCACAGATGCATTAACAAGCCAAGTATTAATACACTCACCTCCATGTACAGGTCAGACTAGAGCAGACAGCTCCTTCAGTTTAAAACAGCCTTTTCCCTCTGGCCTCTCCCCCCAATTTAACTCTCAATTAAACCATCTCTACGCTTTTCATGTTACAAAATGGTCGATGTGTGTATGCTAGAGTCAGTGTTTTTTTTTTTCTTGGTCAGTGCAATTTGGTAGCATGAAGACAATTGATTTTAAGTTCAAAATGTTTCATGTGTGTCCTTCAGACCCTGTTTACACCTTGTAGTAACAACCGTCTCAAATGCATCTCTGTGACCAGGTTTAATAGTTTTTTTTCTGATTTCACATCTAAATACATCACTCACTAAGTCACTGTGTTGCTGCAATATTACAAAGCACAAAAGAGGAAAACAAACCAAAGAAAAGATCTCATTTAATCTTCTTCTCCATCAGAACTCACTTCATTCTCCACTCCTGACAGCTCAATTACAATCCTGAGCAATAGAGGAACTGCTTAACCAGTCTGCAACTGTCCAGAACACACATTCATTGTGTTATCTTCTCTGTTCATTCAATTCATGCAAGCACCCACACAATTACGCAAAGGGCTGTGCTATAAGGTTGTTGTTTTTCTACTGCTCTTGCACATGCTGTTTTCGTCTTCCTAGCAGTATTGATTTGTCTTTGGTTTGTCTGTAGCAAGTACCTATTCTTGTCCCAGAGACACTTAGGTGAACATCCCTTTAATTGCTTGCCATCTATTCTGAAATAAACACTGCCCCAGGGTACTGTCGCCTTTGCATGGTGAGATTTAGTACAAAGAAAGGATGCAAGGTCGATGTTTTTAAAGAATCAGGAGGGAAAGTATTTCTACTTGTGAACAAAATTTAATTTTCCACAAAACCTAGTATTAAATATACTTACATATTGAAATAAAAATATACATGTTCATATAGAAATATAAACATGCACCGTAAAGAGACTTCAGTAGGTGGTGACTTAAAGGAATAGTTCACCCAAAATATACTTGCCCTCAGGCCATCGAAGACGTAGATGAGATTGTTTCTTCATCAGAACAGATTTGGAGAAATTTAGCATTTACATCACCATGCTCACCAATGGATCATCTGCAGTGAATGGGTGCCGTCAGAATGAGAGTCAAAACAGCTGATAAAAACATAACGCCATTCACATTCAATTTATTTGTATAGCGCTTTTCACAATACAAATCGTTGCAGAAAATTAATTTACAGAAAATTAAGATTCTCCAATATATTTAGTAGTAACTTGTCAGTGGTGACTATGTCAAATTGATGTACATATGGCGGAAATGTATGATAAAATTCAGTTAAAGACGTAATCAAACAGACGATGAACACTATTAACAACCAATGATTATATGTTGCAATCAAACTTTTAGCAAAATTTGTTAGTTCTGTATGTTGTTTCATGGTTGGTATCATCTGAGGTCCTCTGAGGGTTTGCATCATCTCTTCTCAGGTGTTAGGTCATCTCAGGTCTTTGTAAGGGTTGGATCCAGACTGAAGCTTGTGTAATTCCTAGTTACCACGGGATGTCAAACCCAGAGAAACAAATAGAGACATAATTAGCGTATCTGCTGTTCCAACCAAGCAAAAATTATTTCTTCAACCCATGCTAAAGAATATTAATGTGTATTTGATCAGATATAATTGCAGTACACGATTATGAGATGCATTATTGAATGCTTGGCCAAAGAGATGTGTCTTTCATATAGATTTAAACAGAGAGAGTGTGTCTGAACCCCGAATGTTATCACGAAGGCTATTCCAGAGTTTGGGAGCCACATGTGAAATAGATACATACACCTATGTCTTCCAAACCTCCTTTAGTGGACTTTCTATCCTAGGTACTACCAAACGTCCAGAGTTTTGCAACCTTAGGGAGCATGATGGATTGTAGAGTGGTAGAAGACCAGTCAGGTACGCAGGAGCTAACCCATTAAGAGCCTTATAGGCAAGTAATAATATTTTATAACTGATACAAAAGTTAATAGGGTAGCCAGTGCCGAGACTGTAAAATTGGGGTAATATGATCTTATTTTCTTGACCTGGTAAGGACTCTGGTTGCTGCATTTTGGACTACCTGTAGCTATTGAAGATTTAGGACAACCACCTAGCAGTGCATTACTTTAGTCCAGTCTAGAGGTCATGAATGCCTGAACTAGCTTTTCTGCATCAGAAACAGGTATCATGTTTTGTAGTTTGGCAATGTTTCTAAGATGGAAGAGTGTTGTTTTTGTAACATGGGAAATATGTTTTCAAAAGACCGGTTTTCATCTAATATAACACCCAGATTTTTGACTGTAGAGGAAGTAACAGTACATCCGTCTAGTTGCAAATTGTAATCCAAGAGATTCTGTGTACTGCTTTTTGGTCAAATAAGTAATATCTCTGTCTTATTCTAATTTAATAGGAGAAAATTATTGGTCCTCTAATCTTTTACATTTTTAACACACTCCGTTAGCTTAGATAATTTAGAAGATTTCATCTGGTCTTGTTGAGAGATATAGTTGAGTAATCATCAGCATAACAGTGGAAACTAATTCCGTATTTTCTAATAATATTACCAAGGTGTAAAATGTATATTGAAAATACCAGAGAATCTAGGACAGATCCTTGTGGCACTCCATACTTTACTGGTGATAATTGAGATTATTTAAGTAAATAATCCCTGTTTAAGTAAATAAAGTGGTAGCGATCGGACAGGTAGGATCTAACCATCTTAAAGCCTGCCCTTGAATACCTGTATACGAGTGTGTTGTATAGTTTTGTAATCGATCTACGAGTATGTCATGATTTAAAGTGTCGAACGCAGCACTAAGATCAAGTAAAACTAGCAATGAGATGCTGCCTTGGTCTGACGCAAGAAGCAAGTAATTTTTGTAATTTTAACAAGTGCAGTTTCTGTGCTGTAGTGGGGCCTGAAACCTGACTGAAATTCTTCATAAAGATCATTTTGATATTTTGCAAGGAGCACAATTGAGCAGACACAACTTTTTCTAAAATTTTAGACATAATCTGAAGATTTGAAATGGGTCTGTAATTTGCCAGTTCATTAGGATCTAGTTGTGATTTCTTAATAAGAGGCTTAATAACCAACAGCTTGAATGGTGTGACTAAGATACGTTAGTTTAATATTGAGAAGCGTTTTTTCTGCTACAGGTAACAACTCTTGCATTAATTTAGTGGGTACAGGATCTAATATGCATTTTGTTGGTTTAGATGCAGTGATAAATTAATTTAGCTATTTAGCACATGGTCCAAGTCCATCAATTAACATCTTGTGAAATGAAAAGCTGCATGTTTGTTAGAAACAAATCCATCAAGACATTTTAACTGGCCAAAAGACATGTCCATAAACCACAACCATGCATCCTCCAATGTAAAAGTCCATCCCCTGTTGTCTTCTCAAATCAAAATCCACCAAAGTATTTGTTTAGGACTGTTTTTTGCTTGTAAACGGTGCTTGATATGTGCATATTTCTCACCTGATTCAGATGAGACAACTTTTTCAACTAGAAAAAGTAATATTATGCCTCTAGATGACTTGTATTTATTAGCTTAAGCTATGGTTGAAGTTAGAATCATCTTAATGATGGATTTGTTTTTTACAAATATGCAGCTTTTCACTTCACTAGACATGAATTGATGGACTGGAGTCATGTTGATTTTTTGTGAATTATTGTGATGTTTTTATTAGCAGTTTGGACTCTCATTCTGACAGCACACATTCACTGTGATGTACTGCAACTTTTTCCAATCTATCCGTTTAAGACCAACTCATCTCAACTTTGATAGCCTGGGGTAAATTTCAGGTATTTTCCATTTTGGGTGAAATCTTCCTAATTTAACTAATCTTTATTTATTAATAATTTATTTACCACACTCTAATGATGTGTAGCGTCTGGACCACTCCAACCCACAATATATATTTTGTTAGCTAGATTTCACAAATACTTTAACACCCCAGGACGCCGAACAGGACCCTGTTTTCATGGTAACCCGATACATTTACAAACTTGTGGAATGCGAGCCGACTACTTAGTTGCATTCTCCAGAAACAAAGGGACACAAATGCACAGGAGAAATGGACTTTTCTACTAATTAATTCATAGGAAAACCTTCTTTGAATGAACACCCATTTTCTTCAGGCCATTGTGTATATTATTGCTGTGTTGTATTTAATCTGTTGTATTATAGACTATTTTTATTCATGCTTACGATAAACCACTCATTCATATAAGTAACTATTTCATGTCTCGTATCTATGAATTCGCCTTCTTATGATCGAATCAAGTGTGTATATTATATGCTGATACTTATGCAACATATTGATGTTCTAAGAAGCGGTACTAATTTGTGCATCAACACTCCAGCGAATTACATATACAAAATACCATGCTTACAGACAAAGATTCATAAAATCCCCAGTATTTCCAACCTCCCGCTTGGGATTTCAGCCTTCCTCATTGGACGAACCCATCTTGAGAGGCGTGAATCTCTGCAGGCTTTAAAAGGCCACACTCCATGTGACCCGCCCCTGTCGGTGGTTCAGTGAGATGCTAAGATGAAGATGTGAGAAACGCTCCAGGATACCAAAGCTCGTGCCAGGCTCCGGCCTAGTCCTTTTCAGTCATCAAGTGACTCTGACTCAAAACTAGCTCTTTCTCATCAACCCACTTCAGCAAGATCTTGGGGCCTTAAAGATTGCATCAGGAATCTTTTCAGACATACGCAAGTATCAAACTTCGTCGATTTAATTGATGCATTAAGTATCAGTTACACCTTTTTTACAAGGTTTGTTTGAACTAAGAATCTGACGTTTTCCCTCAGGTTTTAGATCTGCTGAATATGCAAAATGGTTCCATAAATGTCATTCCTTATGTCTCTTTCTTTAGTGCTAAACTTTAACCCTTTCCTATACCAACTGTATGCGTGTGTGTGTGTGTGTATGTGTATGTTAGACCAGTTTATGTTTTTATGTAGTATGTTGGACTAGTTTAAGTTTTTATGTAGTTAATAAAACCTTACTTGTAATCACACTTGACGTGGTTCATTGTTTACTCATAACCGGAGTAAATAATCATGCAGATTTACGTTACAAAATTATAGAATTGTACAGTAAGAAAGTTATTTCCTTTAACCAGGAAATTAACGTTCTTAGAATTGACAAGACGGTTGACCCTGAGTGGTCAGCTAAATATCTACAGTGGATCTAAAATATGAATAGTTAATTATAATTAGTTATGGTTAATTATTCATATTTCCTGTTGTGAGCTAAATTCGCTACAAATGAAACAAGTGACTGTCTTTATAAGACAGTATTTGAATAATTCACTCAACTGATTCATTCAAAAAAACTGAATCATTTAAGCATGTCACTAGTTCTAATACTGTTTTGGCTTTGAATTAAACTTTTCTTTTTCTTTTTGGTTGAGGGAAGAAATAGCCTGCAATATTGTGTAAAATATAAGTTGCTTAGTTTTAACTTCTTTGTTGAATTATTGTATTAAAACAATATCACAAACAAGCAAATAAATATTTTTAAGAAGAGAGAATTTATACTTGTACATGCTATTCTTTGGTGGAAAAGTCACTCTCTAAATATTGAATACATCCTTATGTGTTTCCTCATGTGGAAAAGGATTATTGAATATTAACTGCGTTTCCTCACATGGAAAAGGATTTGCTGGCATTGGTGTTTTTATTTCGTTCTCACCGGCTGCAGGATCTTTACACCTTTTGTGAAAGGTTTGGAGTGAATCAGGTTGAATGACAGCAGCGGCAAAATAAATCCGAAGCGTTTGAGCTGCAGAGAGGAAAATCTTTAAAACAAACATGGTAACTGCTAACAGACAGAGAGAGTGATTGAGTGAAGATGATGGAAAAGAGGTATGAAAACCTCAAAAGAGGTATGAGATAGAGAGAGAGGGGGGTGGATCAAAAGAGAGACATGGAAGAATGAAATTAAATGATGAGATGAAAAGAGCTACTCTGAGGGCTAACAAAGAGAACAGTTGGACATTTTTGTGAGAGTTTGATCCTGTTTGCTGGCATATGTTGTTTCAATAATAAATGTTTAATATTTCAGAGCTGTAAGTATCATTCTAGACATCTGAGGGAAGCATAAAGCAAGAATCATTGTACAGTGAACTTGTTTCTCTGTGTACAAGCACAATGAAACCTTAATTTGAAAAGACTGCATAACTTGCTATCCCTCCATCCCACAGCCTCCTCCACCCAATGCAGGTGCAAGCGGCTTTATCATATTTCTCTCATCTGAATGTTTCTCTCTGGTTAATTTCTGAAGAAAGCCTTGTTATATGTGTGATTACTGTTTATACACTGGTATTAGAGTGGAAGTGCACACACATTAATACTGCAACCCGAATAATGCAAACTTCTGATATCTTTGATATATCAATCTCTTGGGGGCATGAGAATATGCATATTATAATAGCAGTGCTGTCTTCCACCGAAACCCCCCAGGTGCCTGGTTGTGGGTAACATCATTAATGGAGGAGCTGATGGAACAGATAAATGAAGTGGTTAATCTCTGTCAGATTATTGTTTTACCCCCCACATAGTCTGCCACCTCCTCAAAACCAGCACACACATGCTTAAATGCAGAATATACACGTTTAACCCTCAAGCAAACAGTGCTGATGACTTATGGTAGGTTATGAAAAGGCATTATTGGGTTATTTTGCTTATTCACAAGCAAAAAAAAAAAAAAGAAAATCAAAATCACATAGAACCAGGAAGAGGGATTGGTTGTTATAAAACTAAAAAGGAAACTAAAACTATTAAAAAAATAAATAAAACCTTTACTTGAAATAAAATTACATTTAAAAAAAGTTGACTTTATTCCGACTAGTTGCCAAGGTGACATTTCTCATCTTAATTTAGTTTTACTAAATTTAAAAATAACTAGAGCTTAAATAAAAATGAATAAAAAACATATACAGTAGAAATTTTTAAACAAGCTACTTAAAATGACAAAAACACAACAAAATTACTTACATTTTCACTAAAATTAATAGTATAAATTAATAATATAAAAAGAAGAATAATAGGCTCTATATAGTTATATTTGTGATTTGTGACTTACCTGTTTTATAGATAAATGCAGTGTATTGTGACATAAGACATATGTCTTCCAAAGTATAGATAGACAGACAGACAGACAGACAGACAGACAGACAGACAGATAGATAGATAGATAGATAGATAGATAGATAGATAGATCTGTTCAAGCTCAATGGGCTCGGGAGGCAAGAGAGAGACGCTGACTGCTGTAACTTTTCTCATACAATATTTTCTCATACAATATTTTGAGAAGACACTGCGTCCCTTGCATCCTCAGAGGAAACGCTCCTATTTAGATAGACAGACAGACAGATAGATAAATAGTTCAGTGTATCTACAGTATACAGTAAGACTACACTGAAAATCTGGATTTTTTTATTCAGTTTTGAACTATTTACAGCAAAGTAAATGTATTACATAAAAGGAATAATAATTTTTTTATTGTGTATTAAAAATTACATTTTTGAACATAACTGTATGTTTGGGTGCCCTTTAAAAAACTTGGGTGACAGCTCTTCCACCATATGTAATAGTACCTTAGCATCACATAAAATTCTAACTGTTTCTCCGTGTTAAATTCCCCAGGGCACAATATAACTTCTATAGCATCATATTACTGCAAGCTTCCATTAATTGTTAATAGCCAGTCAATAATCAGTCAGTTAAGTTAACTGCCCGTGGATGTGCAAGCATATTTGTTTTCATAGATTATTAATTTTCATCAGTACAGAATTGCACACAGGTGTGCCATAAAGATCTCTCTCTCACACACACACATTATTCACACAGGTAAGAATGATCTGTGCGCCCCTGTTTATCCCTGAGCTCTCAAAGCTGAGAGAGAGGTCTATTTTTGTTGATTGCTAGGGGAAAAAAGCAGACTTTGTCCATCCAATCAAAGCCCTCCACGCTATCTGCCCACCATGTTGAGGAGTTAAATGTCATGAATTCTTAATGCTTAATGAGCATCAACCCTTGAGTAAAAGTGCTCTGTAGTGCTTCTGCTAATTGGCTTCAGTGGCTGCTCTCCCATGCCAGACTGGACCCTGAGAAGAGGACGAAAGAGCGGGAAAAGTAAAAAAGGGGTGGGAGCGTCTGTTTTGGGAAGGGGGTCTGAGACGAGAGGGTCGGTCAGGTTGAGTGGTCTGAAACGACTGTTCCTGGTATGAGTGACACAAATACATGAGCACATTTCCCTACCACTCTACTGCTCTTATAAGCTTGCAAACCGTGGCGCTTATTTGGGGGTTGTTGTTTTGTCTTGAGTTGGAGAATGTTGGGGGGTGGGGGGGTTCTTATTTTACTGATACAGAATTTTGAAACAGTATTTAGCAACCTACAAACAGAAATTAACTACTTTGAAGTTTCAGTATGTTACTATGTGAGTTACAATATAAAGATACACGAAGGACAACATGTTTTATTGAACCTGTTTACACCAGGTATTAAGATGCTTTTTGTCAATTTAATTACAAGTGGACCATGCTAAATACAGGTGTAAATGGTCTGAAGCAGCGGTTCTTAATCCTGGTCCTCGTGACCCCCCGCTCTGCACATTTTGTATGAAGGGGTTTGTTCCATTCGAACGTAAGTGCCCTGCGAATTGGACATCACAGGATATTCCGCCATGATTCCAGTTCAAAAGAAGCATATATGTTCCATTCAAAGGGCATTCAAGTGTGCAAGATGTGACTTATGCAAACCTCACGATTACAGTTAAATAACCCTTCACACTTCTGTCGTAAGTTTTGTCTGTGTGTGGAGATGCTGCAGACCATGGTGTAGAGCAAATCTGTGTTCTTAAGTGAAGTAAACTTCAGCCGATTTCCTGTGTGCAGGGAGTAGAGAACAGTGAACACTATGTAGGGAACATGTCAATCGGAACACAGTTCATTCATGGAGCTCTCTTCTAATGGGTTATCTGAATCAGGTGTGTTAAACAAGAGAGACATGCAAAATGTGGGGGGGGTATTAAGAACCGCTGGTCTGAAGCATTTTAAGCTTCTCCACTTTTGACCACTTCCAGAGGTAGTCGAAAGCCGCAATATTACATCAAAAGATAAGAGACAGACAAAAGAGACAGACTAAAACAGCAGGTGTAAATGGGAATGTGTCTTCGTCTACTTGTCATCGTCTGACCAAAACGCATCTTAATACAAGGTGTAAACAGGGCCCAAAAAAACATTCACCCTTTTACTGGCACCAAAAGCTTGGATTTAATTAAGTCTAAACAAGTTAAACATTTAAAGGAATTTACTTAATTGACCCTTTGCCTGGAGTTTGATTGACAGGCGGTCTGACCAATCATAATGCCGAATCTGCCATTTTTGTCCAACAAACAAACCAGACAGGAGAGTAGATTAACGTCAGTGGACTTGAACTTGAAATATGGTGTGTATTGATATCTTTCTGCAGTGGAAACAAGATACCTTCTGACGTTCATTCATGTTTATTTCATGCTATAACTAGTAAAGAGGAAGAGATGATTGGTTCACGTGCCGCTTGAACTGAGGCGCTAAAGCAATCGCTCATGCCACATTAAAGAGCGCCAAAACCGTATTTATAGTTTGAATTTCTTAAAAATGACACATTTTTGAAAGCTGAGACTTTGTTTCATAACAGAAGTAACCTGCTCTGTCTTGTTTGTCGGTGTGTTGTCAGTTTCCTCTTTACTCTGCAATGTATTTTTCACTGCGTGAGAACATGACATGAGAGCACCATGGCCTGTCAGACATAGCAACAGTAATGAAGGGGAGTGGGTCTTTGCAAAGGGTCAGTTGGAGTGTCAGCATCAAAGTTGAACAGGTTAATTTATATTAAATACAATAAAACACCTACTTACAAACCCATAGTACACAGACTTGAATCGGTGAATAATTTTTTATGTTCATTTACATGAACCATCCAAACTAAACCAACTGATTCATGTGAATGAATCATATTTCTTAGCTCTGCATGAGAGCCGACTCTTCTAGTGAGTCTGAAGAATTGATTAGTTTGGTTCAGGTGTGTTCAGCTAAACTCTGCAGGACAGTGGCCTTCCAGGAACAGGTTTGGACACCCCTGATTTACTTGAACCGTCCAAACGAAACAAATCGATACACTACACTCTTAAAAATAAAGGTGCTTCATGATGCCATAGAAGAACCTTTTTGTCTAAATGGTTCCATAAAGAACCTTTAACATCTGAAGAACCTTTCTGTTTCACAAAAGGTTCTTTGTGGCGAAAGAAGGTTATAAAAAGGTAAGAAAGAGATGGCTCTTTGACCTTTGACTGAATGGTTCTTTGTGGAACTAAAAATGGTTCTTCTATGGCATCGCTTGAAGAACCTTTTGAAGCACCTTTATTTTTAAGAGTGTAGAATGATTCAAGCATTCTAATGCTGCATGAGCCGACCGTTTACAATGTACAAATTTACTAGAATGAATAGGACTTTCCAGTGCCATAAATGAGAGAGAGAGAACTGTTAGGGATGAAGTGATTCACTAGAATGACTTTCCAGCTAGGAGAAAGAGGATCTTTGAAGATGATTTGATTCACTAAAATGAATCAGACTTGACAACGCTACATGGAAGGGTGCCTGCTGAGGTCATTTGCTCGACTATTAGAAACAGCGGTGTATCATTGGGACTCCTTTTTTTTAAAAGAAAACAAAAATTCAATTAAAAAACTTCCGTTTTGAAAACTGCTAAAGCTGTAGAGTCGCTACATTTATAGTAGTTATTCCCCAACACTGTTTTTTATAGTAAGCAATCGCTCTCTCAACAGTACAGCTTAACTCCAACCCTGTCATGTGAAGTGGTATGATATCCATAAATGAACACGCTGTAGTTCCTTTTTGTTATTCATTTTCATTTATTCCATCCACCTGCGGTTCACAGAGGGGTATTCGGTGCAGTGTCAGCTTTAACAAACGCCATCCACAATATGCAAAGCTACAGGGAGGGGTTAACATATCAGACGGCCAAAAGCAAGTGGATGAATGTGAGCGACAATAAGTGAGTGGGAGTTTAGAGAAGAGGGATGGAGTGAAAAATAAAAAGGGGAGGGTGTGTTGCAGTGGGTAACATGAGGACTTTTACTTCTCATTCCGGCGACTCCCCTGAGCGCTCATTGACAAGTGTGCACCATCGCCGTCTCCCCTGCCGCCCGTGGCCAGCTTCCTCTAACCACTGCAATTGGCGTGAGCGGCGAGCAGGCACACACCGTCCTCCCCTCCCCTCCCTCACCTGCAAGCACTGTGCCATTCCCAGCAATGCTACCAATTACCATCCAGCCCAGCTGCCAGGTCTAAATCTGTGGCTGAGGAGAAGAGGCATGTCTGCTGATTCAGCCCCTGCAGAGCTTTTACTCCCTGAGCACGGGATGCGGATTTTGCCGCCACCGGTGGATGTCTGACTCCCTCAAGAGTGAGGATGCCGTTCACAAGCCTTACTGTGACCACGTCACTGTGACACCCACCTCAGGCTGTTTGCTGCTTCGTAAATATTAAAGTTAAGTATCGATCGGATCCAGATAATCATGTTGTGGATGCTGGGTTCTCAATTTTTGGTTTCATTGCTCCATACAGCCTCATCCTCAACAGTTTTTGGTTGAGGTTTGCTGCTGTATTTGCTTTGATCCCATGTTAGAAAAGTGTAAAGATGCTGCATTTAGGGGCTAATATAGAGGCACACCTCATTAGGTGAAATCCGGATGTAAAAATGTTTACCCGGAGTGTCACTGTAGTGCAATGTCTTTTTCCGCATTCTGTGCTAGCGTGCTGCAATTCATTCTTCACCTAATGTAAATGTCCCTGCAAGTTTGTCAGAGCCACATTTAAGTTATTAGCTCATTTGGGAAGATATGGCATATTTGCCTCATAACAAGAAGAAAAAATAATGAAGAAAGATCAAAAAAGGAGTTGAAGATCAGAAAGAAAATGAATAGAACACATCATCTTGTTGAATATGAAGCATTCTTCCTCAAAACCCATAAAATGACTAATGGCTTTTTACAAGAAAAATAGACCAATAACAGACCATTAAAACATTGTATGACATACATATAAAATCCCTATACATCTCATCTCAACAACATCAAAGTTAATGGAGAAAAAATGTCTTCAACTTAAATTTAAACAAGTAAACAAAGATGATTCCACAAAGCTTGGTCTAATTTCAAATTTTAAAGCAAAAGATGAGAGATTGTTGAAGTTAAAAATAGCTGTCTAAAGTTAGTTGGTTGCAGAAAAATAAATCTAATCTAAATACTAATAATAAAATGCAATTAACCATATAATCATCCATAGTTGTTTAGGAAACCAAAATCAGCTTTTAAAAGTTAGAACATAACATTTGCAATATCTTATGATATTTTAGCTCAAATTCATCTGCCATTTTGGTAATATGGTTCATACTATTGCAATATTTGGCCTAGTGTTTGTTGTATAAGCCTGGCAATCTACTGTTGTTAATGCATTTAAAAATTGTCAGTTGTCCTATTCAGCCTGTAATGTTAGTAAATTTGCATATTGCTGGGCCTAATGTATGTCATTTCGGTTCTGTGTTGGGTCACCACTTGATGTCCATTGTAAAATCTGAGTTTGAAGCAGGACCAATTGAAGCAAAAGTAGTTGAAACTGAAGCATGAGTGTTATATGAATTGCAAATGTCAAAAAACATCATCATCTGAGGGCCAGCTCCACTGCAGTTTGTACATATATTTCTCTCCAATAAGTGTTTACCAGACATAGTGCAATTTACTTTTTATCAACAAGCATCCTGCTGGGGGAAGCAACCTAGTACATTTTCTCTGGAATCTTATGAGCCCTGTTCTTGTATTGGATGCTGAGGACCGCCTGAAAGACCCTATTTGTCTCCCTAATCTTACACGAAATAACATTTGCATCAGCCAGCTGCCTGTAATAAAGGCTGGCAGTTATGAGGCCTGCTTCCATGCATTACCATTAATCACAATTAAATAGAGCTTAGCGCTTGTCACATGAATATTTACAGTGTGGCCGGGGCCGTCTTGCACTGTAAATTCATAAATCATTTGGCCAGATTATGGAATTTATGGCTGTTTTATTATTCATGATCTGCCTTTTATGTGGTGTTATATTTATTTCCCTCTCCACCGGACGGGCACGTTGAGCTGGGTTTAGTGGGCTGTCCATCACACCTGTCACACACACATCTGGGCTGTCACAGACACACACCTACAGGGACAGCACATTTGGGTATCTCTTGCACGCAAGTTTTCTGTCCACCACAGCATGTCGGAGAAGCAAATTCGATTTTTCTGCCATAAAATGAGCGTGTGTGTGTTTGGCTGGCTCCTAAAATAACTGAATATGTCCTCTGCGGTTTCATGTCGTCGAGAGCTCCCTCCGGAGGCCGGGCCCAAAATGTTTAGAGGATTCACACCGCTCCAGTAGGACATGTGACAAGATGAATTCCACCGCATGGCATCACTTCCCCGCCAGCTTTCCCTTTATATCCAACAAAAAGCAGCAGGTGGCTTATATGTATTCTTATAAGAGAGACTGTGAAGTCACCATCCGCCCCCTCCTTTTCTCACTCACGTCGGGACAAGTTACTGAGAAAGCAAGTGGAAGATCAGAATAAAAGATTTGGCGTCTGAAACTGTTAATTGAAAACCGCTCAATTTTTATACTCACCTTTATTCTTGGAGTAACTGACACACTTATGGCAGAGATTTGCCTGAGCTTGATTCCCGTGATTAACAGCTGATTCAGCCGTTGACCTGTGCTGTGCACAGCTTTGGTCTGACCCCAGCCAATCATAGCTTAAGTGGGCCATGTGTTCAGGGTCAAGACAGACCGGGCCCAGCGGCCGAGAGGCCACCAGCTGCCTTCAGCTGGAGAGCCAGCCAGAGAGAGAGCCTGCTCTGTGTCCTTAATGAATGCCTTATAGCAGGTAACGCCTAGCTTACAATAGTGAATTTATAATCTTGCTGAACAAATCTTTTGCTTTTTTTGTCATTATAAATTATGTGTTCTGTATGGAAATTAGGAGGATTTTGGAAAGAAGATTTGGCAAATGTATTAGTCCTGTTTTGTTATTGTGTATACCCACTGATGTGATTCATAATGTGCATAAGAGGAGTTACGGAGTATGAGTGTGTTTGTGTGTTCAGGAACCAACTGACTGGCAGGGTGTCAAAAACATAACAGCAGTCCTAAGTAATATTTTGCACGCAAACTGATCCATGCCATCTTCATCTCCAGTAGCAAGTTTTCCAATATTTCAGATGTTTATGTGTATGTGGAGGACAGACATCATGGTTGTTGATATTACAGTCACTCCTGTCTCCCGTTGGATGGACATACTTTCTTTTCCTGTACTGTTCAGCACTACATCTCTTCTCGGTGAACTTTAATAAAAAACTGTATTCCCCTGATCTGTACGTCTGGACTCCAAATAATGAAACATATCGATCTGCGAAATGCATCTCGCTCGAGTCAATAGTCACACTGCAGCTGGGAAGGGAATAAAGGCAGACATGGTCAAAAACGCAAGCGGAGAGACAGACAGAGAGAGAGAGTGCACCATCTAGTGGTTATAAAACACACACATGACCAATAATAGACAGCTTGGTGGATAAATTCAGCATAATAGAAATGCACATTTGAGTCTGTGAAGATAGATAGATAGATAGATAGATAGATAGATAGATAGATAGATAGATAGATAGATAGATAGATGATAATTACATTTAAAGATTCCAGAAGTTTTAAAAGTGTATTGTTAGTGTATTTTGTAAAATGTATGTTATTTATAAACTAAAAGAAAAATAAATGTCTTGATTGAAAGGAAGTTTGCTGTGGCCCCCTAGTGGGTCACCTGGTTGAGAACCACTGCCATAAACTGTTAAAAAATAATAATAATAGTAAATTATTTTTTACCAGCTTTACAGCTCAAATACACACTAGTTCTAAAAGAAAAATGAATGTAAGTGCATTATTATAAGATTCAAATTTCTGCTTTCATTTACTTCTATTGCAGTGCCTGACCATAAACATTTAGTTTTTGTTGTGGTTGCTTTTTTTTTTGATTGAGCCTAACTTGTATTGAACCTTGAGTGTTCCTTTAATACTGATGTTCCTTTACAAAACTGAATGTGATATTGGTGTGATATGTGGCAGATTTAAGAATTTAAGAATTATACAGAATTTTACTTTGCTAAATAACAATTGTTTAGTAGAAATATACCTTTATAGATATTCACCATATGTGATTATTGAAAAGATGGAAAGAGAAGTGAAAGACAGGATAAGGAGGAGTGTGGCATGTGTGGGTGTACTCACGCGAGCTCACATAACTGCGTGTGTTTCGGCATCTGAATGCAAGCACTCTTTTGTGCTGTCTGAATATTTCTCATCCCTCCTCTCTGGAGAGAGTGCTCTGGCATGGCCCTTAGTGGATAACAGACTGTTGTCGTGAATGGGCTGTATAGCCACTGCCTCTGCTTGTGTAGCAAACTACCTCATGGCCTTGTACTCTTACAACAGTCTACTTTTGTTCTAGTTCCTCTTCAGCCCATCCCTCCCCTGCACAGATGCAGTGCCCACACACTCTCTGTCCCTGAGAGCTTGAAAGAAAAAAAGTGCTTCTTTTGATGCACAAGTTTTAATTGTACCCTGAAACTCAGGTGTTCAAGTTTTATGCCAGTTCCATGAATGAGTGTGCTGTCACTTATGTAAATGCAAAGATTATGTAAATGTGCGTGTAATCACACTCTAACTTTCAAGATATTAGTAAAATATATTATTTCGAAATAAAACAATGCAATTTGAAATAAGTCACAAGCCACTCACAAACAACATCTCAGACATTCATTATATGGACAAAAAACAGTGACAGTTATATTAAGTAATAATTATGAGATAAAAATACAAAACTGACATACTAAATCATACATATGACATAAAAGGTAGAAATTATGACATTTTAAGTCAGTTATGAGCTAAACATTTGAAACTGACATTAAATCAAAATTCCGAGTCCATTTGTTTGTCTTAATTGACTTTGTATCTCATAATTTTGACTTTGTATGTCATAATTTCAACTTTATATCTTATAGTTATTACTTAATATGTCAAAATTTCAACAACTTTAATAATTATGAAGTTTATGTCATATGATTTACCAAAGCATGTGGTGGAAATGAGCTTTCATATGAGGATGGGTGAACTATCCATTTAATAATTAGTAAGTTTATATAGAATAGGGGCCCAGAACATTCCTTCCTCTTCTCAAGGCCACAAGGTCATCAGGTCTTTTGAGAGGTGAAGAAACTGCAGCTGCAAAACTTGTTATGAGAAGCAAGGAAAAGATGGGAGGCAGAGAGCAGCTGATGAAGCACAGAAGGAACAAATGCTAAAGGAACATTTCATATACTACAGTAAAGAAAAAACTTTTTAATCACATGATTGTGTATAAAAATAATAAGGCTGATAATGATAAAGAATAATATAAGGGCGCAATTGTGTTCTCCACTTTAATTATAAAATAACGAATTACATTTTATCATTTCTTATAGAATATTATGATAAAATTTAGAATTTAAATAAAAAGAAGAAATTGCCTTTGAATTTGATCAATTAATTCCTCTGCTTCGTTGGTAGTAACCGTGCGTTGGGGTTTTTAAAAAAATGTGTTTATCATTTTTCCCATTTGTGCAGTGATGGATAATAATAATACCATTATTAATCACTGAGTACCTATAATAATGAGCATATAATAATCATCATATGGCTGCTGAAATTCACTTTGCTGAGTCACCGGAATGAATTCATCACAGGATATTTCATTCAAACTATACCTATAAAAAAGACAAATTTATTTTCAATACTAAATAATAAATTTTATAATAGATAACAGTTTTGTCAAATAAATGAAGCCTTTAGAGCATTTAAAAAAGAACAAATTATTCCAAACGTCTGACCGGTAGTGTAAATCTGAATTCATCAATTGTACTGTTTCTAAGTATTTGCAGCATCTAATGATCATGCTATCCAGCGTGATTTCACAATACTATTTTTATTTTCACTGTAGTGTGGTACGTTGGCGTAAACAACGGTTGCCCCGTGCAACAGACTCTTATCTGTAATCAAAGCGATGACATCTCAGCAAACGTCGTCGTCTGTTGATGACGTGCGCGGGGTTTTCCGGGTGCGACGGTTTGAGATGTAGGCTAGCAGGCTAACCGAGAGTAACGTCAAAACACAGATACTACAGAAGAGTCAGAGGGCGGGAAGCGAACATGAAGGAGGTAAACGATTCATTTTACAAGGGGTGTTTCTGAAAGTGAAGTCGCCGTGATCTACATAGATTGATATAGCTAAAAATATAATGTCAACAACGCGGCCCCTCCTCGGGATGAAGCGAATCACCGAGGTAACCTGCACAGAGCCGCCGGGAGGCAGGCAGTCCCCGACCGCCAGCAGAACGCAGTCCGAGCCGCTCACCGTAGACGAGTTCACGGTACACGAGGACAAGCAAGCAGATCTCAGATGCAGCAAACCGAAGGTCGAACAGGTTTTCCAAGTGACATTCACCATTATTGGGCTCTTGGATCACACAGGAGCCCACGGAAGTAAGGCTTCCAGACAGATCTGGCTCCAGCTGAAGGGAAAAAGGGAGGATGTGTCTAAAGCGAAGGTAAATGAAAGTAAATAGTAAAAAAAAAAAATGTTTTATCTTAAACAATGTTGCTGCTTGTTTTTTGACTGTCAGAAGGAACATTGACGAACTTAACGTAACTTAAGTTGCAACGTTATAGCTGGAGGAAGCTGATGTCAGAATGAACTCAGCTGCGTCTGACAGCAACATGCTTGTCTTTATTTGACATTTAAACAAAGGCCTGTGGTAAGCTGTGACTTACACACGTTTGTCTCTGTCTTTGCAAAAATTATTTGTTCAGTCTTTTATTTAGCCTACTAAGATAATGTTCATTGTCGAACAACTTCAAAATGGACTGATATTTAACATAATCATTTGCAGATCAAATACTGTACTTTTGGAGGTTATTTGTTTGTTTGTTCTGGTCAAGTCTGTCTTAAAGAAATGGACAACCCGGAGTGGAGTGGAAGCCTGGAGATTACAGAGCGCTTTGAAACTCTGTCACTCTGCTCCACTCACATATGCTGATCCAGACCAGTTTTAAGTCTTTACCTTTCTTTGGTGATACACAAAATATGATGCTTTGGGTCGAGAAGATAAACAGCTATAATTTGGCCAGTTTTTGTCTGATACATAAGGTAATTGCTGTTAGGTCTGAATACATAAGGTAATTGATTTAGGGGGTGTGCCCGAAGCGTGAATCCGTATTCAGAAAGGCACGGAAAACAAATAACGTTTGCTCACGGTTGCCTGTTACATTACAGTACTTAAAATTTCACTTACCACATAAACAGAGTTAGGAGAGACGACGGAGGACGATGGCGAATGATTTGCAGACAGTGAGCACCACTGACAAACATCTAATCCTGTAAAATGTGTGGTAAGTACTGCCGCTACATAGTATAAACAGAGTATGTGCGATCGCAAATCTCGAAAGTGAAACTAAAAGCGTCGTGCATTCGAAAGCAGTTTCAATGCCCTGTATATTAATAGCGGCTCCCTGATGCCCATATTTTATATACAGTATAATTACCCAACGATAAAACTGCGAGAGAAAGTATTGAAATACATATTTTCCTTCCATGTCGTATTTATTACCTTTAGGGGTTCCGTATTACATGGCGGGGGGGAGGGGGAATCACAATGCCGACTCAACATCGTGATATCCATCAGCCATCGGCGATGGACGATGGCATCGTCTATCGGCCCAACCCTACTTTTAATCAACATTGGCCAAATCCCAGCTGTGCTGATACTCAGTACAACAGCACAATTGTAAGTGATATTGCTTGGATAACCCATCACAATTCTGCTTTATGTAATTTGGGAATAACTATCACCAAACCACATAGATCCATTATAGCCAATGTAAAAGGATTGTGTTTCGGTGGATTTCATAATGTCTCGGCAGACAGAAACACATTAAGCTTTCACACACATTTATAGATGATCCAACACTGTATATTTTGACATAGATGTTTCCCGTTAAAGTGGTGGTGAAAAAATGTGTTACTAAGACAGCAACAAAAGACGTGGTTTTTCACTGAATGTGTGGCGTCATCGCCTAGTTCTGACATGCCATTGTTTGCAATTCTACACAGATCCAGTAAGGAAATTATAATCATCAGTGCCAGTAAACCTGGAATATCCTTATTGTTAAGCCATAAAACAGAAATCACTCAGTGGATGTGTTTCGCCACCACATGCACTTCCTCTTTGTCAAAATATTTTGAATATTTCTAATACTTTTTCACAGGTATAAATATTATAACCACAAAACTAAAGCGTCAAGGAATTTTCTGTGAAATCACATTGACAGGCGAAAATCTCTTGTCTCCACATCTCAAGTGACTTTTGAATATCTTTTGCCGATTTAATTAAAATAACAGATAGGAGCTGGTATCTGCTTCTCATCCAAACTGTGTCATGAATTTTTTTGACAGTCTTTGACAGATCTGTTTGCTTAGTCAGGACAAGATGGGAGGCCCCCAGTGTATTTCACTTTCGGTTTTAGTTACTACTCAGAGTAGTGGCTTTTAACCTGGTGTCATTACTGGTACTGTATATGAGTATTTCTTTTACCGTAACCTGCTCGCTCAGATCAAAGAAATCAAAAAGTTGTGAGCAAAGATTTGAGAATGAGTCCACCCCAAGGGGGTCCTGTGTTGTGTTTCTTTCGAACTAGTAGGCTCACCCACTCACTCAAAGCCACATAATCATATCAATAGCATGTCTTTTAAGTTAAAGAAACTCCAGAGAAGCTTTTAAACTTTTTTTTAAACCATATTATAGTTTTTTTTTAAATACAGTACTTTTAGGGCTGGACATTTGGGAAAATAGGTTTCTGATAAAATAGTGATTACTATTTTAAACGTTATATAATTATATATCTATAATATATATATAATATATATATTATAAACATAATAAATATATATATATACTTTTATACTGTATATACAGTATAAATCATGGGTGGCGAACGTCGGTCCTGGAGAGTCGCAGCCCTGCAGAGTTCAGCTCTAATCCTAATTAAAACTCACCTGCCTGTAGATTTCTAGTAACCCTTCAGACCTTGATTAGCTTGTTCATGTGTGTTTGATTAGGGTTGGAGCTGAGCTCTGCAGGGCTGCGGCTCTCTAGGACCGACGTTCGCCACCCCTGGTATATATACTACTTATCAATATGCTATTAATGATACTTAAAGGGGTCATATAATGCGATCAAAAAGTAAATTTTTCCTTTCTCTTTGGAGTGTTACAAACTCTTGGTGCATAACGAAGATCTGTAAATTTGCAAAGATTAAGTCTCAATCCAAAGAGATATTCTTTATAAAAGTAAGATCAACCACGCCTACCTAACGGCTCGTTCTAGCACGCCCCCACTATCTACGTCACATGTGGAAGATTTGCATAAGGCGCCCAATGTTCACTGCCAAGAGCGGAAGTGCGTCTACTTTTATACGTGCGGTCGTATTGTTGCTGCCAGCCTGTCAGACTCTGTGTGTTTCCCTTGTGAAAGCGAAACTACTTTGTTTTGGCTTCCAAAAGAGAACGATATCTGCTTCGTCATGCCTAGAGCTTATCCGTGCTGGTCGCTGAGGAAATACTTCTACTTTGCTGTGGATCGCCGGATCGGCATTCACCGTGAACTAAGTGGAGTCCAGCCCGGGGTCGTCACATGTGGTTGCCAGCAACCACGGGCCGCCATGCCGTTTCTCAAGCCCGCCCGCCGCCCGTTTCTCACTCTAGCCCGCCGTGTATGACGCTGTGTTTCGTTGTGAAAGCGTAACTACTTTGTTTGGCCTTCCAAAAGGACACGACTAGAAATCATTGGTTAAGTTGATAATTTACAACACTGTTCCAGAACAGTTCACTCAATTTCCATATGTCCCGCATTTTATGGAGAATCTGTTTCCTGATCCTCGGAAGAGTAGACTACATCCTGTAATGACTGTCCCTCATGACTGTAAGTACTTTTTTTATTAAAGAAGTTGCCACTGCGATTCAACGCGAGTTTTGACATTGTAGAGTAGCGTTTGTAGTTTTGTATTTCTCACGTCACAAATGCAGACATGGTTTTAATTGTTACTGCACGCGATGCATGCACGCATAAACGACAGATAAATCATTAAATCCGACTTATTGTCCCCACTGGATTCAACAAATGCCTAGTTTATAATGGGTTGTTTAATGTTTTTGTCTCGTCGCTCTGGCCGGGCAGGCACACGGCTGTCTACTAAACAAATGAAAGCGGCTGCGTCGGGGCGTCCTGCCCTATTGTCCGTCCACCGTGAGGTATCGGCCTCCCCCTTTCATCGCATCATGCACTGGATAGTTGGCCAATCAGATCACACCTCGCTTTTTCATACCGATGAGTTTTGTAAAAATCAACGTGTTTCAGAAACGCGGGGCATAGAGGAGAAACCTAATGTACAGTATGTTGGAAAATAATGTTTTTTTTAATCTTAAACCGCATAAACACAATTCATTACACCAAATACACAAAATAAAAATAAGTTCTTTTTATCAACATCATATGACCCCTTTAAGAATATAATACTTGTATAATATTGATATAATACTTTCGCTTATACTCAGTTTTGGAACATTGCGTAATGTAAAACATAGTAGCTCTGTGTGTCTACATTTGGGTGCGGCATCATGCTTGCTTACTTAGGTATGTATTCATTTCACACTTTCATCGATATGATAATGGGCATGTAGAATCTCCCTAGAAAGATGATGTAGCTCTTGGTCATTTGGTCCCTCAAGGCAAATCATATGTGCATTCTACTTTAAAATAATGAAACCAGTTTGACTTGTTTTTCTTCTGAGAATAATTGTTCTAGAGTGGTATGCTTGTGTTGTCATGTTTTCCTGCTCCTTCTAGAAGTGAAAATCTTTCGCAATGTATGTATTGTAATCCAGTCCTGCTGTGATTGTTTTGCAGGAGTATGTGAAAGGCCTGTGTGACCCAGAGCTTCAGAAGGAGGAATGGTACCCGGTGGACATGCACTGCATTTTTGCTGGTGCTCGTGGACTCTTTTTAGACCGGCTGCTTAGAGACACAAGTGCAGAGGTCCAAGTACTGGAGCCGGGTCGTCTGAGGTTGAGCGGGTGCGCGGAGGCCGTCGTTATGGCTCAAAGTCGTGTTCAACAGTTTGTCGCTCTCTTTCAGGAGAAGCGAAGCTTGCCAGCTGACAGAGAGCCCTTGGTTAAGCGCACCTTTAAGAATTTTGTGGAGGACCGGGCTGATAAATATGCCATGGAGCTGCTTTTGCTCCCCAGTGCCCTCAAAGAGGAACTTTTGGGCTTGGCCCAAAGCCCCACACAGCCTATAGCTATCATAGACCTTGAGCAGGACCGCTCCCAGACTAGTACACCCGTAACAGACCTCTCCAACCGTATCCTGGACACCACTTTTGAGGAT
Source organism: Sinocyclocheilus anophthalmus (assembly GCA_018155175.1). Taxonomy (NCBI): domain Eukaryota; kingdom Metazoa; phylum Chordata; class Actinopteri; order Cypriniformes; family Cyprinidae; genus Sinocyclocheilus; species Sinocyclocheilus anophthalmus. Next base: position 501,527 of record JADLZN010005127.1, read on the forward strand.
AAAACCGCAGGTCCTGCGACCACTCCTGATGTTATGCCCGGTCTAAACGGTCGGCCTTGCAACAAGCGTCGGTCCTCTGAAAGCGAGCAGAGGGACACTAAGAGGCAATACTCATTGGAGAGGAGAGAAGAGGAGCAGTTGGAAGAGCGACAGCGAGAGCCAAGCCAAACTTGGACAGTTACATCTGCGAAAGGGACGCTAGCAGCTAGTGAATCGATAAATGAAAGTGAGGCAGTGAGTCCTGAGACTAACTTGCGCTGTCTTGTTAACTTCTTCCGAACCATGGGCTACCAGCAGGAGGTGGTGGAGCAGGTGGTGCGTGAGACGGGGCAGACAGAGGACACGTTTTTACTTCTGGAACAAATTGTTGAAGAGACTCAGAAGAGCCAGGGAGCACAGCGCACTTCTCGCACGCCCGACCCATCCCCCTGTGCAAACACCTCGTCCACCTCTACCTGCGTCAGGCTCAAAGAGAAGGAACGGGCACAGATGAGATCTCTCGCAGAGATCAAGTGCAAAGAAAACATTAGACCTCCTAGCACTAACGGCATAGGTCAGAAGAACCAGACAAGCAGTGTGCCTCTAGCTTCTACCACTCTTAAAAGAAACAATGGTGCACAGAATGATGTGTGTGAAGTGATCATCATTGATGACGATGATAACGACTTCACAGAGATAGAGAGGAAGCCCCGAATGGCTGCACTTGATTTGAAGTCAGAGTCCCGGTTTGACTACTTGCCCCGTGGTAGCTCTCACACAATGGTTCCAGTGCGGATGGAGAGTGTGACCAATCTCCGCAGCTCCTCTCAAGGCCCTCCTCTTCGTAGCACCGACACACGACCAGGATGCTCTTACCAGACGCTCCCTGGAAGGGCACCTTTACCTCGCTCTGAGGCACATAGCACCTCTAAACCAGCACCCCTCACCGGCATTTCTCGTTTCCAGCAGTCCCTGAGAACCCCCTACCGACTAATCCTACAAAATGAACCGGGCTGCCCAGATCTGCGACACATCATCATCGATGGGAGCAATGTGGCAATGGCGTAAGTCTCCATCAGATTGTATAATTTTGGGGGGCAGTGACAGTTCATGAACGTCAAAATTTTAAAAAACCGTAACAGCAAATTCGGTGTGCATTTAAAGCTGGAATAAACTGCAAAACTTTTGCCCAGATTTTTGTTCCAATTTGTAGCGTAGATGAGTTGATGTTAGTCGCTGAAAGTCACAGGCAGTCTGCAGATTTTGAGCAGTTGGAGTTTATAAATTTATACATAATCAATCATCATTTCCTTTTCCTCGATAAAACGGTATGAAGAGTTCGATAAATGTTCGATATATTGTTTATGCGGCAAAGGTGGAACGAAAGAGCGCTAGTCGTTTGAAGCGTGCCACTCGGAGCGTTTATCCGCTCGGATCAAAGTTCAAACAGAGGCGCAGCGCGAGCTTCACTAGAGCAGATTCGTCACAGACGCTTGAGTCTCATCACGTGACACTAAACAGCGTTGTGAGATCCAGTGTGAAGCGCTTGAGTTCAGCGAGGAACACAAATAACTCTGTTTACAGACAGATGATACAGCGCTGACAAACAGCAGAAACACTGTGCACAACAATACAGTCAGAAGACTTTTTAATCTCCAAATCGCCATAATTTACCATGGATTTACTGTAGTAGCACTAACTGCACCATGGTATTGTGTCAGAAATGTGGGTATTCGTGTCGATTTTTATTATTATTAATGTAGACATGTATTAAATGTATTGAAGGAGGAGTAATGGAATATAATTACAGTATTTTGTTGTGATTAAGCTATAGCGTTTATGCATTTATAAATGAATTTAGACTACTGTTTTTCATAAATATCTACAAGCCACATTCAATTTTTACCATGGTATTGAGGTGCTGTATATGTGGTTTTAACTGTTGTTATCATGATCTAAATGTATGCTACTATGGAAGACCAATGGTTAAAAAAACACCTCAAACAGTCAGAATAATTCAATTTCACCATATAAAAATGAGATTGCTACAATTTTTACAGATGTTAATGATTTTGATAATGAACAAAAATTTACCTCCGCATCCTAACTCAAGCTACTATCAAACTATACTAAGAGACAAAAAAGTGATATTATTATTAATATTATCAGGCAACACAAGCCTGTTTCTTGATTTGAAACATATTATCATTACTAACATGCAGACGAAGAAATTATTGTTTCGGGTAAGCATAGTTATTTTAAGTAAACGGGCTGGAAAGTATAAAATTCTAATTCAAAAACGAAGTGTTTGTCGTGTTCTGACCATAAAGAATAGTTTAAAACCATAACTAACTGTCTGTTTTTTTACAACTTTCACATTGGAGCAAAAATCTGCCTTTTAAACTTGAAAGAAATAAAAATGTTACATTTATCATGATAATTATCAATATCGATTGATATGAAAATAAATATCGGGATAATTTTTTGGCCATATTGCCCAGCCCTAGTTGGAGTTGACAGATTTCACAGCAAATTGCATAGTGTATAGTGTGACTTTTTTGAGCTTTAGACTATGATTCCATCCAGTTTGCAAATACCAGATGTTTAATATTTTAGTTTGCTGTGTTCAGAACAATTTGAGGGTCATTGCTGAAAGTAGTTAGTGTAGTAGTGTGTGGTCCTCAACCATTTAGTTCATGATGCCCCAATTTTTCTTGGTAAACATATCCAAAGTCAGTGTTTTAAAATCTATTCAGATTTTAGTTGTGTAGTGTATTCCATCCTTTACTCATCCTCATTATTTTTGGTGATTTTATTTATTTGACATTAGCTTGCAATAACCATTTACACAAAAAACTAATTTTAATATTTCAAAAGTATCCCCACTCTGTCAGTTCCAAACTGTAATGGCAGCTTTTTCGATGAATAATCAGTATTTCTTTTTTTAGTTCTTTTGTTGTGTAAAATAAAAGTATGAGTACAACTCATTTGCTCTCATTCAATTTTATTATATATATTGGCATTTATAATGGGCATCAGCCACCCAGCTTTCTAGATTCCAGCCATTGAAAAGTTTTAGTTTAGTTGCTTGACAGCACAAGTTACTGTAAAACTCCCAAAGTTACAAAAAGGACCATAAATGTAGCCTATTGAACATCATTTGAAAGCGCACAAGTTTTGTGTGAAGAGCAGACTGAACTTTCTGTCAGTATCAACAACATTTTGGCCCGTTCCTCACACAGTCTATCATATAGGTTGAAGACTTGAAGGGGGCTTGACAGCTCCTTGTCACTGCCACCTTCATTGTTTGAACATTTTGAACATTCTTCAAAATTTCTCTTTTGTGTTGCTTGGGAGAATGAAAATCATGATGATCAGCAAATTATCTATCTTTGCAATTCAGTATTTGGAGTTCAGCATTTGAATATTGCTTGTACTATGAAACCATTGTAAAGGACAGGTGTGATTGATGCTTTTTTTGGAGACAGTTTGAGGGAGTGAGAAAATGTTGGTGGTGTTGAGTGTGTAAGTGCCCATAAAGGTTAAAGTAAGTCACTTCCAGTAAGCTCTGTGTGTGTATATGAACTCTAGTATGCAAGTGTTTGTGTTTGAAAACCTAAAACCAAGTGCAACCCCCTTTTTCCTTTCTTCATAACAGTATCTGTCTTTCTCACCCACACATAAAAGGCAACCTCTTTTGTGGGTCTCTCCCCTTGTCAGCCCCCTATTTTGCCCTTTTAAATGGCTTACCGGAGGTGACTGCACTTCTTAGAAGTACTAGTATGGAAACTGAGGTGTTATACAGGGTTGAAAAGAATATCTTTTTAGACCCTACTAGTGAAGTCTAATTGAGGAGAAAAAGGTATATCGTGGGATAAGGTGTCAGGTGGGATTTTTTTATACCATAAGACCTTTACCTCAACAAAATACGTGGGCATATACTAGAAAGATCTGAAACATAGTGTATTCTTGAGTTTTTAAGAATGCTTCCACTCAAATAATAGCAAGAGACTAAAGGGGTATGTGTAATGCGAAGGTTGTCATTAGCTACTCAAGAAAACAAAGTAATTTGGAAAGTTAAAGACTGTTGCAGAATGCTCATACCTCAACTAATTATACTGTATTATCCATGCAGAGCACTGAACAGTCAGTCTATCACATGTTCAGCCAGTCTTGAAGGCAACAGCTCACACAGGGTTTCTCATGGCTGATTTGTATGCTTGCATGATATTTGAGATCTGAATCCTCAGGTGAAATCTTGTAGCCATAGCAACCCAAATATGTAGTTACCAAGAACCGCTGCCACAGCAGATAGGAAGGATGTCAATATCTTGCAGTTGAAGATGAAAGTCAATGTGAAGGAGAGGTCAATGGTCATGGACTGAAACTGGTGCAGCGTATGTACAGTTCCTGATCCTGCTGTAATGATGTTGCTTTGGCCTGGCACGTATCCAGGATGTTGTTACACTTTCATTTCTCATTTCAATTTTCTCAGGTAGTATTGTTTTGAAAAGAAAGGTTCCTCACACCGATTTACTCCACGCACTTGTGCTACTTCTGACAACAGGACAAATGGATTTGATCATTTACATTGGAGCATCCAATGTTGCACACAGTGCAATGACGATTGTCCCCAGTGTAGTCACATGGTCAGTCTGTACTGACAGTCTACAGTCATTTCGGACAAAGGACTACCTTTACAGCTCAGTTCTTCTCTTACCTGTCCTGTCAGTGCAAGATAATCAGGTCAGAGTCGACAGTCATTGGATAAGATCTTCATATGGACGAGTTAAGAGGTGAACCACATGGGTTTTTTATTTGGTGTTTTTTGTCAGAAATACAAGGGAGAAATTTAAAGTTTTTTTTTTTTTTTGCATATTTAAGCATTTACATTCCGACTGGAAAGTTTCTGACTTTTTAAACGTCAGCTGTCTGTCGGGGGGGGGGGGGGGGGGGGGGGGGGGGGTGATTTAGAACACTTCCTGTTACTAAAATAACTTCTCTCTTAAGGGACTTCCCCGATGACCCCCTCTGTGGTCAGTTTTGTTTGTGTGTGTGTGTGTGGGGGGGGGGTGTTGACGGCTGCACATATGTATGCGTGTGTCATTTTGTCTAAGCGTTCTGAATGGATGGAGATGTGGATCTATTTTTGCACCCTTTTGCGTCAGTTGTGTCTAATCGAAATTTGGCGAGGTAGATTGCTAACCACTGTTCTCAAATGCATTTACATATGTACTTATCTCTCTATCAGTGGTATCAGATGCATTGTGAAATTGAATGCAGAGCTGTTTCCTGATCAAGCAAATTGATATTCAGTAGGGAACTTTTGTCTTTAGTTATTTAATCAGCCCTCTAGGTGAATTTAGTATGTTTGAATGTGAATGTATTACACCGCTTATACCTTTTACTGCATAAGGGAATATATTGTATACTGCCTAGTATTTAAAGATTGTGAAAACAGAATGCATTGATAAATGTTTAAAAAACAGCAGTTACACTGTTTCCAAATTTACTACATTTAATTTTAAACTGGTATCCATTTATCATCTTGGTAATGTAGAATTTGTATTCCAATTCTGTCAAATATGAGTCTAGAATGAGATTAAAAACAACTAGTGGTTTATTTGTGGCTGCACATCCATAAGTGGAAAGTCAAGTGGAAACATTGTGTTGCATTGTGGGCTACAGTATCCCCCACTCAGTGCACTACACGTTGACAAAAGCAGTGGGTCCTCCAAACCTTTTTTGTGCACAGAAAATGGTCATACAGTGCACAGTGTATGTCTAGATACTGCCAAAATTGTATAAGTATTTTGATAGTATGCTGTTCCAAACTGGTTATGGCCTTTGACCTCCCTATTTGCTCTCACTAGGCATGGACTCCATCGAATCTTTTCTTGTCGTGGGATCGCCATCGCTGTAGAGGCCTTCTGGCGCAGAGGCCACAGAGAAATCACTGTCTTTGTTCCTCAGTGGAGACAGAAAAAGGACCCCAACATCACTGGTAGGAGATCAAGTTACCTTCTGTCGTTAGATCAGCAATATAGATTTGGAGTCAAAATGAGATATATTACATATATTGTTACAGAACAACACTTTCTGAATCAGCTGGAAAACCTGCGACTCCTATCTTTCACCCCGTCTAGAGAAGTGTGTGGACAGAGAATTTCCTCCCATGATGACAGGTACAAGATCCAGCTGCTAAAATTATCATCTAGAATTTTTTCTGTCTGTTCCTCAGCACATTACTAGACAAAATTGTATTTAGCTTGTGGCTTAGATTCATTTGTGTATTGATTTTCAATAATGTTTCTGGAAATCTCACAAATGTATGTAAAATGTGTATAAAAGATGTCTACACACAAAATAGAGATGGGACACCGAAAAGTGCCATGTCCCATGCACACATCAGTTTACAAAAAATGTATTTAATGTAAATCGGCACAGACACAGCAAGTGGGTAGAATTGGAAAATCTGAGAACGTTGAGGATGAAATCTGCACAGTGTTTTGTACATGCCCTAGGTTTTTGTGTGCCCTGCTTGATCTATGACCTTCTTCACAGGTTCCTGCTTCATCTGGCTGAGAAGACAGGAGGGGTCATTGTCACCAATGACAACCTGAGGGACTTTGTGAACCAGTCAGAAGCGTGGAGAAGGATTATTCAGGAGAGGTAAGAAGAACAAGATGTCCAGAAGACCAGCAATAATTTTTTTCTAATGTTAATAACACACTACCATTCCAAAGATTGGGGTCAGTAAGAAAGAAATTATTACTTTTATTTAGCAGGGACATATTAAACTGATCTAAACTGACAGTGAAGACATTTAAAAAAAAAAACATTTACAAAAGTATATACTGTATATACTACACTACCAGTCAAAAGTTTTTGAACAGTAAGATTTTTAAGTTTTTTTTTTTATTATTCTCTTCTACTCCCCAAGCAGAATACATTTATTTAATCCAAAATACAGCAAAAACAGGAATATTTTGAAATATTTTTACTATTTAAAATAACTGCTTTCTATTTGAATATATTTTAAATGTAATTTACGGCTTATGTTCTCTGGCACCATCTGGCTCTCCGTGCAGCTTTGGCGGATAAAAAATAGTCCATATATACATTAAAAAAAATGTTGTTGATTTCACTTTCGAGTCCATGAGTTCGCCTACCAGTGGTATGAGAGGAGCACAGCTTTCACTCTCAACCAAACTAACATTACTAGCCAATCAGAAAGTTTTGCTCTTATAAACACGAGATGCACATAATAGGATCCAATTGCGGAGTCGCAGCCCTGATGAATGGAGAAGCGCGACACATTGAAAAAGCTGCGAAGCGCAATGTTCAAAGATTTTCATCTAGCATCATATTTACATAGAAAAGCTATTTTAAAAAGCAGCGGAGCTTTGTAAACAGATGAGTAATCATGTCATCTCCATAAAACTATATGATTGCCAGAACAAATTTACCGGGATTTTTGAAAAGGTCCTGTTCACACATGATCTATTAATTTACCAGTACTGTATGTGTGAAAGGGCCTAAACTCTTCCTCTGCATATGCCGTGAATTTGAATTGCTTAACGTTCATCTGGAAAAACAGTGTGCATTATCTCACTAGATTTGTAACGTAAATCATTTATAAAACTTTGCCAATACAGGAGAATACATCAACCTGTGTCTAAATATGCCATGTATTGTACATCGCAATTTCAAAATAAAAGTTTCTAAGTTTGCATGTGGCCAAATATTAAAATTAAATGGATTTAAAGAGGTCATATGATGTTGCTAAAAAGAACATTATTTTGTGTATTTGGTGTAATGAAATATGTTTAAGGTTCAAAAAACACATTATTTACTACATACTGTACATTTTGTTTTTCATCTATGCCCCGCCTTTTTGAAACGTGATTTTTACAAAGCTCATCGTTCTGAAAAGCGTGGTGTGCTTTGATTGGCCAGCTATCCTGTGCGTTGTGATTGGCCCGAATACCTCAAGCGTGAGACGGAAAAGTTACGCCCCTCACATACTGTTGATTCCGTGTCCCGGCCAGAGCGACGAGACAAAAACAAAACCCATTAAACAGGCATTTGTTGCATCCAGTGGGGACATAATTATGGATTATAATGACTTGTACGGTGTTTTTACGCGTTGCATTGTATCGCGCCGCGTAAACATAAAACCATGTCTGCATTTGTGATCGGAGAAATGACAAACAACAAGCACTAATCTACACTGCCCAAAACTCGCGTTTGAATAATCAGTGGCAAACTCTTTAAATGAAAACGTACTTACAGTCTTTGTGTCAGAACAGCCGGCATTGTAGTCTTCCAGGATCAGGAAACGGTCCTCCATATAATGTGCTGCACACATCTGAATATTTGGGTTGAACTGTTCTGGGAACAGTGTTGTAAATACAACTTAAAAACCACTGATTTCTAGTCGTGTCCTCATTTGGAAGACCAAACAAAGTGGTTTCCTTTCGCAATTAAACACACAGCGTCTTCACAACATGGCGGAGGCGAAAACAATACTACAGCGAGAATAGAAGTTCCGCCTTCTTTCTTTGCGTGAACATTTGGGCGGCGTTGTGCAAATCTTCCCACATAGTGATGTATATGTGGGGGCGTGTTAGAACGAGCCATTTTAGGTATGTGTGGCTGACTCTTAACTTTTATAAAGAATATCTCTTTGGATTTGAGACTTTAGTCTTGCAACTTTACATATCTTCTTTAAGCACCAAGAGCTTGTAACACACCAAAGAGAAAAGAAAAATTGAAATCACATCATATGACACCTTACGGTTATGTTTCATAAGAACCTTATGGATAGGCATATTGCCAGTATGTATTTTAACAGTGTTGTTCAATACAATCATGTAATTTGTTGGTTTTGATATTTTATTTGAGCCAGTTATTATTGCCTCATCGTTAGTTTATATATAAATAGTCATACTTAAGCATGGTTTTCACTTAGGTTTATTTGTGTTACTAAAATATCAGATTATAATAATCAGTAGATTACTTGATTACCAAGATAATCATTAGTTACAGCCCTAGATTTTTAAAATATTTCAAAATACAACTGCATTTTTTTACTTTTTGTAATTAAAAGACAAATATTTTCATTTGAACATTTTTTTAAATAGTATTAAAATATTGCCACGTTTTAGTGAACCAAGTATCTGTATTTTGTCTCCTCTCGTAAGCTAAGTGTATTGTCACACCCCTAGTGTCGATAAGCGGTGATATAGCTCATAATTTTCCAAGTGTATGATACAGCTTTCATTCTTCAGGTCAACCATATATTCATGAAAAAAAATCAGTTTGAATAAAGAAAGCAATAACTTTGCTATAGTATCCTTTCAAATGTTAAAGTTGCCACGGTCCAGTCCTGCTAACTCCATCACCGCAAAGTTTCTGTGATGCAAAGCTAATTTAAAACTTCATTGTCACATTACCAGTAGAAATCATTCTAATATGCTTATTTCCTGTTCAAGAAAAAAAAAATCTGGATTCTTTGATGAATAAAAAATCCAAAGATCCGCAAATCAGAATATTACATTGGTTTCTGAAGGATCACAGCTTTGAAATCACAGGAATAAATGACATAATCAAATAGAAAACAGTTATTTATATAGTATAGTGTAGTGTATGTACAGTATATATATAGTATTTCAGATAAATGCTGGCTGTTCTTTTGAATGTTCTTAGAATGCACAGTTTCTAATAATAGAATGATTTCTGAAGGATCAAGTGACACTAAAGACTGGAGTAATGATGTTGAAAATTCACAGGTATAACTTACATTTTAAAATGTATTAAAATATAAAACAGTTCTTTTAAACTATAATAATATTTTACAATTTTGAGGTTTTAATTGGTCATTGATCAAGTAAATGCAGCCTTTGGAGTGCAAGAGAATTGTTTCTAAAACAATAATAAAAAAATCTTACTGACACCAAATATTTAAACGGTAGTGTTTTGTGCTCAGTTAACATTTGTTCAGACTTAGAGCTCATTGTAGGGATTTTTCAGACTCTTACAGTTCACCTTTGTAGAAGATCACTTTATGATCCCAGATGACCCACTTGGAAAGAATGGACCTCACCTAGACGAGTTTCTATTGAATGACCGTCGGTGAGTTCCAAATTACACATTTTTGCTTAAAATAATACCCAGCAGTGGGTATCACACATTCCTAGCCTCATCTGTTACTCTAAGCAGAAGAAAGCTATCCCCTCATGACTTTTCTGTCCTCTCACAGAGGTAGTCCCATAATGGCCCCACCGAGGACAGACATTCGGGCAACCCCGTCAGTATACGCCTCGGCAGTGCAGTCCACAGCACATCCCTCTTCCCCTTCCCACTGGCCACACTCCGGACCTCCAGACTGGCACCTTCCTCGACCATCCCCTTCTCCACCTCCACAGCGGTCGCCCTCAGAAACCACAGAGCTCAAAAGGAAGTTGTACGACATCTTTCCTGACCAAAAACAACGTATCGACCGTATCCTCAGCGACAACCCATATATGAGGGACCTGAATGCTCTGTCTGGCCTTTTGCTGGGCTGACACACTTTTACACCCAAAACTGCAGTTTCCACCCTCTTGTGCATGGAGGTCACAGGACTTTTTGTATTATTAAAGAATGCCATGATTGAAAAGTGCTGCTACAAGCTTTTGTTTGTTCAAGGGACTTTGTTCAAGCATTTATTTGTTCCGTCAGCTAATTTACATTGTGATATCCGGGGCCCTCCGATCGACTGCAAGCACAAAAAGTTATAAGTTATCAATCATTTAAGCGCTTTAAATATATGAGAATGTACAGTCCAAATGGCATATAATTGATGTAAATATTTGTGAAGAATAATCTTCCTTTGCTGTAAGTTATCCATTCAGAAATCTTTATTCTTAAAGGTGTTCCAGCTACAGAGTTGTTCTGAACTGGCTTTGCTTTAATTACTGCTGATGGACAATTTTGATTTGCAGTTTTTCAATCATTTCTGTTTTTGTAAATATTGACATTATTGAGCCAAATGAGTACTAGTTTCCAGTCACTCAAAGTGCCCAACTGAAGTGCCCTATTATCTGTTTTCAGGATAAAATTGCTCATTTCCTGTTCACTAATTTTAGTTCCCGTTAACTTTGGTGATGGTGACAAAATGGTGTGCTGTTTCAAGGAATCCCTGGAGACCCCCGTATCACCCAAGAGACTGTGTGAAACCGTTAGATGATTAAAAAAAAGTTTCCAGATTACTCAGTGAGCTGGCATGTCCCTTCTTCTGCACTGTTGTGCAAGTCACCATCTTTTAATAGCAAACAGGAAACGAGAGCCGTCATTGATGTAAACCTTTGTCCCAGTTACGACCATCAGAGGGTGCTGTGGGATTGCTAGCGCTTACCAACCTCATTGTGTTAAGGAAGACATGAACAAAATGCAATGCATAGGTGAAATTCATTATGTTTTCTGTTAGAGCATCTTATTGCCACTAAAGTGAATTTTCACTGTTATTGTTACTGCATCAGCCTTTCCCGGTCTCTGAAATATGTGTAGCGTTGGATATTGTGAGTGAATTGGAATTCAATTTTGGGAATAAAAATGCATAGGCGTTAAACCCACGGAAGCATCACAGACTCGGCAGGCACTGTGGGTATCTCACAGTATGGCTGCTGAAAACCTTTTTCTTTTTCTGGAAGGCAGTTTTAATAAAGGCCAATTATGTGTTTATCAGGACTTCTGTGGTCTGTGCTTGTTTTTTGGTCTCATTTTGACACATCAAAGAAAGTTAGAATGAACCATGGTTTCTGCAGGTCACAAAAATTCTTCACTTAATTTGACTTTTCACAAATTAAGACCTAAAAAGGTCTTAAATCAGAGCAGAAAGTCTTAAATTTATAGTCATGGCATTAAGGGGAGATACTGCAGGCAAAAACAAAACAAAAATTTTCATGCACCTGTCAAGTTTGAGATTTTGGGCTTTTTGGTTTTTCATAAAGTCTTTTTTCAGACTAGTGGAAAGAAAACATCCGAAAGACACTACGTGTTTCTTTTATAGCACTTTTATCTATTTGTCAATAGATTTCGATTACAATACAAAACATTTTTAAAGGCCGTTTTCTCAAAATGAGTTTTTTCTCCTACTCGGAGCCATAAATCTCCACTTGAGTAGCACTTACACACACCAAACTTTACATTGTTATCTCTGTTTGGATAAATCCATCAAGATTTTATGACAGCCACCATTATGTTTATATAAAAAAAAAAACAAAATGAAGTAGAAATATTATGTAATTGTAACTTTATTATTTTAAAAACTTCATTGTGTATTTTTAACAAATCAGTCAATTTTAACCTTCAGTATTATAGTAATGTAGTACCAACTGACTCTCATGTATATTTTACAGCATTAGTTGAGAGATTTTTTTTTCTTTGAGAAAATTTGGCGTGTACTGTACCTGATATATATATCCAAAATAATCGATATTGAATCGAATCGAATCGAAGCTTGTGAATGAGAATCGAATCGAATCGAATCGTGAATTTTGTATCAAAACCCAGCCCTACTGTCTATATCCTGAAGGTTTTTACGGAGGGATTTGTTCATATATAATTTGCTTGATTATATACAACATTTTAATCCCCTAAAAATTTTGAAAATACAGTGTTTTCTGTCCGTTCTAAGCATTTTCTGAATTATGGAGTGACAAAAATGAGATACCCAAAATCTCTTTTGACTCTAATATGTCAAAAAAATTCAACAAGAATTTTGAAACGGACATCATCCAGTGTTTAGATTTTTGTACTAGAAATGTATGCAAATTAGCACATATTTCATTAAATAATGACTCATTTGCATATCTAAACCTAACATTTTAGAAAACTTGTAATACAAAAAATGTTTGCAATTATCAATGTAATCAATCAGCTGCGTAAGTAAGGCCATAACATTTTTTTTTACCCTATTCACCTGCAGTGTCTTGCCTTAAATGTTGCAAACATTGCTAAAAGTAAATATCTTCCTCTGTGTTTGTCTGTTTTCTAGTACAAATATCTAAACATCCATAAATCAAGATAGGCCTACATTTACTTTAGAAGCAAAAGTATGCAAAATTGTTTTCCTTTTGAAGTTTTTTGAGCCCAGTGGCAGATAGTTGTTCTGGTTTTAGCTAACCAACTTACATCTTACAGCGGTATACTATTGCCATATGGACATTACTTTGACACACTCACCTTTGTCCGATTACACACTACTTCCTGATTGTACCATTGAAGCATACACATTTTATGAAGCTGCTTTGAAACGTGAAAAGCGCTATAGAAAAACATTTGAATTGTATTGAATTGAACTGACAGTAGGGGGCGACATCGTAGTTTTTTACGGTCTGAGCCTATACAAATGCACTAGTCTTTTCTACGCAGTAGTGACATTATGTTTTCACTACTTTTCCCCCTCTCTCTTGAACCAACATCTTTGAATATATTCCAGATAATCCTTTTTCCTTACCCCATCTGAAGTGTGGATACGTTTCAAAACAGATGAATGGCAGCAAAGATTCTTACCAAACTAGTTTTTGGCAGTGTTACAGTACTGTCCTTCCTTTGTGACCTCACATGGCTCAGGTTCTCTAAAGTTGTGTAAGATGAGCAAACTTAGATTAGTCTTGACTTTTGTGAAAAGCATAATGTTTAAGACATTATGCATATGGCATGAGCTCTCACTGTTTAAGAGCAGTGAGTTTTTTTTACTTTTAATATGTTCCCTTTGTCCATTTGGTCTCTTTTTATCTGTATCTATTTAAATGGTATGTTTGTAATCAGGTTTAAGCATACAAATATTAGTCACTGTTTAGTCATGTCATGAGTGAAAAAGTGTTTCAAAAAAAATAAGGGCTCGACTGGGGAAGCCTTGGTAGCGCTTCCCAGATCTAAATAGTTCTGTTTCCCATCTGTTCCCAATCTGTCCCTTTTTCTGTCGAGCACAGCAAGAAAAATCTTTCTTTGTTCGGTCATGGGCAGGCGGTTCAAATGCTATCAACATTCCAGAAAAGCTCAGCATTCTCAGGAACAGGATTTTTCCTCCCCAGTTACTTGCTTCCCTAAACCTACTGAAATTTCTACCATCTCCTTCTTTTTCTCACCCTTTAGTTGGATGGCATGCTTACATAACTTGTCAAAGTAATCCCTACCGGCCCTCCCCCACTGTCCTGTACCCACTGGTTTAAGCTCAACCAGCAACGATGGGACGGGAGCACTAATATCTGCTGGGATTATCAGTGAGGAAGCCATATAGCCTTTCATCTTTAACCGTAAGCATGCCAACATAAGGATCTTACACATTGCACATAAAGGAAGCAAGACTGACTGAACAGAAGATCAGAAGAGATCAGCAAAGCATTCATAAGTCGCACAAGTATGCATGGAAACATTTGGTTCTGATAGACTTCATTGAATGGAGGCATTGTTAGCACAGATTATCATTAGCAGAGAGGCTGCAGTGATTTGGAGAATGTGGATAATGTTAGTTCCAGAGGAAAACATCATAGTCTAGATAGTTTGTGGTCATGGACTGTATCCAATTAAATTAAATTATATTTGCAAATAGAAAGTGCACAACATCAAATGTTGCCTGAGCGTTGAGGCCAGTTTCATCTTCAGTAGGCTGTACATACTTTTATTTTACTCAATAGGTGCCAAAATATCTCAACATCTGCATCGTCTAGAATAGGGTTTGTCAAAAGAGGGAAAATAATGTTTTATTTAAGAAAAATTATAGTTTATAAAATGTAGAAATATTAAATATTTAAATAATATATCGTTTAAAAAGGTATCATTTAGAAAAATTTGCTTTCTAACGCTGGTGTCTTGTATAAAACGTTGACAGGGTATCTGTGGGTTAAAAAAAAAGATACAGTACAAAGTGAACTTAAAAGTAAATATTTTCCATACAGTTTCATCATTTATTGTGTTAAAGGGTTAGTTCACCCAAAAATTAAAATTAGCCCATAAATTACTCACCCTCAAGTCATCCTAGGTGTATATGACTTTCTTCTTTCAGACGAATCCAGTCGGCGTTATATTAAAAATTATCTGTGATCTTTCAAGCTGTTTCTTGGCACTCAGCGGGTGTTGCATGCATCAGTCCAAAAGCACTTAATTAAAATGCGCCCATCCATTAAAAAAAGTGTCTCTAACGGCTCCCGGGGGTGAACAAAGGTCTTCTGTAGCGAATCGATGCGTTTTTGTAAGAAAAATATCCATATTCAAAATGTAATAATCCCTTTAATGTAGCTTGCACTCACTGTTGTACACTGAAGCAGTTCCGGGCGGATGACGTATGGAGGTCGGCTTTGCGCATGCTCTGCTCAGAAGTGACGCATGCGGAAGCGCAGGGGGGAGATCAAAACAAAACAACGATCACTAATTAGAAGTACAAAACGAGGATTTGTAAAGAAGAATGTCGGAGGATTTTGATATAAGTCAAGAGGAGACTGGTTTTCCTTTGCTAAAGTAAGGAAACTTTGCTTCCTTTGCTCCTGTTAACAAACGTTGGTTTTCACGAGACTCACCAGCGCATGCGCAACACTGACCTCATACGTCATCCTCCCGGAGCTGCTTCTGTGTACAACAGTGAGCACAAGCTACATTAAAGTGATTATTACGTTTTGAATATGGTTATTTTTCTTACAAAAATGCATCGATTCGCTACAGAAGGCCTTTGTTCACACCCCCGAGCCGTCTGAGACACTTTTTTCATGGATGGGCGCATTTTATTTAACTGCTTTTGGACTGAATCAATGCAACACCCGCTGACTGACATGAAACAGCTTGAAAGATCAAAGACCATTTTTAAAATAACTCCGACTGGATTCGTCTGAAAGAAGAAAGTCATATACACCTAGGAGAACTTGAGGGTGAGTAATTTATGGGCTAATTTTCATTTTTGGGGGTGAACTAACCCTTTAAGTCCTATGACAGTATGAAAGTCAATTATGTAATTTATGTCTTTATAATATATTTTTTTCTCTAATTTTAAATGGTCAGTATAAATGACCTGTATTTTATGAATATAGTCCCTTGCTATGTTATTATAATATTTGAGGGTCCAGAAAGTTTGAGGGCTCCTGTTCTAGAGTAACTCCGCTTACTACATTATGTCGCACACAAAAAAATTATTTTTATATAATGTGAAAAAGGAATGGCTACATTCAGGAGTTTGCTTACAGGGCACTTTCAAGCAGTGATGTCGTGAGAGCAGGAGCACTCTGGGATTTTAACACACTGGGCCGCACTAAGGGAAAGAAAAATAGACTGTGACTAAATGCTGTTTTGAATCATCAGTGTGGCTTGGAGGGGCCACTCCCATTCCTCCATCTGCTGCAGAGCTTTAAACAATGATGTAATTTCCTCTCAGGGGCTGAGTTGGCAATTTTGGAAGCTTAAAAGAGCACAGGGCTAATTTACAGTAAGAGTGCTACTGTTCCATTTTACAGTCTAATCTAAGCATGTTAAAATATGCCTGTCATGTATCTCTAACAAATGACTCATAATTAGTCATTATTAATATACAACTACAGGTGTGTCTAGGTGATGTTTCATCTTTATTGACACATTTCCAGAGGTGTGTCTAGTCTGCAGTCATATAAACAATGATGGCACTTTTGTATTAGTAGTAGTTTTGGCTCTACTGACAGACATGCGTGTTCTTTTCCATTGCCATGATATGATCAGCACATTATACACTCACCTACTTTCAACACCTGTTTTACACAATTTAGGTAAATACAGTGGCTGCCCATTACTGACTGCTAATATGATTCTGGTAATGTCTGACAGAGGCATGAATAATTTATTGTTTTCCTATCATCTGTAACTATGGAACAAACTGCATGCAATCATTTAAAATAATACACTATTGTGTGTGCGTATGGGATATTGAATGAATATGTTTATTTAAAGCATAGTAATGAATGGTGAATTCAGATACACTACTGAAGTTTTTCTTATGCTCACTAAGGCTAAAATGCTAATATTGTGAAATATTATTACAATTCAAAAAATATTATTTATTCCTTTGAAAGTGAAGCTGAATTTCCAGCAGCCATTCTAGTCTTCATTGTCACAGGATCCTTCTAATATTATAAATGTCTTTACTGTCATTTTTGGTCATTTTTAATGTGTTCTTGCTTATTATAATAATAATTATTATTATTATTAATCTTTCCCCCAACTTTTGGATGGTAGTGTATCATGTTTTCTGAAGGATCATGTGACCCTGAAGAGTTTGAAAATACTGAAAACATACTGTAATTATTTAGCTGAATTTACCCAATATATAAATGATAAAAAATCAATAACACCGAGTTACACCACAATGTTCTTGTGCTGTATTAAAGAAATGTGCTTCATGGTAACATTGTTTATTCAATGTACTGTATATTGTGTGTAAAAGGTGTGCAAACTTTTCCATGTCTCATAAAACAAACAGCACATGCTTTGGGATTGACTGCGATTTAAATGCACTAAACCACTCCGATCATGAGAACTGACACGTACAACAGTTTATAGTGGTCACCAGTAATACAATAGGACACCTAGCAGTACCCAGTGACAGGTAAAGGTATCTCAGTCAATTCTAGACGGGGAACTCTCAGGAGTCCTCCAGCAATAAATAATTTTAAAACTTTTAAGCAGACAGACAGTAAAAAAAATAGACTGACATGGGAAAATGAACTATTTGTTTAATTACAGCATGTCACAGACTATTTAAATCACTGACACACCTTTATTAAACAAGGTGGTCTCATTGTTACCTATTATGCAGTCCATTGAAATCCTGTACATTACACAAAGTCTTCTCAAGTCATCAACTATTTTGTTGATGTCCTCTTTTGAATAGGATGTTTTTTCTTTCTTTTCTTTTTTTTTGCAGAACTGATAGGAATAATTTGTTCAAGAGTAAGTTTTGTCTACCTTTTGTTGGACAAAACTTAATAAAACAGTTTAGAAT
The DNA here is from genome assembly GCA_018155175.1 of Sinocyclocheilus anophthalmus. NCBI lineage: Eukaryota > Metazoa > Chordata > Actinopteri > Cypriniformes > Cyprinidae > Sinocyclocheilus > Sinocyclocheilus anophthalmus. The sequence continues at coordinate 519,513 of JADLZN010005127.1, forward strand.
GACATGATCTAGGACCTTTATAGAGTGCATAGGCGTCTAACTTGATTAAAGTAAATGGAATCAAATGTTGAACGAATCAGTGACCTAATATAGTTTTTTTTTTAAATCAAGGACTGATGGGTCTATAGGTTTCTTTAAAAGCAGAATAACAGCAATGTTACCAATAAAACGTGCTGTAAATATGGTGATTGTTTTATTAACATGTGAAACAGAGTTGGTTTTAATAAATTGTATTCTATATAAACAATCTAACCTTTTACCAGAGAAATGAAATTCACATGAAATGTAGTGGGCTATTGTAAATGCAAAGTATAGCCTATGTCGTTATCGTGAGCGGGATCTGGTCGCAACAGAACAATCACATATTAATAAAATCTAAAAATATAATAAAAAGCTACAGTAGGCTTATGTATACATCTGGGGTTTGTTCGAACATTTTACACTACACTTGGGATGTCAGGGATCACGTTGCTTAAAAAAAGCGCTGAAACAGTTTTCTGAACCGGCTCTTTGGGATGAACTGTTCAAAAGAACCGATTCGTGGAAACCATAACGGAGAAATGTCTCCGTGATGTCTCGTTCCCGCTCTCAGGGAACCGGGGTTACGATAGTAACCGAAGACGGTTTTCTCATCATCACTCGTCTGTTGTTGACCCAACGTTGTTCTCTTTCCCGCGTTCATGTGACTAAAGCGCGTTCACGCAGTCTTGTAGTGGCGCTCCCGTGAAAAATATATTTGCACAGCTTCAGTCAGTGCGCGACACCGAGACTGCCGGGCGATAGCAGCGGCTCCTTTTAGCGAATGTGGAAACACAAACATCCCGACAGTTAACGGACGTATTAACCTAACGCGGACCTACGTGTAGTGGATTCTTTTTTAATTGTTCCGTTTGGCAGCAGAAGGATATTTTTTTTCTGGAGGTAAGTGCAGTGTTTAAATCCCACATTCGAGGATAATGGCTCTGTTGTTGATTTTACTAGGCTTAGCGTGCTAGCTAGCTCAAAAGCGGCTAGCCGACCGTGCTATCAACCCTTTTGCCGTGTTCCTCATCAAAACATATTGTGTGTGACCCATTTTTTTCTGCTAACACGTTACGAGTCCTGGTGTGGTTCGTAACCAGTCACTTTTTTTTTTTAAATTCTACCAAGCGCTGAGATTTGGTCCATGTAGCCCCATTATTAGCCCGGCTTTGCTAGCTTTCTATGCTTATGCTAAGCGATACACACTGTTTATGTAATGAAATGAAATATAACCATTGCAGTGTTTTCTAATTGTAATAGTAGGTTGCATAGATGCAGACACACCATTTGTGTTCATTCTTTTAGTCCCAAGCTTGAGGCCTCGTTAATTGACATTGAATCGTATTAATTGAATGACATGGAATCTGTATTAATCTCAACATGCAAAGTGCCGTGCAAAAGCAGCCTGGCGTAATAAATGTGTTATATACACAGACAGCGTTAGCTGGGTCAGCATGTGATCTAGTAACCTTTTTATCACTGTTATGGTCAATATAATCTGTAATGATGATGATTTAGAAATCAGTCATAAAGAAAGCATGCACAAAGCTAGCCGTCAACCGACCCTTGTTTTGGAGTCTCTAGTTTACACGACTCTCTCAGACTCAAGATGCTACGGTAAAATCGTGTTCATGTAATTGCTTTGAGACCTAAAGGAGCTTAATGTCACGAATGCCCGTGTCTCTGCTACACACGGGATTTATTTTAAGCTTCCGCGCTCTCAGACGCCTTGAACTTGGCAGCTCGATCACAGCACTCCGTTTTGTTTACAAAGCAGCTACGATTTGCCATGGAGATGTTGCATCTTTGTTGCGAGTCTGAATTGAGCTGTACTGTTTTTGTTGTTCTTTATCCTTAAAGATCCATTTAAGCACCTCCCCTATCGATTACCGTAATTGAGGTTAAGTTGCAGCTGGTTGAAGCAATCGTTAGATAGGATCGGGTCAAATCCCTTCTGTAACTAACCTTATTCTTCTATCAAGGTAAGGTTGTTGTAAATACTGGAGTGTTGCCACAAACTTTATATTTTCCTACTTTTTTTAACAGCTAACCTGCATCTATCTGAGATGTCTTATTTGCCCGTAGACATTTCTATTGGTTTGATGGAAATGCCTGGAAGGCATAAGGTTAAAAATGCATAAACCCTTCTACTTTGGCTTTGGGACACATTAGATTTGTGTTTCTGTGTGTCCAGGTGCTTGAAAATGCAATCCTCCTCTTTTATTCTCCCCACACACCTCGGCAGTGATCATGTTATGGAGCATTCTTGTAAAATAATTGCCTTATGCATTTATTTTTGCATTCTAAATGAGTCTCCCTATTCAATAGTATTTATTTGTTTATTTATTGGTATTTATAATGCCTACCTTTAACTAGGGCTGGGCAATATAGCAAAAAAATATCAACGATATAATGTTTCATATCGTTCTGTATCGATAATCATTGACATTTTTTATAACCTTTTATTAAAACAAAAAGCAATAGCAAAAATGTTTAGATTTAACCACTGTATTTATAATTAACACAATTTATTGAGACAAACAACAAATATTTTTTGCTTTAACAATCCAACACATTAAAAATTAAACCAATATCTAATTTCTAATGTTTTATAGGATTAAATAGGTCTTTATTGTATATGTCTAATTGTCTCCCTAGGCCACAGGAGGGCACAATGAGCAAAATAATGCAGTGCATTTAAATTGCCAAAGCAAAGGAAATAACTCTATAAAAACGTGCATTACGTCTAAATTAACTCATAAAAATCTAATATTTCGTAAATTGCATAAACAATTATGAACAAAACAGCATCATGTTTTTATTAGGGGTGGAACGGTTTGTGGAAAAAAAACAAACCGTACGGTTCGGCACGCACTAGGACCGCGGTTCAACTTAAATCTGACAACGCATCTGTAATTTGGTTTGCTATAAATAACACGTAAAACAAACAGGGTTCGGCTAATATATGTTTCTGTTGATGGATGCGCATTCTGGCTTCCCAATATATTACAACAACAGGGGTGAAAAAAAAACGTGGACAAACCATTCAATCTTGTTCAATGCGAATGCCATATGCAGGAATATGAGCATTTATTCCATCATCACCCGGGTGCTGATAGCGCGCGCACACGTTGATATCTGTGTTTAAGATAAACTCATTTAAGCTTTGCCAGTTTAAACATTTACGAGCCAGTCTCAGCCAGAGGACGCGAGCTCGTGTGTGCAGTTAGAAGATTTGTGCGTGTGTTCATCCGAAGAGTGCAAACCCGCGCCTCAGAACACGCGCAAATATTAAGCTTTCTCTAGTATTGTGTTTAAATGGACAAATTCGCACAAAAATTATGTCAAAATGCCCATCTTAGCAAGTATCCTATAGCAGACATAGCCGGCTAAATGTACTTACAGTGTCTTAAAGTGACAGCACTTTCTTAATATTAATCAAATGGTAACTACAAATAAATCACTCACTGCTCTTGATTGAATAGCTTTTGTAACTTTAATAAAGATTAATCTTTCATTTATACAGTCAAATATGCAATGCTGTTTTACATTGTTACTTTATTCAATTTCTGTACCTAAAAACTAATGTTAGACCTACCTAAAAAAAAACTGAAAATCACAGTTTATTTTATTTGTATCTTTACTCTACTGTATTTATTTGTGCTGTTGCTTGTAATTATATTGTTTGTTCTTATTTTCTTTATTTTTATCTGACAGAATAGTCCTTTTTTCCCTAAACATAGCACACACCGAACCGTACCGAAACCGTGACTCTAAAACTGTGATCCGAACCGTGAGTAAGTTGAAACGTTCCAACCCTAATATATATGCATTGCTTAATCCAAAGTGCCGAAGCGCCATTCACACAGACTGCCATTCAAACATATGAGACACAGTGAAAAGGAATAAACCTCCACAAATTCGTGACGCGTATTCTAAAAGTTTAAACTGTTTTAACTTTGCATGGCTTTCTATTAGGGGCTGGACGATATATCGCATGCGATATTTAATGTGCATCTTGTCAGAAAAGCCGGTTCTGTAATCAGCGGTAAAATCTCCATCACGTGTGTGCTTTCACATTGAGCAGCATTAACTACACAGAGCCGTTGTTCACTGACGAGCTGCGCAAAACCACGTTCATATTTGCGCAATTTTTTTTGCGCAGCTTGTCAGTGAACAACATCTCTGTGTAGTTAATGCTGCTCAATGTGAAATCACGCAGGTGATGGAGATTTACCGCTGATTACAGAACCGGCTTTACTGATAAGATGCACGTTAAATATCGCATGCGATTTGTCGTGCAGCCCTAGTTTCTATACATCTCTTCTGTGAGACGTGAGTGCAGCAGTCATATTTGTCAGTCTAACAAATCCACTGAATATGCGTTCTGTGTGAATGGCTTTGTTTCGGTTTTAACCTAATCAAGATCTTCCTCGCATTGAGCTTCTATATTTCTCTAATATTTTGACTGAATAACGCAGCAACTGCGTGTCTCCTGGGCTACACTAACAAAACATTAAAATGCAACAACGTCACTTACAACATCACCGCATCTCGCGTGCCACTGCTGACGCTCCCTGATGCACACCTAACATTCTAATGCAAATGTTTATTTTAAATTCGACTAATATTCATTCTTTATTCACAATCTCCTCATCACAGGCAGGCACAGCACTCATTTCAGCATGTGTTTGTGTGTGCTGTCTGCGTCACTCATAATACGTGCCTATATCGTGCGCTATATCGAACATTTTTTCTATCGATATCGAAGAAGGTGTACCGTCGATAAATATCGATAACATTTTATCTCCCAGGCCTACCTTTAACATATGTTGACTTGCGAGACATCTGTTCCTTTGAAATGGCATTGGTGGGTGTTATTCTATATTGGTGGTCCCTATATTACCATAAAACGAGGAAAAGTGTAAATGTTGGTTAAAAAAAATTAAACCATTTATCCTCTTAACTCTACTTAGTGCTGTGTTGTGAAACTAAATATTTGCCTAAAAAAAACATGTGGTTGTCGGGACATTTGGATCATTTCAATCAATGTCTGGAGTCATTTTATTGTGACTCTTATGTTTTCAACCTGTTTTTGTGGGGCAGCTGCACACACTTGGTCAGCCAAACTTGGTTGCCCCCCACAGAAACGGCATCTGTCTTTTAGAGTTAGACTCCACAGCTTCAGGGTAATGGTGAGGTAACCTGAGCCTGTTTAGAATAGCTGAAACAGGAGTATAGAGCAGGGATAGACCATTTCACACTCTCTGGTCCATTGCATCTCTCTTCCACCTCTTATACTTGCGCACACACAACACTGTTCTCTTTACCCCCTTGTGCCACCAATATGTCTCCTGCATAATCGCTACAGGATCATAATTCTGGTCGACCATCTGTCTAAGTGAAGCAGACAAGCAGCCTGAATGTTTATGTTGTGTACATTCATGGAGGTGGGTGGATTCAGTCATCCCATTGCATTTCAGTATTCTTTCTCCTTGACGACAATCATTTGCACATTTCTATCTTAGCATGTTTTGGATTAATTTGTTGCAGTTACGTCTAATAATTGTGCTTTTGTTCATTTAAATAGTGTTATTGTTATTGGCCTACGAGATTTGCTTGGCTCTGAGATTCTGCTTTGCAAAAGAGCAGAGAACATGCTGAGGTTTTTAGTTTGTGTGATTTATTCATCTGATGTGCAGTGTCTAAGACTATTCAAAGTATGCTCTTCAGCATGTGGAATAGGCACACAATAATTGGCAAGGATCTGACATTTGATTGGCAGCTTTTGAATTTTGACACTGAACAGAGACTCAAACCCTCTTACATAAATGTAAATGACAACACAAATGCAGTAAAAGCCTCATTTTTTGTTTTGGGTGCCCACGGCAATTGAATGGTTATAGCTGCATGTTACCTTAACAGCCCCTTGCCCAGAGCTCTAGCTGTATATAGTGTTACAGGATAGAGCGCTAATGGACTCTGTCCATGTAGAAGATATCTTAGAGAAGAGCAGGAGATAATGGATGGGATAGAATCGCTAATGAAGTGTGCATGTTATGCTTCATTTCCCCCTGTTTGTCTAAAGATGGAGAAGCTTCTGTTTCACTTTTGAAGCGAGTGGCCCAATTGGAGACAAGCATGTTGAAGATGGTCGTGCAGATGTAGTCCGTTAGATGGTGTGGTTTTAGTAATGTGTAATAAATAAAGCCTGTAGAGGATACATTTTTGTCTTTCAGATTTGTATGCCTGAGATAAATTCAATCCTGCTGAAATATTGTATGCTGTTTGATTGTTTATGGTGTTGATATTCACACCAAATTATATGCTATGTGGATGTCCAGTTGTCGGTGCATGTGTTAAAAATGCTTTTGGAGTGTGTAAAAGTCTTCTGTTAAAGGGGTCATATGATGTGATTTCAAGTTTTCCTTTCTCTTTGGAGTGTTACAAACGGTTCGTGAATGGATAAGATCCCTAAAGTTGCAAAGACTAAAGTCTCAAACCCAAAGAGATATTCTTTATAAAAGTTAAGACTGGTCAACGCCCTCCTAAAACGCCTCGTTTAAACACTCCCCCACATGTCTACGTCATGATGTGGGAAGATTTGCATAACGCTGCCCAAATGTTCATGCAAAGAAAGAAGGCGTAACTTTATTGTTGCAGCCACCGCCGCCATGTTGTGAAGACGATGTGTGTTTCGTTGCAAAAGCGAAGATACTTTGTTTGGCCTTCCAAAAGAGGACACAACTAGAAATCAGTGGTTAAGTTGCATTTACAACACTGTTCCAGAACAGTTCAACCCAAATATTCTGATGTGTGCAGCGCATTTTATGGAGCACTGTTTCCTGATCCTGAAGAGTAGCCTACAATGCCGGCTGTTCAGACTCAAAGACTATAAGTACGTTTTTTATATTTAAAAAAATTTCCACTGACAATTCAAACACGAGTTTTAAGCAGTGTAGAGTAAAGCTTGTTGTTTGTCATTTCTCCGATCAAAAATACAGACATGGTTTTATGTTTATGCAGCGCGATACGGGAGTTTTGAGCAGTGTAGAGTGGCGCTTGTTGTTTGTAATTTCTCCAATCACAAATGCAGACATGGTTTTATGTTTATGCAGCGTGATACGGGAGTTTTGAGCAGTGTAGAGTGGCGCTTGTTGTTTGTAACTTCTCCAATCACAAATGCAGACATGGTTTTATGTTTTACGCGGCGCGATGCAATGCGTAAAAAGACAGTACAAGTCATTATAATCAGTAACTATGTCCCCGCTGGATGCAACAAATGCCTTGTTTTTACTCGGGCTTTACTGGTTTTGTCTCGTCGCGCCGGGACACGGCATCACAGTGGCGTAACATTTCCGTCACACACTTGAGGAAAGTGTTCTTTTTAGGAACATCATATGACCCTTTAAGACAGACTTGGGGCAAAATGATCTGTATCTCGTGTAAAACAACTGCATTGATGATCGTAGATTCAGCATGAGTGATATATGATCTTTTTTCCCCCCCCTCTTAAATTATTTTAAATTTCCACTGGAAAATTCCACTTGTTTTGCCTGGAGCACTATGACCTGCATGTAAATATCATGCCTGAGCCCTCATTTAGATGGAAATGCTGGGCAGAATCTCTGCCCTACCCTCAGCCCTTTTCTTTACAAGTGCTTGTCCTGTGTTGATTAGAGATTTGTACCATTAACAAATCATTCTGCTGTCAGCATATGATCTGGGCCCATGGTGGCAGTGTGGAGCACATGGTGCATTGGCTTCTAGAGTTCAACTATAATTGACCTATCAAGGGAGCATATGAGTCCTTTTATATATCAGTCTGGAATTTTGATTTGAGTTTTTTTTTTATTTAGTTTATTATTATATAATAAAAATATTAGAATATTATATTAGTATTTTTTAGTTTAGAAGATTATGTATGGGTGATGACACTGTCACTGTGGATGTATAATTTTACTCAAAAATATAAAAAACATAAAAGATGCAGTTCATACAGTCAGTGCAAAATTTACTAATGAATTCAGGAGATGACTATACCATTTCTGTGATCTGTTTTCTGTTTCTGGATTTAAAATTTGTGCGTTGTAGTACTGTAATGAAGGACAAAAAAATTAAAAGAGTGAAATATTTTGGGAAACTCAAAGTCAGCTGAATAAATATTAAGTTGATTATACCATTTTGTTGTCAAGTGACAGTGTTTAAAAGATATTTCCTTTTTGTCATTTAAGACGACATCATTTTGTTTTATTTATTTTACTTTTTGGTCATTGACATGGCAAGGCATTTTTCCTTGTGTCCGTGCAGACAGGTTAGTGAGAAATTACGATAAGCACCGTTAACACAGAACAGGATGCCTGCAGGTGTTTCAGTCACACTGTATGTGAGGCAGGACTGAGCAAAACCCATTTCACATGCGTGAACCTTCACATCTGCCCTTTCAAATGCAACACTGAAACAAAAGACTTAGCAAATGGTCTTTGATAATTTTCAAAGGCTTTCAATTTCTTTTGTAGGTCCATCATTGTATTTAACAGCTCTATGATTAACAGATGTTTTTACATAAATAGGAAAAGGCTGTCTGAAGAACCTAGAGATGAACACCATTTGTTGTGACTGTAATGGCAAGGATTTTAAAACGACGTTTCATGAGCACAGCTTTGTGGAATTTAATGTTTTGGTTGCCATGTTATCACTAGCTAAATCTACAGGGCATGTTTTGACAGAGGCGAGGGACCAAAGGTCACACGAGACGGTCAGAGCCCTGTAGTGTCACACTGGGGGTTGTTGTCCAGGCCTTAGTGTCAGTTTCAAGAGCATTAAGGTCAGATTGTTTTTATCAGCCTTATTCTAGGCATGTTGGGCGTGCGCTGGGGTATTTTGGGTAGTGGTGAGAGGCAATACTTAGTGGTGTATGATGTGGCTCTGAGCTTCTTTATAGCAGTTAAGATTGGCGGTATTGAATTTGTTGTAATGTACTACATTCTCTCTCTACTTACAAAGGCATTAAAGTGCCTGTAAAGCTGCACTGCTCAGTATTTGTGGTTTTGTTAGTGCTGTTTATGAGCAGCGTGTGTGATCGTTGAGTGTTTTGTTTAAGTTGCCGGCTGTCGTAGAGGTGCCATGCTGTAAAATGTCTTTGTCTGGGAGACATGAATGGAGGCAGTGGCAAGAGGAGGAGCTGTGTAATCTGACACGGCTGGGCCCATGAACCGGTCCCACTCCTCCTCCTCCTCAGAGAGAGAGAGAGAGAACAAGCATGCTGACTTCAGACTGACATTTGACTCCTCAATCCACAGGCAACAGTGGTGACTGTGCAGGCGGGACTCTCTCCTTCCTTCTGCTGTCGTTCTGAGAGTTTGCTCCTCTGTGAAACAGTGTGCTTCTTCCCTCTCCATTTTCTTTACTTGGAGAGCTGACGGGGTACTCTGAAAGTCCTGGGAGTGGTCTTTCTCAAAAAAGTCTTGGAATGTGCATATAAAGGGGGAAATGCCTGACAATTTGACTCCTTGTTTTTAGTCTTTTTGCCTCTTTCTGGAGATTGCTGCTGAAATCTCCTTCAGGCACTGGAATCTGGATCTACTTGTGTAACATTCCTAGACTACAGCAAATTCTTTTCTTTTCTTTTTTCACACATTCTGCTCTACCGACTTTCTTTGTGCTCGTCCTGGGCTGTTCTTTACTGGAGAGAAAGTCTTTTAAAACACAAATCTACTGCTCTCCACTTTGAGGAACACTTGCTGGAATTACGCAGATTGTGCGAGTGTAGGTGTTTTGGAACTCATCCCTTCCTCCTTTGGGTGGTTGGGGGTGGGGATACCTTAGCGTGGCCCTAGGCGCCCTGTTGGAGCTGTGTTTCTATCTTAAGCTGCTCTTAGAAGACTGTAGGTAAACGAGCGTGAAACGGAAAAGGAGGGACCCTCTCGTACGAGTCCTTTTGTTTTTATGGAAAGAGCAAGATGAAGAGTCAATCTGCTCCCCATGTCGGCTACTATTAGACTACAGCCTGTGTACTCATGGAAGGGGGTGCTCAAGCTCTTCTCTTGCATAGCAGCCAGAACTGCTAGTAAACCTAAAGGTAATAGAACCATGCTTGCATTGTTTACTACCACCACTAACTTTACTAACTGAGAGGAAGACCATTTCATTGGTCTCTCATTCACTTTGCCCTAAAATGAAAGCTCTGTTCTCATTTACTAACCATCATGTCATTCCATACCTGAATGACTTTCTTCTGTGGAATGCAAAAATAAATTTGAAAGAAAGTTTTAACTGTTTGTCGGCTTCCTACCATGAAAGTCATGAGTCCAAAACAACATTGAAAATCATTGGACAAAACGTTTTCATTGAATGGACAATATAACACTGAAACGTTTTCAAATGTGACATAAACCAGAAGTCAATCAATACATTAAAAACAGTCATATGTAGCATACCCTTTTTATGTGTAAATAAGAAAACCAATCCATTCACTCAGTTGCTGTCCTTTGGGCCTCTTCTAACGTTCCTGTGATTTCTACTGTGGACAAAGAAGGGAAAGTTGTCTATTTTGAGAGACAACACTTATTTTCTTTTCTCAGTTTGTTTTAAAATGCAGATTTCCCTCCCAACCTTGATTTTATTTTCTTTGTGTGTGTTTGTGTTTGTGGAAAGCTTGAGTCTATGGCATGGAAGCGTGGCTTTAATGAAGCCGTCATCAGATCTGCTGTGTGCATTGTAGCAGTGTTTTGTACTCAGCTGTGCTTTTATGTTCACTCCATTAGTTTAGAAGTGTAATAGTGTAGACTAAGATGCACGTATAGGTTTTGAGTTGCTGTGGGGGGGTTGAACATTAAAGTGGGACGGTACAGTGAGGGCAAGCTGTGACTCGTCTATCTGCTAAGGCAAATCTGACTCACAGACTGGAGTATCATGTATTTCTGTCTTGTATATGGGTAGATGAAAACACATTTTCATTCTCTTGATAAATACATATTATTTTTAAACATCTGGAAAAAATAAAGAATAATCTGCGCTTTATCAATTTAAACTTCTCAATTTAATAATGCAATTTTGAGGTTAATTAAAAATGTAGCCTTCTTCATTAACTAAGTCGCAAATTTTAATGAAAGAAATGTATTTGTTTTTTGTAAACAAGATTTTCCCAAAAAAGACACCTTGTGTTAAATGTTCTTTTATAGAAAAATAAATTTGTAATTTTTAAAGTCTCCATAGTTCAAATAAAATGTCTACAATGCATTTTTGTGTGCATTGTATGCGTTTTTTGAGGTCAGATACATGACTATTAAAATTAAATGTTGCTTAAAACTAGGACTGTGCAATTAATCGAAATTCAGTTTCGATTTCGATTTCGGCCTCCAACGATTATGAAAATATAATAATCGAGATAAAACGCTTATTGCGCCCCATTCCGCTCCCTTTCCAGCAGTGCGCTTTCACTCCTCCATAAAAGCCCATTTTCATGTGTAAATCAGTAAAATCATGTAGCGTGACTTTTGCAAAATGGGAGGTGCTTCAGTTATTAAAGTTGATTAGATTTATTAACGTTTTTACAAGTGCGAAAGAGAACTTGCGCTGTTCTTCAGGAGGATTGCGCTCAGAGAGTAACAGTAAATTGGATCTGTGCGGCTTTTAAAGTGACATCGGGCTATATTCCTGCTTCCGACTTTGTGCTTCATATTAATCAAACCACAAAAGACAAGGACAAAATCACTCGCTGCTCTTCACAAGGTCTTTTGTAGCTTAAATAAGAAACAAAGGAAGCTAATTCTTACAGTGAAGACTATGCTGTTTTATTTTTCATTTGATTATTCACTGTATAGGCTGTTACTGAATACTTTAGACTTGCATTAAAAAATTTTTTGGTTATATGGCCCACTAATAATTGTGTTAAATAATCGTGATTACAATATTGACCAAAATAATCATGATTATGATCTTTGTCATAATCGAGCATCCCTACTTAAAACTAGTGACTAGTTACCACATCTGAAATCATACATTTTTCCTTAAAATAATCGCCTTCAAAAAATAGAAATTTTAACACAAAATTTTAAATGTAAAAAAAAAAAAATCCATGTCCATTTGTCAACTACCCACAGTACATTTCTATGCCTTTATCTTATCCTACATTAGTTTTTTTTTCCTCAAGCCAAAGCTTTTTGCTGGTGGCTAAATGGCTGCATTCATTTTTTGTATGACATAGAATTGATCCCGAGATTTGGTACATCGTGACAGGTCACTGTATGACTCATGAATGGATTCATAACTTAATCATGAGGTTCTCATACTAGCAGCAGAGTCAATTACGATTGTTGATATCAAAACAAAATTGAGTTTTCAGCTTTTAAGTCCCTGTTGGCTTTTGGTCATGCTGATCCATAATATTGACTATCTGCCAGATTTAGACTTCTATATCTCTTAAACTGCTGAATAATTTCACCAGATACTTTAATGCATATTGATCGACCTTCCATTTTGAATGGCTTCTGATGAAATATTGAAGTGTGGCCTAATGCAGAGAAATCAATGTGAAGCCCAGACGCTGTTGTGCTGTGCATTAGTCTTGCCCACCGTGAGTATCAGCTTTAACAGGCTTCAGGTTAGGAAGGCTAAAAATTGTATAAAGCTGTATTCGTAGGGCCACTAAAAGGAGGTCGGTTGGAGGGGTGTGTCCATATAAATATCTCTAGATCATGGTATGAAGAAATATCTGTTCTACTTGTTTTGTACCTGTATTGTTCCCAGTTTCATTGACTCTTCTGTTATCATAATTTATTATACAGTTGCTATAGAAAAAACAAAAGTTATGTTGTTTAGAAAGTCATTGTCTAAGAACAATGTTTAAGAAGGATTTGCAACACTTAAGTAGTTGTTGTTTAGTTAGTGTGGGAGCTTAGTGACACTTAAACAGCATAGAAACACTTTTTTTTTTTTTTGGTTACGCAATGAACAAACTGACTAGCTGTGAGACCTGATTTTCACCTCTCTTTATTCTTTGTGGAAAAACCAAACACTCACTTATAAAATAAAACGGAAAAGCAGCTCAACAGTTGGAAAACAATCTAAAGTGTCTTCTCTGTATTTTACAAGACTAACCAAACCTTCTCTCTCTCTGCGTTCTCTATCATTCCAGAGGTCCACACATTTCAAGGAAAGAAGACAGACATACTTGGGAATCATATGGACGAAGGCAAGTATTCAGTTTTATGTTCTCACTGTGTGAGTTCTGTTATTGTATTTTTAGGACATGCAATGTTTAGGTTATCCAAACAGAGACTACTGCCAATGTGCAGGCCTTTGGAAATGTAGGATCGTTGAAACTTGCAACAGGGTTGGGTTTTTCTTGGATGTGATGCTCCATTTCATGTTCAGCTGATGTTTAGTTCAGCTTCAGTTCATGGGGATGTGCAAGGCTTCTTAGTGAATGGAGAAATATCTGAGGAAAGATGGGTGATAAGGGCTTGTGCTTATATTCACTCTCAGTCCCCTTCCGGAAAGCAGGACACATCTGTACCGTCAGATTTCCAGACCCTCTGAGCCTGTTACCACATTCAACTATTAGACATTGCAAAGTGGCCCATCTCTTAAGAAACTAAATTTGGTGGGTTACACCACATTGCCATCTCTTTGGCCTTAATCTCTTCGTCCACCAGAACCCTGCATACTGAACTTCTTGTCTGTGCTTTCCATCAATTTTATAAGGACTTCTTCCAGAGAACTGTGTTCAAGAACGCTGTTTACAAATGAAACTAGACCAAAAGCAGTTAATTTTATTGGAACATGTCCCAGAATGTATCCCACAAACCCCTTCTGCATTCATGTGTACTGTACAAGCTTGTTTCCATAGCACATATAAGCCTCATAATAATGAAAGAGCTAGTCAAACTCTAATCGTAAATCTTAATAACCCACAAAACTTTTATCCATTTTGAGTACTGCTTTCAGATCTCAGGAATAAAACTAATTCCCATTAAAGAATGTTGCAGAACGTTAACCACATTACAGAGGCTGCAGCAAGCTTAAATCCAATGGTAACACCTACTGAGTGAACAAAGCACTTGACCACAAACATCTCCATGGAGTCTGGCAGCAGACCACATTATTACTGTACCTGATTAAACACCAAGCCAGAGTTTAATAAAACTGAAATTTGCTAACCCTTTCTATCTAATGTCATTAATTAGCGCTATCGTCATTTTGCTAGGCTGCGAAATGGATATTAGATGGTTCTGCCTCATGCTTTTCAAAGTGCTGCATTGTAAGAAACTGTTCAAGTGTTTCATTAATGTAGGTGTTTGTCTCAGAGGTTAGTTATGCAACTTTGTACTGTCTAAACAAGATGCAGACTCTTTCATTTTCTCAGTGTGAATATTTTTACTATGATATTGTTTCTGTGCCTCTTCAATAGTTAGTTAATCAATGCCCTTAAATGAACAGAACCTGCTTCTTGATTTTAACCAGGTTTTTATTTTTATGTGCAGTTATAAAATTTGATTGTTACATCACTTACAATATTGAATTATGAAAATGTTCAATTGTGTATTCAAGCAATGCACTTATTTAATCTCAGATATGGCTTGAGAATATTTTGTTTTCAAAACTTTCAACTCATGTTGTCACGTCTCGTCAGAAACCAGCCCATATTTCTTACCAGACATGTGGAGTCCCAGCTCATGCTCCAGGCATGACGAACCTAGGTTGCAGTTTTGATATTTGAATTCATCAGCAAACATTAGAATATTTGAGATGTGACTACATTGCAATTATCTGTGTCCTGACTTGGAGATGAGTGATGACTCCAGAGATTTAGCTTTTTGTGCTATTGCTGCAGGGTGTGGTAAATGGTAGGGATGCAACAATACCATTTTTTCCAATCCGATCTATAAAATTCTGAGTATAGGACAATTCCGATCCGATACCAGCGCAGGTTTTTTTTTTTTTTTTTTAATCAGTGTAGAATTTCTATACTTTTGTTTGTTGACCTGATCGTCACTCTTTTGTGTGTTAAACACAATCTACTAAATATAGACAACTTCATTTTAATGAAAAATAACAATTGAAAAAATATATAATAATTTATGTCAAAAATACTATTATAAACTAGGTTAGTGGATAATTTAGCAGCAAATTCATTCTAGAAAAATCATGAGTGCACAATTTTATAAAATCTAAACATTTAGTGAAATAACATTATTTAGTGGGGAACAAATAAAAGTGATTAAAGTGTAGGACTAAATCTGGTAAAATGTTGAACATTTCTCTCTGTATTGTTGTAAAATACATTCATGAAAAACAAGAAATATATTTATATATAAATATATACTAAAAATTAAAAGGGGACATTTCTTTTAATGTTGCAAAGTTGAAGGTAGCAACATATGATAGATAGAGGAGTCCTATCTGTCATATGTTGCTGCCTCCATTACTGTGCTATACATTAGATTATTAATAGCCTTATAGGACAGAACAAGAAACGCTATAAATAATCTTTCACTGTGCAAAAGTGTTATAATACGAAAAGCTCCAATACAGAATGGCACAAAGCGCTTATGCGCATCTCTTGCGCAGAATGATGAGCTTGAAGCAACATGGAGTCACAGCGCGCAGCTCCGCATGGAGAAGTTCAAAGCACAAAGGAAAGAGATATTGATGTGTAGTTTATTAAATCTGCGATTAGTATATTGAGCCTTTTCTTTTAATAGTTTTAAATCTGTTATTGTGCGCTCTTGGAGAGAGTTTCGTCGTCTTGACTGTCGTAACCGAACGCAACACACAGTTTGAATGCTGAATGGAGGATGACAGACAGCCGCAGCGGAGAGAAGAGTTTACGTGAACTTGAATTTAATGACCTAAATATTCGTCTGTACCTCACACTGAACTATGGAACAGCTTCAGAACACTTGGACTTTGACTTTATGGTGCTTTATAATGTGTTTGTGCTTTCATGGGGCTTAACAATAACAAAGAATAGTATAAGCACAATATCGGATTTGGATCGGTTCATCTGACCAATACCCGATCTGGCAGAAAATGGCAGTATCGGAGCCAATACCTATCCTGAGTATCGGATCGATGCATCCCTAGTATATGGTATGTTGTGTTCCTCTTTTCTTTTCTTTTTTTTCTCTCATTTTTAAGGTAAGACTCGTGTGTTGGGGGGGGTTCATTCTATGATATCATTGAAAATTGTTTGAGGTTAACACCTCACCATATTCTAGCTTGCAAATAATCACAACTCAATCGAAATCAAAAGCTTTGTTCACTCAGGTTGTAGTGTTGGGTTGGCTTGAACTTTGTAACCATTGATTGAAGAATTCTGAAACCCCAGAAACGTACTGGACAAAAGTATACAAATGCAGGTGCAAATCCTTGACCAAAGCATTGAAAGCAAGTTGTGCAGTTGTACATACTATTGGTTCTTACATTACATTAATGTAGTGGTAAAAATGATTTCAGTTGTCAGTAGGGCTGTGTATCACCAGCAAAGTCACTATACGATACATATCACAGTACAGAGGCTACGATACGTATCACGATACGGGACTGCACTGAATTTCACCAGAAGAATTTTGTAAAACAGCTGTTTATTAAACACTGCATACCATAGGGCCGTTGCTAACTATTGGCAGAACAGGCACTTGACCTCGGCATTATGAAGGGCCACTATAACTGTACCACAGTACAATAGCCTATAGGTAATGGCATATGTTTCATGTTTACATTGTGCACTCCCCACCCTACAATATTCTGATTGCTTGCATCTTGTTTTTAAGCCCATATATAATAATGTACTCGTTCTAATAAATATATATAGTAATGCACTCAATCTAATATATTAAAATCATATTAACATTGCTGGTAGGTTCTCATTGCACAAATCAACACACTCTCTACATTAAAAAAAATAAAAATTAGAAGAGTTCTAAACTAATTCGCTGTTTACACTGTTCCTCACACACACGTTTAGTCGGATCACTCTGCACGCGCGCACAGACATTCTTTAGACAAACTTTTGTAGCGTGACCCCGCAATGTGAATCAATTAAAATAGCTTAATAGCTGAAGAGCTACATTTATTTTGTCTCTTTTTTTTTTTTTATCATTTTCTAAATAAGGAGCTGGTAACATCATTGTATCTAAAGGAATTAAAGCCACAACTTCACTGTTAATAGAGAAACGCGGCAAAAAGGTGGTAATTCATACATACACAGCCTCTATCTCTCATTCTTATATACAGTGGGTATGGAAAGTATTCAGGCCCCCTTAAATTTTTCACTCTTTGTTATATTGCGCAATTTGCTAAAATCATTTAAGTTAATTAAATTAAGTTTTTTCCTCATTAATGTACACACATCACCCCATATTGACAGCCAGAAAAACACAGAATTGTTGACATTTTTCAGATTTATTAAAAAAGAAAAACTGATATCACATGGTTCTAAGTATTCAGACCATTTGCTCAGTATTTAGTAGAAGAACCCTTTTGATCTAATACACCCATGAGTCTTTTTGGGAAAGATGCAAAAAGATTTTCACACCTGGATTTGGGGACCTCTGCCATTCCTCCTTGCAGATCCTCTCCAGTTCTGTCAGGTTGGATGTAAATGTTGGTGGACAGCCATTTTTGGGTGTCTCCAGAGATGCTCAATTGGGTTTAAGTCAGGCTCTGGCTGGGCCATTCAAGAACAAAGAACAGTCACAGAGTTGTTGTGAAACCACTCCTTCGTTATTTTAGCTGTGTGCTTAGGTCATTGTCTTGTTGGAAGGTAAACCTTCGGCCCAGTCTGAGGTCCTGAGCACTCTGGAAAAGTTTTCGTCCAGGATATCCCTGTACTAATTCATCTTTCCCTCGATTGCAACCAGTCGTCCTGTCCCTGCAGCTGAAACACACCCCCACAGCATGATGCTGCCACCACCATGCTTCACTGTTGGGACGGTATTGGACAGGTGGATGAGCAGTGCCTGGTTTTCTCCAAACATACCCCCACCCCCCTGCTTAGAATTAAGGCCAAAAAGTTCTATCTTGGTCTATTCAGACCAGAGAATCTTATTTCTCACCATCTTGGAGTCCTTCAGGTGTTTTTTAGCTAACTCCATGCGGGGCTTTCATGTGTCTTGCACTGAGAGAGGCTTCCGTCGGGCCACTCTGCCATAAAGCCCCGACTGGTGGAGGGCGGCAGTGATGGTTGACTTTCTACAACTTTTCCCATCTCCCGACTGCATCTCTGAAGCTCAGCCACAATGATCTTTGGGTTCTTCTTTACCTCTATCACCAAGGCTCTTCTCCCCCGATAGCTCCGTTTAGCCGGACGGCCAGCTCTAGGAAGGGTACTGGTCATCCCAAACATCTTCCATTTAAAGGATTATGGAGGCCACTGTGCTCTAAGGAACCTCAAGTGCAGCAGAAATTTTTTTTGTAAACTTGGCCAGATCTGTGCCTTGCCACAAATCTGTATCTGAGCTCTTCAGGCAGTTCCTTTGAACTCATGATTCTCATTTGCTCTGACATCCACTGTGAGCTGTAAGGCTATATAGCCAGGTGTTGGCTGTCCTATCAAGTCCAAATCAGTAATCAAACACAGCTGGACTAAATGACGGTGTAGAAAACCATTCAAGGATGATCAGAAGGAAGGGGACAGCACCTGAGGTTAAATATGAGTGTAACAGCAAAGGGTCATGAATACTTAGGACCATGGATATTTCAGTTTTGCTTAATAAATCTGCAAAAATGTCAACAAATCTGTGTTTTCTGTCAATATGGGTTGCTGTGTGTACATTAATGAGGAAAAAAATTAAACTTAAATGATTTTAGCAAATGGCTGCAATATAACAAAGAGTGAAAAATTTCAGGGGTTCTGAATACTTTCCGTACCCACTGTAAAGAATACTTTGACAATCAACGTTTCTGATTTAATATAATCATGAAGTGGAGGAGATCGCTAAACTGCAAGCATAACCGGTGTGTGTTCCGAAAGCAAGCGCGTTTATCCTCAGCGGAGAGAGCGTGCGTGCACATGGTTGCCAGGTTGACAAAGTAATTACACATTAACGATATTCCATATTGCTCAAGTGAGAAGCTCTGTTTCGGGGATTATGTCTCTTCATATCAGGCAACCCCGGTTGTGTTCCTCTGCGGCCAGGTCAAACCTCGTTGTAGCCTATATATTATGCTCTATTCATTATTTTTTAGAAACCTTGCACTTTTCTACTCCGTTTTAAATTGTGTTCTTGTATTCAAATTTAGCGCGGTCCACTGCAGCGCATGTGCCACAATATCGATACAGGGCCAGCTGTATCGATACTTGTATCGTCAGATCTCTGTGACGATACATCATCGTATCGATGTATCAAACACAGCACTAGTTGTTAGTGCCATTAGACCAGATGTGTTTTTATTTAAGCAAGGTTACAGGTCAACTTGTTGACCTTGCATAGCTAAAATTGTTTTGTTCACATACTTTATTAAGAGTTTGTGTCTTGGATTTAAGACCTGACTATGACTTGTCAAGGGTTGTTTTTTTTTTGTTTTTTTTGACTCCGCTCAGCACTAATGCTGATGTTACCCTCAGCATTAATGCTGATGTTTTTGCTGAGGCTCCATTGATTTGATGTACTAAAGTTACCTGGCCTAACTGTCTACCTGAGACACACAAATAACAGTCTTGGGTATTGCAGCTTCAGCTTGTGCAGTGTAGGCCAGTTGCATTGCCATTTGCCTTTTTGTTCTGTCTTCCTAACGCCATTAGAAGACCTGACAATGAGTTCTAACCACTTCCTCTGGGGTTACAGGATTTCCTGTTATATGTGATGGACTGCAAACTTTCCACTGACATAGCAGCTCAGCACTGCTGGAGAAAAGAGACACACCACAGTTCTTTTCATTCCCAGACGAAGAACTTTACAAAGAAAAATCAGCAGGGGCTTCTACCACTCTTACTTTCTCTTAATTACTCTTAAACACTTATGTGCCATATAATTTCTCCACAGTGTTTTCTAGACTTTTGGCACAGTGGACTAAATAGGAAAACAAAGGGCAAACAGTCACACTATACATTATAGCTTTCCAAAAGAATAACCCAAATTATATGAAAGTTTTTTTTGTTTGTTTTAAACATTTCATTGATGAATTGACACTTATTCTTGCTCATGACATTGAAGGTTAATTTAAGATAAGACTAATCGGATGAACATGCTGCTCTGGAATGCTTCTCTGCCCCCCTCAAGAAACACATTTCTGATGGATTGATATTTAGCTTTGGCAGAAGGAGCGTATTTTGCCTGCCAAGCACAACTTATAAAAGTCAATGTCCATAAATAATTCTTTCTCACAGTTCAAGCACTATCTCAAACTCTAACTCTAAACTTGACAGGACCTATATGCTTGCTTTCCCTTCCCTCCCCTCCCAATTCATTTACACTTTTTCCTCTTAGTAAGACACATGCATCACTTCAGCTGTCATTAAAATCTCAGCTTAATGGAGCAACAATGTCGTAACAGTAGTGTACAATAGCCATCAGCCACTCAGACTGTTTCGTGGTGGGAGGTTGGCCCGCTGTCTCTTTGGCTCAACGTCAAGCAGACAGACTGTCTTTGCTTCTTGTATTGTATCAGTGACAGCTGCTCTGGATATAAGTTGTGTCCAGTCCTGTTACTGGAGGGCCAACATCCTGCAGAGTTCAGCACTAACCTGTCTGAAAGTTTCTAATAATCCTAAAGACCTAGATTAGCTGGTTCAGATGTGTTTAATTAATTTGGAGTTAAACTCTGCAGATCGTTGGCCCTCCAGGACACCCCTGACATACTTACCCAGGTGATAGCCTGTAAAATGTTTCTCTACAGTTCTAACACAATTTGGGGACTTGTCCGGGATTTGACCACACATGTCATGCACTCAAGCAAGAATCTTACATTCATTCATACATGTACAACATGACTTACCCAAGTGAGGCAGTGTTCCTGTAACAGTGTTTCTCAACCCCCTGGTCCTGGGCGCCCCCCAGCACTGCACATTTTGTGTGTCTCCCTAATCAAACACACCTGATTCAACTCATTAGAAACTCCAGGACCTGAAATGGGTGTGTGTCAGATAAGGGAGACATACAAAATGTGCAGTGTTGGGGGGTGCCCAGGACCAGGGTTGAGAAACACTGCTGTAACAGTTCAGGATTGTGCTAGCAATAACAAGACTATGAGTTCGATACTTATTGATGTACGAATATATCTTGAATGCAGTGTTGCTTTGGAGTGTTGTAAAACATGTTCCTGCATCATTCTTTGTTGTTCTAGGACCTAGGTCTAACCCTTTTCCTTCTGACTGGTTGATAGAAATGTTCCAGGACCAAAGGATGATGATCCAGGAACATGTGTAAATCATGTTAAGCACCCATATATATTTGTTGCCACCTCTAATCCTCTGGTCTTTGACTACAAACCTAGAAAGGCATTGAGGACGTAGTGCTAGCTCTTGCGCTTGGGCTAATTTTGGCCTCAGTTGTTATACTCGGAGAGCTGCTCAGTGAGGAGTCTAAAAATACTTAGGGCTTTATCAGAGCAGATGTGTTTACTAGCAGATTCTAAGCCACCTACATACACACACGGAGCTCGTCATCTGGCACTGTCCTTATTCCTCCATATGAGACGATATACTGTGCTCTGATTAGTGGTCGACCGATATATCTGCTGATATTTGGCATTTTTCAAATATCGGCATCGGCCGATAAGTTTTTCTGATTGGCCGATGCGTTCGTGCCGGGATGTTTGTTTTGACGGCGCTGAGAATGGCAGCGTCTGAGCACACAGTGCTCACATTCTCCCTCTTGTTCGCTGTCGTTGTTAAAGGGGTCATATGATGCGATTTCAATTTTTCCTTTCTCTTTGGAGTGTTACAAGCTCTTGGTGCATGAAGATCCGTAAAGTTGCAAAGACTAAAGTCTCAAATCAAAAGAGATATTCTTTATAAAAGTTGAGTCGGCCACGCCTACCTAAAACGGCTCGTTCTAGCACGCCCCCACATATCTACATCACTATGTGAAAATATTAGCATAATGCCACCCAAATGTGCACGCAAAGAAAGAAGGGTGGTTTCAGTAACCACAGTTAGTGTTGATGCAGACATGTCAGTGAGACGCTGTGTGTTTCTAGACGAAAGCAAAGCACTTTATTTGGGCTTCCGGAAGTAGATACATTTAGGAATCATTGGTTAAGATTTAACAGAACAGCACAACCCAGATGTTCAAATCTGTGCAACGCATTTTATGGACGACAGTATTTTTTAAATTTATTTATTTTTTTATACCTAGAAGAGTACAAGACTGGCTGTGCACAAAGGCTATTTAAAAAAAAAAAAGGGTAAATTCCGACTTTGCTATGACAATTTGGCGCTTCTGAATCAGCGACTGTAAGTGTGTTTTGTTATTAGTTTAAGTATATGCTATTGACTGTTCAAATGCGGAGTTTGCGCAACGCAGAGTAACGCGCGGTGTGTGTGAGGGGAATAGGGTCACATCACAGGAGAGTGAACATGCCTGTCAGAAATCATAGCACGTCAGTGGTCTTAACCGCGGCTTGTGTACTGCATCATCAATGTGTCTGTCACGCGACTCTGTTCCCATTTCTGGCTTGAACTGATGGTAAAACTAACAAAATTATTAACTGGCTTGATATTTACTTTGAAAGCTGAAGCTGAAATTATGGTAAGGGGCGTTACATTTCAGACGAGTGCTTGCAGGTGTTCGGCCAATCAACTATGCACTGGGATCAGCTGGCAATCAGAGCAGAGTGCGTTGTCGGAAGGAGGGACTTTGTAGAAAACGAGCGTTTGAGAGAGACGGGGCATAATACAGTAATGTACAGTATTTGAAAAACAATGAGTTTTTTGAATATTAAAGCACGTCAACATATTCTGTTACACCAAATACACAAAATAATATTTTAAAAAGCATCATATGACCCCTTTAAATTGTATATGCACCAAAGATTTTTTCAAGATATTGTTTCTGCTGCCAAATTATACAGTCAGCTAGTTTAATTTCATAACTTATATATTTTTATTAAAATGTAGTTTTTTTTCTCCGTAATGAGGAAGTGAGTGTTTAGTGGATTGTTTAACAAAGGGTTTGAAAGTGTGACCATTAGTTCCACAAACACAGTATTGATATTCTGTAGTGGTGTAGAAAAAAAATAGCGCTGGTGTTGGATCGGTATTGTCCGATTCTTAGAATTTGGAATTCTCTGTAATCTTACACTGCAAAATAATAACTCAAAGATTAAAAGATAACATCATAATTATTTACTGAACCTTTAAATTAATCCCAATTATATAATGAAAGCCATAAAAAAAAAAAAAAAATTAATCATGATAATCAGCATAATCGACAAAGCCCTAAGACAATTAATCACAATAACCGTGACTATTTTTAGACAATTAAACTTCAGCCAAATTTCATAATCGTGACAGCCCTACAGAGTCCACTCTCCATGTCTGGCTTTTAAAAAAAAAATTTTTTTAAATGAAGCATGAAGATCTGTGCATTTTAGTTGTGACAGAAATAGCTGCCCCAAGCCTTCCCCAGAGGCCCACGTCTGACTTATCAGTGGCACTAGACTGCTATATCTATGAGCCACTCAGGAAGAACAGGCCTCAGCGCTGCTGAGACTCTTTCATAGCTTTATTTGGCGTTCATAGTGGTTGAATCAGCAGAAACGTGTACCTTTTTTCCCCCCGAGGCTACATTTTAAAATGTCTACTATTTTATGTTCAGGATGCAGAGGTGCTCAGGTCAGAGATGCCAGCTGATCTCTGTTGTCATGCGTAATGGAGTTCAGCTGCAGTTGGATTTGGTGTAAATGCATGTACCTCCATTTCCTTCTGGCTGTCTGTGTTAGCCATGCTAACTCTCTTCTCTGTCTCCCTCTGTTGTTCAGAAATGAGTCGCCAGACTGCCACAGCGCTGCCCACAGGAACCTCGAAGTGTCCCCCTTCTCAGCGCGTCCCTACCTTGTCGGGCACCACCGCATCCAACAGTGACCTCGCCAGCCTGTTCGAGTGCCCGGTCTGTTTTGACTATGTGCTGCCGCCCATCCTGCAGTGCCAGAGCGGCCATTTGGTTTGTAGCAACTGCCGGCCCAAACTCACCTGCTGCCCCACCTGCAGAGGCCCTCTTGGTTCAATCCGCAATTTGGCCATGGAGAAAGTGGCCAACTCAGTGCTTTTCCCATGCAAGTATGCCTCATCGGGCTGCGAAGTCACCCTACCGCACACAGACAAGGCTGAACACGAGGAGCTTTGTGAATTCCGGCCATACTCTTGCCCCTGTCCTGGCGCCTCCTGCAAGTGGCAGGGATCTCTCGACGCCGTCATGCCCCACTTGCTGCACCAGCACAAGTCCATAACCACGCTACAAGGTGAGGATATTGTCTTCCTGGCCACAGACATCAACTTGCCTGGGGCGGTGGACTGGGTCATGATGCAGTCATGCTTCGGCTTCCATTTTATGCTCGTGCTGGAGAAGCAGGAGAAATATGACGGCCACCAGCAGTTCTTTGCCATCGTGCAGCTGATCGGCACACGGAAACAGGCAGAAAACTTCGCCTACCGGCTGGAGTTGAATGGCCACCGGCGGAGACTCACCTGGGAAGCGACGCCACGTTCAATTCATGAGGGCATCGCCACCGCCATCATGAACAGTGACTGCCTTGTGTTTGACACCTCCATTGCTCAGCTGTTTGCAGAGAACGGCAACCTGGGCATCAACGTCACCATATCCATGTGCTGAGGACTAACAGCCGTGCATACTTGAACGCATTCACACACATACAAACATGAAACCAGACATTTCAATACACCGCAGGATACCTTGAGTTGTGCTTGGGGGACGGGGGAGTAGCTAACCTAAGGAACTTTTTGCTGTTGTTCGTTCCGAGTAGTCATCAAAAAAAACAAAAAAACGTATTGGTTGGAGCTTGGCACGCCAATCCAGAACTCCTGGGTTCTCAATTTTATGCTACAATATTATATAAGTTAAATAATTAATGTATTCTACATTTTCGAGAGCAACATTCATTGCCCTTGAAGGTGTCGGAAAGCCACGTTTGTGGGATGGACATTTGCAAATGTGGCATTTGGAACAAGGGTTTGAGGAACGGCACGCTGAGCTGGATGGCGGTTGGGAATATTGATCAATTCTGGGGTGGGTTTTCTCACAATGCGCAACCCTTAGAACAAGTTTTTGTTCGTTCTGTTGTTGTTTCCCAAGACGATTTGCATTTCAGTTCAGATAAAACACTAACTTTTATGTTCAAATATTAGGTTTTGTTTTATTCTAATCTTGCCCCCCCCACACACCACCCTACCCTTTTTTTGTTCCCTTTAATTTTTCCTACCTTGAGTATGATACAGAAAGGTCCTGGTAATTGGTGCATGACCACTGGATAAGTTATAACAAGTCCAGATTTCATTTTAGAAGTCTTGTTTGTTTCTGCCTGTCGCTGCAGTGTCTCTCCTGTTTGTTTTTGAAGGGATGGCTTGGCACACGCACATCAACCTGGGTTATAAAAGCCACACTTCTTTGTTTTTTATATCAAGTACACTTAAAAGATAGATACAAGTTGTACAGTATGTGTGAGATCATAAGTTTTGTTTCATAACCTGGAAGCCCTCAATTACAAACACTGGAGTCAACACTGCATTGAATATCAGGCTAGGAACCGGGGCAATTAATACAGTTATTATAATGAGATTGTCATAATTATCATTTTGTAATGACTTCTAAGAAAATGGAATGAAAAAGGCTGTTGTAAACTTGTGGCTAATCTTCAGTGTTTGTAGATAGTGTTGTTCTTCAGAAGACATCAGTGTCTTTTCTCTTTTTGTAAGTCGATATTTTTGTTGCTGTTGTTCTTTGTATGTCTGTATTTCAGTTTTTTTGCAAGGATAGGGTGAAGCAAAGCCAAACATCTCTGTGGATACATTGTACTGTTGCGAGTCCTGATCTTTAATTTTATTTGTTTTATTGTTTTTGTTCTATTTTGCCAGTAAATAAATCTATCTTTTTCATACCCTCTGTGAATTTTTCTCACTGCTCATTCTAAATTACAGCTGATGGTGATGCTGGCTTCATGTGGTTCCCGCTCCACCTCATCAGTGAGAGTGACTCTACCAACTAGTTACTTTGCATTGTCCTTGTTAGTTTGTCTGATAATGTGGAACTTGCTTTTTAACATGTAAACTTAAAACTATATTACTTTATAACTGACATTAAATTGCATTGTGTGCAACATAAATTTTTTCTGTATGTTAAGCATGTTTTTAATTTCATGACTTTTTAGGAATGTTGTCATCCTATTGAAGAAAATGAATGAATAGGACTTATTCAGAACCAAGACTGCGGGCAAAGTGGTTATTGTTTTGCTGTTTCCTCTTATAAGATCAGAATTAATATGTATTTTCCTCCTGATGAACATCCTTGACAGGATTTTCACTGAACGTTTAAGCTAAAATGTGTCACCAACATTGCCTAATGGAACTACAAAATTATTTTTCCGTTTCATTTTTCATCTACAAAATGCGATTTCCCAATTTTCCACCGGTTGGACAAATGTAGTTCAACCCCAATCTCACAATATTGGTAGAGTCAATAAATGTTGTTGGTTAGGATGCTCAAACAAGTAGCGCCAGCATTTATACTTTTCTTGGAGCTCAATCTATATATAGCCTATAGCGGTCTCCACAAACTTTAGCTTTAAATAGGCTGTTTTCCAGGACCAAAGTGTGTGGAAATGAGCTCTTCATGAAGGGTATCTCTACCCTTCATGTGGAACTGACAGACTGAAGTGAAAGTGGCTAATATACAGCTTACAACATTTCCAAACACGCCTTGCATTTTCAGGCCAGAGCTGTCCTGCAGATATTTCAGTCATCAAACACAAGAACGCATTAAAGCAGGTCAAATGTCGGCTTTGAAGAACGAGGCTTGTGGGTGCTACCAATTCTAGAAACATTTCCTTTAGTGACACAATGATTTTTCTGGCAGTTATTTAATGCTAACCTCCATTCGTTTCACATCCAAATTTATTCCTTTAAATTGTCAACATTTAAATTTTTACAGTTTTATATTTAAGAACTTTGACTTTCATTAGTCTAATTCATTTAATGAAAAATACTCTTGGTTAAATCACAATTTTCAAAAAAAAAAAGTATATTTGTATAATTATCTACAGTATCAACATCTGAAAAATTGTCAGTTAAACTTTTGTTGTAAGTTCTACAGGAACAAAACTATACTCCTACAATATGTCAACAAGGATCATCTGTAATTAAATCAAACGAATTAGAGGAAAATTAATATCGGCTTGCATAAAGCTGGTTTGCTAGTATTCAGTGCTTAGAGTTTAGCTTCCTATGAGGAAAAACAAAGTCTCGGGCTCACGAGTTTGTCTAGCAGCTACAATCTCAGAGTTTGCTGACAACTTGTGGATGACTGACAGCTGTGGGAAAACCGCCATCAAAGGCCGCTTTCAGGACTTCATCCAGAGTGCTGGCGAAAACAAAATCCAGGTCAGCTCGCACATGGGCAGGTATCTCCTCCAGATCTTTCTCATTGCGCTTGGGGACGATAACTCGTTTCAGATTGGCTCGATGAGCTGCTAAGACTTTATCCTTTATACCTCCCACCTGTAGAGAGACAAGATGTATCTCGTGAGATATCAGCAACTTCCAGTGATGAATGGTTTTGAAATAGTTTCTGTGAAGGATGTGCTTTGGGTTCCTCACCGGCAGCACCAGTCCTCTCAGAGTGATCTCTCCAGTCATGGCCACATCAGAGCGCACCAGCCGCCCACTCAACAGCGAAGCCAGGCACGTTACTATTGTAACACCGGCGGAGGGTCCGTCCTTGGTAACGGCACCTGCTGGGAAGTGCAAGTGGATATCGGTACCCTCCAGAGGATCAGCGCTGCCTACAACATCATTCAAACACATAAATCAGTCTCTCTCACGGTCAATCGCTGTAGAAAATTATTTGCCATCACAGGAATAAATGACATTTAGAAATATATTAAAATAAAAAAAGTGATGTTGTTAATTGTAATAATATTCACAAGACTTCTTTTAAAACATTAGAAATTTTAATCGTAGTGTATGTCTGTAACTTACCAGTAGTAAGGAGGTAGGTTTTGGCATTGCTGCGGAGCCAGCTGATAGCTAAATGGGCCGATTCCTTCATGACATCGCCCAGCTGTCCCGTCAGAGTCAGCTGACCTTCTCCTTCCATACGACTGGCCTCCACAAACATGATCTCTCCACCCATCGGAGTCCAGGCCAGCCCGATCGCCACACCTGGCAGGGTCAGTCGCTCCGAGACCTACAAACATAGACAGCTCTGGTTACATACTTAACATACTTATCTTAACATGTCAAAAAAATTACACATATAAATGTTTAAAAACACAGCAAGCTTATGGTTTATTCCCAACACATCTCGATTAAGAATTTGCCCCATTAAAAGTAAGAAAGCTTGATTTTATAAACGTTTCGGTAACACTTTAGTATAGGGACCGATTCTCACAATTAACTAGCTGCTTATTAGCATGCATATTATTATCATATTATTATCATATTGGCTGTTTATTAGTACTTAAAGTACATATTCTGCAGCATGACCATATTCTACATCCCTAATCCTAACCAATACTTAAACTTAACTACCTTACTAGCTCTTAATAAGCAGCAAATTAGGAGTTTATTGAGGCAAATATTGTAGTTAATTGTTAATACTGAGAATTGGACCTTAAAATAAAGTGACCAACGTTTCTTTCAAAAACGTTACCTTTTGTTTGTTTGTATACTTGGTAAACTAACTGCATTAAGTCGAGTGCTAACGTAAGTTTTCAAAGGAGAAGATGTGTGATAAGACTGCCTCTAGTCTCTCCCATAGGCATGGCAGGAATGCAGCCTCCATTACGGAGAAGAGAGAGAGCACTTCTCCTCTGATAAACACAACAGCACAGCACAGCACACACAGGGCCGGGGGCTAGTAGTCCGAAAGGTTTGGGCAATCGAAGAACCATACACAATTAATGACAGGACCACACTGAAAATGACTTCAATTTAAAAGAACACAGACTACTAGGCTTTTCTGAAGAACATGTAGGTGATGCTTGCTCATTCAACACTTGTCGTCGTGATGCTCGGATGTTTTGGTAGTTGCTATGCCGTTGCTAAGATGTTCTGGGTGGTTGTGAGAGCCTACTCCCTAATCCTTATGATATGCGGGTCCCTAGACATACACTACCATTCAAAGGTTGGGGGTTGGTGAAGACTCTTTTTCTCATCAAGGCTGCATTTGCTAAACATTTGCTAGTCTGAAATATTATTACAATTTACAATAACTGTTTTCTATTTAAATATATATTTTTAAATGAATTTTCAGCAGCCATTACTACTTTCTTTAGTATCACACGACCAGATGCAGAAAAATCAAATGCTGATTTGGTGCTCAGGAAACATTTATTATTATTGTAAATGTTGAAAACCGTTATGCTGCTTAATACTGTATTGTCTCCACAAAAAATGCTTTTGAATTTCTTATAATGATCATACACAAAAGTGGAGAGACTTGAAGTGCTTTCTATGCATTTTAGAAACATAGACAAGAGCCTTCAGGCATTTATTTGATACTAACCTCAATTTCAAATACTGGCGGCCCGAGAATATCCTTAAGGGCAATGTGGTCAATAACAATTGGCATCTCTGGAGGTGACGCTATCCCAGAATCCTCCTCCTTGTTCTCTGTATTCTGGTCTGAAAGATACAAAGA
This sequence comes from Sinocyclocheilus anophthalmus, assembly GCA_018155175.1. Lineage (NCBI taxonomy): Eukaryota > Metazoa > Chordata > Actinopteri > Cypriniformes > Cyprinidae > Sinocyclocheilus > Sinocyclocheilus anophthalmus. The sequence goes on from JADLZN010005127.1 coordinate 549,353, forward strand.
TCTTTCATGGGAAACTGGTGAAAACATTGGAGTTTTTAGTGGTGGTTTTTAGTCAATTTAAATCTCTGGTGTGTCAATATATAAAAGAGATAGGTGATTGACATTTCATGAACTAAAAGTAAACTCCATTTATGCAGAGATAAAACCATATTCAGAAAAGTGAATTACAAGACAAAAAAAAGCTATAAAATGTTATCCCGCTGGCACTTCCATTATCATGTCTATTTGAGGCTTTTCATTAAGGAAGGTGACAGACATTGAGGCTGGAGGGGAGAAAAGTGAAAAGAAAAGCGAGAAAGAGAGCTGTCTGAAATAAGGGAGAATTATAGGCTGTAGAAAAATGCCACAGGGGTCCAGCTAAGGGGAGAGCAGGTGCTATCTTAAATTTGGGAGGAAACAATAAGGGATTATAGGGTTTAATATCATATATAATAAAGAAAGAAGCTTCAGGGTGTATTTACTTTAAGCGTACATCCATGTGTCTATTTTTTTTTTTTTATGTGTGTTGTGTGTTTGCCCTTGGCAAGACACACAATTATATACATGCCCCTTGATGCCCACAAGTCATGTGACTAGACTGTCAATGACATGCAAAGGAGGAGCATCATGTTCTGAAGAACAAATGAGGAAAGTGCATATCCCATTCTGAGGAAAGACATAATAATGATTTATAAGATTTTGTTGTGCATGATCAGCGCACATTTTCTAGGGGGAAAAAAGTTGCTTTCATAACAATTCATCAAAATGTTGTACCTTTCTCCACCTTATTTTCTGCTGACAAGCCAAAGCAGACCAAGACAAATAATATTAACTATATTATATTGTTTTAAAGGATAACTGAAATGCTGAAATAACTAAACCATGTATTGTTACTTCATTTTGTGGTTGTCATGAACATTAAATATTAACTAAATAGCTCAATTTTATAATTTAGTCAAATTCTGATGTATTAAATTAAATACCGCCCTGCATAATTTTGCTCTTTCTTCTTTTCTTTCTTTTTTTTGCTCAGAAATGCATCATTTTACATAATCTAAATGCGTTGTGAATTCTGTTTCATGTTACCATGAAATCAAAATTAGCTATATTTATTTTATTGTTGCATGTGACTGGTCTTATGTAAATAATTTGTCACTGCAATTATATATAACACTGCACAAGCCAACTTTAAAGGTGAAATATCATGAAAATTGTGAAAAATCTATCCAAATCTTCAGGTTTAATGCTATAATCAGGTCCCCGGTGCATCTACCAACCAAGGAAACGTGAAAAACATTAACCCAGCAACTTTGTTTTGGGAAGCCTTTTTCTGCAAGCGTCTTGAGAAACAAGCGGCGTCTGATTTCGCTCCCTTGGTGACGTGGCAAAAAGGATCTGTCATGAGAATTATTACCGCCCCTTAATCTGTTAAGTTTACACCCATGGTGCCGTTATTGTGTTTTCGCAAGGCAAAACGGGGCTGTGGTTGTTGTTGTTTTTTGTACTAGCTTTTCCCTGTATGGCGAAAGTTTGAGCACCCCTGCTATGTTCTGTCTTTGGTGCACGACCAGGCACAGACACCACTGTTTTCGCGGTCCCCGCCTCCGGGCGAGCCAGACGCACGTGAGTGAGAGTGAGTGATCGTGACACTTTTGTAACCCAGTGACAACGGAGCGTGACCCGAAAAACATTTTAACCCAGCCACTTTGTTTTGGGAAGCCTTTTTGCTCAAGCGTCTTGAGGAAAACAACGGGCGTCGATTTCGCTCCTTGGTGACGTGGCAAAAGGGGATCTCATTATAAGATTTACCGCCCCTTAATCGTTAAGTTTACACCCATGGTGCCGTTATTGTGTTTTCGCAAGCAACAACGGTGTACTAGCTTTAATGTCATGGCGAAAGTTTGAGCAAAACATGCTAACGGTTTTGTGTTTGGCTGCACAGACGAGCACAGGACACTATTTAGATTCACAGCCTCAGAGGAGACAAGAAAGCAGTGGATTTATTGATTTATATACTGTATATTGCTGCTGCCACACAAATCTAAAATAAACAAGCAATTTATTTCCAAGCTGTTTACATTCACAGACATAACCAACTGTTTTTGTAACTCATGTGTGTTTTTAACTTAAACTTGTGTACTGAATGAGAACTTAGTTTAGTACTCAAATGCCATGTGCCATGCTTCAGATGTGTGCACTCAGAAAAACGTATATAAGAAGTTTAAACTAATATGGTTTAAAAACGCATGATTTCAGCACGACAAACATGATAATCAGAACCAAAACAGATGTTTTTAGCATGGTTAATGAGTACGGTAATGGACACAGCTCTCTATTCTGGAAAAAAGGGGGCCGGGGGGAGCAAAACAGCAGCTCAATTGCATTTAAAGAAAACATGAGGCCCGAAAAAAAAAAAAAAAAAAAAAAAAAAAAAAACAGTGTTTTGCTTCCACTCAAAATAGGCATTTTCAAAATGATATAATAAATGATCTGTGGAGTATTTTGAGCTGAAACACCAGAGACTTATATTACATATTGTTAAAAAAAGGGGCATAATATGTCTCCTTTAAAACTGCACTCAACAGTTTTTATTCATTACAAAAATAAAAAATAAAATCCATTAATTCATTTATTTTAATGTTACATGAAACATCTTTCATGTATTTAATATATTTTATTATTTATTTTATTTTCACATAAGAAACCAAGGAAATATATTATAATTCATTTGATTTAATTTAACTGATTTTAATTATTTTATTTCATTTAGACAAAAAGAAATGAATAGTGCTTTTGAAAAAAAACACTTTGGGGGGTGGGAGCATGTTGGTCACATGACCAGCCAAATTGTACTGGATTTTACAATCCTACTGTCAGATGCCATTAGTAACTGAAAGGTTTTACAGAAAAATATCAGCCAGCGCAACAAATAAAAAGTTCACCTTTAAAGAGCATCAGAGTTTTGCTCCTTTATAAGGAATCGGATGGATACCTGAACAGCCAACTCATTTATTTTCCTGTAACTCAAGAGATTAATGCAGACAATGAACTGTAAGAAGACTGAGATGTACTGAATGTACTGAAAGAGTTAAGATAACAGCAGGAAGCACATGCGACAGCTGTCATGATGTTCAGACTAAGAACAACACCTGCTCATACACTCGTTTCAAAGCTTTATTCTGGCTGTCAGGCAACATGGAGAGCAAAAGAAAACCCCTGACCCTCATCTCTCTAAATCTGATCGCACACATGGGCCATGCAGGAGAGGATTGAGACGCAGAGTTGGGCTAAATCAGAGTCTGAACAGAGCGTTAACTGGCCAGGCTATACTTCTGTTACAGAGGAGCAGCTGCAGCGAGACGTGAAGGGGGGTTCTAAGGCCGTCTGTTAGCACGCTTTACCCTCCTCCACCCCTCAGGGGGCCCGTGCTTAGAGAGATTGATGACCAACATGTGCATGTGTGTAATGAGGTTTTCATAATGTGTGAGATAATGTGTGTTTTTCTGAATGTACATTTCATAATTTCTCAGCGTGGGTTCCCTTACACATGCTCTTTAGTCTGAACACACTTCTAGAGTTAGTGTGTACTTGATTCCGTCTGTGTGGCACAGCAAGGGAAAGTATGTGTTATGGATTGTGCTGAAGTCAGCCGTCTGTATGTGGCACGGAATGCTAAACCCTTTCTGAGCCACTGCTGTCAGGAAACAATACACAATAGACATACTGAAGCATTCCTTAATTGAATGCGTTCTTAAGAGTGTCCTACTAGATGCAAGACTAGTGGTCCATCATTATGGGGATTTTTAAGGACAATACAGATGCCATTATTTAAAGAGAGGGTGAATAAAATAAAATAAAATAAAACTCCAGTGATAATAAAATATGTAATTATAACAAATTATATATTTCTTATATTAGATTTAATAAACCATTTGTTTCAAAATATTTTTGGATAATAAAATAAATATTTGACAAATATAATTAATTTAACTTATAATTTAATGCATTTGTTCTTTAGAAGTTTAAAAATAAAAATATTTCCCTTTTAATTAATGGAAAATGTATTATTTTAACATTAACTATATATTAGTATTCCATCTATTATTATTATAGTTAATTTAATTTATTAAAATGTAATTGTTTCTTTATACTATTTTGCACTGACAATTAAAATAAATATTTATTTAACCTTTGTATGTTATATATTCCAATATATTATATAAGATTAATACATTTAAATTAAATTATATTATAACTATAAATTGATAATAACAATTTGATTTATTTAAAATTTTTTATATTAAAAAATTATAGTCTAATATTAATTTCAATTTATTTATAAATTTAATCTAATTTTATAAATACATTTTTTTGATGAGTACAATACAAGTTCTATTATTAATTATATTTTTATTGGATTTTATAGAAATAATACATTAATAATAACATATTTGCAATTCTAATAATAATCATTTTTTGCATAAGAATGGTTATATATTATGTAATTAGATTTTAATTTAATTGAAATAATAGTAATTTTATTTACATTTATTTTATTTTAAACTATTATTTTAAAATAATAGTTTTGTCATGTTTTTGAATATAATTTTTATTCAAGCAGCTGAACAGGGTTTGTCATTGAAAGTGTATTCTGCCTCATAATTACAGTGCGTCCAAACCAAGTGGTGCAATGTGTTTTCAGCAACATATACATTTTCCTGTTCTCAATGAAAGCAAAATACTGCAAAAAGTATCATCCCAGCCAATCAGAACATACTTTAGATTTAATATGTAGCTATGTGTACACTTTTTTCATCCAATGACATTTCAGTGTGGGCAAAGATAGCCATCGGGACGCAACAAAGACAAGAGCACACTGGAACAGACTGTTTTATCTTTGCCCAAAGGCTACGACCATCAATCCTGAGTCTACGACTGAAGCAGAGCTGGGGGAGCTGGTGTAATTCCAGCCGTAAACAACAATGATGTGTGAGATGAAGAAGTCCCAGTTTTACCTGCATGTTGTTCAGTGGGGGACTCTGCTCTAGAGACCTTATGACCTTCAGCGACCTTCACAGCCACCGCTCGACAGATGGCCCCGATCTTCCTCTCCAAAGAGCGCACGCCTGCCTCCCGTGTGTACCTACAAACACGCTCACACACAAATCACTCTGTCATTACTGCCGCCACTGCTGGGCCGGGGCCATGTATTGATTGCTTTTTAGCAGATAATCATCCCAAAATTAGCAACCTCTGAGGTAATTAATTAGTTTGCTCTGCAAACATCTCTAATTGACGATCCCTAATGGACATTTAGAAGAGAAGTTTGGCAGCCTGTCATAAGATACGGTTTTGAAAGAGGGAGTGAGACAGCAGAGGATATAGTTTACAGGAGGAGACCCGGCTGGACAGTTTCATCTGTGACCCAAACTGCCCCTCTGTTTCAGCCTTAAGTGGTACTGTATATACAGTATCTCACCGAAGTGAGTACACCCCTCACATTTTTGTAAATATTTTATTATATCTTTTCATGTGACAACACTGAAGAAATGACACTTTGCTACAATGCAAAGTAGTGAGTATACAGCTTGTATAACAGTGTAAATTTGCTGTCCCCTCAAAATCACTCAACACACAGCCATTAATTTCTAAACCGCTGGCCACAAAAGTGAGTGCACCCCTATGTGAAAATGTCCAAATTGGGTGCAAAGTGTCAATATTTTGTGTGGCCACCATTATTTTCCAGCACTGCCTTAACCCTCTTGGGCATGGAGTTCACCAGAGCTTCACAGGTTGCCACTGGAGTCCTCTTCCACTCCTCCATGACGACATCACTGAGCTGGTGGATGTTAGAGACCTTGAGATGCTCAATAGGGTTTAGGTCTGGAGACATGCTTGGCCAATCCATCACCTTTACCCTCAGCTTCTTTAGCAAGGCAGTTGTCGTCTTGGAGGTGTGTTTGGGGTCGTTATCGTGTTGGAATACTGCCCTGCGGCCCAGTGGGAGGGACCCCCGTCTCGTGTCCGGGCGATGGAGGGGATCATGCTCTGCTTCAGTATGTCATAGTACATGTTGGCATTCATGGTTCCCTCAATGAACTGTAGCTCCCCAGTGCCCAGTACTCCTTACCAGGTTGCCACCTCACACGCTTGACACCATCTGAACCAAATAAGTTTATCTTGGTCTCATCAGACCACAGGACATGGTTCCAGTAATCCATGTCCTAAGTCTGCTTGTCTTCAGCAAACTGTTTGTGGGCTTTCTTGTGCATCATCTTTAGAAGAGGCTTCCTTCTGGTACGACAGCCATGCAGACCAATTTGATGGCAGTGTGCGTCGTATGGTCTGAGCACTGACAGGCTGACCCCCCACCCCTTCAACCTCTGCAGCAATGCTGGCAGCACTCATACGTCTATTTCCCAAACACAACCTCTGGATATGACGCTGAGCATGTGCACTCAACTTCTTTGGTCGACCATGGCGAGGCCTGTTCTGAGTGGAACCTGTCCTGTTAAACCGCTGTATGGTCTTGGCCACCGTGCTGCAGCTCAGTTTCAGGGTCTTGGCAATCTTCTTATAGCCTACGCTATCTTTATGTAGAGCAACGATTCTTTTTTTTCAGATCCTCAGAGAGTTCTTTGCCATGAGGTGCCATGTTGAACTTCCAGTGACCAGTATGAGAGAGTGAGAGCGATAACACCAAATTTAACACACCTGCTCCCCATTCACACCTGAGACCTTGTAACACTAATGAGTCACATGACACTGGGGAGAGAAAATGGCTAATTGGGCCCAATTTGGACATTTTCACTTAGGGGTGTCCTCACTTTTGTGGCCAGCGGTTTAGACATTAATGGCTGTGTGTTGAGTTATTTTGAGGGGACAGCAAATTTACACTGTTATACAAGCTGTACACTCACTACTTTACATTGTAGCAAAGTGTCATTTCTTCAGTGTTGTCACATGAAAAGATATAATAAAATATTTACAAAAATGTGAGGGGTGTACTCACTTCTGTGAGATACTGTATATAAATATATATATAGGCTGCAATATAACAAAGAGTGAAAAATTTAAGGGGGTCTGAATACTTTCCGTACCCACTGTATATATATTTTATCATGTAAAATATGTTGATCATGTATCACCAATATATTCACCATTTAAAGTCACTGCAAGTGGTATGTTAACTTACAAATACATGTGGATGGAGAAATGGGTTCATTTGTTAGTGTGTGTGATTAGCTCTTAATTGACAATGACTGCTCCTGTTTGGACACTTTAATCTCGCCCTTCTGTCCTCCATGTGAGTTATCAAGTGCCGTTATCAGTCTGAACCTCTTTAGAATACAAAACCCCGAATGTGTGTTTGTGTGTGTGTGTGTTTGTGTGCATACTTGCTGATGATATCCTTTATGGTGTCCTGTGGGATCTGGAGCTGTTGTGGGGTCAGTCCGTGCTGCTCCAGCTGATGAGGGATCAGGTGCCGATGGGCGATTTCTACCTTCTCCTCCTGGGTGTATCCTAATGAGACACACGTGCTGATATTCAGAACACAAATTACAATAAACTAATCAAGTATTCAACTGCAAAACCATCTGCTTGGCCGTAGGATAGACTTAATTGTGTTTGAGTTAAAATAGCCAGGAATGAATCACTAAAAATGTCAAATCGTCAATGCCACATCCTGCTGTCTTTTTTGTTCGAAACTGAACTCTGACCTGGCACCTGGAGGACCTCCATTCTGTCCAGTAAGGCAGGGGGGATGGTGGCCGTGGTGTTTGCTGTGGCGATGAAGAGGACTTGTGAGAGGTCAAACGGCACGTTGAGGTAATGGTCGGTGAAGCTGTGGTTCTGCTCCGGGTCCAGAACCTGATAAAAGGTCACCGTTTATTTGCACAAAATTCAGTGCAGTTTATGGGGGGACTTCTTAAAAATACACAAACAGTTAAAATTCAGCATATTGCATAAGGAATGTTTTAACACAAAAGTTAGATTACAGTATTTTAACCACATGTCAAATGGATCATGAACATGAACAGAAACTGCTCTAGCCTGAGGAGGTAACCATAGCAACAGTAGGCTGCTCAAGCCCCTTCTGTTAGAATCAGCACTAGATGGTACATTAACAAAACTAACACTTTCATCATTTATTTATTTTTTTATTAAGGATTCACATATCATCATACAGTTCCTTGATACATATATTAATCAATACCAATAATATTTTTGTAAAATATTTGTATAGAATATTTATCTTAATACATGTTGCCATATCAAACAACAAGTCAGTAAGTTAAATGATGCCTCATGAATCTGAAGTATACTATATAACAGTAAGGCTTTATGTTCACCAAAGCATTTTTTCCTGAGGCCACTTTGAAGCACTTTGTATTTTTAAAAATAGGTGCTGCTGAGCACTGTGCATGGGTTGTTTTGGTTGCCAAGAGTTGAAAAATTTAGGTAAAACACAGGGCTCGTCACTGTCACTTTGGTCACACTTTATTTTTATTCCAATTCTCACCATTAACAAACTATTAACTACGACTTTTGCCTCAAACTTCTGATTTGCTTCTTATTAGTAGTTAGTAAGGTAGTTGTTAAGTTTAGGTATTGGGTAGCATTAGGGATGTAGAATACGGTTATGCAGAATATGGGCTTTATAAGTACTAATAAACAGCCAACATGTTAATAATATGCATGCTAATAAGGAACTACTTAATAGTGAGAATTGGTCCTTATACTAAAGTTTTACTGTCTTTAGGTGCAAAAAAATCAAAATATTGAGAAAATCGCCTTTAAAGTTGTCCAAATGAAGTTCTTAGCAATGCATATTACTAATCAAAAATTAAGTTTTTATATTTTTACAGTAGGAAATTTACCAAATATCTTCATGGACATGATCTTTACTTAATATCCTACTGGTTTTTGGCATAAACGAAACAATCAAAATTTTTGACACACAGTGTATTTTTGCTATTGCACAAATTTTTTTATACCCACTACTTAAGACTTGTTTTGTAGTTCAGGTCACATATAGTTTAAAGGAAATATTTATAAATAAATTATGTTTTTTATATATCTATTTTTATTATATTTCACAACAATCAGAAATAATATTTAAAAAAATAATTTAGAAGCAAATTTAAAAACTGCATTATGTGCATTTTACAAGTTTGCATACATTTTTTAAGTTGAGTCTTGATTATTATATTTAAAGGTGGGGTATGTATTTTCTCAAAAACGCTTTAGAAAACTGAGTCGGGCCGAGTACCAAAACAAACTTGTAGCCAATCAGCAGTAAGGGGCGTGTCTACACATGATGCAGAGGAGAGAGCGTTCAGTGCACAGGATGGACATTAGCCGAGCCGAGCGTCAGAAAGATAGAGATGGCGGATAAAAAACAAAAGATGAAAACGTCTGCGGAACAAAAGAAGGCTTACGATAAGGCAAGATGTAGGACCCGTGTAAATTTCGGATCAGCTTTCCAGCACTGGAAAGAACTCAAGGAGCGGGAAGGCCTGCGATTGGACGGCGAGGTTGCTTTGTTTCTTCTCGATAGGTGAGTAACATTGGTTTTGCTTTGTTTCACAGAACTAATATATGCTGGCTTTTACTTGAATATGCTCGTGTGTCATGTTCGCTTGTTTGTCCATCTGCAATCATATTGCCATTCCCTTCAGCTAAGACACATTCATTTCCACACCCTATAAGCCTGGAGCATCTAAACCTCCTCCACTGTCTGTTTCAAGGGTCAGCTCCCAAAGTGTGTCCGAAAAGATAATATGTTTAATACAGCAGATAATAATATAGCAGATTCTGCCATAATCGTTGCCTGGGTTGCGTACGTATGTGTGGGGCGGATCTATCAAAATAGGGGCGAGACCATTTTGGGGTAGGGGCGTGTTTGTTTTGGTGATTTGAAATATCAACATTGGCTACCAGAAATCACTTACCCCACCTTTAAAGATAAATAGTAATTGAATTTAAGTTTGCGCTCAGTTGTTAATTGTAACCTTATAGTTTGCGTAAGCTGAGGTAGATTTTTATCCCTAAGAAAATTTTAATTATAACGGAGTTTATTTAAAGAAAGAGCAATTTGTTCAGCAAACCACAGTTTAATTAAAAAATAATAATAATAATAAATTATGTTTAGTGTTTCCCCCTGCTGTACCGAAACCATACCGAACCGTGATGTCAAAACCGAGGTATGTAACGAACCATCATATTTGTGTACTGTTACCCCCCTAATATATATAAATATATTTGGATTTCCTTGTAGTCTGAGACTGGTCAAGGCAAGTAGCAGTTGTAACCTACATGTAGCGCCTCTCACCTCCAGCAGGGCGGCAGCAGGATCTCCCTGCAGGCTCTTCCCCAGTTTGTCCACCTCGTCCAATAAAAAGACAGGATTGTTTACCCCAGCAGTCTTCAGTCCATTTATAATGCGACCAGGCATGCTACCCACGTACGTGCGTCTGAGGACGGAGACACATGGAGATAAAGTGGGAGTGGGATGAAAGTATCGAGAAGGAGAGAAAAACGAAGTAGAAAATGTGAAAAAAAAAGATCTGTATCAGTGCTCCGGTGGGCAAACAAAAGAAAAGATCACAATCATCCTACATAGCGACCTGAAGTGCAACTGTTTTGACGCAGTCCCATTCAGGTCGCTGTTGGCTGTCTGTAGGTGTTACTGCTGATGGAACATAATTGATGTGCTGCGTAACAGGTTATAGCATGAATCACAAATGCAATTTGAAAATGAATAAATATAATGAATAACTTCTTGATAATGTTGCTGGATGAGGCACGAGTGCATCTGATGTGGTTGAAAACACTAAAACTAGTATTTCATCCTACTGAACTGACAAAAGACAGGATGCGAAGACAGACAGGATGGAATTGTGCCCTAATTACAGTCATTAGGGGCTGTAAGACTGTCATTAAACTTTATACACTATACTGTAGTAAACTAATGCAGACTCTTTTAAAGTGGCGTGCAATGAACAAGACAAATGCAGAGAGTGTGCGGGAAAAGTCTCATAAAAGCTGTTTGTCCTAAAGACATATTTTCCGTATGTGAGTGTGAGGTCTGACGTTAACCAATCAGAAAACACGAAGGCTCGCCCTTGCCTGCAGGGTGTCATGATTGTTATCACCTTCTAGTTTCTAAAGTGACAAGAGATCAGAGGGAACATCAAAAAAGTCATCAGTGCAGGTCATGGTTTAAAGTTTCTCTCGTTATAGAAGGGGCACTACGTCACATCTCTTTGGTGGGTTCATCACAGTCTGATACCTCAATCTGACGCATCTGCACACATTTGCATCGCCGCATGCTTCACATGTTGGTTGTGACTCACCATTTGATGGCAAAACAACGCCTGAATGGCTATATTGAGTTTCAGCGTCTGAAGGATCTTGGATTAGTAACGTAACACCAGGGTTAATCACAGTAACATCAGGGTTGGCTCACAAGTTTTTAGCTATGCACTGGAAATATGGCCTTTTTTAATAGTAATCTTAACAGATAGTTAATGTTTATATAGTACACACTATAGAATTGTGCCAATAGACGATAGTATCGTGTATTGATGATAGTCTAAGATCTCGCCTGTGGCTGATCCCACTGACAATAGCAAGACACTTATTATTATTATTATTATTATTATTATTATCAGGCTAGTAATACTATATTAGGGCTTGATTTGTTCCATCATATTTCTTTTTCCGTGTTTTTACAGTGTTGCACGTTATAACCAATCACACACGATTCCGTTGCGTTTATGAACACAATGGCCAATCAGAGGCATTCAGATGAGTCATTGACGATTTTTTATTTTATTTTTGTTGTTTGTTGTTGTTTGCTGACTGAATTCAGCTCTCTCGCGTATTCTCTAATCATAAACAGCAAAATGCAGATGTACGTGTGATGTAAGTATAAGAGATTTATTCATCATACAGTATAGACATCTTCACTGATTATAACAGAAGTGTTTTTTGATAAGTGCATAAACTCGTGCAAGTCAGTGATGGTGATGCATGTTCTTTACTAGTTTTCTGTAGCTGCTGTTTGAATAACTGAGGAAATGTAATATTATAATTAATAACATACAATTTCTCTATTCAATTGTTATCATGTTAAAAACAAATTCAGTCATATTAAAAACATTAGGCTGCTTTCAGCCTTACGCTGGAGTTGGTTCACTTTCTAGCAATGAAATTATGTATATAAATAAATTAGCACGATAATATGATGTATCGGTGATCTCGCAGGCTAACGATAGGACGATATGACAATTAAACATATTGTCCAACACTAACACACTATCTTTCAAAGGTTTGGGGTTAGTATGATTGTTTTGGAAAGAAATCAATACTTTTATTCAACAAGGATGCAATAATTTGACCAAAAAGTGAGCGTGAAGTCTTTTACATCGTTACAAAAATATTTTAAATAAATGTTGTTCTTTTTATTCATTAAAGAATGATTCATTAAAGTTTCCACAAAAATATTAAGCATGTTTTCAAAATTGATAATAATAAAAAATGTTTCTTGAGCACCAAATCAGCGCATTTGAATGACTTGAACATGTGACACTAAGACTGTAGTAAAGGCTGCTGAAAATTTGCCATCACAGGAATAAATGGCATTGACAGTTGTTTTAAATTGTAAAAATATTTCACAATATAACTTTTTGATCAAACAAATGCAGCCTTGGTAAGCATAAGAGTCTTCTTTTAAAAAAAATCTTACCAACCCCAAATTTTGAACCATAGTGTATATTTATGTGCAGTCAGACTTTTGATTATCAGCCTAAAGTCTTGCCCACACAGCTTATTCTGTCCAAGAAAAGCCTTCATAAAATAGAAGGATTTGTCTGACCTGCATGTAAAATGACCAACCACAGTTTCTTCTTCAAAGCAGTCTGACACTGAGACTACATGTATCGTATAGCATACCTGTTTGAAGGTCAGACATTGAGTGTACCACCTTTATAATGACCTCTCACCTGTGGCCACGGATGTCAGACTGATCACAGACTCCTCCTAAGGCGATGCGATGGAACTCTCGACCCAGAGTGCGCGCAATGGAACGCCCAACGCTGGTCTTTCCCACACCAGGGGGTCCCACAAAACACAGTATGGGACCCTTAAGGGTGCTCTTGAGCTGCCGCACTGCCAGATACTCCAGCACCCTTCTCTTCAGCTTCTCCATGGCATAGTGATCATTATCCAAGAGCACCCGCGCCGCAGGGATGTCCAGGCAATCTGATTAGACAACAATGACAGACATGAGAGTTAACATAATGCAGATATACACTACCGTTCAAAAGCTTGGGCTCAGTAAGAATTCTTTTCAAAGATATTTATTCTTTTCTTTAGCACGGATGCATTAAATTGATCACTAAAAACATTTTTAATGTTACACAGGATTTCCATTTAAAATTAATGCTGTTCTTTTAAACTTTATATTAATCAAGGAATCATGAAATAATATTAAATGATTGTTTTTAACTTTAATAATAATAATAAATGTGCTTGAGCTCTAATCAGCATATTAGAATGATTTCTAAAGAATCATGTGTCACTCAAGACTGGAGTAATGATGCTGAAAATTCAGCTTTACCATCACAGGAATAAATTACATTTTAAAATATATTCAAATAGAAAATAGTTATAATAATATTTTGCTATATTCCCTTTTTTTTCTTCAAATAAATACAGCCTTGGTGACAAAGTGTCTTCTATTAAAAAAAAAAAATAATAATTTACAAACTCTATTTGAACTGTAATTTAAAATAATAATAACAACAAAATAATGCATATTATTGCTTGAAATTGCAACAGCTTGAAATACATAATAAATATATTAGTAATTGACTTTTCTTGTCATTAATTGATAATAAATTGCTGATAAATTTTCTAAAATTACACAAACAATATCTATGCACAATTGCTTCAGCCCTTGATTGCACGCATGTTGTAAAAAATTCTGAAAGGAATGTGAATATTTTATCAAAGACATATGCATTTCCACCACCTGATGTAATAAGACACAGACATGTATGCAGCTGTCTCAAAGTAAACCTTAACTGGGCACAGAATTTTCTTTATGGTTCTCACAAATCATGGATTGTCTATTCTGTATTTACAGCAGAACATTCCTGTAAGGCCAGACCTCTCTATTCCCAGCTTTCAATCGCTGATCTAAACCACTAAATCAGTTTTCTTTTAATGCAGTCCCACCCTTGAGCGTTGAGCTTAAAAGACTGTGAAATAGACTTCATGTACATGAGACTTTCCCAGCAGAATTCCAGCCCCAAGGCCTGTTACACATCTAGCAAGGGAAATTCAGAAGTGTGTGTGTGTGTGTGTGTGTTTGTGAGCACATTGAATCACATGTGCATGTTTGTTTGAGCCCCTCATGGATAGTCAGAGATCTTATTTCAAGGCAAGCTATAACCTTCGGATAGTAAGTAATGCATACATTTTTGTACATGCTTCTGAGTTTGCAAGTAAGTAGTTAAAAAATAGTTGCAATCCAGCACATGGAAAAATGACAAAACAAAGAACATTAAAGAATATAAATGTATGTTTAATACTTCTCAGCATATGGTCAAACACTCTAGCTGTGCTTGGCAAGATAATTTGCTGTACTTGAGTTCTCAGCGTCCTCCATGTGGCCATGGAGAACATGACAAGAATAACACATTCAAATCTCTCTCCACCTCTAGACTGAGAGCAACTCATTTCACAAAATGTGGTAAAAGACTCCCTCTACTGGTGGCTCCCTCAAACAGTTAGATTAAATTAGTTATGTTATCTAAATATTCAGTTAACTCAACTCTAAGCAAATTATTTAAATACAACATTTAACATTCTATTAACCCTTTAAAAAAATTCAACCAGTTTATTATACATATAATGGTAACAATTACATAGGCCATTTAGAAATATATATTACCATTAAAAAAATCTGGGGATGGTAAGATTTTTTGTTTTTGAAAGAAGCCTCTAATGCTCAACAAGGTTGCTTTTATTTGATCAAAAATACAGTACAGTAATATTGTGAAATATTATAACGGTTTCTATTTTAATATATTTTAAATGTAATTTATTCCTGTGATGCAATGCTGATTTTTCAGCATCATTACTTCAGTCTTCCGTGTCACATGATCATTCAGAAATCATTCTGATTTGGTTGTGCGGCTTAATATTTTTTGAAACCATAATTTTTCCAAGATTATTTGAGCAGTAGAACAGCATTTATTTGAAACAGAACACTGTAACACTGTAAAAGTCTTTACTGCTCTTTTGACCAATTTAATGCGTGCTGGTGAAAAAAATAAAACATATCTCCAAGCATAAAAAAAAAATTTACTTACAAAAAAATATAGAATAATTAATAATTTTTAATACCCAACTTTTTACTAGTTTAATATTTTTAAGATGATTAGCATGATGGCATAATTAAATTGCCTTATTGCTATACTTAAAATACTACATTTTTATTATATTTACATTATATAAAATGTATATAATATACTACTTTAAGGTTAGACATAAATATGTTTAATAATGAATAATAAGTGAGCAATTCTATTTGTAAACTCCGTTCCAAAAACAAAGATGGATGTATACAAAAACGCAAATCCATTATTTTTCATTTTATTTTATTTTATTTTTTTAATTGTATTTTTTTTATTTTCCTTTCTAACCTGTAGTGCTCTTGCTCCAGGGAAGCTCTACCATCATCTCCAGATAGTTGCGGGTGAGGGCATACTCTGGCATGGACTGTGGCATCTTTTTTAATCTGTGTAAAAAAGAAGAAAAAAAAACATTCTCTGAGAGTAGGGTAGATGAGGAAGAAATCCTGGGAGGAACCATTTTGGCAGGGGGAGCCATTAATGTTTTATTAATTAAGATATTGATTAAACTGTAAAGAAATTGACTTCTTTGCAATACATTTAAAGACAACAGAACAGATGCGGGCACTGGTCAGCGAAAAGTCCCATTGCCGTCTAGCACGTAGCTAACCATGAAATGTGGTTTCCTCTAAAAAAATTACCAGAACGTACCGTTTTAGCTCCTTGAGACACACACGCAGTGCTGCTTCCGGCATAGCTGCTGCCTTCACCTTCTTCTCCAGCATAGCCGTGTCATCTCCATCTTCATCCTCTGCCTCCTCATCCAGCGAGAACTGACGGCCTGGGAACACACCACCTTTACGGATGGCCAACACCTAGGAGAAAGAAGAAGGACTGTGTAATAGAACAGGATGTGTGGAGGAGGGTGTTTGTGAGGCAGAGAAACACATGTTGGGCTACTCTCTTGTCATCGTCAGGTCTGCGTTTGCGGGTCTTTTGCAGCAACTTGAGCCCCTCGATTTGTCTGGTGAGCAGAGGAAGAGCCTTCTTAAACCGTTCTTCCAAGTCTACTGCATCTAGCACCTGCCAACAAACAAAAATATTAAAATAAAGGCATATTTAGTTGTTGTATGATCACACTAGTCAAAGCATTTAACACAAACAATAACCCTTTTTACTGCAGCACCTGCAGTTTCTCTTTGTTGGAAGTGCGGATCATGGAGGCCAGGACATCCGGTAGGGTTTCTCTGGGCAGACTGTCCAACAGCCTCCTGAGTTTAGCCACCACAGGCACTGACATGTCCAACATCCCAACCAGCTGGACAAAGAGAGACCAGACGACACTGTCAATACACTGAATGAAAAGCCTACATGCAATGAATCATCCTGCAGCATTTGGCAAATAATGAAGCCTTTATATTCATTCAGTGTTTAAATGATGACTCACTCTATAGATGAATGGTGCCAAATGGGGGGAAAAAAAACATTTTCTTCAGTCATAAAAAAATGATGTCCTTGATTATTACTATTGTTCATATCTCTTAGCAATATCTTTTTTGAAAACTTTGGATGCCATTTAAGAACCTTTTTTATTTAAATTGCAGTCCATCACACGACAAATTTATCAAATTCTCAAGATGGATATTTTTGCTGTTAAAACAAAAGAAGTGTTTGGTAAAAGTAGGTAAGTGACCTGATTGGTTACCGGAGATCTTGAGAAAGAGACAAGATTATTGATTGACTTATTATTTATGCATTTATTTATTTTAGTGCTATCAAATGATTAATCGCGATTAATCACATACAAAATAAAAGTTTTTGTTGGCATAATATATGTGTGTCTGTGTATCTTTATTATGTTTAGATATAATACACATACATACAGTATATATTGTGACAATATTTACATGTTTTTACATGTCTATATTTATATTCATATAATTTATATTATAAATAAATATATTTAATATATAAACATACCATATTTTTCTTAAATATATACATGCAATTGTTTGTATTTATATATACATAATAAAACATAATTTATTTAGACATTTATGTTACAAAAGACTTCAGTTCTTTTGAAATTTCAAAAGAAAGTTCAAGTTCAAGACTTCAGTGTTCTTTTGAACACTGCTCCGGGTGTGTGTTCACGGTTGGTGTGTGTTCACTGCTGTGTGTGTGCACTTTGTATGGGTTAAATGCAGAGCACTAATTCGAGTATGGGTCACCATACTTGGCCACATGTCACGTCAAATAAAATAAAATAAAATAAAACAAATATTTATCAAAGAACCCTGAAAAAAATGTAACATAGTATTCACAGAAATATTAAGCAGCACAACGGTTTTGTTCACTGGTAATAAGAAATGTTTCTTGAGCACCAAATTAGCATATTAGAATGATTTCTGAAGGATCATGTGACAATGAAGACTGTAGTAACGATGCTGAAATTCAGCTTAGCCATCACAGGAATATATTACATTTAAAAAATATATTACAATAGAAAAAAAGCTATTTTAAATTGCAATAATATTTCACAATATTGTATTTTTGATCAAATAAATGCAGACTTGGTGAGCGTAAAAGACATCCTTCAAAAATATTTAAACGTTTTAACATTATACTATATTATACAAAAGTGTATCAAATGAATAATATCTGTGATTTCAGGACACTGTGGTAATAGCCTGGCATTTTTATAGACTAATAACAGAATTATAACAAAAACAAAAATGCAGGTTCCTTTACTCCTGACCTGTAGAGCCGCCTGATGGAACCTCAGTGACAGCTCCCCCAGCTCTCCATCAGCCTGATCTCCCTCTGTGTACTGCTCCAGTTTGTCAAGCTGTTCCACCTCGGCCACGGGGAAGGGTCTCTCTCTCAGCAGCTGGGTCACACGAAAACGACACAATCCCGTAATGAGCAATGTGTAGTGCGGTTTTGGCCAGTTGCTTCCCACAACCTGGACTGCCAGTCCTGCTGTGCCAATACTGAGAAGACAGAAGTACAAATTCAAGTAATGAGCCCTGAGTTTTGTTTCCTATCAAATCTAATTTATGATATCTGAGAAGGTTTTATGACAACCCTGCCATCTAACAGAGGCACCGAACATACTGAATAATGATTATAAATAAAAACAATAATTTTGTTTCCATTTAAAATTCTTCTAGACATTGAAATTGTGTATTACAAAAGTTAAAATGAGTTAATGTACACATATTATCTACTGCATATTGGAAATTCTGGCCGTGTGTTAAAACCTAGTAAGCTGCCAACCAAGACAGCATCACAATCTGGCTTGGAAATGCTTTCATGATTATTGGATAAGTATTTTAAAAAATATATAGATTGCTGGGGAGGATCTCCATTTTGTATGGAGGATATATGGCTTTCTAAACCACCATGCAGAGCATAGCCAGAGAACTTTAAATTTGCTATAACATTTATATGACTGTTAACATTTTATATGTATATATTTACATAGCATTTACAAGCTCGGGCTTTTTTTATATTCTCTTATATTTTCTTTTTTACTTTGAGACAGCCATTGGTTGCTGACAGAGCATAGCAGACGCGCAAGGTTAAAGTCCAACTGCTGCTCAAACGAATATTCTAGTAAACAAACATTGCTGCTAGTAGTCTGTAACGTAAGGAAATAAATAAACAAACAAACACATTCTGAGGGTAAAGTTCAGTGAACATAAAATAGTATCTTCCACGCTTGTCAGTCCTCACCCTAACAAACATTAACGTTACCATGGAAAACAAAAGTTCTGGGAATATGCAAAAGTGACACATTATAAACCTTCACAATACAATAAAAGTTACCCATTGTTTTTTTTATCATAAAATCATAACAAATGACCTCCTTCAAATTGTTTCATCGGGAAACTCAACGACAGTTGCCTCACACTGGTTCTGCAGCGGGTTTGGCCGTCTCTGGCAGCACAGACCCACCTATGTAAGGACGGGAGCTCATCGCTGTCGTGCTCGGGGTCTCTGGTGTTAGGTATAACTCCGATGATGGTGCTTTTTAGCGAGGTGCCCTTCAGCAGTCTGCTCTTGACTAACTGCATGTTTCTCGCCGTGTCGACGCTGATTCTCATGGTCGAGCCCGGTAACAGCACTCCATCATGAGTGCACAGCAAAGGCAGCCGGCTGGGGATTTGAATACCACTATTGGATGACATTTTGTAGGGTTTGGATAGACCTTTAAAGTTTAAAACTACTAATCGCAGTGAACTAAGGTGTAAGGAACGCTTTCATCGTATGACAAACTGGGGCAAATGAAAACAGGAAGCTGGAACTACGGCAGGTGCAGTAGGACAATCTTAATGTGCAAACAGAAACGCCTACTTTTTGTGAAACCACGCAGAATGCAGCCAAATGTACACTGTGTTCTCTCTCTTTGTACTGTGTTCACTTAAATATGCTTTGGGGACGCGTTTGCAAAATCAGGAAAGAACGGGGAAATTTTGAGGCGGTCGGGCCGGGGTCCATTAAAGGGGCTTCATTAAACTTCAAATTATTAAATATACTAAAACAATCTAAGATAAATGCCTGAAAACGCTAAAAAATTACAATATGTAAACATATTTCATGTTTTAATTTGTCCCCACAACAATTTTTTTAATTGATTTGTAAAAATTCTAAACTCACAGAGCTACTATTCTATTCTATTCTATTCTATTGACAGTCCTGGTTTCTGTTCTACTTGCTGTACCAGAGGAAATAGCTTAAACTACAAGGGATATATTGATACAATGGGGAGGTCACCTTCTTGGCTTCAAAAATGTTGAGAACCACTGCCTTAGAGGACCATAATGGTCCTGCTTATCACAGGGCTCAGGACCAGTGTTAATGTAATATTATTTATATACTATTATAATATAATATTTTATATTACCTTTTAATTTGAGATTTTCGGTTTTCATTTTAATTTTAGTTTGTGTTTAGTATGTGCTTTTGTTTTTAACTTATTTTAATTACATTTTATTATTATTTTAAATATTTATATTTAGCTTTTTATTTCTGTTTTAGTTAAACTTTCATTTCAGTTAGTTGCCAGGCCATGCTTATGTTTAATTTACATTTTTACATTTTTTCACCTATTATTTATTATATTTTATTTTAGCTTTATTTCAATTAACAAGATTTTAAGTTTTTGCTTTTAATAGTTTTCGCAACATAGCAACATACTCATTTTGTTTTCTGTTTTTTCCTTTAAAAATACTAATTTTTCTTTTAGGGTTAGTCTACAGTGCTTATTATTAGCTTTATAAAATAATTTAGCAAATGTCATTACCTCCATATAAAAATCATTTTATTTTATGATGTTGTCACTGATATAGTAAAGCCAACGGGTACTGTATGTGTGTGAAAGGTGAGAGTGTGTTTGTAAAGAAACCAAACCCATATCTTCAAACAGACCATACATCTGAACACGTGGGGGTGATAGTGGGAGGTTTATTTTCCAAGCCATGTTACAAAAGTTACCAGAACATTCTGTGGCAAGAGTCCAAATAAATAACCTAGATTAAAATCTGTGTATAAAACATATGCAACCCTGATATCAAACCCTCTTGATTACCTTAAAAAAAACTTTTTATAGAAATGCTTTGGTGCAATCTTTCAACATTTGACCAGCAGTAAAGCACAAAGTAAAGAGCCTCTGGGTAAAAGCAACAATGCCTGACTAAGCCAGCAGTCAGCAGAACATTTGCATGCAAATGATATGTGTACAAAAGAAGCTCCACGTTTTTTTATACATCTTATCTAAATCTTACCAAGAACATTTACAACGTGGCAATGATAATATACTGTTTTGGCATACATCAAGGACAAAATATGGATTTTCCTCAGAAATATAAGTCACAGTGGCAAAGACTTTTTTGGAATTACCAATAGTAAATGCTACAGCGAAGAGTCAAAGCTGCTCTCCTCCACAGAGCACACACACACAGTGCATACATGATTGTATATTAGCTAAATACCACATAAATAGTTGGCAGGCAGGTGAATGGAGGTATGAATGTTCTGAATGATGGAGAGCAATAGCTGCAGGGTCAGTAGGGTGTCTTCCAACTGGTAGGATGGCCGTTGCATTTTTCCATATGGGTAACACCGATGGAGGCAGTCAGTGACTTCACTAGGACAAGAGGCACACAAGCATGCTGCGTGTCACTACATAAACTGGGTAACACCCTTTTACACCTACACCAGCAACACAAAGACAGGATCAGATCCGTTTAGATCTGCTGCTATGTAGTTTTCTTCCCTTTCCTCCAGTTGAGGACTTCACAATCTAGAAATGAATAAAGAGAAATAGTACAGATAAGTGGTCACATATTTTAATGTCATATCTAAAGATGAGTTGCTCATTAGAACGTCTGGGTGAAATTAAGATAACCCTCAAAAGAAAGGCTCCAATTCTTTTGCTCTTTAAAAGAATCAATTAAAAAATTATAGGTTATGTTGATACTAATGATTTTCATGTTCAGGGTTACCACCGTAACACCATTTCACAAAAAAGTTGGTAGAAGGCACAGACCAGGCATGTTCAGGCTAGTAACAACATGTGGCCTTTCTAAAGTACTTTACATCCTTCAGACAACCTCAAAGCCTGAATCATGCCACCATCGCATTCATCATGGAGGGGATAAAGACGTTGATTCAATCCCCTAGCATTTTTTCTCATTCACAATGGCTGATGGTCGACCACAGACTCGCATCAACAAACAGCAAAAGTTTCCATCTTTTTGCTACTGTGTGCGTTCATTTTGGGATTGCATGAGGTTATCAACAAACGTTTGGCAGACTGGTGGAAGAACCCGTCTTGAGGTTGGACTCCAAAAATTCCCCAATCCTTTCCAAGTTGTAGCAATCATTATAGATGGACCTCAACTGTCTTACCTCAAACCCTAAAAATACAAATGAGTAAGTGCCATAATTCCCCAAAAAATTCCAGATCCCAAAAACACGTAGTCTGTGTTTTGTGGAATTGATTCAGTGAACCTTCACCCAGGTGAAAAACGTAACCAATCAATGTTTAGCAGATCAATATATTGTCTACAGTACCATAAATGTAAAGCAAGCAGGTTCCATTAATATATACCATTGTACTATTTTCACTTACAATCATAATTGTCGTCCTCTTTTGAGAAGCACTCTTTGAACAGGCAATGCATGGTCCGATAACAGTTGTCCAGTATTGACTTGGGTGTAACAGACTTCCATCCCTCGTAATATTGGTCTGTCAAGCGATCCCAGATGTTTTGTATTCTCTCTGGAAGTACTCTCTTTTTTGAAACAGGTACAAAGACACACACATTTAGATTATTATGATCTTAAATAATGGGAATATATCACTCAAATGACAAATAACATCAGCAACACAGATTGGTCAGATTCAAAAGGTCAAATTGAGTTTTATTAAAACTAATGCTTGTATTCAAGAGAGTGAGCTTAGAGATACTGTAAGCAGTGGCAATGACAGACAGAATGATTTATAATGTGCTGCTGTTAAGAAAAGAGAAATCACATCATTGTTCTAACCTCTTCATCTATGGGGTTCTTTTGGTTATAAAGCTCCTCAAAACGTCTGAAGAGATTCTCCAGTTTGGAGAGGTATTTACTGCGTGTAGGATGTCTCTCTGGCAGCACCCTTAAAACCCTCTTTATCCCCTGCTGATTAACCCAAAGCCACAAATCCTGTAGATCTCTCTGCTGCACTGGCTCCTCTTCATTACTCATATTCTAGAGAACAGAGTGAGAGATGAACAAGATAAGAAAGAGGGAATGAGAAGAAGAGGAACGGTATAAGGGAAATGTTCAATCATATTAGAATTGTTGTGCTTTATAGGCATGTTTTTTTTTTTTTTTACAATGTCAGAGTCCCGTAATGTTAGTTAGGTCTAAGGTCACAGGGTTTATGCCAGGTCAGGTCAAATTCGGTTCAGAATATATATATAATATATACGTGTGTGTGTGTGTGTCGATCGATCGATCGATCTATCTCCTATCCATCTATCTATCTATCTCTCTATCTATCTATCTATCTTCTATCTATCTACTATCTATCTATCTATCTTCTATCTATCTATCTATCTACTATCTATCGAGAGAGAGGGGGAGGGAGAGAGAGAGCGAGAGAGAGAGAGGAGAGAGAGAGCGAGAGAGAGAGAGAGAGAGAGTGTGTGTTTGTGTGTGAGAGAGAGAGAGAGAGAGAAAGATACATTGTACATTGTTACCAGATACCAGGAACAAAATTCTATAATTTTCCAAATGTTTTGTATATTCCCTTTTTTAATAGCAGTATACAATATAACATCGGGGGTTAAGAACTTATAGCTCTTAAAAAACATTCTTGTATTTTTACTCAGTCCATTAAAAAAACTACCTAATGATTCTTCTATTACATATATAGTGTTTTTTGCAATAGTATCTCTATCTGTTCTTTTATTCCATTTTATATACTACGAATACAATTATTTACTTTTATTCGCATTGCTCTATTTATTATTTTATATAAATATATATTGGTGATCTAGATATGTCTGAACAAGTTTTGTGAGATTCACCCCTGTATTTTTGCAAATGCCGAGTCACAGGCCTTGAGAAGCCCTAAAACTATAATTCCAATCTGACTCTATTATAAGTCACGAGTCTTAAATATCTGGCAATAGGTGACAAACAGGAAAAATTAGCTAATTTGTGTGGGAAGTTGCGAAGAGTGTGGCTTTAAGTGAGTCAAAGCATTGGTTGGGGACAGTGTCAGTGAGATAAAGACTTACCAGCCTGCTGATGTTACGTAGTCTGAATACCTCTTCATAATGCACTTGAATAGTATAGTTAATGGGAAAGTTCATTTTCTGTAAATATACATGTAAAACCTTTTATTGACATGTCATTCATTCTGTCTCATGCTATATTAAGTTGTAGCCTATATTTTTCTTTTTTTCCCCATGTAAACTTAACAAAAGCCTAAAAGCCTACAACTTTTAAAATATAACACTATCGTTTCAAAAATTAAACATGTTTACCATAAAACGTCTCCTTAGGGTTGCATTTAGGCTGTCCCGTACCGTTTTCAGAGATACACAGAGATCTGGTGCTGCACTCATGCTGACTGGTAATAGACAAATAAAACCTAGAAGGACAGAAGAAGAAAATAATGGCTTTTAACATAATGCCATTGCCTATAATAAAAACCATCATGAAATGATTGTTGTTGTTGAACTTCAAATGATTTTATAGGTAATCAAAAAGCCTGTACCTTGTCTAGTATTTATACAAATTTTAAAGTTAAATTTATTCAAAAAAGGTTTGAAGATGCAATATATATTGCAATATATATTTTAATTTACTGATTATAATAATGTCAGTATTTACTTTCAGTTTTTGCTGAGTTTTGTGCAAAATGTCGCATTGACTGCTGCAATGTCTCTTTGAAGACAATGACTCATGAAGTTGCATAAATAGAGTTAGAGCTGTGACAAAACCTCAAACCACAACCCAATTTACAAGGAATAAGGTGTTTTTTAGGTTTTCAAACACACTGAGCACTACTGCAAAAGAAAATCTCTGAAAATCTTCCATCAAAAACAAAAGCTAAACATTTTAAAGCCATAATTCCACAACACAAGATCTTCTGCAGTCTACATGTGGTAAAAAGCAGGATGAATATTATGCATGAGACTATTGGAGCTCTTCAAGAAGATAAAGTCAAACTCAAGCAGATTAACTGTGGCAGTAAATCTGAGGCTGATCGTGTGTCTATTTTAACTGGAGATTTTATTGTTAAAGATAAGTGACTCTGACTGGCTACTAGCCCAGGGCGGAAAGACAGGGCACCGGCAGTCATCTGTCACTTTGCTGTGGATCACAGTGCGGTTGGCCTCTGTGGTTGAGCTGCACTATAGGGCAGTTACCCAGAGACTGACAGTCAGCAAAGTCTCAGAGACCATGAAGCAGACTTCCGAGGGCCAGAGGTATTTGTCATGCCACAGAACCTGGACTATTTACTGGTGTCCAACCACTCAACCCCCACCTCCCGTCAAAGTTATTCTGGCTTTTTTGGCCTGGTATCCCCCTCTTTTACCTTATGCATCTGTCTGTCTCTCTCTCTCTCCTGAACACAGGAAGTGGTGACATTATCAGTCACGTCTTAGTTCTTCAATAGCAGCACCACATGCAGTAGCTTTCCTCAAACATATGTTCAGCTTGACACTCATTTCCGAAGAAACAAGAGACCAGATACGCAAATGTTAAATCCACACACTTAGTCCTAGTAAACAGTTTCTCTCCTCTTAGCTGAGCAAGTATAAATCATTAAGTTTTTCTGTATAGGGCCATTGAAAAAATATTTATGTCTAGCACTGTCACATCCAAATTTCCCATGCACACAAATGAAAATCTTCAGTGTCCTCTTTATTATACAACTTAAATCCCTTAATTACTAGTCTTTACTTACCCAGCAGCCCCCTGAGGAGCCGGCATTCAGACTGGACCATGGTTCTGCTTATTCTCTGCTTGCACTGTAATATGGGTCTAAATTCCAGAAAAATTCTTCTGTCTTCTTGGTCTTTAAAATAAACAAACAAACAAACAGAATAGTCAGAACAAATATCACACTAGAATTTTGACTGCCATTACATGACTTTCTGTGTATACAACTACCTTTCTAAAATCTCTTGCTGGACAAAGAGAACCAGGGATGACACATCTGAATTCATTTACTCTCCTTTTGGATGGTAAAATATTTAAATATCCAAAGAAAGACTGATCTGGCATATCTCATTTTAATGGCAAAAAAGTTGTAAAAAAAAAAAACGTGAAGCAGGGAAAGGGAACACTGCTCATCTGGGCTGGAGCTTTGTCATAATGTTCCTCTGTTTTTCTTCTCCAGAGCTTGTGCAGCTGTGTAAAACAAATCCAGATGTTGTCTCTTGGCTTCTTTCGAAAGGAAAAATTAAAATTCCTTGTAATCCTAAAGGGAATATAATGTCTTGGCATAGCAAGTTTGTGACTAATAGACGTGATGAACACGAGGGGCAGAATGTACGTATTTAAAAAAAATTGTGGCTTTGTCAGAAATGTCTTAATATTATTTTGTTGGATATGAAAAAAATCATCATTACACATAATACAAATGTGGATCTGTAAAGCAAAACCACATGCAGGAAGAATCTATGAAGTACAGAATATGAGCCAGAACAAATCATATCCTTTATGTCTTCTATCATATCCTTTGTCATCTTCTATCTGACATAATATTTTAACTATTATTCTACTAGAATTTTTTATTTTGCAATTAGTTAATTTTCTCTGCACTGATCAAAACTCAATCTAAAAGATCTGTTTGATTTTTCTCTCCTAATCTAAAGCCGATTTTGTCTGTTGAAAAAAGATTGCTGCATACATACATTTCATAATGTTGTTTTATTAATATAGCGTTCTTTATTTAAGCCAGCTTTTTAATGGTATATTTGCCATGTGTAAATGCGCATCATTTGCCAACTAAGGCCAATATTCTGGTTATGCTTTTAAAATAAACTTCTGGAAATACTAGAGAAGTCAAATCATCAATTCTCATTCCTGTTTTTCACAAATATTTTATACACCACCAATATTTTATAAAATAAAAACATCACCTAGGATTCCCTATATTTGGACAAACACAGAAATAAATGAATGTTCAGTTCGAATATGATGTTGAATTACCCAAAATTCAGATTATTTCCATTCAATGGCTTATTCAGATTTAGAAACTGCTACTGCTGGAATATTGGTTTAATTTATGGCAGTCAGGTTAATACATTTATATGACGCGAAGAAGAAGATGAAGACGATATAAGAATATGACCAAATTCTGATTCATATCCGAATTTTCTTGTGCATCTAAACGCAATGAATGACTGTGGTTCAAAAATAAATAAAGATAGTAAAAATTAAGGAAATTAGTAAAAATAAAAATAATGTATTTAAAAAAATGAAAGTAGGCCTATCATTAAAGCAATACATCATGCATCATGAATGCAATGACAGTTCATAAATTATGGCTATAATTCGCGTGCTCGCTATCGACTTGACATAAAACTGTTGATGTAGGCTATCAGTTATATTTTGGTGTCAGAACATGTTGCAGATTCACCTGTTATCTAATCAAATCAAATCAAATCAAAAGCGATCCGTCAGGTGACCGCGCTGCATAGTTGGACATTGGCTTGGATATGAAACGCGTTGGGCTTTATTCCAACAGGCTATAAATCGCATTTACACGCGACACAGTTCAGTAGCACAACGAATATAAATAAGGCACAAACCTTTCGATTCGATGAGCTACGTTGTCTCAATGGGAAACCATCTGCGGAGTACTTTCAATAAACAGCAGTTGTTTGCTTAACCCTGTAGATATGACCGCTGACACTTCCAGAAATGCAGAGTAGGCTACTGACCGAAGTAGTAAATTCGCCCCTTTTTCAATGCAACGTCCACCCAAAAGACTCGGAAACTCCCTTTTCTTTATGTCACCTTTTTATGTTAAGTCTATATACACCCGCCTACAGCCTTCTCCACTCGAAGGTACCACGAGAATAACACGCTGAGGAAAGGACGACAGTCGATGAGACTGTTACTTTCACTTTTGGGTCTACATAAACTATTAACTCATCAGTGACTGGATTTGAATAAAGGTGCAGCGTTTTTGACCTAAAAAAGCGAAGAAACCTTTACTGCTGCCTTTGTATGGCCGCACAACCAATAGAGTCTGATCCCCCTAATGAAAGTTTGAAATGTTGGGGGTCTTAAAATAATTTTTACATATAAGTAAATACGTTTGAACAGTGTTTTCGAACGTTTCATAAACTCAAAAATGTACGAGTTAGTCTGAGACAGAGCGCGCTAAATTTGTAGCAAAAACTGCTCGATAGTCTGTAGCTTGTAGGTCGGTACATTAAATGAAAAATACGTAGGCCTGCTGTCATTATCACATTATAGTACAATTACATGCAACAAAAATGAAATAAAAGTATCGAATTTTGTTTAAAAATTCTTTCATAAAGTTTATGTTAACTGGACAAGACAAACATCAGACATCAAACAGAAATTACAGACAAAAAAAAAAGACCCACCTGTAAGTCAATAAGGCACATATACTGCGCAACATCTGCAGTTTTACAATATAAAGGAGTCAAAATTACCCGTAAACTGACACTGAAATTGGTTCACCAAAACGAGTTATCGACTAACCGTCAATAACACCTTAAGTATGCCTGCATTAGTCAAGAGGCAGCCAAGCATCAGTTCAAGCAGATGAGTAAACCTCATTCACCTACGCACATTACTAATTTATTCCCTACATTTACTGCGGTTCTGTGGTGACAGGCTTGGCACAGTTGTACACTTTTAGGAATTTCATGACAAATGTTTTTCAGACTCTGAAGCGCCTCATCTCGCAGCACAATGGACAGTGGGCATATGGATAACCAACGCACGCTGGCCTTGGATTGCTTTGTTAATGGCCACAATGCCCCTCTTGTTTTGTAGTAACTTTAATATCTTTTTAGGGGCATAATCACTTGATGATAGTGCTATCTATGCTGTCCTAACAAAGGCCAGAGCCACTCAAGACCCAAGAAGACAAACGAGAGGGACATTCCAAGACCCCCACCAAACCATCTGTCAACCTAGATTATATCACATCAATATGGAAACCCCCCAAAGGAAGAGTGAAAGAAAACTTCTTAATGTGCCTCAAAAACATCAACAGGTTTTAAACAACCACCACATATTCAACATACTTATATGGCCTGACCCCTACGGTGGCTGAGAGAGCTCAACATGCTGCAACTTTAGAAAACACATGCAAATAGAAAAAGCTCCAGCAAATTAAGAAAACATCTTCATAAGTTTGACAACACACCCGCTGCAAATCCTCACAACACATGCAAATGAAGAAACGCGCTGCAAATCCTCACAACACATGCAAATGAAGAAACGCTGCAAATCATCACAACACATGCAAATGAAGAAACGAGCTGCAAACCCTCACAACACATGCAAAAGAAGAAAAGCGCTGCAAATCCTCACAACACATGCAAATGAAGAAACGTGCTGCAAATCCTCACAACACACGCAAATGAAGAAACGCTGCAAATCCTCACAACACATGCAAATGAAGAAAGAAACGCTGCAAATCCTCACAACAAATGCAAATGAAGAAACGCGCTGCAAATCCTCAAAACACATGCAAATGAAGAAACGCTGCAAATCCTCACAACACATGCAAATGAAGAAACGCTGCAAATCCTCACAACACATGCAAATGAAGAAACGCGCTGCAAATCCTCACAACACATGCAAATAAGGAACGCGCTGCAAATAGCACGGGCCACAACGGAAATGTTTCATGGGGACCCAAAAAAGTGACTGACCCGGCTGGGATTTGTTTTGTGCAGTGGCTTTTTTTTTTGAGTTTCTGCTAGTGATGCCTTTTTTTTTTTTTTTTTTTGTGTTTATTATCGAAGATAAACATTCACAGGGGATAAAGTCATAGCAATAAATTACATACACAACCAGAATACAAAACAATAAACATAAAGAATAATAAAAATGAAATATAAACAGAACAAAAACAAAATAAATAAAAAGTTAAACATCTTTTATTTTTTTTAAATAAATAAATCATAAATAAATTAAAATAAAAAATAACTTAAATGGAAAATTAAATGTATTCCATTGTCCTTTCTTTCATTAAATCGTATGCCCAATTTTAGGATTTTTTATATTGATTTGAAATTATTTTCTGAATCTCTCTGCTCGTCACTTAATAAGAAAGCTGTTAAAACTACTGTGTTGATGGAAAAATATTGACTTTGATGTAAAGGTTACCTCCTGTGTATTCTTTGAAGCTGACATTTTATATGTCATTTTCCATTTACGTTATTTTTTATTTTAATTTACTTATGATTTATTTATAAAAAGGAAAGAAAAGATGTTTAATTTTTAATTTTAGTTTTTGTTCTTTATATTTCATTTTTATTATTCTTTATATATTGTTTTGTATTCTGGTTGTGTATGTAATTTATTGCTATGACTGTATCCCCTGTGAATGTTATATCTTCAATAATAATAATAAAAAAAAAAAAGGAATCACTAGCAGAAACTCAAAAAAAAAGCCACTGCACAAAACAAATCCAAGCCGGGTCGTCCTTTTTTGGGTCCCCATGAAACCTTCCGTTGTGGTCCGTGCTATTGCAGCGTTTTTTAATTTGCATGTGTTGTGAGGATTTGCAACACGTGTGTTGTCAAACTGATGAAGATGCTTTCATAATTTGCTGGTGCTTTTTCAATTTGCATGTGATTTCTTCAGTTGCAGCGCGTTGAGCTCTCTCGGCCACCGTAGCCTGACAGTACTTTTTTTATATTATTTACCAGTGCCGTCACTTAAATTCAGACCCTAGGAAGTTTTTATGGGTGGGCCCCCAACATCACAGATCCCAAGAGAATATTCCTAGTTCCCCACATCCTTTCTTGGGATACACTGACAATTTGAGAGTTGTCCAACCATCCAGGCTTGGATTTGGTGACACGAGGATCCACAATTTAGATTATAAATTACAAAAATCATAGCCTTCTGTTGGCACAGTCAGAAGCAATTTAAGGTTACTGCAATAGTGCAATGTTACATGTGAGAGATAAAACTATTGACTGTAGATGCACACTGAACTGGAACAAGCTCACAGCATATAACTTAAGTACTTGCAAAAATTGCAGCCTTTCTCATATTGCTCAATACTCCCAACTGTATTCCACAGCATGACTGCAAAAATTTGTAGGTGCAAATTATTGAAGGTGCAACTAAAGTGAAAAATGGACTGTAGGGGGGAACGTTGTAGAAAATGATTTTCATTTCATTAACATTGTGGGTTTAAGTGTGATCAGGATGTGACTCACTCTAATGGAATACTTATCAAACATAACATCATAGTTTGTCTTCACTATGATATCATGCTCCACTAACTGAAGCAATTGAAATTAGAAAATGACAAAAGAATGATATATGGAATGGAATCTTTCAAGTACAGTGATATGCACCATTTAAACTAGTGCTGTTATACTTCAAAATGGAACACATTACAAATTCAGTCCTGTACCAATGCAGAACTTGCATCATTCAGGGTTTTAAAAAGAACAACATATTTGGTACCTATTTTGGTATGGAGAATTGTTAAAGTTAGCTGTAACTTTAGCCCATGGCAGTATTCAACCTAATGTGAAAGTATCAAGAAAATCAAGGTATTAAATACATTACACTAGCAGTGTTGGTCTGTCTCTAAATAACTTTTCAATTCAACAAAAGGTAGGGTGTCAGGTCAACTGCAATCAGATAGCAATCTATGAATAAAAATCCCTTTTTTAATATTTGTTGAAATATTTTTAAAAAAAGCATATTAACTCACTAAGGCTGAATGACTCAATGCCATGAGAAAGATGCATGATCATTATGGGGCTTCACCAAAAAAAAAAAAAAAGGCTTAAGAAAACAGTGAAAACCTGCTTTGCCTGTGGGTGCAGTTAAAGACATACAGCAAGTCTTGTGACAAACACGGAAATACACGAGAAAGTTAAAAACAAAAAAAAAAGTTTATTGACATTCTCACACTTCATGACATAAACAGCACAATTTCTTTCAGGTTCCCTGGGGTTGGATTATAGCGCTTCAAAAAAAAAATAAAAAAAAAGTTAAAAACCACAACAGATTTGCTGTATCCATGTAGAGACAAAAACTAAAGCTATTTTACAATTTCACTGTTTTTACTAGAGTGGGAACAGTATTCTAACTTTCAAAAGAGACAATTTAAACAGCCAAAACGTGAATGATGGAATGTTTTATGCAGACTGATTCATTCAATAAAACGTGG
This sequence comes from Sinocyclocheilus anophthalmus, assembly GCA_018155175.1. Lineage (NCBI taxonomy): Eukaryota > Metazoa > Chordata > Actinopteri > Cypriniformes > Cyprinidae > Sinocyclocheilus > Sinocyclocheilus anophthalmus. The sequence goes on from JADLZN010005127.1 coordinate 581,625, forward strand.
ATTCAATTTGCATTGTGATAGCTACAAAATTAGTAATAGACATTTTTAAAGTCTACACATAAAAAAGCCACTCCTGTACACAAGCTGTTGTAGTTCTTTGCCTGAAAACATTCCTCTGAAAATATGTCACTATGCAACCACTCAATATGAACTAAATAAAACAGATGCTTTGTACTGAGTATAGTACCAATAGTCATTTCAAGCAGGACAAGGTCATTGACCACTGGGACTGTGACAGCTCCCAGCTGGCCCCAGTTAAAGGGGGAACTTCCTTCAGCCTTCACCAAAATGTTGCTCCTATACTTGTGGTAGGAAAGTTGAGACCACAGCCATGGGAGGCCTGGAAAAACAATACATTTTCTCATGGTGCGCCTGCCAGATGCGAAGATACTAGAAGGCATAGCGTGTTCGGATGTCTTCCAGTTTCTTCGACACTTCTGGAGGCGTGCGGTCCAATTCCTCAGAGACGCTCTTCTGCTTATGTGGGTCCATGGAGTTAAACTGCTCACAAAGGTCTCCATCGATCACATTCTGGAAGCATACAAGCAAAGTCAGTGAGAAAGATGAGGCCAACCGATGTAGCAAGCTACCCAAAGTGATGGACACCATTTCAAAGATGCCACACAAAACATAAGTAGATGATTAAGAACTAACTAGAAACTGTTAATACTAAAGCTGTGATATTAACAGTGTTTGCCCTTACCTTTACTGGAAAATAGTACGAGCGGAAGCTGAGGTGATCACGGCCACACAGAGGGGGAAACTCAGAGCGCATGTGCATCTCCAAGTGCTGGAAGAAGTCATGATCCTAAAGACAGATAAGAAAAACATTTACACAATTTAAAAACCTTGTTATTTAATGTTTGATAACTAAAGTTGCACCATACACATCACAGTCTCTACTCTGATGGCCTGAAGTTAAGGAAGTGGCCTGTCCTGAAGCCTTCACCTCTTCTGTTTCAGTGGTTTTAGACTTATGAAAGACCATTGCACATTAGCACTCCTCTTATGTAATTACTGGTTATTCATAATTTAAGGAACTGTACCTCATGAGAGGTGAATGGCACCAGGATGCCAATGCCTCCCGATAGTGTGGTGTACACCAGGGACTCTGATCCTCCAGGGATGAGGGTAGTTTTCTGGAGGGACAGGACCGTCTCTCCTATGTGATAGTGAATAAATACCTCGGCCTGTAATGACAAAGAAGAAAAAAGGACAACAGGTATGGAGTAAAATGGGCTTGAGAAGGCTGTTTTTGCGTGTCCTATAAAACTGAGCAAAAAAAAAAAAGAAGGCACTTTATGAAGATGAAGCAATTCACTTCCATATACCAATACCTAGAAAAGTGCATGGTGTCCTCTGTAAGGCAAAGATTAGTAAAGATTGGGGGCAAAAAAAACCTAATACCATCAGTAATAATAATACTGATGATCAAAGAGAATATAAATTAGATGTAATCTGTAATACATTTTTAAAACAATTTTACATTTAAATTAAATTCTCAACCTAATATACTAAAAATGAATGTAGTCATTACATTATAACATATAAAACTAGTAAGACCTACGTTCATCTTTGGAACACAAATTAAGATATTTTGATGAATCTGAGAGCTTTTTGACCCTCCATAGACAGCAACACAAAAGGGTCCTTCCAAGTCAAGGTAACAAGAACATCGACCCAAAAATAGTCCATGTGACATCAGTGATTCAACCGTAATTTTATGAAGCTACGAGAATACTTTGTGTGTGTGCAAAAAAAATAAAATAATGACTTCAACAATTCTTCTTTCCCAAGTCACCCTCTGCCTCCAATATGGAGAGTACCAAGATGCGGACGAATCTAATGTTTTGAGGAGTATGTGTGGCAATCAGTCACCGCACCGGTGTGGAGACTGTACAAAGAATCCAGATTCTAGCCGACACTTGGAAGTATGAACCAAATAAGAATTTTCACCGTATATTGTCATCTGAACAAGCAAGTAACAAGTCTGCCACTTTTGTTCTAACCAACTGAGAAAAAAAAGCATTACAATAAATTGCGCTACAATGGTGATAAAAACCAACAATCGCGTAGCCAAGTTAGTTCATATCACATTAAAACGTGCAAATTATTGTTATACTTTGGTCTCAAATTGTTAATGTTAACAAAATCAGCATGAAGTGACTAGAGGTGTATGTAGTGTGTATAGCGTTACTGTAGATTGCAAATGCTGTTAAGTTCTAATCCCATCGAATTTCATAGAAGAAATTCTAAACATGCGTATATAGCCTTCTAAGCTGGGACAGCTTTAAGTTTACAGAGTGATGTAAGACCCAGCGGCATGCTCGAATTTCCACGGAAAACCTACAGTACACTCAAATTAGAAAAAATTATATGTCACCGTTGTGAAGTGGGCTAAGTAAGGAGAACAATGCTGGTTATAATACTTGCTCAAATTGTTTTGGCGAGGTTTAAACAAAACAAAGTAGACTGCAGCTTTAGATTTAAAAAAATGCAACTGAGCTCACCTCCAACCGAAGAGCCTTTAACTACAGGATATGGTCAGGGATCTAACGTAACTTTTCTTTTAGAAGCACGTTGCTCTTTAAAGGGGTCATGAGATGCGATTTCAAGTTTTCGTTTCTCTTAGGAGTGTTACAAGCTGTTCGTGCATAGATAAGATACCTGATGTTGCAAAGACTAAAGTCTCAAAACCCAAGAGATATTCTTTATCAAAGTTAAGACTATGCAATGGCTCGTTCTAAACACGAACCACATATCTTATTTTTTTTTCTTTATTTTATACCTCAATATGTGGAAATATTTGCATAATGCCGCCAAAACGTTCACGCAAAGAAAGAAGGCATGGTTTCACTAACCGCAGTTAGTGTTGAAGCAGCCATGTCAGGGAGACGCTGTGTGTTTCTAGGTGAAAGCAAAAGCACTATATTTGGCCTTACGGAAGTAGATGCATTTAGGAATCTTAAGATCACTTACAACAGAACAGCAAAGCATTTAACGGACGACCGTTTTCGTGAACCTAGGAGAGGAGGTAAATCTGACTTTGCTATGACAATCTGGCGCTACAGTGGATTCAGCTTAACTGTGGCTTGTGTACTGCAAACACATACAGCTTCATCACTGTGTCTGTCACACAACTCTGTTCCCCTTCCAGGCTCTGTCTTTACATTTATTATGAAAGATGAAGCTGAGATTATGGTAAGGGGTGTTACATTTCCGACACGTGCTTGTGGTTTTTGGCCAATCACAATGCACTGGGTCAGCGGGCCAATCAGAGCAGACTGCGCTTGTCGGAAGGAGGGACTTTGTAGAAAACGAAGCGTTTGAGAGAGGCGGGGCATAGAGGACCTACAATAATGTACAGTATTTGAAAAATAATGTGTTTTGAAATATTTAGGAGCACATTCAAAATTTTAGGAGCACCTTCTAATCAATCCAAAATGTTATCAAATTTGCCTTCCCTTTACGAGGTGATATTTGACTCAAAGTGACTTAGAGTGGAATTTTGTTTTTACCTTTGTAATGGCATTTTTCTAACTTTATTAAAAGTTTGTCATCTTTTGTCAAATTCTTTAAAAAAAATTATATTTTATAAGCTTTTAAAAAATTGTAATTAAAACGACAGAATAAGAACAAGTAGAATAAGAAACATAAGTTAAAAATAAAATGAAATCAGTATTAACAAAATTAATTTGTAGAAGTGGCACAGAAGAACACAAAAGTGGCTTGGTGTACTTTCAGACATTTAATGAGGCTCAGAGGTAGCATGAGTGCAATTAAATCCATAAATTCATGATGAGATTAATGTTTTAAATACAGAAATATTAAAATTATTTAAATAACTGAAAATATACTTTAAAAATTAAACAAACTGCCAGCAGGTGGCGGCAAGTCACTTATTTATCATCACTGAATCATTCATTCAATTGATTCATTCAAACAGCTGAATCATTCAGGAACGAAGAACGTGACTGTCTTTATGAATGGGTAATCATGAATCACTGACTCACTAGATTGGTTTAAAAACGCCCCTTCATTAATAAACGAAACTCCACTGTGTTTGAATGGAGATGCGCTGGGTCTTTGTTTTAAACTATTTTCGACGAAGAAATAGAGCAAAATCAGACAATAGTATTATAGTCAATGTAAGTCACTTAATATTAAATTCTTGTTTATTGAACTGTTGTATTAAATCAGTATCATTTAAAAACTCCCTTTAAAATAATTAAAAGCTGTCACTCATTAGTTCATCGCGAGCTCACATTTATAATCAACGAATTATATCAACTCTCAACACTGCGCAATGAATCTCTAATTTACATCCTGTCCACACTTTGCTTAAGAAAGGATTCGTGAGATACGTCTGTGATACATTACTCAACGCTGCAAAAACACATAAACCTTTGAAGCTCCCCTGAGCGATCACAATCACAAATATGATGATCGGGTCAGTCGCACTGGTGCTCCTAAAAGTTTTCATAGTCGCACGCAGTAGTTTTCAGTCACAAATGCGACTGAAATGGTCGCACTGTAGAGCCCTGCTGGTGTATTAGAGGAAAACCTGTGTTTGGTCTAAAACAAAATTTGATAGAGCATTAGGTATACATAACCTTTACTTGTTACTTCATCTAAATCTTGTGTAAACATTTTTTTTTTTCAAAGTAGTGAACTTGACTCATTTTAATGCTTAAACAAAGCTTTCCTATCATTATACTTAAAGATAAACTTTTAAAATATGCTCATAAGGGGAAAGGGTTTCATTCAAGTAAGCACTAGATCTGACATTGAACAGGTGGAAATGACAAATGGGAGTTAAATATCCAACACTGGCAAATAAATATCGAATATCACTGATACAATCAACTTACAGAAAAACCCCCATTAATATTGGCTAATAATTTAAATTGTCATGATATATTGTGCATCCCTAGACAAGTTCTACAACAATGTTCATACCAACCACCCAGTCCAGCTCAGTCCTGATTACACATGCTTTAGGCATGTCCGTCAAAGCTAGACGCAAGTCATTGGTGTGCAAATAGGGACTTTCCCTTGTGTCCACCTAAACATTTCCATGCTCCTAATCTGCACATAATGATCTCTGGCGAGAGGACAAGACTTGCTGCTGAGGTTTCAGAAACAGATTGGAGTGTGGACTCCTGCCAAATGTTTTGGGGTGCAGGTCTCTGAGTGTGCGCAAATGAGAACAGCAACCTCAAAACCAACCAGACAGACAAAAACAATGAGGAACAAGTGGTAAGGCCAGCTCCGTGCCAAAGGTCTTTCCGGGACCTGTGGGAAAGTTGAGTAATGAGGGTAGAAGAAACTTCTACCTTTTGTGATGCTCCGTTAAGCAAGCCTCTGTCCCACAATGCTTTGTTCCCTGTGGGGTCCTCATCAACGTCATCGCTGGTGTTGGGAGGCAGGCGGACCTGAAAATCAACATGAAATGAGTATGCAGTCTGTAGCAAATGTATACAGATGATGACATTTTGTGAAAATGCAACTGCTAACAAATTATGCCACTGACAATTTGTCAAGATGTTAAAAAGCTCATCTATACTAAAATATTCCCTGGAATCAAAGAGTTTACACTGACTTGGCAAACAAACTCATTATCTGGTACATGTGTGATACTGGTCTTAAAGATTTCAAAACCAAACAGGTGATGACACTTACAATGCAGATATTTCCAAACTTATCCGCAGCAGCCATGGTGTCATAATCAAGCAGGCAGGCGGTTGTGACCCAGCGAGGATATGTATCGTCGGCAAAGATGATGAGCTGGTTCTCGTTGCGTCTGTAGCGCACCCAGAATAGACTTTCCTGAACATCGGATACTATCACGCGCTGCCCAATAGTGTGGATGCCCGTTACCAAGTTAGGAACATGCTGCAAGAACAAAAAAAGGAGACTTAGTCATTTTGGTTGGAGGCAGGTTGGACCTCTTTTTAAAGCTTATGTCAAAGACATACAAAATCTCATTAAAGGAGCAACACTTTCTCTACTTGGCTGTTTCTCAAATATATTAACACTTTATGCCAGTGCTGATTACTTATGTGAAAAATAAACTTGTCTGCAAGCTTATTTAACATCACTTCAGTGAAGTACTCGACCACTTTGTGGTCTGAACTTCAGTTTCAATGTTTTTCATGTGGTTATTCATCAACATGAAGTACTAAAGTAGTGCGTCACTGATGTTACTTTCATATTTTTCAGTGTTTCAAAGAAACGAAAAATGCTTGTTCACTTCCTCTTGAAAAAAAAAAAAAAAAAAAAAAAAAAATGATTAGGATTCTCACCTTGTTTTGCACAACTGCGAAAGAAGTTCTTCTTCCCAAGCATAGATGCGCAAGAGTTTGCCCACTCCAACCAACACTCGTCCCTGAAATGGAGCAATAGCCAGGGGTACATCCTCCACGGGCGTCTGTTAATCAGAACCAATGTCTAAATCAATTCAAGTTTAAACTGATCTCGTTTAAGAAGTTGGCCAGAAAAGAACCATTTAACATTTGGCTTTGATATGTAGCTGGGTCAAAGCATCATTAAACATCATATAAACTGGACCACAAACATTCACATGGCATTTTTGGGACATGGCCAGAACACCTACACCAAAAATTGTGATTTGCTACGCTTAAATGGATTTCTAGGGCACATTTAATGATTTGTGGGGAATTCCACATTGCTGAGCCCCCAGCTAACACATGGGACCAATCAGTAGTTTCATGCCAAGTCATTTCCTGTTACGCTCACCTTGTGTAAAAACTCCAGCTTGTCCCCACCTCCAACTAGCCGATAGGTATAAATATAACCCCCACCAACGGAGCGAGGATTTAGTATCATATCTCTGGCAACACCCACTAACACGTACCAATCATCCCCTCCATTGGAAAATCGACACACAGCCACACTGCAAAACATACAAATAAAAAGGAATTGAGGTCAGAGAAAGAGTTGGGATATGGAAGAGACTAACTTAACGTGGTTCAATGTCAATATTCTAAATTCAGAAAAAATGGTCTGGGTAGAACCGGAAGGGAGTTCAAGTCTGCATTGTCCTGTTCAACCCTTATGTTCAACAATCCTCACCTGAAAGCAGCCTCGTTCTGCTCCAGCTGCACCAGGTCCAGTGTGTTTCCTTGGATGGGGTTGATCATGCGCACTAGTGAGGCCCACTGCCCAGAGCCTGCTTTAGGTGCCCCAAAGATCGCTTCTGGCAGGTTCTCGTTCAAGAAAGCTGCTGCCATTTCCGCAGCCAGCTCCCTTTCATCCTCTCCCGCTGCCTCCACCATTTCCTGTAGAGCAGAAATAAAGAATTGTAATTTTTTTCTGATACACTACGACTAAAAATAATTGACACCAATCTGCATCTTATTTTCAAGCAATTGTCATTATTAATTGGGTGCTAACAGGTATACCACAAGTTAGAAAATGGCTGTTGACATCTGCTACCATTCAGACATGAGCTTCAATGAGCTCAGGCTCGGTCTAGGTCAACGAGTTTGAATTCATCCCGAAAGAGTTGTGGGGCTCAGGTCTGGGTTTGTGGAGGTCAGTCAAGTTCCTCCACACCAGAAACACTAAATCACTTGGTGCACAGGGGGCATTGTCATGCTGGAATAGACTTGCACCCAAAGTTGGAAGCGCAAATTTCTTCAGAATTTCATTGTATGTAGTAGCATTATGATTCGTCGTCACTGAAATTAAAGGGCCAAACCAAACCCCCTAATTATAAGTGACTGCCCACAAACCTTTGGCCACAGTGTATATAAGAATGTTTTCAGAACAATTTGCAGATAAACAAGAGAACTTTGTTATGCAATACATTCAGAAGCAGCCTTTTTACACTGCAGTTGCGGACTGTTTATTATTACTAGATACACTCAACTGTTGAAAGAACTCCAATGATTTATCTTTGAGGGACCACCACAGTAACCACGGCTTATTTCACAGTGCTTGTCACTTTTACGGCTCGTCAATGTGGAATTACCCTTGCAAACATGCGCTGTGACGAGGCAGCCACAAAACAGACATGACAGACAACTTCCGACAAGAAAGCAATGAAGTTGTGCCTCAGTCAGTGATTAGATTTGGAAAATGAGTGTATGAGTCAGACGAGGCGAGCGAGAGAGCGCAGCTGAGAGGGAGAGAGAGAGCGAGAGAGAGAGCGAAAGAGAGAGAGAGAGAGCGGATATAAGGGAAAAAAATTCCAGAGGAGATGAAGACAACCAAAGCATTGTTTCTTAACAGCGACCTGTGAAGGCCAGGTTCACTGACCTCAGCCATCTGCTGCTTGCGCTGGGCTTTGGTGGCTTCAGTGTAGGCATTGTGGTCCGTTTCGATCAGGATCAGGTTATTCGTCTCTGGGTGGATGACAAACTTGCGAGGTGTATACTGCAGTGGGAATGCCACCTGGTTGAAGATGGCACCCAGTTTCTCAAGAGCCAAAATCCTGAGGGAGGGAGGGATGGATGAGATGGTAAAAAAGGCATGCAGTAAATTTAAAGGCAGAGTAAAAAGTTTAGACATCAGTTACAGATTGTATTAGTCATTATGAAATCCTGGAAGTCAAAACCACCCGTTTCCTGGCTATAATTTGACAATCATGCGTGTGCTGATAAAATGGCAGCGATTTTTTATTTTTTTTTAAATCACAAAATAAAAGATTGTTAGCTACAAAAGGTCAACGAGTACAGACCTCCAACACAAACATGAAATGTTTTACTGATTTTACTGTGATAACCTTTTTTTATAGCACTACTTGACTAATAAAAACAAATAATCCAATCCAAAATTAGATGTCATGCAGCAGCAAGCCAGTAAAAACATTTAGGAAAGAGAGGTCCTCACTTCCGTGAATTGCGAACCACCTTCAAACTAAAGCAAATATTTTTTAAGTTTAAAGGGTTAGTTCACCCAAAAAAAAAATTAGCCCATTATTTACTCACCCATCAAGGTATCCTAGGTGTATATGACTTTCTTCTTTCAGACGAATCCAGTCAGAGTTATATTAAAAATTATCTTTGATCTTTCAAGCTGTTTAAATTTCAGTCAGCGGGTCCGACCTCATACATCATCCACTCGGAGCTGCTTCCGTGTACAACAGTGAGTGCAAGCTAGATTAAATTGATTATTACGTTTTAAATATGGTTATTTTTCTTACAAAAACGCATTGATTCGCTACAGAAGGACTTTGTTCACCACCCGGAGCCGTGTGAGACACTTTTATTATGGATGGGCACTTTTTATTTAACTTATTTTGGACTGATGCTTGCACACCCGCTGATGACATTAAGAGCATTGAAGATCAAAGAGAATTTTATATTACTCCGATTGGATTCGTCTGAAAGAAGAAAGTCATATACACCTAGGATGCCTTGAGGGTTAGGGTTGAGTAATTTATGGGCTAATTTTCATTTTTGGGTGAACTAACCCTTTAATCTCACCAAAACTGTCAAGCCACGTCCAGGTCATATTTTATCCCAAAATGGAAAAATGCAGAAGGATGGAAACTTCAGGACCAAGATTTGCCTCATTCATGCACATTTCATTTACTTCTAAACTATGAGTATCAGATCACTGGTCAAGTAGGAAAATCATAAGTAAACACATTAAAGCACTACGGCAACTGAAATCTACGAAACCAACCACAATATGCTTGATATTAATGTTCTCACAAACCTGTGAAGTTCTACAAAGCTCACATTATGAACAGTATACACAGTATGTGTGTGTTTACCTCAGTGTGTTGGTGGAAATGGCAACAATACCCTCAGGACACTGTTCGGAAGCAAACCCTGAAGCATACTCTAAGGTTTCATATGACAATGGGGTCAGGTGGAAACGAGACTGGTATGAGTAACTCAGCCAGGAACGACTAGACATGGCCAGAACCTGCACAGTAAAAGGTAATGTAATGAGGTCAGCAAATTAGCAAGCTGTGCAAGATTGCAACAGACATAAAATGTAAAGGTGACTCACAGCATCTTGGGCCTGCATCCGGACTCTGAAAAGCTTGACAGGACGAGAACCAAGATACCGAGTTCGAGTATCAGACAGGTCCCCGGTCACTGGATCCAAAACAGTACGCAGTAACACTCCGTTCTACAAACAAAGAGGTGATTATGGTAAGAAAGAAGCAATGAATTGTCCAGTAAAGTCATATCATCAAGTAACAGGACAGTCACACTGAAGTCACATTGTAACTCTTATGGTCTCCTTTCAAAGATCTTGTCCCAAATGGCACATTAGAAGTATTTTTCTTACAGTAAACAATTAATCTCTTTCATTTTTAAAAGTTTGACCTCATAACTTGAAGTGATTTTGCAGCTTTTGCTTTTTAGCAGAGGAAATGACTGGAGAAGTCTGGCTTATGTCAGAAGTCTGTTTTCTTCACAGGAAGATGGATTTGAAAATTTACGAGTCCCCCCCCCCCCCCCCCCCAAAAACTAAATGAATGGTTGAATTTGGGTGGATTTTCATTTCATGCACACTAATAAATATTTAGCAACTAAAATTATACTCTAAGCAAAGCCCTCCTGGAGCAACACAAGGACGCATGCCTTGCTCAAAGGTACATGGAAAAGCTCTCAATTTCTCATTTCGCCAGTAGCTGGAATAGACATGACATTTCTGTTATCACCCCAGAGCAAGCACAAGAGTTTCTAACCTGCAAGCCAATGTTGAGGTATAGAAAGCCAATGGTGCCCTTTTCTCCCAGCTCATCCTGTTTTTCCACTCCACCCATCTCCACAATACAAAGTGACTCTGGCTGGGCGGGAAGAGCCTGCATACTCAACGGCTGTAGACAGTCCTGTGCAACAAAGAAATTACACACAAGTTCAGTGGGCACAGTGACTAGAATCCTTGTTTTAATGTCCAAATCAGCTGACCAATGGAAGAAGAGCAAACTGTAGCTTACGGATGGATCCAGGGAGATGATGCGGACTGTATTGTCCACCAACCCAACAGCCAGGAAACGGGAACGCTGTTCACCAGGAGGCACATTTGCCAAACTCATGCACACCACATCTGCCGACATCTCCTTCCTCTCAGTGTATTCATTCAGCTGCCCAGACTGTAAAGAAAGAGAGAAATCTTAATTGAAAGACAGACATTCAAACAATAGGTGAACATTCAGGTGACAATGCAAGATAAAAGTATGTCCGGAAACATACCGGGTCCATCTCAAAGTAGACCAGTTCTCCTCCAGTCAAAGCAATGACCACCTGCCTCTGATTGACAGCACATCGGACAATCGTTTTCTTTCCTGGAGTCTTCCATTCATTCACTCTCTTATCTGCACGGATATGACGGATCCCATCTGGATAGACCTGTAGAGATTCAGAAAATTAAACAAAACCCATTTGAATGAGATAAATGGAACGTTAAGTGCAATTGTTTAATCTCAGGGATTAAAGTGTTCTGTCGCTCCGACGGATTTCCATCAGTTCATAAAGACAGTCACTTGCTTCATTCCTGAATGAATCAGTCGTTCGAACGAATCAATTGAATGAATGATAAAGTGATAAAACTAGTGACTTGCCACCACCTGCTGGCGGATTCAGTTTAATTCAGTTATTTGAATCATATTTCTGTATTAAAAATGTTATATTTAAAACATTAATATCATCATGAATTTAATTGCACTCATTCCACTTCTGAGCCTCATTAAATGTCTGAAAATGTACCTACAAGCCACTTTTGTGCTCTTCTGTGCACCCTCTGTAGTACAAATGAATTTATTAATACTAATTTCATATGATTGGTAACGTATTTGTCTTATTCTACTTATTATATTGTTTTAAATAGAAATTTAAAAAAGCTTATAAACAAATTTTTGAATTTGACATGAAAATGATGCCATTATAAAGGGAAAAAGAAAATTCTCCTGAAAGTCACTTTAAGGAGTCAAATGTCACTTTGTATTAGGAAGGCTAATTTTTGATTATTGATCAGAATATCCTACATTTTTTAAATTAGGAGGACAAGCGCTCCTGACTGAAATATAGCTAAAAATGAAACTAAATCTGCCAGCAGGTGGAACTGACGGAAATCCGCCATAGCGACGGAACACTTTAATCCCTGTAAGCTACTGTTGAATAAACAATTAATTTAAAGTGATTGTTCACCCAAAAATGAAAATTCAGTCTCCCTCATGTTGTTCCAAATCTGTATGACTTACTGCTGAAAACAAAATATATTTTGAAGAATGCAAGTAACAGTTTTCAGTGAAAGAAAAACTCAGGTTTGGAACAACCTGTAAAAGATTTTTGGGTGAACTTTCACTTTAACAAGGAAGCAGAAAAGGTTCAATGGGATATTGTGCGTGCATGTAGGTAAGACAGATGTTGCTCACTTGCACAAGTGCATCTTCCCCAAGCAACGAGCATGACAGGGTGGGTGTTGTGCCCAAGAAACCAGAGTCTGTCACTTCTTCCACAGTCTCACCGATAGAAAGCACCAGGGTAGCATTAACGAAGGACACAATGATGTAGGCATCAAACTCATCTGTGAAAAGGAAACCCACAATTATCTGGTTGGAAACTTTTGCCAAATGTGGGCTAATTTGCAACCATAAAAGGAAACCAATACTTAATGAACACACACACACACATATATATTACATATATAATATATAATTAAGGGTGGCGATATGACCAAGTTTTATCTCAAAATTGAGTAATCGTATTTCATGGCAACGATATATCAAAATATACTGGTTTTAGAAATGTCATAATTTATACAAAATGGATGAGTATTCTAATAATTTAATTACACAGTACAAGAAAATAATTACAAGCAATAGGACAAAAAAAAACTACAGTAGAACAAATAAGAAATGCTGCATATATTGTATAGTATTCAAATGTATAAAAACACTGCATATTTTTCACTGTGTAAATTAAATATATATTTCATTTTTATGCCAACTATCCCTTCAAAATCTTTTTCTATAATAGTATCTAAAAAAACACCTGGAGTAAATGAACAAGGCCCTATTTCTTACCTCTCACAAAGCTGTAGTCAAAATGAAACCGAATCCCTCAACCACTCCAGTACACAGACCACAATATAAACCTTGCAGAGCTCAGGCTGCACGCACAGGCCAAAAAATCTAATAGCAAATCACATGATTTCAGAGAAATATCTGGCAGACAGTGACAGTGACTGAGAGCCCAACTTACACCGTGCATGCCAAGCAAATGTTGATCTAGTAGAATATGACTTGGTAAAAAGCTCTTACAAGTGAGAGCATGCTGCATGGAGCATGGAGAATCTAGGATGTACTTGTCTATGCATGCGAGCTCTTCAATCTTTTACAAAAAGCACCAAGAAATCAGCTTGTGTTGTCCTGCAGGACTCCGAGAAGCCAATACATGGCATGATTACATATCTTGATGCAGTTAGTCAAAACCGTGTAAGGTTTAAATGCATTCCTAAATAATTTCCTTCCTGTCAGGAAAGTGACTTCGCGTGGTGAATGTCTAAATCCTTTTTTTTTTTTTTTTCCACACCAAAGAAATGCTTGCAGAAAATCACTTCAACCTGTCTGCATAATTCATGTGCATGCATGCATGCTACATTAATGGGTCTTTTACCTTCTACATGTCTCCTAACAGTCCACACAGCATTGGGGTTACCGGGCAGTTCAGAGACAGCCATTTCTGAAACCTGAAATATGATGAATTCTTTAACACATCAAAATATAAATAGTCTGTGGAAAAACCTACAATCTAAACCGTAAAACCACATAGAGTGCGAAGGACTTCTTAATGCAGTGGGTGTCAAATTTCCATTTTGCAAGCATGTTGTGAAAGCTGCCACGGAAATGCAACTCCTAGCAACACAAACCTCCAGTCCATGTCTCAAAACTCTCAGTGTAGATCTGGGTCCCCTGCCACACGCCACATATAGCTGCGGGGTGTCTTCATTAGCCAAATCAGCAATCTGCAGTAGTTACAAAAAAAAAAAATAGGTTAGGGGACAAAACAAAAAGGCAAATTCAACACTACTTGGAGAGGAATTTGAGTAGCTTTCTTCATTACATAAGTGAACTGATAGTACAAAGAGGAGAACAAAAAATCTGAAGCGTTTATATGCTCAATTACCCATACTGAAATC